>OX291550.1:9272884-10480676 GCA_946406115.1 Apoda limacodes | reverse complement strand
CACTACCTTATACATTTAACAAGTTTTTTCTACTGATTTGTAAATTATAATTTTATTAACAGTAAAAAATTTTGACCTCCAGAACAAACCTCGTGGACCGCCGGAGACCCTAATTGTCAATAAGAAATTGAAAGAAATCGTGGAATCAGATCCATCTCAAACCACGTCAGAGTTAGCTGCAGGCTTCGCTGTGAGTGATAAAAGCATTTTGAATCATTTGAGACAAATGGGAAAAGTGGAAAAGCCTGAAAAATGGGCATGAACTGCTGCGTCACGTTACTCAACCGTCACAATAACGAGGGGATTTTGAATCGTATCATTACTTGTGATGAAAAATGGATCCTATACGATAATGGGAAACGCTCATCACAGTGGTTAAATCCAGGAGAACCGGCTAAATCCTGCCCCAAGCGAAAGTTGACTCAAAAAAGGTACTGGTTAGTGTCTGGTGGTCCAGCGTTGGTGTCATCCACTAAAGCTTCCTAAGATCTGGTCAGATGATTACGGCAGATCTGTTTTGCCGACAATTCGAAACCATGATGGAAAATCTAGCCGTTAAACAGCCGAGATTTGTCAACCGCTCCAGCCCGTTGCTGCTTCAGGACAACGCTAGACCACACACTGCACAGCAGCCGGTGGCGAAACTAGAGGAGCTAGGATTGGAATGTCTTCGTCATCCACTATACTTCCCGGACCTTGCTTCAACCGAGGTTTTTTGGAATTTGGATAATTAATTGGAAAAAAAATCAATTCAGATGAGACATTCCAAAACACCTTCAAAGATTTTGTTGATTCTCGCTCCCGCAATTTTTTCAGCAAAGGAATCAATGAACTCCCAATAAAATAGCAAAAGTTCATAGATACAGCACAGCACTAAAAAAAATTAGATTTGCTTGTTCCATATAAAACATCAATTTCATATCTAAGGACCTAATATAACAATAAACAATAAAAACTGGCCAAAGGCAGGACGGGCCCCAGCCATTTACCATCTTAAATAACTGTTACAGCGCCATCTAGCTGTTAAGAGAAATAGTAGCACATTTGTTTGTTGGAAACGATATTCAAAGTTAAGCAACGTCGGTCTTGGTCAGAAATTGGATGGGTGACCGTTAAGCGGAACTCTTTTTGTTTGTAAAATACGTAAAGGCCCGCACTTGGCCTTGGTATTTTTTAATCTACACAGACTTATAAAATACAGTGGAAGAGCGCGCGGGCACAGAATATATCAGAATGCTCACTCCATGTTAAGGCGCAGTACCTACCTAACTAGCGCCGCCAAGATATTTTTTATTTTCTCTTTCTATAAAACAAATTTAGAAAAAGTTTCAATTCAATTATTTATTACTATTTATAAGATAAAAATAATTGATTTGCAACATTTTTGAAATGTATTTTGTAAAAAGAGGAAATAAAGAATATCTTTTGGCGGCGCTAGTTAGGTTAGTACTGTGCCTTAAGGCCCCGTATACTGCACACTAGCGCCGCCACTAGGTATTATTTATTTCTCTTTCATACATAGCGTATTTTTTCTTATTATACCATTAAGGTGGCAAACAAGCTTGCGGTCTGCCTGATAGTAAGTGGTCACCGCAGCCTATGGTCGCTTGCAACACCTGGGGCATCAATCGCGCGTTACCGACCCTTAAAAATCTAATAACTTCTTTCTTGAAGATCTCTATATTGTAGTCTTTAGAACCCCTAATTAGGCAATCTGCCAACTATGCCCCCATTAGAGGGGCCTTAGGACCGTTTAGATATCCGAGGCACGTCATAATTGACTCTGACGATGATATAACCAGCAGGCTCAAAGCTCAAGCGCCTTCAGCGCCCGCGTCCGCGAACACAGATCATAGAAATATATACAGAATACGTCGCCGCCGGCGGCGACGGAACATTAGACAGTTTAGTTTTAACACACACACACACACTCGAGCGCGCGGGTATACTAGGTTCACTAATATACCCGGGCGCTTCGACTAGTTAGATTTAAATAATAATAGGCGAGTGCTGAAGAGTTTCTTGCCGTTTCTTCTCTTCAGAACGCCTTTGCTATTTTCCGAAACGGCGGTAAAATTTAGTTAGATACAAATTTTAGTTTCTAAGAGCGGTTGCCCAAGCCGAGGTTCGTGTCTAGGACACCCTTGCGCAAACCGCCCCAACTTTTCGCTGAAGAGTGCAAGCAGCACCGCAGCAAAAGTTAGTCCGCGTGTAGTTGTAAAGGCCATCTGCGGCCAACAACAGTAGCCAGTAGTTAGAAAAAAAAAAAAAAAAAAAAAACCAAGTGTTTTCTTTCTTCTGTCTTTTCTACGTTTCTTATTGTTTGTGGTACATATTTCACAAACAATAGAAAAAGTTCCAAAAATAGTAAACGAAAAATTAGTATTTTTCATTTTACCACTTTTTTAAATTACATACGCTTTGTACGAAGAAGAAATAAAAAATATCTAGTGGCGGCGCTTTTATGCAGTATATGGAGCCTTAAGCGCTAAAATACTATTTTTTGTAAATAGATACATATTAAGGCGCATATAGCAGCTAACTAGCGCTGCCATTAGATATCCTCAATTTTGTCTTCGTAGAAAACGAATTCCTAAAATCCAAATGTCGCAAAAAAATTTGCTAAAAGTGACCGTTTTTAGCAAAAATTCCAACTACATCTCACAAAATTATTTAGAAACTATATAAAACCTTTTAAAAATAGCTTATGACTAGCTTTATATTTGTGACATTTGGATTTTAGAAATTCGTTTTCTACGAAGAGAAAATTGAGGATATCTAATGACGGCGCTAGTGGGGTGTAAGAGGGCCCTTAATGATACAACAAGGTCCTAGGTATCTCAAATATTTGAAATGCAAATGCCTTAATTGTTCTTTTTGTACGCTTTTAATAGTTAGGTTGACATTGGTAGGTGGCTATGGAACCTTATCTATCGTGTACGTGTTCGGGACGCTATTGGCTGTTTTTTTTTATCTGACCTGTAACTGTAGCTTTTACGTATATATAAATAAATTTAAGAAACTTTGTCTTGTTTTATTATAATGAGCCAGGATATCCAAGCAGGTGCCTACTATAGGAATATAATGGATATTCTGACTGACGGACTGTCTGTTTGAAATATTAAGAGGGACCCCAATGCGCATATACATTTGCTTTATGTGTATTAAGCCGAAATCGACAATGTCAACCTAAAATAGAGCTCATTTCTCTTTGGAGAATAGCTCAGCGTAAAAAATGGAAAATAAATAATTACAATTATATCATATTAGATAAAGAATTACTATTACAGTAATTTTCTAGCTTTGTAGTTACTTAACATTTCATGAAATAAATTATGTTCCCGCTACTAGTTGATAAGGAGTTAGGAATAAAAAATAAAAATACGAGAGGATCGGCCGTAATTTTTTTAAGCGATATCTTAAAACAGATACAGTAACATTCTAGTTTAAGAATGTAGAAAACGATGTTAATATTTTCCAGACTGATACAGCAAAAGGACAGTGAAGTACGTATTTTAGGGCTTTATTTATCTTAAAGGACTATTATGTATGTATAAGGCACAGTGCGTAGAGGGACGCATCACCGCCGCGAGTTTCACATACGCGGTACAGACTATGGAACTTCTTGTTGTTTTCGATCATTCTCAGTAGATCCATTGTCTAGATCCATCATGGATCTAATGAGAATTTTTTTTCTCATTGAAAAAAATATGTAATTAAATAAAATGATACCTAATTATTAACGAAAATTATACATTATTATTAACGAAAGTGATACTTAATTATTAACGTAAATGATACTACATTATTGTATTTGAGCTCTCGATGATAACGTGTGTGTCAATTAAGGCACAGTCAGAGGGTGTTGATTTACGTAGTTACGGTAACAGTTTTCTTATACGACTACTTTAAATTAATTTGGTGTTCATGTTTATGATTCGTAAGTTCAAAATGTAATATTTTACATTTGAGTCATCGGTATTCAATTTTTTGTTAGCTTCAAACCTTTCATAAAATAAATCATAATTTCTCAGCTAAAGTATAAAATTTACTGAACATGTCTATTTAAACGCGCTATTCTAATTTTAAGATGCATTTTGCTTTAGGTAGTAAGTTTATTGAGAATTGTTTACTAATGTAAATCTTCGCGCTAAAACTTGAATAAAAACATTGCATTACAAAATGTTAAGGCATAAATATTGCTATCGTCACAATCTGCATATATATATATATGGACGTAGGTATGTATATTTTCACTGTTTTTATTCCTAAAAGAGGCTTACCAGCGGCTGGATACACACCCACATGTGGTGAACACCCTTTTTTTACGAACGACTTCAGTTCTGCGTGATGGTTGATGAGCAGATAGGCTAAGCAGTGATGCAATGTGTCTGGACTAAGGTAACTTTATGTCCGATGTATGGACAAATTACTTACTACTAGCTTTAAAGTAAAAAATAGTAAATCAAAAGACAGAAGATAGAATAATATACCCCCACTGTCAGAAGTTACCTTTATATTATTATAAGGATTATTATTATTCGATCCCTGGTCTTTCAGTTGAACATTTTACACTCTGAAAGCAAATAATTTACGACCCAAAGCCACTTAGTCCATATCAAGAGTACTGTTGTGGCGATAGGCTCACCACATGTCATGCCGGACTAATAATAATGTACTTTATTGCACAATAAAACAAAAGTAAACTAAAATAATAAACAAATCATAAAATACAAAGGGCGGTCTTATCACTAATAAGTGATCTCCTCCAGACAACATTAGTGTAGAGGAATTTACTAAAGAAAATTTAAGTATCTAATAAAAGTGTGACTAAAGTGGTCTTTAATAGTGGTTGTTAGTATTTGTTGTAATAGCGGCATTAGAAATATCATCTGTGAAAATTTAAACTGTCTAACTACCACGGTTCATGAGATACAGCCTGGTGACAGACGGACAGACGGACAGCGAAGTCTTAGTTATTACTTAGGCTCTCGGAACCCTAAAAAGACCAAAAAAAACTGGTTGCCTGTAAAGTCGGTATACGGGCGAAAGTTTTACGTGACAATGATTTTATGTCTGTCTCTCTCGCTCTTAGGCGGGCGCGTGCCTCTCACTCGCTCTCATTGTGAGCGCATAACGTGAGCGGAGCGTAACGCAGTTTCTTGAAGTGTCACCCGGCAAACCAATTTATAAGACGTTGTCACGTCAAAAGCAAATAACCTAGTAATTTGTAATTAGTTGGAACCCAAGAAATTCCACAATTGATCGTCCAATTATTAGAATTTTAAAATTTAAACTTATTTCGTAAACAAATACATAAAAATATTAATTTTGAAGAAACCTGCTAAAAAGACATTACATGGGAATTTCAGTAAAGTTACCAACAGCTGACATCTGCGAGTACAATTTATGCAACGTCGCGAGACTCTCCAAATTAAACTGTTACTTAGTTGCTATTACTGCAATTAAACTTTACTGCTTTCTTAAGCACTGCAACTAGCAAGGTCTCGCAGCTTTTCTTCCTTAGACTTTTTAACATTTCCGCGGAACTTACACTGGGAAAAATGTCATAAAGAATTAGTCGTATTTGACGCATATAAAATTATGTCGTAACGTAAAAGTCACACTATATCGTGACTTTAAAGTCACATTATATTATGTCGTAAGAGTCACGCTATATCGTGTTGTAAGAGTCACAATATATCGTGTCGTAAGAGTCACACATACTTAGTTGCTATTACTGCAATTTAACTTTACTGCTTTCTTAAGCACTGCAACTAGCAAGGTCTCGCAGCTTTTCTTCCTTAGACTTTTTAAAATTTCCGTGGAACTTCCAAGAAAATATAGTGTTACACTGGGAAAAATGTCATAAAGAATTAGTCGTATTTTACGCATATAAAATTATGTCGTAACGTAAAAGTCACACTATATAGTGACTTTAAAGTCACATTATATTGTGTCGTAAGAGTCACGCTATATCGTTTCGTAAGAGTCACACCATATCGTAACGCAAGAGTCACGCTATATAGTGATGTTAGAGTCAAATTATATTGTGACGTAAGATTTAGAGTTGACACAAAAATTAATTTGTCATTACGCCACAAAAAATAAAGTGCAACAAACTTTTTAGACCCGGTAGTCAAAAATAAAAAAAAAATTGCCGTATTGAAATGGTGTTAACTTACAATGACACCAGCGACCAAAGACCCAACGCTGACTGTTTTTTTTGCAGTAAAGACGCCGAGTCTTATTTTTGCCATTACGACTCGATATTTCCTTACCTTTTTTCAGTAAATGCAACGTATTTCCTATCCTAACTAATATAAATGCGAAATTTTGTTTGTTTGGTTGTCCTGCCTGTACTACTGATTTTTAACCTCCGACAAAAACAGAAGTGTGTTTTACGTGTGTATCTGTGTATATGTCCTCTTTTGTGTAAACGAGTATGTGGAGGAGCTCGTGACAAGTTGAAATTTATCTATCGAAAACGATATGCAAAGTTAAGTAACGTCAGGCGTGGGCACTTCTTGGATGGATGGCCTAGTGGCACATTTTTTGACGATATTGATTGAAATCGAATGATGTAAAGGGCAATTTTGTTTTAAATTAAATACTTGTGATCAATAACGTATTTTTTTGGATAAGGATTAATATCATGTTTATAAAAACACTTTCGCAAATAATGCAATATTTTAGAACAAATTTGGTAAGCATAAAAAAGGTTATAGTGAGCCAACCTTAAAAGATAGACATATGCTGTCGCGGACTATTTTTTAGAACTTTTAAAGGGGAACAATTCTGTCAAACATAATTTTTGCGAAACTTTAACCGTTTACGCAGCGCACGCAGCGGAAGCTCTCAAAAGAATAAAAAAAACCCGATTTTGAAACATTCTTCATTGGTGCTCCGCTACTATTAGTGTTAGCGTGATGATATATAGCCTATAGCCTTCCTCGATAAATGGACTTTCCAACACTGAAAGAATTTTTCCAATCAAATCCTGTAGTTCCTGAGATTAGCGCGTTCAAACAAACAAACTCTTCAGCTTTACATATTAAGTATATAGATAGAGATTGTCGTAGATTTCATACTCTGCGGGTTTGAAATAATACCTGAATCTGGCTCATTTTGAGGAAAATGTGACGATGAATCTCGTTGTTTGGATGTAGATGGGCTCGGCGACAGTAGCATGGATGGATCAACTGAAGGTTAAATGTATTTAATTTAATGTATTCCACGATACGCAGGTTTTCGCCTTGTTCTCAATGGAATCTTCTGCTCCAGGGGGGGCCCTGCTACAGCACTCGACTTCCATCCTCCATGTCGCTTGAGAACTGTAAAATCCGCTCTAGAATCTGCCAAAAGGGTAATAGAAGTACGACGAAAACATTGTCCTGTATACAGTTTAATATCTGGTAATTTCAAATAAGTAGCGATTTCTTGTGGCATGTTAGAAATTTTATTTTTTCCCATAACTTGTTTGAAGCACTTGTTATTTTGACAACAGATGAAAAACCGATTAGTCTTCATATCAGCAGGACGCAGGTCCAGGTATTTCTGTACAATAGTTTTGTATTCTCCTCGGATTACGTAGGATCGGTCAATTTTTGTTTTTGTGTCCGTCTGCTTAAGTAACAGTAAATCATCCGAGTGATTTTCGACATCATCAACAATTATTTTTAAAAGTTCTATGCCACGACAATCCATGTACTCCGGAAATCAAAGCCACCTGTAACAAAACCGAATGTGAATAAGACAAGTATCTATCGAAATACAGGTTACAATAAAATGCGCATTTTAAAACACTATAGTTATAATTTAATAAACCACCATATACATAGTTACTTACTTTTACTTTTTCATTAGGGAAAGTCTCCACGTTTTTGACTGGCTACCAACTACTACACTACACTACACTTAGATGTTTCAAATTCAAATCAAATAATTGCGGCGTACTTTAAAGAGGATTAAATAGTACATTGTTCACCAAGGGGTGAAAGTGACTGATTACCGACGAGGGTGTAGTTTGAAAGCCCGACGCTGAGCTGAGGGCCTTAAAACACACGAGTTGGGAATCGCCTTTCATCCCGAGTGATACATAGTGCTTTACACTACACCTACGAGGAAAATAAATAATTTTATTCACGCTTTGCACTTGGCTAAAGGTACGCGCGAACCAGTCTAATATATTATAGCCAGTCTTTAATATTCTCTATGAAAAAAAAATGAAACGGGACAATAATATTTTAAGAAGACTAAAAATTCTGTAGTTTATAAATAGTGAATTACTTTTTTTAAATTGAAACTGGTTCGCTTTTATAATCACAGATGGCACTTTACCAAATAAAAAGAAGCTATTAAGTTTTTTCGTTAGCTTTTAAATTCAAAGTGCTCAACCCTAGTTTTACCCCCCGAGAGCGACAACCCAAGTCGAGGCTTCCCCCGCGGGGAGCCCTTGAGCGTTGGGCGCTATATGGGCTGAGGCTCCTTCAGAGTCTCGCCCCAAAAGTCCGGTGAAGCAGTAATGGCTGCAACAGCCAACTGCATAGTCAGCTCAGAAAAAAAAAAAATGTGTAGTGCAGAACTCATTGCTGCCCGCTAAAAGTTTCTTATTGAAAACATCACCTTTGAGTGCACATAAAGGCGAATCAAGTCGACCTTTTCGAATAGATGGGATGAAAAATCAGTTGTTCACAATGCAATATGTGGTACTATGAATCACATTTATGCAGTAAACTTTAGTCGCGCATCGGAGCTGACACTACATTCTTTTTGTTTGGGAGTTGACTTGAACGAGAAATCTGTTCAGCATTTGAAGATCATCAGCTCTTTTCTAGTCGATGAAGGGATATAAGCAATTTCTGTAGGTCCATTCGTTTCGAAATTTAGTAGCCTGTTTCTTTCATGATATTGCAAGAACATAGTTGACGTTGAACTTTGACCTGATGCTCCAGCATCCCTTGTAACCTGAAGGATACCCAACTCCTTACCAACTTGCAGCAGAGGTATGTTTGGGCTTATTGGAAAGGTCTCAATGAATAGGTCATAGATAGGTTGTGATTAGGGTCTAATGACGGAGCAGGAAACATAAATGAGGATAAATAGGTAAGGGATTCTTTGCTCGTTCCGGTCGTTAAATCAATATAATTTTTTTTCGAGTCGAAGAGTTTTTAATTTTTATATAATTTTACTTGTTAACAAAGAGATTGTTGTTGAGAAGTACTGTCGCTCCTATTCCATAGGACATTTATCTCGACCAAGAGTTCCCAAAGTAATATTTTCTTTCGAAGTTGATACCGCGGGGCGTTATTTGTTCACGTCGCAATGAATCAGTGGATTGATTTAATCTTTGGCATAGGAATAGCTGTGAACTAAACTTTGGACTAAAATAAATCTACGTTATGTGATACTATTTAAAGATAATATTTAACTACAATATCATAATATTGTGTAGCCGTTGATTATACATACATACATACATTTTTTTCTGTCTTTTTAAATAATCAATGCCCCAAAGGCACAAGGTTTGATTCCCGTAGAGGCAACTAATATTAATCCAATTTGTAGATTGTAAAGTTGTCTCGACTCTAGTTTGGATCTAGTACAGCAATAGGCTTACCACTATCACCTTTTTATGATGGCATACGGGTAAAGTTTATCTTACGAACACTATTAACAGCTGTTCACCGCAACGATTGACGATAGAAATATCTCTGAACACCTTTTGTGAGGTGAGATGTCCTGAGATTTGGCTCGAACCCTTCCCCCCGCTACCCTAATCTCACGTGAGACTTTTCAAAATGCGTCTCGTTAGTGTAAATACGTTTATCTGTGCTGCAATCAGCATTGTATATATTTAAAAATCGGTAGGATTTAGCGATATCTATTTGACACAGTTTTCTCGTAACTCTCCGCTGTTTCCTGCGATATTTGGCGAAATATTAAATATATATTAAACAAATTACGTGATATTTGGCGAAATACCCTCTACCCCACATGAGATTGAATGTGATTCTGCTCAAACCGAGCCCCCAATCGGACTCGCGCACGTAGGGTTCCGTACTATTATCTATAAAAACGGCAAAAAAATCACGTTTGTTGTATGGGATTAAATATTTATTTTACTGTAATTTTATTATTTATTTTTAAAGTGAATATATAGCTAAATATTCTGTAATTATGACAAGTGTTATCAATATTAAGCAAAAACGAGCAAAAAAATCACGTTTGTTGTATGGGCGCCCCCTTAAATATTAATTTCATTCTGTTTTTTAGTATTTGTTGTTATAGCGGCAACAAAAATACATCTGTGGAAATTTCAACTGTCTAACTATTACGGTTCATGGAATACAGCCTGATGACAGACGGACGGACGGATAGGGAAGTCCTAGTAATAGGGTCCCGTTTTTTACCCTTTGGTTACGGAACCCTAAAAACATCTTTTGGCTGATATTTATACAGTATATGATGTGAAAAGAAAAATATATGTTTAGTTCTTAAAAGTAATGCAGCTACTTCACTTCCACTTAATCAAATAAAGGAAACTCGTCAGTATCTAGTGTTTATTTACGATGTTTATTCGTGAACATAAGAACACTGTTACGTTTATTACGTAAACATGGATAAAACTGAGACCAAGTACAGTATAGCAGTCCACTGCTGGACACAGGCATTTCCTAATGAACGCCACCATACCCGGCTCTACGCCTATCTCTTTCAGCTACTGTCTGCTACATTTTTCAGATCATCGGTCCTGACTAGAGAGTGATCCATGCTGTGCCTTGGTATCGATTCGTGGTCTCCACATGTCCCAAATAACCACCGTTTCTGTGACAAACCGGCCTGTACATTGCTAATTCAGCTTGCTTATCCTGTGGCTTATCCTATGACGCTGACCGGAGGTTCTTCGTTGAACCACGACTACGAGCATAGCTCTCTACATAGCTCACAGAGCGACTTTTTAGCATGTGCATCAGAACAAATGCCATACTTAAGTCGTAATAGGTAAGCGCAAGACTTCGATTATAGACCTTCATCTTGCATTGAGGTATGGGTGAAGATTTTCGAATGCCACCCAGATTTACTGAATTCTTTAGTCTGCTTTCTCATCGAAGTAGTTTCTATTGTCTGACCTTGGTGGGCTAAAGTGTATCTTAGACGTTGATTACGTTGATCTCGAAAGCCACTCGTTTGTAGGAACAGTAATGCTGTTCCTATAGCTGTTCAGCATTTCTTCTGAATCCTGGGGCGATTCAACATATAGTTTTATATTGAAATAAAAAAAAAACAACCATATCTTTTTTTACAACTTTGTAATTACCAAAATATTAAAATAAAAACAATCAAGCGAAAACCTAAGCCTTTGCTTTTAATGTTAATTAAGTTTTAACTAGTTACATTTCTTCGAACATTTTCCAATGAACTACTTACATGTATTATGTGTTTAGGTATTGTGTTTATCAATTTAATTTTATGTCTAGTTTGAACAATGATTAAATGCAAGGTTACTTAGTTTGTTGGTTTTTTCAAATGTCATGCAAAATATACAAAAGAACTAATATTTGTTATTTAATTATTCGATACGAATGCACAACTTCTTTTATACATACTGCATAATGTAGATAAGACATTGAATGAGAAAGTACCTGTCTACGTGTATAATTAGTTTTCAATAGTAGTTGTGGTGAAGCTAAAACGTTTGTAACTTTGTAAGTTTGTTCGACGACAAATTCGATGTAAATAAATTTAACTAGAGGAAACATTACGCTGTTTTTCCCCATTCAAACGTATTCCCCAGTTTCTTCCCTGGATTTTGGCATTAGAGTACTTATTTATTTTTATATATAATAGATATACACAATCACTATGTCTGTATGTTTTGCTTTTTTTAAAACTCCATTCCTATGAAAAACTGAGGCCCTCCAAAAGTCCAAAAATATGTCTCTTTTTTATGGCATCTTTAGACGTGTGCTATACAAATATGAAAACTAATTTTTAAGAAAACAAACCATACAGACACGAAATAATATATTAGCTTTAAGGTGAAGTATTTTTTATAAAAAATTAAGAACAGCCCGAGCCGCAGTTGTCATCCGTATCTTGGACCGGGTTCTAAAGCTACAACAAATGTTTTTCAAATATCTATTTCTGCATTCGCTTGGTAGTGATATCTCTACTTGAGGCCAATAGAAATTTCATTTTAATCATGAACAGGATCAGGTCGAGGGGTTACGAATAGGGGCAAAAGGGATGAAAACTATAAGGTAAGCATATATGCCCGAGTGGGGTATCAAATAAAAAGGCTAACCGTGGTGACAATAATTTGTTACCGTGGAACAGATCTGATGCTTTTTAAGCCAGTTACATGCCTGTTTGGATGTAATTTGACTAACAATGTAGATACTGTATATAGTTAAGGATAAAACTGGAAAATCGCAACAAGTTTTAGGTTGCTGCAATAGATTAGTTTTATATAAAGTTTAGCATTATTTGAATTGTATCTGTTCTCGCTTACATTTTTAAGAGACTATTTCCCGCTGCGCGCTCCATCCAAATTTGATAATACTGTTGAAACGCTAATCAGTAATCTTTCTTGATTATACGATATCATACTGATTATTGATCCTGAAAGTGCTTCACGAATTCTATCGAATCCTATGAATAATAGTTTATAAAATAAACTGGATCTATCAGAAAGTTGTATGTTATGCAGCTTCCATATATTTAGTATGGCGACCGACATGGCACTTATCGCATGGTACCTAAATAATTTTGATAAAACAGTTTAACATGTAATTTTTTTCAACATTAGAATATGCCATCATTACTGAATTAAAAACGCAAAACTTTATTCTATAAACAAAATAGTACGTAGTTATTGGCGCCTTTCCTCTTTTAATTTTTTTAAATTAAATCCAGGCAGAATAATTAAATTCATTCGGTTTGTTTAGATACTATTTTATATTAGCGAAGTAGAGTGTAGTTAACACGTGGAGTGGAGATCTACTATCTATCACAATTATTGATACATATATATAGATATATTAAAAAGTGCACAATATCTTTTTAAGTACATAAATGATAAAATATCTTACTTCATGTTGCCATACTCAATGTATGGAAGCTGAAAACATCCATTTTTATGATAGATCCAGTTTATGTTATAAATCATTATTGATACCATTATATAAGGCTCGTGAAACACTTTCAGGATCAATAATTAGTATTTCGATATCGTGTATGGTTTGGAAATAATCGAGTGAGATCACTTAGCGTTTTCACCCTGTATATTTTTTATTTGAGTCTTATTTTATTGATATAAATGATATTTTATAGGCATGGTCCAGAATTAAATACAGAGGTCTGTAGTGTTTTATTCAACAGGTTAAATCTATACACGATTTTTGTTTTTACACAAATAGTCTAATAATAGTTTAAGTTAATAAAAACATTTCACAGGTTTTGGAAAACCACAGACATAGATATATGGCTTTAGATCAGAGGTTCCCAGAGTTTTTTTCTCATATAGACCACTTTCAAAATTTAGCTGGTTCCGGTAGACTCCCTGCAGCCACGTTTCTACCATATTTCCAAAACGCGACAAAAAATGTGAAGATTAGATCTAACTATGGAAATTTACTCTATACCTAAATATGGAATATGCAAGTTTTTACAAGTAACAGAGGCTGCCTACATTGACAAGTGAAGTCAAGCCGACATTTTAGTTCTTCACTATCGAAAGCAGATAAATGTTCGTGGACCCCCGTTTACGAATTGTAAGCCCCCATTTTTTTCACGCTAACGTAGACCCCCAACGAGTCTTCCGTGGACCCGCGGACCACTTTGGGAACTACTGGTTTAGATCATGTCTACATAACTTCACAGTATTTGATCGGTAAGTGTCAAAAATAGAGACAAACTGCGTTCAGGATATGAAAACACGCTACGCCACCGCGTGCCGCAGTAGGGATTCTATTTCAAGCAGTTTTGATGGAAATCTCTTGCCGAGATAAGGTTTAAACTCCTCTAACAGATCGTCTATCTGGCCTTATCAATATGTCTGCCCTTGAACGTTTAAAATATTTTTTAAGATTTGTTTGTTTTTTTTGATAACATTCAATAACCGCATTAACTTAATTTAGAGAAGGCTGCTATTTCAAAAGCATTAAATATTCAATTTGATATATTCCTTTAGATTGTTGGAAGGGAATTTATTGGAGGTACCTACTTGTACCATGAGATACGCAAATAATGTTGTTAGTAATGGCGATAATGTAGCAACATTTGCATTTATTTATGTACTACTAGCTTCTGCCAGCGGCTTCGCCGGCCCTAAATTTGATTCTTGCGGCAACTCCTCAATCAATCAAAAAACAAACAATCAAATCTTTCCTCTCTATAATTTTAGTATAGATAGAAAGATAAATTAGGTAGGCATAATACATTCGTGTCTGTGAAACCATGGAAATACACATACAAAATCTTAACCCAATCGGTCAAGCCATTAAGTAGTTGACATACCGACAGCAGCGCCACCTACCAGGTCTAATTGTAATTTTAAATCATCCAGGAAACCATCGAAATCCCATATAAAATTTCAACCCAATCGGTTCAGCCGTTTAGAAGTTATGTGAAAAAGATAAGTACGGAAGGATAATTCTTACTACCCGTTGTAGCCTATGTTCATCAGGGATAATGTCGTCTTCTAATGGTAAAAGAATTTTTCAAATCGGTCCAGTAGTTACGGAGCCTATTCAAGACAAACAAACAAACAATCAAATCTTTCCTCTTTATAATATTAGTGTAGAAGAGCTGGCTTAAATCATTAGTGCCTATACAAATAATAATTGTTTTTTTTTGCTTTTCTTAAATTATGTAATGGAAACAAGTCGTGTTAGACGCAATTTTAGTAAACTTCAATTCCGTATAAACTTCATTTAGTGATGTTTTATGAAAAAAAAATTGCCACATAGATAGCCAAACAGTGTTAACACTTTATACAAAATATTCAAAAATCGATTCCGATCCGAAATTAAAGACAAACTACGTTCTGTGATTTCTGTTATCATGCAATTATTAATTCAAACCAAATTTTTATACACCGTAGAATTTTTAGATAGTAAGTATAGAAGAATTACTGATAATCACATTGTTTTCATAACATTTGTTGAAAACAATCAATACCTAAAAATATTAAATGATTAAAATAAACGAAAAACACGAGTGCGTTAAAAGTATCAACTGTAAAAAGAAAAGATAAAATTAAATTGATAATAATTTAAATATTTCTAAAATTAGATATTTGTTTTCATGATCGCCCCCCATATTTTAATTTTATACGCTACGTCACTACCACAATTAAGACTAATGACAATCTAATGATACCGCTTATATACCTCGTATGTTAAAATCTGTCAAACCGTCTAGACTAAAATGCATACCAAAGAACTATACATAGGAGTAGGTACATATGTATATATGCTTGAAAAACATTACCTTCTATCGGCAGGCGGATAAAAATAATAGACCACAAAAAAAAAGGCACAAAGATGTAAAACAACAATTCTAAAAGTGTATGATCTGGTTCGAAGTTGTTAAATTCCATTTTTGCTCACATAAACACCGACTATGTCGCAAATATTTATCATAAGTGAATCAAGATAAACTGTCTTCCTTGACGTTTATACAAATAATTATTTAGATATATGACCACGTCAGTGCATTGTTATGGAACACCGTCCTTATAGTGTGTCTCCACAATTTTGGCACATACTGCAGATAGGGTTGCCAGATTGAGAAACTAAACTTTTGTTGGACAAAATAAAATAATTATTAAATCATCGGAAAAACGTGTGATGAACATTTGAGCATAAGGTTTATAGTAAAAAGACTGTAAGACCAGTACCTGCAGCTCAATTTAGTATTTTCTTCCTATATGAAATTATTATTATTTTAACAGCTTTTAACACTCTTCTTCACTTGTACTCTTCCTTTTAACACTGGACAACATTTGAAATAATTGGAAAATCTAGCCAAGTCACGCCTATCTGACAACGCTACCTATAAACACCCCACGGTATACAAGTGTGTGTGTGTGTGTGTGTGTATAATAACTTACTTACGCACAGAACAAAACTGTCATTTAGAATGTAGTAAATAAAAATTTATGCGAATACTACAAAAACTTACAAAACTGTTCGTTTATTTAGGCCGGCCGCATACTACGAGAAATTTCCAATAGAAATAGAAAGTACTAGACCCCGCACACTTTAAGATAATTTCTCGTGACAAAATATATGCACAGAGTGCCCGTCCGGCGCGTACGAGAATTTTTCTATTGGAAATTTCTCGTAATGTTCGCTCGGCCTTAGACTACACAGACCCATGAAGTAGGTACCTACCTACAATGATTGATGACGATGTCGTATTGTAGACAGTATCGTATGTATACCTCATGGTAACGTGTTGTAGTTATTCTCAGGAAAATATTTTACTTGCGGTGCCACACTAAATATGTACTTCTATTTTTGATTTGTTTTTTTTCTGCTATGCAATACAGTTTACAGCGGAATACATGGACAGGGCAACAAACTTTTCTGACCCATTATCTATACAAACGGCAAAAAAATCACGTTTGTTGTATGGGAACCACCCTTAAATATTTGTTTTGATTTAATTTTTTTAAGTGAATATATAACTAAATTTTCTGTTCATATTTCAAGCGTCTGCCTTTTGCAGTTATCAATATCGAGCAAAACGAGCAAAAAATCACGTATTTTTGTATGGGATCTCCCATAAATATTTTTTAGTATTTGTTGTTATAGCGGCAACAGAAATACATCAACTGTCTAACTATCACGGTTCATAAGATACAGCCTGGTGACAGAGGAACGGACGGACGGACGGAAGGACAGCAGAGTCTTAGTAATAGGGACCCGTTTAAACCCTTTGGGTACGGAACTCTAATAAAAACTTACGAAAAATACAACACGAGGACCTAGATTTCGTTCAGGGGATCCATCTACCTAAAATAGACAGAAAGTTCAAAATCTTAATTTATCCAAGATTTTATTTAAGTCTTTCTCCCACTGTTATTAATATAGCCAGCCATATTAAATTATTAAGTACTTTTAAATTTACGCAGGTTTCGGGACGGGTAGTGATGGGCATGTAGAGGAACTAATCTCATCTTGTCTCAGCCCTCGTAGACTCAGGCAAAGAATCAGTGACCCACCAAACATTATAAAAAAAATATTAAACGCCTACTTGTTATACTGCGATTAGTATACTGTGCCAATAGGCAAAAAAGACGAAGTGCGCATCCCTTACCTAGTTACACACACACACACACACACACATAGTCCAGCGGAATTAGGAAAAAACTTAACTGCATTCTTATAAAATTAAACATATATTAAACGAGCAAATCTTGTATATATGTATTATTTTATTCATTTTTAGAATACGTCGTTTTATCCGTGTTCTCAGGCAATGATAAACTAAAAAATAAGACTCTTCCTGACATCTATTGGCGAGTAGTAATACTATTATTTTAACCGACACAGCAACACTAAAGCTAGTTGATAATAGCTGGCGTTGTTAAGCAATACTCAAGCTACTTGACAATAAATGGCGTTGTTAAAAAAAAACGAGCGAAGCTCGGTCGAACCGGAGGAAGTCGACGAAGCTCGGTCGAACCGGAGGAAGTCGGCGAAGCTCGGTCCTCCAGAAACTTAAACATATATGTCAGATTGTAGTTTTTAGTTTCAGTCTTTTATGTCTATTTTAGGTTGATCTTTTTCTAAAGAGAGGTCAATTTTATGAGGTTATTGCGCACGCAGTTCATATGACAGATTACAGTAGCTTGAACTCTATGAAAGTGACAAAATGCTCTTGCACTAAATAAGTATTTATACTGTGAGATAATGCTTTTCACTCATGTTTGGCGTTGAGTGAGCTGATTACCTGATGATTCACTTGACCTAAAGCGACGAACAGCGGTGATAAAAATAATTACTTGTCAATTTATTACTTTCATCTGTAAAACTTATACAATCTGTAGTCGATAAAACAGCTGTTCTTATAACAATCCAATCACATTCAAAACAGGATTTGGACTGTCAAATAACTGTTATAATCACACTAGATTTTGTTTAAAAGAATTTGTTATTTAATACTAAAGATGTATAAAACTCAAATAAGACTGCGTTTTAAAGCTAGCTAGCTGTGAAAATAAATGTCGCAAGTGTTACAGAAGAAAACAAACCTGCATTCTATTGTCCCTTTCTAACTTATTTTAATAAACATAATCGTAAACAAACTTAATGGCGGACGTTAATAGAAAGAGAAAAGAGACTGCAGGTTCGCTTTGTCTCTATCTAAAGGAAAGTCAATTTTGTGAGGCTATTACGTAGTCTATGGGACAGATTTTAGAATTCATAGTCTACGCCAAGAAAAGAGCACACATATCTTGTCACTGGACTGGCAAAATTTTCAAGCCCGAACGGTTTCTGACCTGACTGGACGATTGCTGACAACAGCCAGGACCACTTACCTCCGCACAAGGAGAAGCTCAGAAAAATTACACCCATCCAACGACCGACCCCATCCGACGTTGCTTAACTACGTATATCGTTTTCGACAAACGAATGTCACTGAGCCACGAGCACCTCCATTCATAATCCTACTAAAGCTATATTTTAATTTAGCTATTGAATGGATTTAAATTTATAAAAAACATGCATCTTGCTTGTCTCCTTAGTTATACCAACAATGTGATTGAAAGAGGACAATTGAATTAATACTAATTAAACAAAATCTAATAACAAGCTTGAAGTTAATAACCATTACATACTTACTTTACCCTTCAGGGAATAAAACCTCGAAGGTTAAAAAAACTGATAAGAGTGAAGAAACTGTATGTTATTATCTTATCCTACATGTACTAAGGGTATTTATTACGAAAACAACTCAATCTAGGTACTATTTTCTCAACCATATATTTTTAAGATCTTTATTTTTCTATTTCTATTATTAAGGGCTTTACCTTTTGCGGAGGGTTTCATAAATATCGCAGCTCAAATTAAAATATAAAAGCCATCTGCGGCCCACAACAGTAGACACCGTATATTTAGAAACAAAATAAGGAATTTCCTAGCCAGCAGTGAAGTTCATACTCTTTCTCCCATTCCAGACTTTTTTTTGGAGCCATGTAGATTCTCGATACCTTACTAAATGGAATTTACAGTCCGCCTGATGTGCAATACCCGGGCCATCAACCACTTCTTTCTCAAAGAACCCCATATTTTAGTCCCTAGGGAAAACTTTGCCATTGTGCTCATTCCAATTAGGCGTTCGCGAAAGGAAGTTACTCTCACACTACAAAAGATCCTTGTTTGCTTATGGAACCCTAAAAACACCATTTTGTCCAAAAGAAAACAGATACATTGACTGACATATGTAAGTAGATTATTGTTACTCTAAAAGAGTAAAAAGTAGCTTGATTTCTAAATGCAGGTTATCAGAACAAATTGGGAACGGTATACGTGTGCTCTTTAGTATTCAGTGTTGTGGCAATCTGCGTTATTTGGAACGTAGCTCACCTTTAAGAAGCCAATCACGTTCCGTGTGTGTTCCGTTCCACGCAGCCAAAACCAACACGCTGCCGACGCCATCGCAAAATCTTTGTGTAAATCTTGACGTTAACGACTAGATTTACGAGTATGTGATAGAAATTTTAATTCTGGAGAGCCTCGTTTAGAAGCTGTATATCGAAAGCGAAAAACACATCAATAGTGCAGGCTATTCAAGGTTAAACATTTGAGTTGCTCGATAAGGAATTTAACTGATCAATAGTATTGTTCGTGACTAGTCGGCTTTTTCACAACCCGGTTGTAGATTCTGCCCCCTTATTCAAGTCTATCCAATCCATATGGTTCCGATATGACATGCATTGTCTGTTTACTTTTTAATGAAAAAATGTGTAAAATAACGATTAAATCAGCAATGCAGGTAAAAACCATCAACTTATTCTACACATTTTTTATTAAAACGTAAGTTAACGGACAATATATGTAATATGTCACAGTCATCTCGAAACCAGGTGGTTTTTAATGACTTGAATAAAGCGGCTGAACATGCCCCTGCGTACGGGAAAACCGGCGGTTTTTCCCATTATTTATTGTAAATACAGTAGGGCCTCGTTAATCCGGAGAGGCAAAAACAAGACCCTTTCCGGATTATCGAGGCGTCCGGATTATAGTATGCCATATTAAATGTTAATAAAACACATGTTTAACCTTAGTTTCATTAATCAATTTTTAAATTATAGCATAAAGACAAAATGTACATGTTCAAAATTACAACTATGTAAGGAAATCAGTAAGTTAAAATAAAACATTAGTTAATTCTTCTTGAAAAAGTCTGTAATACTCTTCTGTTTATAATTTTCGCACTTCATTTCGAAAGTTCGGTCTCTAAGTCGACGGAGAAACATAACTTCGTGGCTATCAATTTTTGGACATTACACACTGCGCCGTCTGGCCCCAAAGTTAGCCAAGCTCGTGTTATGGATACCAGATAACCGATACAAATACATATATTACCTTTTTTTTGTAAATACATGCATATCATACTATCACATCATCATATTATGTATCTAAATAGGTAATGCTAATGACTGTGTGATAATGACTATAAAGATAGAAGTTGGTATACATATATATAATTAGTGACTATAATATCATTTAGTGTTACACACACAGTATCATTTAGTGTCACACACACAGTATCACATTGTAACTAGGAAGCTCTCTCACAACGGAGGAAGAAGGTTGCTATTGGATTTATTTCACTTACCTATTTATTTTAAAATCATTCAAATTTTACTGTAGGTACTTCTCTAAAAAGACTTTATTTTTTCGCTTTTGATATAAACAATAGATAACAAGAGAATTAAAGTTATCAAAATGAAGTATTAATTCCTTACTGCAATGAATATCTTATCTTCTGTATTTATAGAAGGCAACCGTTCCTGACTGGTTTATCAACGCACAGCTGAAACCCTTGAACGGATTGCGCTGAAATTTAACACAAATAAAGCTATTATGATGAAGGTGTGCGTTAAGAAAGGATTTTTTGAAACCTTTACCCTAAAGGCGAGCAATAGGGGTTCAAAGTTTGTATTAAACACCAAAATCGCGAGGTTAATCCTTTTTATAATATTAAGAGAGAAGAGACAGAGAGAGAGACACTTTTTGTTATTGAGACGTATCATTTGAAATCCTACACCGATAACTGAATTTAGGGCGGGCAAATTTGGCATGGTGATAGTTGTGTCCCGGGGAAGGACATAGGCTACTTGAAAACGTCAAGTGGGAGTCAGTTAGGACGGGGAAAGCCGCGACCAAAAGCCAGTCATTAAATAAATATCTAAGATTTAAAATTTTGTTGGCAGCGTCAATGCATCCAATTTGGAGAAGTTCCAGCTGAAGATATCACAACATGAGCTATACGAAGACGGCGATCCGCTGGTAGAAGCAGTTCTTAAAGACATGGCCACGTTACCTGTCCTACATGCTGGTGAGTAACTTAAAATTTCAATCTAGACCATCAACTTTAAGTTCCTCGTTACGAGTATGTATGAGTGGACAAACTGTATAAATCCTCACTTAGCACCAGGATCGGGGGGTAAGAAACTCTTAAACTCTCAAACATCGAATCTTTAAGGCTGATATGGGTCTGTGGGTGAGGCCGGCCATAGATTTGCCATTTAGCACGCACTGACGACGCATACTTATTTTATCTAATTAGTTATCTTTATTCAAGGTTTAGGTCTTTGGGCTTCTTTTGTATAGGTTTCAACTCTACCTTCTGAAAGAAGTATTTCCGAATTAACAGAACACCTATTCAAATAATTCTTTGTTAATTTAAATTTATCAAGATCTAGAGGCCCTCACAATATAAATTGCAACTTGATTCGTAAGGCTTTTTATGTGTGTTACGTAATTTCGTGCGTAAGTCGAATGCAAAAAAAATCTCATCAAAGATAGGTAAAACAGGGACAACCCTGCAGCAGTTTATGTATATGCTACCATATATAGCATACTATCCAGAACAATCAAGAACAATTTATATATACCTCTGAATTTTACCTTCCAAGTCCAAAGCAATATCACTGTTTAGCCATGGTATAAATTTAATACTGTGCCTGGTAGTTTCTTCCAGAAAAAGGGTCATGTGACTGTATAATAATGTATTATAGATCGACACCGAGTGAAAGTAGAATATGCAACTCAAAGAAATTAGGCGATATGGGTGGTTACACTGGTTAGTGACGTAGGTTCGTTTACTTTCCGCAAGAGCAGCCCTTGTTTTCTTAGATAATGTGTTTAGCCAAAAAAACTTTTTGTTGTATAGTTATCAACAAATTTATCATGATGTAATATTTCGTTGAAAGATTTTAGATCAGTATCAGGAAATAATCTTAGTAGATAGCGCCCGCTTGCATGTACTTTGTCTGAAACTATGGCGTGGTAAGTACCTTTGAGGATGATATAATTAAGAACTCTGAATGACTTAAGGTATAAAAAACTTTAAGTTTGAACTAAAAGCAACTTTAAAGTTCTAACTAAAAAAATCAAAGTTCTGCGTATGCAGTCGTTAAACGATTTCTCTCAATTTCGTGATTAATACTTAACATTACTCTTACCTACTATTCGGAAAAAGTAATATTTCCGCATTTGAGCGACATCGAGTCCTCCCCCTGTCTACAACCTTATTCGAAAGCTTTATTATGTCCCAGCGTAACTTCTTCTTCTCTCTTAACAATATTTAAGTCAGTCGTTGTTGGTGATGATAGCCGGATCTCTGCCGGGGTAACTAAACATCCCCTTTTTGAATTTTTACACCCTACGGACTTATATAAAACTTCAAGCACAACGCAATAAATCCGCAGATCGCCGATGTGCTCAAAACACGGCAGAGGTACGTTGTCACTACGCGTTTTAAAAATTTTAATGATAGTCTCCAACGAGTATGCTTTTAGTGAATTTTGAGAAATTTTAATCGCGCATTAAATTTGATGCGTCACGATTTTGAAAATGCACTGCAACTCGCCGAATCGCAGTGTACCTAAGCCTCAAAATACTAAGTTATCAACATCGATATGATTTTTTTTTTCATATTAATGGATATCAACTAGAGTACGCGACTTATAAGTTTGCACATATTAAAATGCGAAGCGATAATTCTATCGTTTTGTTTATTATATTTATAGTGGTGTCTCCACCACGCAAAAACGAACTTATGTCTTAATTGCAACTGAAAACACTTGCTCAACTAACTCTAGTTGCCTTAGACCTATCCTTACCAAATTTAAATGGAACCAATCCGCGAGATAACCCTTCCGTATATGTAAATAAAAATAAAGAAAAAAATGGTATATAATGTAACTTTTTAGTATTTATGATTCAGGATTTATAATCATTTTGTTCCCACGAGTATATAGGACATAAACGGTCCAAACCCCCTGGGGTCCATTGTAGGGAGATAAGGGCTTCGATACAATAGGGTTCACTCTGGTACCCTGAGGTGCAACGTTAGCGATATGACATGTTTCGCCCCCCTAATACCATTCAACCCTTGGTACGTGCTCATCTTGGCATTGGGTCATCCATCTAATCAAATAGAATTCACATTCATAACAAATGGATTTTTCCAAATCTAATAGGGTTGCAAATGGATATTACCTAGGATCAAAGTTCTCATCAAGACGATTCAAACTAGCCCAAACTCGATGGGATTGTGTCGTTCAATTACAGACTTCCTATGGCAACCTTCCAGCTTCATCATCATACCCTGGGTACCATCTAGAAACAAGGTACTCGTCAAGACGAATCATACGAGCCCAAACTCGATGAGGTTATGTCGTTTTATAACGGAGTTCCTATGGCCACCTTCCAGCTCCATCATCAGACCCTGGATACCAACTAAATATTAAAAAAACAAATAAAAGCTTGTAAAATTGTTAAACTCTGCTCCAAATCCGCAAAGATATCGTGGAAAATTCTTACAAAAAAAAATAGACAAATTGAGGACCTCCTTCTTTTTTCAAAATATATTCTACATTCCATAAAAATACAGTCGAATTGAGAATTGCCAGTGTCAGAAAACGATAGCCATTATATAATTTTGTTTAAAAAACCGTCCAGTGCGAGTTGGACTCGCGCACCAAGGGTTCCGTTTACATAATTTACAAACACAAACGAAAAACTCTACTTGCATGGCACTTGCCCGACGTTGCTTAACTTTGATTATCGTTTCCAACAAACAACTGTGTTAATGTTTCTCTTAATGATAAGCTAGATGGCGCTGTACCCGTAATTTATAATATTGCTTAGGCCCGTCTCACATCTCACCGATTTAGAGTTAACACTATTTTCACTGCAAGTTGAAGTTTGCATTGTATATCTTTCTGTTTTAACGAAAGAGCAAACAAACGAAAATTTGCTTCTTATATCGTTAAATGTTAACTTTTTACATTTTTTTTTTATTATTTGTTAGATAATCCTCCATTACAATATATATTCTGTGAAAAATTCAGGCTTCTACCTATCTATTCCGGTCTAAAAGATAGAGCCTTTTAAAGGTTAGACAGACGGAGGCAGACAGACAGCGTAGTAATAGAGCTACGTTGGCACCCTCTGGGTACGGAACCCTAAAAATGGAAAATGCCAACCCTAGCTATAAGATAGGTGGGGCGGCTAGCGAACTCTCTGACTCTCCTCATCTACATCCAATGACGTCATAACCGATGCTAATAAATATGTTGAATATTTGTTCGCTGTTTGACTGTGTCGCGTCGTTTAATGTGCCAGCAACTGTTTACTATCTGAAAAAAAACATTTAAACCATGTTTTATTTTTTAATAGTTACCGGACACTACATCTGGTACACAGGCGTTTACATTAGACATTTTATTACTCGGAATTTTGATACCCGGAGGGCTTATATATCTTTCCTTATATTAGGTACTTATGCGGAAACTTTTAAAGAAGCATATGAGTCTTTGGTACTAAGATCTTACTTTGTCAAACTCCTCTTCTCCTGATGGTATGATTAGGTCATTCTTAATTTTAGGTTCAGCCTTTACAGCAATAATAGGCAAAGCAGCGGCCGCAAAAAAAGCTGACAATATCTGAAATTTTCAGAAAAGTTAGGGTTCAATTTGACAATAAAGACCCTCTAGGGTTGCCTAATCAGAACCTGAAACAGGAGGGGAACAGGAGGAGAAGGTATACCTACGGAATACGATGCGAAACTCTTGAAAAATTTGAACTTAATTTTATTTTTCCTATAAAATATATTCTAAATTATTTTATATTTTTTTAGCTCACAAATTCTAGGGACAAACTTTTAAACATTTTTGGCATTAAGTCAAAAACTATATTTCGTAAAATTGTAAAATAGTATATTTCGTTTTAAGCTTTTATTCAGAGGGTCAGAATGACCATTTTGTACTCGGTACGAACGATCCTTTTTCTACAACCAGATTAGGTTACTACTACTACCTTACTAGCTTCAGAAAAAATCGCCATGTTTTTCCGCCAAATTGTAAGACTTTTGACAAAATTCAACAAATATTTCGTTCTGACCTGTTCATTGTCACTATGAACTCTAACTCAACTGTTAATTTAATCCTTTCAGAAAATATAAGCCTTTTTGCGGCCCCCGCTTGACCTATAATGAGCTTATTTATTCAATAGTGCATAACAGTATTCAATAAAAGTTGTACTTAATTTTTTTAAATAAAAAAAAATTTACTTGACTTTGAAAAGAAATAAATTATTTAACTAACTGTCCAAGTGGGTAAAACTCGGATTTGACATTAAGGTTGTATATTTTGTCAGGATATTTTTAATGCCTAGTGTAATTATAACTAGGCATATTTAAATGATCCTTGTAACAAGTTTATTTCACGTTAGTTTCACGACAACATTCTAAATAGACCTTATTTTGTTGTTACAAGGTTATATGCAAAACGCACTCTCATTCAATTCTAAACCTTTAACGTGTCTTCAACAGAGCAAAAGGAAGGTGGTACGCAGTTGAAGCTTATAATTGACTACCCGAATGGCATACAAGCTCTCTTCAAACCCATGAGGTAAGAAAAGTCATAATAAGGTAACTTAAACCTGACTCAAAATCTCTGTGCAAATCTTGTAAATATAACCTAACTTTACTTAATGTTAACTTTTTCTGGTAATTTAATCATAAATCATTAAAATACTTACATGATAATCTTTATTGTCACATTCTTTAACTGATTATCAAATCACGATACTGACTAACCCTAAAATCTACAAAATTTCAAATTTACAATGAGAAATATTATACGTATTTATGTATATGTTGCATAGACTTACAAAGCGAAAGACGCGCGTCAAGGTCATTTTTGTTTACACGAATTGCAAGTAGATTCTGAGTCCGATATAGAAACATTAATGTGAACTTTAAACTTCTTGAGCTGATGGCCCAAATAAAATTATTCTTGAAAATTTTGGAAACATTAGAACATGATGTAAGAACTAATTATCTTAGAATATTTGTATTACTCGATATATGATAACTCAGCTGAAGCTCAAATTCAAAATAAATAAATCGGTCCGATTTAGATGAAATTTGGTATGTAGATAGTTTGAGTTCCTGCGAGAATATCTGTAATTGAGCTTAAACGAACTATTTTATTAATAGGTATAATTAAGGAGTCATTGGTATAAATAAGAAGTTGACGTATGAATCTCACGCCGATAACCAAATTTAGAGCGGGTGGAACCGCGGGCAAAATTCATATATTACCAGCTATCCCATTAATAATATTAATACGAAAGTTTGGATGTTTGGTTGTTTGTAACTTAATCACGCTTCAACCACTATATGGATCAAAATGAAACTTGGCACACATATGTAGGTCAGGTCCTGGAATAGGACACAGGCTATTTTTCATCCCAAAAATTCAAAAGTTCCCATATGTGCAACTACAAGGGGTGATCAAAAAGTAGTAATAAATCGATATAAAACATTAGAACATTTTTCATGCAGAAGTTTGATGACGGCTCTGACTTGATATAAAATGAATGAAGTTTCAAAATGTGACTGTGTGTTTAAATACCTTATACCTGTACCTACTAGTGAAGGTTTAAGCAAGCTTTCTATTTTTTTTAGATTTTCGTAAATACTAGAAATATCCGATTATCATTACTTTTTGATCCCCCCTCGTATAACGGAATTCCACGAACGAACCGTAGCTGCAGCTATAGCTTGCTATAACAACCTTTTTCAGAATAACCAAGGAGTTACCATAAGAATCCCACGCTGATAACCAAATTAAGGACAGGCGGAGCCGTGGGCAAAAGATAGTAATGAAAAAAAAATATGTTTCTAAAATATAACGGAAATTTTTCCATATTGAAAAAGAGTGTAAATGTTGAACTATGTACTTATAAGATATAGCGAAAAAAATGTTGAGTATTATAAAATTCTCAAAGCCCTCTAATGAAATGTATACCATGACAAAGATGACAAAGTAAGATAAGAGGAAAATTTGAAAATGTACTCTAGGGTACTTTATCGCACTCCTAGTGGAGGTACATATCGAATGTCGAGACACTTTAGCACTTTGCTCTTTGTCGAGACAACTTCATCATGATTAGATACCTATTTCCGAAATACAGGGAACATCGTTTTTTAAAATTCAAAAAAAAAAGGTACATTACCGTTTCAAACATAAAAAAGTTAAGGAGCATATCTGATGTATACATAGGTACGTCTATTGTTAATAAAATGTATTAGCGTGTAACGCATCTTATTATAAGACAGTTGTTTGTCACAGAGCTTAAAAACAGAGATTAACACATATCATCAGAAATTAAAAACCTTAAAATTTAAAGTTTAAAAAATTTATTACTTTAATATAGCGTGTAATCTGTAATAGTGACATAAAAACAATTGTTTTGAAAATCAATAGTTCTCATTTGGAGGGCCTTAGTATATGCAAGATATCTAAAGAACGTGACGTAGCCAAAACGTGATTGCATATTATACTTTACTCGATAGAAAAACAAGTTGAAATGCGCTCTTAAAAGTAACTTTGACAGAGATTATCCAAACCCTATAAATGTAGGTACCTATAGGTATAAGTGATGGATATGCTTTAAATCAGAGGATCCCAGACTTTTTTCTTATAGACCACTTTAAAAATTTTGCTGGTTCCAGTGGACCCCCTACAACTGCATTTATACCATATTCCCAAAACTCGACAAAAAATGTGAAGATTAAATCTAACTATGGAAATTTGCCCTTTGTCTAATTATGGAATATGCAAGTCTTTACAAGTAACAGTCGCTGAGCTTCTTAACATATTATTTGCCTACTGAAGTGAAACCAACATTTTAGTTCCTCACTATCGAAAGCAGATAAATTTTCGCGGACCCCCGTTTACGAATTCCCATTTTTTTGTCACACCAAAGTAGACCCCCGTCGAGTCTCCCGTGGACCCCTGGGAACTACTGCTTTAAATATTAAAAAACACACGTTAGACGTTGATCGAGGCCGTAACGCAAAAATATTGTTACAATATTATATTTTTACATTATCATTGAAATAAAAGAAAAATATACTCTCTCTCTCTTATACACTTATTACTGTATTTATATACACATGTCGCTACTTAAGTAATGCATAGGAACACTTTTAAGAGGCTGCCACTAAATTTTTTTAATTTCATTTCATACAAAGCGTATTTTAAAATATTTCTTCAGAAAAATAAATAAGCTTTTATTTTTCTGTAGAAATATATTTTTAAATATGCTAGTACGTAGAGAAAATTATAAAAATGTCTAGGCACTAGTTAGCAGGGGTGGCATTCAACACTTAATAATGTACCTACACATGTGCTTATAATTAATTTATTACAGGTTCCCCAGAGATGTGCAGACTTTACCCAATCACTTCTACTTCTCAGACTACGAGCGACATTATGCTGAAATTGCTGCGTTTCATCTTGATAGGTAACTTCTAGTACTTTGCCTATTACTTTTTAACCGACTTCCTAACGCATTCAAGCGTTTCAAGAGGATACTATTCGCGCCGCCTCGCACCGTGTTTCATACAAACGAATTTTCTACTTGTTTTGGACAATTACTGATCAAATACTGTGAAATTTTGTAAGCGTGATCTCAAGGCAAATATCGATGTCTGTGGTTTTCCAAAATCTTAAAAAAGGTTTTATTAACTCTTAATCTTATTTGTAATCATTTGTATGAAAAACTTGAATCCTGCATTACTTTCAAACTTTATGTTAAATATAAAACTGACACACTGCAGACCTAGATATTAAATCCTAGAGCACGCCTTCAAAATATCATGGTGTTTGATTAGTAAGTTTCAAAAATATGTAGGAAATTCGTTTGTATAAAGCGCGCTGCAAGACGCCGCGAATATAGAAACCTTGCGTTTGAGGCGTGAGTTTGCTTCGCTGTGCGAGTTCTACCGCTTGTACACTGCTCCTTTTGGCCCGGTATTTACCATCTCACTATGGAGCCTAAATGGTCACGTCATGGGTCACGTACAGTGCGGTTTGAGAGGTACTTCCGCCCGCGAACGCTTAAGTTGTGGAATGATCTCCCTGCCAAGGTTTTCTCTGGGGACTACAATATCCGGGTACCTCAAGAAAGAAGTGATTAGATTTTTAAAGGGTCAGCAACTCGCAAATTATGCCTCAGGTGTTGTAAGCGTCCACAGGCTGCGCTGATCGCTTCACATCAGGCGGACCGCAAGCTTGCATTGGTATAAAAAAATCTGTTTCTTATTATTTGTATGATTGCTTGCGTATTAGTAGTAGCGTATTAGTAGTAGCGTATTAGTAGTAGCGTATTAGTAGTAGTGTATTGTGTCATGTAAATGTTGTGAGGATCTGATCTTGGAAACTAGTAAGATTATTGGCATCTGTTTTTCAAATATATTTAAATTATCATTGTTAATAAATTATATTTGGTTTAATAATGTTGCAGTTACAAAAAAATACTTAAATATCCACTAAATAGTAGAAAAAGAGCTCCTATAACAGACAGAAGTATTTGAATTTTACCGACGTTTTACATGGATTTAAGTGATTTTTGAGGAAATAGCTTGTCTGCAAGGTGGTAGAAAACAATTTAGGTGAGGATCTTATCATCGAATGCTACTACGGTGGAAGAAATGGGCTAGGTAGTAGTCGGTCTCATTTTACACAAAGTTACACTATACCAATTAGTATGTAAAATAAGCGTGTTCGTTATACCTACCTATGGGTATTACTTTCCACTACCCACGCTTTGTAGGTACGTATCTACCTATATACCGAATTCTGAACTGAACGAGATGTTATCGATATCGACATCATTAATATAATTTTTAATCATAAACACTATTATTTTTTTGTCATTACTAATCAAAAATTTTTTTCACTAATTAGCGTGAAAAATAAATAGGTACACAAATTACTTATAAAAATCATTTATGCAAGAGATAAAAATAAATAAACATGGAACCAGCATAATGCCTTTTACGTTCGACGTTTACCTTTACGTTCTTAGTTCAAGTTTAACGGCTGAACCGGAAAATGGAATGATCCTTGTATTGGAGCTTATTGTATGTAAGTACATCTCAGCTCCCGAGAGTAAAATAGAGAGAGTAAACAAGGTCTCGAGAGGTGATGTAATTTTGTACATTTCGCTCCCGAGGACCCGTGACCCGAGCACTCCCGACTTTTACGCAATATGCTCCCTAGACTGGCTCAAGGGCCTATAACATCGAAGATTTAACCTATATCATACGTTTTTGGTATATAAAATTAACTTTTTCTACCGATTCTGCCCCACCCTCGCCCAAAAGCTGACTCCTCCCTTTTCGGGAATTATTACTCAACGGAAAGTAAGCTATGTGCAACGTTACTTTGAAACACAAAGTTGACTGGTTAGCAGAGTCTTTTTAATAAATTCAATTAATCACTTGAATGTATTTTAATTTAATTTAATGTATTTTATTGCGTAACGAAAAAATCTATTTGCAAACTTTTTTGTGTTCCTAAATTTAAATGTAATTAATAATGATGGCAGTTAATAGCGAAGTGTAATGATTCATGAAAAAAAAATATCTCCGTCTTGTTTTAGATTTGCGTGTATTTAAACTGTTAGACAATACCAATGCATCTAGAATAATACCTATAATAACACAGAAAATACCTTTATTTAGGATACTGGAGTTCAGACGAGCGATGCCAGTCATTGGTCGGTCTCTCAACATGACTTCAGAAATATATGATGTCACCGAAGGTGATATCCTCAAGACTTTCTTCGTGTCTCCAGCTAACAATTTCTGCTTCCATGGAAAATGTTCGTACTATTGTGACACCGGACACGCTATTTGTGGGAACCCTGACATGTTGGAAGGAAGTTTTGCAGCCTTTTTGCCCCCTCCTGATTTAGCAGAACGCAAGGTAAAATCTTCACTATTGATAAGTTAGACTTTGAAGCTGCGTCCGCACTGCGGGTGCCTTGCTCAGCTCCTAGCATCTAGCAGATCGCCACTCAGATTTTTTAAAGTTTTTTTGTAACGTTGGAAAAACACAATTCTCTAACATTTGTTACTTTGAAACAGTTAACTAAGATGCTAGGCACTATAGCCAGAGGATAATAGCTCAGGGGAAAAAAAAAATAGTTACAGGATAAGCGTAGCCGGAATGGACGGCAAAAGGGGTTCGAAAAAAGGGAAAAATAAATCAAAGGGATTTTAATTGGCGTGGGGTGGTGGGGTGGGTTTTAGGGGTTGAAAATCGTTATTTGCCATTTTTGGCGGAGCATCTGCTCAGATCACAAAATGGTCTACAGAAAAGTTGTAGATAATCAAAAAATCTACAATTTTGGTTCAGGTTACTTTTCGACCTAACCTCAAATTTTACGCGATATTGACAAAAAACGATTACGATTTGCAAGGAATGTGAACGATAGGTGACAAGTTGCTTATATTGGAAATCGGTACTTTTGGTTTTTCGCATTTTTAAGATACTTTTAAATGTTAAGGTATTTTTTTTATTTACTTATATAAAACTTTACTTCTAGGCGAAAAAAAAGCCGTCAAAAAAGTCAAAAATCGAAAATTTTTCGTGAAATTTTTTGACCGAAAAAAAAACTGTTTTTTCGAAAATAGTTAATATCTCAGAAAATATTTAACTTACAAAGTTCGGGCAAATTGAAAAAGTTGAAGCACTCAAAAGTGTACATTCAGTCCGAATTTTGAATATATTGAACATTTTTTGGGGCAAAAAACGAAAATAATCCAAAAAGAACCGATCTTTGCCAATATTTCGTAAAATTTGAGGTTAGGTCGAAAAGTACCCTGAACCAAAATTGTAGATTTTTTGATTATCTGAGCAGATGCTCCGCCAAAAATGGCAAAAAACGATTTTCAACCCCTAGATACCCCACCACCCCTCGCCAATTAAAATCCCTTGGATTTATTTTTCCTTTTTTTCGAACACCTTTTGCCGTCCATTCCGCCTACTCTTATCCTGTAACTAATTTCTCCGTTTTTTGGCTAAAAAAAGTGCTATTATCCCTTGGCTACTAAGCAAGTCACCCTCCGCAGTGCAGACTCATCCTAAATCTTTAATAGAACAGTTAATTAGTTAATTTATGATTATGATACGTTGATGGTTTTTTTTATTTTGTTGAATTTAAATCTTATTATAGCTATGGTAAGGCCTCCAGAGTCTTATTTTTGTTTAGGTCATAAAAGTGATGATTTTTAGTGTGTAACAAAATATTTTATGTCACAGGTATGGCGTCATCCATGGCGTAGATCGTATCATAAGCGACGAAAAGCACAGTGGGAGCTCCAAACTGATTATTGTGATACGGTAATCTTAATTTTATCTAAACAAATGTTTAAATTCATTCAATGTAGTTATATATTAAAAAAACATTGAAAGATTGATTTTTATTGATAAGAAGCTCGTGGCCCAGTTACATTAGTCTGTCGAAAACGATCTGTGAAGTAAGTAACGTCTAGTGGAGTCAGTCATTGGGTGGGTGACCGCTAGCGATGACACAATCACTTGAATTCGAGGACATGTTAAACCATCGGTCTTGGCTATTTTCATATCACAGCAGCCGAATCAAAGACCTTCAGGTAGCTAAAAAACTGACAGTTGGATTCGAAACTGAACAAGCAAAAACCTAATCAGGTATTAGATCTCGTTAATTCTAAGGGTTGTGAAGGTCAGTCAGCAGCTGCCTATACAAACCTAGTGCCTTACTCTATTCCTTTTTTAACCTCATCATCATTTTAATATTCTTCCAGTATTACCACTCTCCATCGCTCTCTAGAACCAACTGCCGCCTCTTTGTGACAAGCATGTGACCGCACGAATAGAATACGCACACATTTGCGCGTATGCCACGACGTATTTTTGTGTGAAGTGACCAGGGTGGGGCCAAAAGCACGATAAGGGCTAAGGCAAAAGAAAACATATTTAATGATTTTTATTTTCAGGTTCGTACGGTGGGCCCTTATGACTCTGGTAGAAGATTATTAGACCTCATGGATATGTCCATATTTGATTTTCTAACTGGAAATATGGATAGACATCACTATGAAACTTTTAAGTGAGTTTTGAATCTGTTACCTTCATTTAGACGACCCAGTGCCTTACCGCCTTACGTATAAGTAAATAATAACTTTACTTATTTCTAGGATGTTCGGAAATGAAACATTCACTCTCCATCTTGACCAGGGACGTGCTTTTGGTAAAGCATTCCACGATGAATTAAGCATCTTGGCACCATTACTGCAGTGCTGCATTGTACGCCATACTACAGTTGCAAAATTGTTAAAGTTAGTATTTAGTCTCGCAAACTCATATATTATTGCCGTATCAAATACATAGTTAATTTACCAGTATCTCTATGACAAAATTAGTGTAGTGTAATTGTTTTAAGAAAACTTAATGTTACACAGAATAAAATCAAACAGTAGGTTTTATTTCACAACCATTATCACAATTGCACAGCGGTGCATATTGATGTTCATATGATAAATTCGTATTAATGCGTCATATCTTGTAATTAATTAGTGAAATAATTTAAGTTTTTATAGTATTTAAGTACCTATTTAAATACCTACCTAAAGATATTTTTTTTGAAAGGGGAAATTATTTGTACTCATGCAAGTAAAGTGTGTCAATGTTTAGAATATTCATAGATTTAGTATATAGATAGTTATAAGACATACTTAGTACTTACCTTATTCGTAGTGTACGCCTAATATGTCATTTGCACGGTCTGTTCGTGATAATGTGATAAGCGAGAATTGCTGCCGACAAACTGCCCAGCAGTTTGGCAGACCACTGTGTTTAGTAATTAAGCTTTTTTGTATGAATTAATAAAATAAAAAAATAAAAATTTCAACATTCAATGTACTTTTTATGCGACGTTCCAGATAAAATTTTGTGTAACATTAAGTGTTCTTGTTTGTCGGAACGCAAAATACCTATCTTTAATTTTAAAAACTCGCTCCTCCTGAATGATAGTACTGGTACGTGAAAGAAGTCGACGCATTACGTTACGTACTTACGTCCATATTTCATCTTCATGTACCTACTTTTAATTAATTTTTTATTAATTTTAATCTTTCTTCACAGATTCCACAACGGCACACCACTCTCGAAAGTCCTCCGAGAGTCGCTTCAAGCTGATCCTGTTGCCCCAGTTCTTTGGGAGCCACACTACACAGCAGTAGACCGACGAACAGCAACTATCTTGGCTGCCATCAGAAAATGCATAGAAAAGACCGAAAATCCAATGCAAGAAGATATTAATGACCTTGTATGACCGTCAACTATGAGAGTTCCTTGTGTAGGGCGTTTAAGAAAGAGTTTCACTAGTTGAAGTGATAATAATGTGATTGATAGTGATAGTGAATATAAACCGGGAAGTGCAATCAGTGAAAGTGAGAAACTAGTCGAAAAAAGTAAACAAGTGATGTAACCGTGTATGGTATAGTTGAAAACTAGGACTGACATCAATGCAAAAATTGGGACTGAGTAAATATCTTCTTTGGTTATTAGCGTAAAGACTATTTAAAAAAAATAATAATTTAGTGCCAAAGATTGCCCAAAAATAAAAATAAAGAATTACAGCCATTCCAATAGGTTAAGTTAGTATTAAGTAGGCGCCGAATTAAGTGACTATTGAATTTTTATGAGTTTTCAACAAAATGATCTGTACAGCGTATTGTATTCAGATGTTTAATTTAAGTAAGTAGGCATTTTGTATTAAAAATGAAAAAAAAAAAATGTCTGAAGCTTGATAAAAACAAAATATTTAAAATTAATAAACATATCTAATTTTGATATCAATGTTTGTTATTGGATCTGAAATAAAAAAAAATATTTGTCTGCAAATAACAAGTTCAAAAGCGAATTAAAATTTTGTATCTACACTTACATCCTGGGCCTTAACTCAAGTGGACAAAATTATCTAGTTCCGTGAAGATTTTGAGTTTATGATTTACATTACTGCTTTATTAAGTTAGAATATAGTTCCATGGCTACAAAATTTTAGTAAAAGCGTAATGTATATCAGAACCAAATTATTTTACCGATTTTAGGTAGGCTTGCTGTCTATTATTCTATAAATCATGAAACTGAATTTAAGCCATATTACTTAAGCGCAATTATTAAAAAAACTATTCGGTAAGTAAGTAATCGTCAAATTAGTGAACTTTCACATTGATATAGTTCTTAGTTTGAAATACTTTTCTTCATTAACCACTCATTCAAAACGGCATGGCAGCTTAAATGTAACTTTAGAATGACGATTTAAGTTAAGTATAAATGCAATCACTTTACATAATAATAATATAAATTAGCAAATTTTACGTTTAGCTAAGTGATCTTTGCAGTGATTTATAATAGATAAGCTGTTTTATGTATATGTTATAAAATGATCGGTTTATGTATTGATACCCTTTTTTAAGCCGAAATCAGTAATTTAGTTAAACTTTTCTCAAGTGTATCTTAAGTATCAAAAAGTTTACATTTTGTAAAAAAAATAATTTAAATAATGACTTATGGACAGATAAAATTTGGATATGGTTACAAAATGGATACGAAAGGCTGGCCGTCCTTTTTTTCAAAATGTCTGTCTACTTTACTAAAGCAGCAAAAGAAAAACAATATATTAGTATTATAAAAAATGGTGTAATAAAATATTATTATTTTGAACACTGGATGGGTTTGATTTACTCATGAAATAATGAAATGTTAAAAACGATTAAGAACTTACGGATATTATTTATTTAAAAGCAAAGCTATTTTAAAATAATTATGATAAAAGTACCTAATAGCAACAATGGCATAATAAAAACATAACAACACAATAAAATTCAAAATAAAATCATGTTTAGTTAATTCCAATGAAGTTTGCGTCTAGTTTTTAGCCCCACCCAGGATAAAATTATTTTCAGGAATTGATGCCTAGTTCTGTAGCCACAACAGTTTTCAGCTGTTCGCCTATTAAATCATTGCTTTTGCTACGGACTCTGCGTCTTGCTTTTTAGCCCCGCTCAAAAAACAACATTTTATTTTCAGCTATTCGCGCCAAGATTTTTAGTTTCACCCAAAATAAAATAATTTTTAGCTGTTTGCCCATCATTAAACTCTGTGTTTGCTGCGAAGTTTGCGTCTTGTTTATATATAGCCCCACCTAATACAAAATCGATTTTAACTATTCTGATAATTGAGTTCTTGGTGAATTTGTTTTATATAGTATTTTCCTTGTTAAATCTGTTACCATATTAGTAGTTAAGCTGAAAAAGAAACATATCATAACTAAATGCATTTGTCTACGTGTTCTCAAGTGGCATTATTTTTATTATTAATTCGTATAGATCTGTGTCCTTTTGAGGGCAGAGGGTGCGGGTTCGATTCCCGCACTGGATAAACGTTTGTGTTTTTCTTGAGTCTGGAAGTATTTATGTATGTATTTACAAAAAAAAGTAATATATAAGTATTTGTATCCGTTGTTTGGTATCCATAACACAAGCTTTGCTTACTTTGGAGCCAGACGACTCTGTGTGTTAAGTGCAAAAAAAATATTTATTATTTATTTATTTTACTGACCTATATTTTTTGTTTTTTTTTTTTATTTGTCTTTTATTTTAATGCCATATTTTAAATTAAAAACTATTGGAACTCATAATCTATCTCAAGATACAAATAATTATAAACATAAATCAATGAAAATTACACTTCCTTAATGTACCTATTATTCAAGTAACACATTAATTTAAAAATAAGTTCGAGTTTCAATTGTGGGATAAGGGTTCTGTAAGTATATAAAAATTAAGGTTTTTTTTTCTATAAGTATGCATTAGAGTCTATTATGAATTCAAACAGTTACCAGACACTTCAATAAGAAGTACTTTTGTTGCTCATTTATGGTTTATACGAAATAAATCTGTTTTTTTTGCAACAAGATTTTTTTTAAACTATTAAAAAGTACACCTTCATACCTCAAAAGACACGAAATAGAAAATTATTAATACTTAAAGTAGTCTCGGAACCCGAAACATGATTTCATATACACTAGTTTGCTAAAATAACCACGCAATCAAAATATATTATTATTAAAATGGCGTAGGTATTTATATATAAGTATTTCTTCAATGTTACATTGAATATCCTATAATTTACCTAAATGGTGAAGTTCCAACATGGATCAAAAACATTATAATTAAAACCGGTGATTTTTTATTGCGATAAGTACTTTGCTCGCAAATAAAATAATTCAAAAGTTCTTTAAATAGTAACTTCTGCAGGGTTCGCTTTAAATTATTGAAAAAAAATATAAACACGTTGTAAATATTTATTTAAACTTTTGCTATTTTATTTGTTAATTTAAAAGAATTATTTTTCTATATATTTTCATGTCATTATCTTGGAAAAAGGAAATATACTCGTCCCTTTTTTCTGCATTCATTACTGTATTCACTCATCTCTCTTCTTTAGTCATGCATTGGTACACTATTCACTCAAAAAATGCTTTAATTTAAATTTTGTCTTTACTACATGCTATAACTGTGTGGGTTTTAAAGTTTTTGGCCCTAACATCGCTGTTTTTTTTTTTAAACAGCGATGCACAGTGAAATTTATAAATTTTGATAGACACTTATACAAACAAAGAATGTCTAACTGTAACTTTTTTTTTTTTTCATTTAATTATTTATTCAGTATTTTCATCACCTTATGTATAAAAAGCTTTGAAACCTGACGTAATTATGTTATAATTATTTAGTTTTGTTATATCCAAATATATAACTTTCATCATTATTCGAGATATTGAAATAATTCCACCTTCCACACAAAAATCTTCTAACCGCTTTCAAGTCAAAATACACCTTATTGCTACTATCAATAGTCTGATTATAGTTCTTTTTTGCCTTTTTGGTGCGGAACTCTAAAAAATACCTACCCACTGCAGTTGTAAATATAAACTTTTTACTCAATATCTATACTTGTTTTCTATCCTTGTTTTTATTTATTTTTTATTTAAAAATTTTAAAACATACCTTTTATAAGTTTTTCATTTAAAATTTTAAACCTGGTTTGTTTATGTTTAAGTTTATTAATTGTAAAATTTTGAATTTTTAAGTAATTTGAATCTGCAGGCAGTTTATTAGTCTTAATTATATTTATAAAGGTTATCTATTAGATTAAAATGAGTGTTTGTAATAAAAGTAAGGGTGTGTAGAAAAGAGAGAGACTGTAAAAATATTTGTATATATCAGTCGCCTTGCCAAAGATGTATGTACTTTGTTTAAATAATATAAATTGTTGCGCAATTTAAGGGCAATTAATTGCATATTTCTACTGGTTGTTAACGAAGTAAAAATTAAGTTAAAAAAGTGTATTTTTTTTAAACCTTGATCTGAGGTTTGTTAACTTTATTCCTTGTAATTTCCTTAGCCAAAGGCCGTTTTCATGAATATGAAAAGGAAAATTTCTTGAAGTTACTACGACCTGGCAAAAATGGCATCCTTCTAGTTCTTCCATTAGATATGACATAAGATTAGATTTGACTCGGTTCAACGACGGGCTGTGAGAATTGTCGACGATCCCAAACTCACTTGCCGTATCGAGCCCTTAAGTCTGAGGAGATACTTTGCCTCCCTATGTGTGTTCTAACGCTTGTACAATAGGATGTGTTCTGAGGGATTGTTCGAACCAACGGCTTCATTCTACCATGGCACCGCTCGCCATCGGCAGGGAATCACACTTCAGAACCGAAATGGTTGCGTACAGTTGCTTGGGTTGTGGAATGAGCTCCCTGCCAAAGTTTTCTCTAAGGACTACAGTATGAAGTTATTAGATTTTTGAAGGGTCGGCAACACGCGAGTGATACCCCTGGTGTTGCAAGCGTCCATAGGCTGCGGTGACCGCTTACAATCAGGTGGAACGTAAGCTTGTTTGCCATCTTAGTGGTAAAAAAAAAAGATATATAAATAATAATTATTTCTGGAAATTACACACAGCACCATCTAACTAAGCATAGCTTATACTCGCTCGGCAAACATTTATGTGATAAACCATAAACGTTTGTTCTGTTCAGTCCATCCTTGTAATTTACCAGGACTTAGATGGTAACAGTAACCTTTTCCCATTGTGGATTGTGAAATTCCTGCAATGGGACTCTCCAATACATTTTATCCAGAAGTTCATTTCAGATGACAACTGTCGAACTAAAAGGGATATATCTTTAAAACTACTGATCGTAGAGTGGGTGTTTCTTTGGAGAAATGATAGATCTCATTAAGATCTGTAATGTAAATCTGAGCTGTATTTTGAAATTAACTCCTAGATAAGATGTATTCGAGTGTCACGTTGCAGGAATCTCACAATCTACTATGGAAAAAGAAATAACTGTTTCCATACTACATACTGAACTACGCTGGTGGACCACGGGTTTATTCTTTTCGTTTATTGCCCGTGGTTCACCAGGTGATCCCTACTTTGCGAGTCCTCACCAAGCAATGCTTATGGGCTTTTATCTAGTTTTAAACAAGATTTATATCAATGATAGTGTATACTTGAATATTATTGTACATACATTACGCACAGCACCATCTGGTCCGAAACTAAGCAAAGCTTGTACTATGGATAGTTGGATACAAATTAACACCCAGACTCAAGAGAAACACAAATATAAATGTTTGTCATGCGCGGGAATCAAACTCACGCCTCCGATTCAGCATGCAAGCAATTACCTTCTAAATCACCGAGATTATTTATTCGTTTGTTATACGTCAAGTAAAAAAGGCAGCGCAGCAGTAAATTATTGACAGGCCTAAAAATACCTGTTCAGAAGTAGTGAGCTCCAACTACGAAATCCAATTAGTTCAATTAAATATTTAGATCAATTGGAAGTAAAGGTTGGGATTGAGTGGCAATTGGAACTATTGTCCGCCGCCCGCTAACTCTGGCCTAAACTGATTGCCGACACCACCTCATTCAATTTGCAAAGCACAGCATTTACCTTTGTTCATATTCTACTCAGATATTTACGCCTACAATATTAAGAGACGATACTACCTCAATTACATTTTTTGGATCTACTCAGTAGATTCAATCGACGTTGGAACTTCTGAGCAGATTGAACTAACATTTTGGTATCGTGTTCTACGGTAGGTATATCTCAATCTCTGACAATAGGGCTTCGGGGATTAAAAAATAAACAACCAGCTGAAATCTTAGACACATTCGTTCGTTTGGATAAACAGAATATTATCTAACTTAAAAAAGCCTATTTACTTTATTGGATACGTTTTTGTTCACTTTTTTTCTAATACTAAGAAAAAATAGAAATTCTACAGACAAGAACATAATAACAGCTTTTTACACATTACAACTACAACTTACAAAAATGAATGATAAACCATTAACTTGAAAAATAAATTTTCTTTTTTTAAATTTAAAATCGTAAATTCAAACGAATAATATATTACTTCGTAAGGCCCACAGCGTCTTCATGTGGACGTATTTTCTCAATGCGGTTGTGTTAAAAGGTACGACCAACTTTTTCTGTCAGTTTACGCGAGTTCACTATGTTTTACGCAGTTTTCAAAAGCAATAACAAATGGCGTTATTTCTCCTTATATGAAAAAAAGAGTTGGTAAACATTTTCTTGGCCATATCTTTACTTTGTGACTGGTCATTGATTTGTTAAGATTTTGTTCGCTGACGATCAGGAGTACAAAATCTTCAGATATAATAAATCAGATATATCTGCGAAATACGTGTGACGCATACACATTTCTCCTATAGGTACTCGCTACGCTACATATATACTTGTAGGTACACATTTCTCCTATGTTTGCTAAAATTGGAAAGTATTTCGTCAAATCTAAAAACCCTTGCGTTATTTTTAGAAATAGGGGTAGGCCTACAATTAGGGAGTTAATACCAACTGCCACTCAGTCTCGACCTTTTTGAACTAAACTTGAATATTTAAATCACTTAATTGGATTTCGTGGTCACTGGTCATCCTACGTTACATTTTAATTTCTAGTTTCAAATAACTTGAAATAACCTATATTTAATTAGGCCTGTTGTAATTTTATTCTATATATTTCTGTAGACAAAGCGGTAACTGACAAAGTATGTACATTGAAGACTTTATTGAACTAGGTAAATTGACGACATTATATGTCCCTATACTTTACGTGTAGGGGAGGTACCCTAGATTTTTTTTTCAATTTTATTTTACCACTTTGTTGGCCTAAGTAATATGTATACCCTTGCCAAATTACAGATTCCTAGTACTAATGGTCTCTGAGCTAAGCCGTGGACAGACGGATGGACGGACATGATGAAACTATAAGGGTTACTTGTTGACTACGGAACCCTAAAATAAGATTTATGTTCAATTGCAGTAGCAAAATTCATATAGCCTGCCGAATACTAAGTGGTCACTACAGCCTATGGAGGTAGTCAACCCCCTGTCAACAGGGGTAGCCATTTGGGCCACGTATTTTTAGTATCAGCCAATGGACGATGCACGATTTTGCCGTAGACACTGCGCGCAGTTCGCCTGGCCTTGCCTTGAACATCTATGATAAAACCGTGTCGTGTCGCTCGACGGTAAATTGTAAAAGCGTTCAATCATTAAAAATAAAATGAAAATTCAATCTTACACACTTTATGTTGGGAAAAACCGTTAGGTAAAAAACAATAATTACAGAGGTCTGACGGTACTTGACCTTTTATTTTTAATAAAAAAAGTCCAGCAGTTTCATCTACTCATATATGCGACCTTTATTTAATATGAATTAAAAACAAACAGGTTGCAGAAGGCTGGTCCAGTGAGTGGGCAACGTTATTTCACCCAAGTAAATATTGAACCAAATCTCATAGGAGCAAGTGAATAATCACTTTGCTCGAAAACAACTAAACAATAAATATTTTCTTGCAAACTATAAAATAGAACATGAGAAAATTAGAAACTTGAAAGATAGACGAGTGTTTTAAACAAAGCACATAACTTGGATTTTAAACTGCTTAACGGATTTTGATGAAACCGGTTTCATTCGATTAAGAATGTCATTGTCAAAATGTAGTTTGATATTATCATTATTATTTCGTTGAGTTTTTGAGGTACTATATAATACAATTTCATTAATTATTTGAATAATTATATGTTCAAAAGAATAAACTGAGTGAATGATATCTCAACGCACAGTCAAACTACTGAGTCTAGAGACTAAAAAAATTTGCACAAAGGTTCCTGCTATTACGTAGGTAAGCACTAAAGAAAGGATTTTGCAATATTCATCCCCAAAAAGGGTGTGTGTGAAATCTGTTATTTTTGAAACTAAATGCAAAGAGCTTGGTGTTTGACATTAAGGTTTAAAATAACGATTAAAATATTTCACTGCTCTTGGAAAATCATCCCCTAGAGGGCAAAATCAGGGTTGAAAAATTGTATAAGAATTCTGACATTTTTGTGTTTAAAGATTTGAAGAAGGTTAGTTGGAAATTTGTCTAAAAATCTGTCATTTTTAAGCGAAATGTATAAAAGAGTAAACTGACTAACTGGCTGACTGATATATCAGCACACAGCCCAAACTACTAGGTCTAGAAACTTAAAATTTAAGAAAGGACATTATGCAAGGATTTTCCAAAATTCATTCCCCGAGGCGATAAAATGGGGGTTGGAAGCTTGTATGGAAATCCGTTATTCTCGAAGGTAAAAGCATAAATATTGGTGTTTGGCCTTAAGATTATAAATTAACATTGAGATGTTTAACGTTTCTGAAAAAAAGCATCCCCGAGAGGCCAAAATATGAGACTTAATATGAGAATTCCAATATTTACTAGCTTTTATTAGGTTTCACCTATTTCGTGTCTGTAATTAAATCTTGGTAAAGTTAAATTTGATCCACTTCTCGGTGTTCGATTGAAATTCTGCATACACACGTAAATCGGATGACAATGCAATATAATGATGTCATAGAGCTGGTCTGATGATAGAGCCGGAAGGTGGTCAAAGGACCTATGTAACGAAACGACGCTACCCACATGATAACCAGTCTGATGAAAGCTTGTTTGTAAAAAATATTATGTCCCAAAATCATTGAGGTACTTGCAATAGAAGCAACAGTACAGCTATAAGAACTTTTACACCATACTATAGCACAAATATTGAAGATCGATTTTGTCCCCATATTAGGAATTTATCTATTATTATTACATAATCTGAAACTCTACTAAATTTTATGACATTAATGAAGGTTTATTGATGAAGATTTGACCTTTTGTGGTGCTTCGTTTTTTCATTATTTCTCTATCTGTTCTCCGCAGTCTTACTTTCGTGTATAAAAATCCGAAAAGATTAGTTTCCGGTTTGCTATTGACTTGGTAATTAAAGTTTCAAATGAATCCGTTTAGACAATCTTTTTTTAAAAATTTATATATATTTTATATACATTTATATAATTTATAAAAGAAAACAAACTTTTATTTACATATATTTATCGAATACCTTGAAACGAGCAGTTCTTGTATATGTATAATCTGAATTTTGGAAACGGCTCCAACGACTTTTATGAAATTTAGCATGCGGGGGCTTTCGTGGACGATAAATCGATCTAGCTAGGTTTAATTTTTAGCAAAACTTCGTATTATCCGTGTTTTTAGGCAATGATAAACTGAAAAATATAAATCCTTCTGACATCTATTGGCGAGTAGGCGATAATAGATGGCGTTGTTAAAAAAAACGAGCAAAGTTCCAGGTATTAGTGTTTACCATCCCCTTATTTTTGAATAAGTGTCTCTTCTCAGAATTAAAAATCTTTATCAAGTCATTCCAAGAAATAGTTTCTCCCGCAAAGAACATTTCAAGTAAAGAATTTAGAAAAAAATCTGTAATGTATACCTCATTCAGACACTGAGACAAAGAATTTTATGTATGTAATCAAGTGTAGCTTAAGATAAAAATTGCCTACAAAACCTAGTTGATGGGGAAAATTGCTGAGATTTTATCTGAACCTATCGATATAAAAAATCTAGCGCAGGACAGAGGAAGTTCATGACTTATCTCTATCAATACTTGAGAATTTATATCAGAGTTTAAGTGAAACTGATAAAAAATATTTAAACTACAGAATTATATGTAACTGCCTGAGTACCTACTTATTCACCTTATGATACACTTCCTTTTTTATTCATCCTCTATAATTTTTTTATTAATGTACATATAGATTAAGGCCTTAAAAGTTTAAAGGCTGGCAAAAGAGGGACGTCTACCGTCCATAGTCAGTGTGGCCACAAGTGAGCACTTGGACAAATATACGTAATTTGTTTATGACTACTGTTATAGCATTGATAATGAAGTAAATAAAGTAAAAATATCGAAAAAAAAAATAGCAAACAAAACAAAAAATTAGAGTTTTAAAGTTACAGGCATTTCTATTAATTAACTATCAATAGTCACTCTGCAAACTGTGCCCACAAGTGCATACTTGATAAAACATATGTAAATAATAATATACTATACTATTACTGCATTAATAAAGAAGTCAGTAAAAAAACCGGTCAAGTGCTAGTCGGGCTCGCGTACCGAGGGTTCCGTACAAGGTAGACGGTATTAAGGGATAAATTTAACTTTGCCGTTGGACAACTATTGTCCCAGAACTTCGACATAGATCGCGGTAAGTTTACCAGTCGGAAATAAGTTTATAATCACAAAAGAAATTCTTTTTTATGATGTGACCATAAATTTTCGGTTTTCAGATTTTTTCCTTTATGTGTGCTACATGGCATTGCGTTTTGCTAAATTTCATGATTCTTGGTCAACGGGAAGTACCCCATTGGTTTTGATTTATTTGTGTCACAATATGCGACAAAATTAACCTATTTTGGGCATATTTTTTTATTGCATTAACTTAGAAGTTTGATTTTTTTACAAATTTAAGTGACCGTAGACTTTCGAATTTGATATTAATTTCAACTTGATACCTATACACGTTCTTCGCGCTAAGTTTCGCTTTTTAGCACATAAGATCAACAATATTTCATTAGTTTACACATTTCTACAAAAATAAATAACATACGCTTACAAACTACGGATACCTTTAATGGTTTCTGTATTATACTTATATTCGGAGCCAGGTTGCTAAAACAAATAAGCAGCAATCTGTTATCACTTTCATTAATATTCTTCTAGCGATTCCAATACTTGTTTTGTCTTAAAGTCTCGGTGTCGACTTTGGAAAACCTTTGCAATATACCTAACAGTGGAAAGAAATTCTCTGAACTGTTGAAAACCAATTCAAGCAAGCGATCTTGTTTGTCAGTATAAAATATAGACTAGGGATGTCCCAATAACTTACCGACAGTTCTCGAGTGGTGTGGACAACTGAATTCACTTGAGGCTAATAAATTTATTGTTAGTCGAAATCCAACGGGAGATACGTAGGTTCGTAGCAATATACACACATACATAGATATATTTTTTTTCAGTTACATGTTTCTATGAGAAATTGGTGGCCCAGTAAAATGTATCTATTGGATACGATATGCCAAGTAAGGCAACGCCAGGCGTGGTCATTCATTGGATGGGTAACCGTCTAGTGCCACATTTTTTGGAGCTCCTCTTTGCTTCGAAGGTGTTGTTACGCCGCTGCGCCGCCGGTCCTGGACCTAGCCATATAACAGTAGTTGCTAAGACAAACCTTATAGGGGCTTGAAAATGGCCACTATCCCGACAACGTCTGCCTTTTCGCACAGGGACAGCGTGGTGGACTATGATGGCCTATGTATCATTTCGCTAAGAAAATACCTGTGCCTCAGTAATAAGCACAAATAAAAGCATGTTTTTGTAATACCTTTATTTCATTGGACAGATTAGGTACTCGCGATTCGAGATCATCAGTGATTGCAAACCGGGTTGTAATAAATACGAAATTTTTTATTTTGACGTGGATTTGATGAAACGTCTTTAAACTGCAGACGTGGGGTGTTCTACAAAAAGTTGAGACACGCAGATTATTTACGTTTGGGGCCTTAGATCTCGGAAACTAAATAAGATACAGCAAGGTGAGTCCGAATTGAGTTTCCGAAACAAGACACGAAACGAAAGTCGTTCTTTTAGACTTTTGAAATAGTGACTACAATAGGTCCGGCGACATCGATCAATCGATCAACTTGACACAAGTTTTAAACGATAGAGGTTTGTTCCTACCCGTAATGGTGTGTAATAAAATAGTAAATTATTTATAAATATCGATAATTACAGGTAGGAAAACAGCTAAATCCACAGGGGTCTTTTGCGACTTAACACCCTCGCTTACATCAGCAGAGAGAAGTCGCTGCAATCGATTGACTGAATTCAGACCAAGGGCCTTAGAACAAGTAACGGTAAAAAATCGTGCAATATCACTATAAATTACGCGTTTTGGAAACAGTATTGAAAGACTTAATTGCTCATGTATCGCAAAATTGTAAAATCGCTGTATCGTGGGCGCCGGCTGGAAAACTCTACATTGTCTATGCTAATTATCGAACAATTGCTTATTTTACTGTTTGTACTAATCAAAGATGAGAGTTATCTTTGGTACTAATGTTAGTACTCCGTCACAGCCCACCTTATTTTTAGAGGTTAAAAACGGAAAAGTTACAGCATTCGTTACAGGATCAGGATCTGAAAGAAAATCATTTGTCATAGACCTTTTTTTGAAACGGATTAATGAATGGTTAAGGTATATGTTAAGAAAGAAACGTTTTTTTTATTTTCGAAGAATCGCTTTTTTTACAAAAAAATACAACTACCTAGGTACAACATATCAATCAAAATCGTTAGAACCGTTGCCGAGATACGCAAATGTTTATATTTTAATAAATATATATTTGATCCTGTCAGACCCATACCTTAATGCTACGAAATGGCGCACGGACTATCAAAACCTACAATAAATATATCATTGAGATATGATTTGCATAAATTAAATGTTCTCGTGATTAGGATTTTCAGTGCCATATATTTAATTGAGCGGTTCGATTTGCAGATTTATGGTTATTAAAGATATGTTCAGAAGATATCGGTTGCCGCAACAAATGTTATTTCGATGTAAATGCGTGTATCCCGGACAATTAAATTTATGCCATTACAACGACATTGTACAATGTGTGGGTATTACCTACTGAGCATCCGCAAATGAACATTCTAATATAAAAAAATACAACCGAATTGAGACCCTCGTCCTTTGTTGAAGTCGGTGAAAAACACTTTTGTAAACAAGTACCTATAGGTTAAAACAAGGTAAATAAATAATAAAAAAAAAACAAAAAAACCCGACTGCGTTGATTAAATGTCAACTAGATAAGGAAAAAATACAAAATAATTAAATGAAATTCAAATAGTTTTGATAGCTTTATATTGCTGTCTTTAGTAAAATTGTATACCTATGTTACTTCCACAATTAGGATGAATGGAATGACACCTCGCACATGTCAAAATCCGTCAAACTGTTTAGACAACAGAGCGTGCCAAAGAAATAGACATTTTTACATACAAACATACGCTCTAAAAACATTACCCACCGACCTTCAACAGTCGGTTAAAAACTTGAAAACCGATTTGATTTAAAAGTATACGATCCACTTTGCATGCTCCATACAAACGAATTCTGTATATATTTTTGACAAGTACCAATCAGACACTGTGAAATGGAGACATGTTCTATGAATAAATATCTAGGTCTGCAGTGTGCCAGTTTTCTATTAAATTGTACAGATTAAGAGTTAAACATGAATAGTTTTTCACACAAATGATCTTAAATCCTACTAATATTATAAATGTAAAAGTTTGTATGTCTGGATGGATGTTTGTTACTCAATCACGCTTCAACCACTGGACGGATTGGGATGAAACTTGGCATACATATTAATAGGTTAGGTCCTAGAATAGCATTTAGGCTACTTTTTATTACGAAAAGTTCCAGCGGGAATAACTATAGCAGAGTTAAACAAATAATAGCTGCACCTATAGCTTGCTATAGCAAACTTCATTAGTATACCTAATTAATGAGTTCATCGCATATAACTGAATTTAGGTTTAATTATTAATAAATACGTGGGCTTAAAAAATTGCCACATGTACGACCGAATTGGCTTTTTTTTTTAAATCAACGCTAAAAAAATTCCCTGGCCACGACGGGTCCAACCAGCCAGTAACATCCTCGTATATCTCTATACAGCCAGCCATCAGTGAAAATGAATAAATCATTAGAAACGCGTACATTCCTCCGAATAAAACGGAATTCCTTTCTTAACAAACCTATGTACAAGTGGTAGTAAGTATAAACTAAGTTGAGGGCAAGTTACTGCTTTGTTCAATGGTACTTGTACTTAGTTCAGAACAGAATTGTCCAACCGCTAAGCCGATCAAGTGGAGAAATTCTCAAAGTTTTCTGAATAAAGTATTGGCTAACAACACTATGTTTTCGACAAGTCGCTTACAAGTTTTCTGCTTTCTTTGAAACACGCGAGCACACGAGCGCTAGCACTTCACACTTAACAATAGCGCAAACTCTTAAAGTTTCGTCGAGAGTATATAATTTACCAAAGTACCCAGTTGGTTGTTAATTAAAACTGTTTTTGAAGAGAAAACTTCTTTAGCGGCGTTGTGCACTTTTTTTGGTATGGATAAAAAATGATAAACTCGCGTCAGGTCACGTGTCCTAATCGTGGAAATTCGTAAGACGGAAACCATAATGCCACGCCTATTATAATTTTTATTTTTAGTATTCGCGATTATGAGTAGTACAGGGAGTTTGGATATGGAATTTTAATTATATGACAGATTGCGATGTCAAATATACTACGTCAAAAAAGTAAATAAACAAACATTATTATTTCTTGACAATGTCAAAGACATGTCTTGTGACATATTTGAGTGTTAAGCGCGAATCGTGTGTAAAGGTTTTCACTTCTGCCGGCACTCCCGGAGTGCAACTCGTTTTTTTTTTTGTGTACTGTGTTGAGTAATACTCAATATTGTCATAGGCACAGACATCGTCTACCTTTCTCCTCAGCATGCGGCTATGTGTTGCTTGTGACCATCGGCACTTCGAATTATTTAAAGTTAGAGCACATTTTAAAAAAACCTAACTAATCTTTATAAAAACAACTTCCATCCACACGTTACAATAAGCCCATCAGCCGTGTGGCGGAAAATATATGTATATATATCGTGCCAGGTGTACATATATTTCTTGCTAGATAACGAGTTACGATTTTTTGCTTAGTTAAAGCGTTTTCTTTCTACTTATTGACTTGACGCTTATATCAAACATCTGCAGTAGTCGAGCTCACATTTTAACGCGATGTCCTAGTGCTCAGACTTTTCGAAATAAGCTTCGTGGGAGCTTAATATATAATAGCTTTGAGGTGCTAGTCATATATAAGATAAGATAAGATTAATTTTCTTTATTGCACAATTTGAAATAGAAATACAATAAAAAAATCTAGAATAAAAAAAAAAGTACAATTAGTCGACCTTATCGCTAAAAAGCGATCTCTTCCAGGCAAACCTTTGAGTAGAGGAAAATACAAAGAGAAGTAGGTGGTGCGGTGACGACAGATGAAAGTTTGAATTAGAATAAACATACACATAATATATTTAATATACATAATAAACAAGTACATAACATAAATGTAATAAACAAAATATAAATAAACATACATATACATACATAGTTTTAATTAGAAAAAACATACACACAATATATTTAATAAACATAATAAACAAGTACATAACATAAATGTAATAAACAAAATATAAATAAACATACATATACATACAAATACAAGACATTATAAAATTAAATAACAAACACAAAATAAGACAATTTTATACCCTGTGAGTTTAACACTGTGAGTTTGAGATTGATAGATAATGTTGTTTAATTTGGTTTTTAAAAATAACCACAGATTGTGAGCGCCTAATAGTCAGTGGAAGAGAATATCATAGCTGTATAGCCTGAACTGTGAAAGAACGATTATAAAAATTTGTGTTATGAGCTGGTATTTTTAAAAGAAGACTAGTGGGCAAGCGAAGTGTAAGTGTAGAAGAGGAAATATATATGTAAGTATTTTCACGGGTCTCGAGGGATAAAACCAACTTACATACATTATTCTCTCCAATTCCCGAGTCTGGAGTGCTTGAGACTTTTCGCAATAAGTTACCTTATTTGCTCATGTGCTCTCACCCCAAACGAGTAAAAGTTACACCTATACTACATATACGTCACCGTGGTGTCGAATATATGGCGAGGTCTTTTTCGAGGAGATTTCATGTATAGAAGCTTCTCGCCACGTTTCGAGCATCGCTGAAATATTCATAGAGTGGTTACATGGATAAGGGGATGGCACAATCTTGTGTGGAAAAATAAACAACAGATTTTCACAAAATCTACATCAATATGTAAGCATGCAGGTAGCTCTAACCTGTCGGCCTATGATGCTAAAATTATTTGTTGTATCTAGTCTTGAGTACAATTTACTAACACAGTATACAATTATATAATCTGTGCTAATATTATGTCTCTGTGGATTTGAGAGAAAGTATGTATGACGGTGAAATTGTGGGAGAGTATGTTAGAATGATTGAAATGGTATATTTGTATATGTATGAGAATAGGTAGAAGGAAAGAAGTTGGTGTGAGTCAGTGTTTATACGCTCGTCGCTTCATAACTCCCAAAAATTGATCTATTGCATACACATACTGAAGAAGACAGCACACTTGCCGCAGGCTGCAGGTTAATATTATCACTTCACACACCGAAACAGTCATTTCATTCATATCATCTGTCATCTGCCTTTGATGTTAAAAAAAATCTGACTGTCAACCAATTCCCAACCTCCCCGAATTATAAAAATATATTAATATATATTCTTTGTAGTTTTTATTTTTTTATTTTTGTAAATAAAACACATCATTTTCAACACATTTATTCCTCAATTACAAGCATAATTAAATTTTTGTTGTTACCAGACTTCATACATTCCCATTGTTGGGGCACGCGCTCGGCCTACCCACACCATGGGCTATGGCGACTCGGGTCTCAGTTCACCACGCCTGTCTAGTCGGATTGTGATTTTTTTATTTGATTTTTCTTTTATATTTTGATTGATTTTCTTTAGAATACCATATCACATAGGGCTCTTCTTGTGACCTCTATACGCCTGAGCCTAGAGCGGCACGTCCGACTAGAGGTGCGACGTTGATCATCAGCCACCATGTCTGTCAGAAGACGAGAACATAACACCAATTCATCTGCAGAAAGATGTGAGAGTGTTCTCCGAAACGATTCACCACAGCGTTGGGGGACGTGTTTAAGTTTCTGAAGTGGAAAGGATATGGCATCAACATAAATGGAAAGCATCAATTCCTTCGATTTGCCGACGACATTGTGGAAGACATAGGCACGATGCTCGGGGACCTCACTAGGTGGACCTTAACACTAACATGGCTAAAATGAAGGTAAGGTGTTTAATATCCATGTCCGGTTGTTGTTGAGAACGCTGCTGTTGAAGTTTTTGATACCGAGGGCAAGTAGTCGGCAACGCGGGGATAATGTTCATGGTGTTGTAAGCGTCCATAGGCTGCGGTGACCGTTTAAAATCTTGCTTATAATAGCTTGCTTGCCACCTTTGTGGTATTTTTAATTAAAGGAGGCAAGTAAGGTAGGTCCTTTTAGAAAGAGGTTAATCGAAGAACCACCTCGGCTGAGCAGTGTTCGCGAAACTGCGCAACATCTTATCCAAAATACATCAATTTCTAAAGATAAAAGTCTACAAACAATGTTTGTTACCAGTCGCCGGTTAAGGACCAATATTATTTATCTTAAAAAAGTATAATTTAGAGTAGAGACAAAATACGTCATATAACTCACCAACTTTTCTGCTTTGTACGACTCGCGCTTGACCACTCTCAAAACATTGTTGGTTCTGGCTCACTACCCTCCAACCCCAACCCCTCGCCTAAAAACTTTTCTGCCCCCCGCCCGACTCGCGCTTGACCACTCTCAAAACCACCCCTGTGTCTGGGGTGTGGCGACTCGCGCTTGACCACTCTCAAAACCACCCCTGTCTGGGGTGTGGCGACTCGCGCTTGACCACTCTCAAAACCACCCCCTGTGTCTGGGGGTATGTCGACTCACGCTTGACCAAAACTACCGCGTGACGTCACAGTGGCTCCTGTGTAAAACTTGTCTCTAGTTTTGTTATGTAATTACATCATTATCGTTATGGGTTATCATGTTTTTTCCCCGTTCATAATTAAGTTATTCCTATTTAATTACAATGATGTTGGTGGTGACATTCCAAAAACTAGTCCCCCGAGGGTGTATCTCAAGATTTTAGGGGTGTGTCCACTCACGCTTTACAAAAACTTAACCTGGAGACGTGTCGGTTCACGCTTGATATGACTTGACATGTTATACCTACAGAAAATCTTCAATTCAAGTCGGTCGGTAGCATCGACATCAACATGATGTGTCAAATATGTGATTTACAGGTTAACCAAAGATTCTATGCTTAGCACTTACGATCTAAGAAACACAAATAGAAATGTCTTATTCTTAATCATAATTTACTTTATGTGTCTGTTATATCACTCGTGAAGTATTTATAGCATCAATTGAAGAATCAATACTATTTTATTATTCATGCAGATTTTGATCAGGAAACAAAAGATTTAAAAAATTCCTTTGCATTTTTAAATTTGACTATTAGGAATTGGATAAAAATTGGTGAATTAGAAAATTATTCAGAACCTTTAAGTGATGACATTAAAAATAAAATGTGTAATGACACATAGTGATGTAGAAAAAAAAGAAAATGGTAGACCTTAAAAAAAAACAGTTCTTAGAAATGCATGTTAATAAGTTCAATCCCTTACGGGGATCTTCGTATATTCGTAAAAAAGAACGATCAACAATGTTTTAGGTGGACTATATCCTGCAAATATATATTCCGATAGGGTATCATCATACTTGAGGCATCAAAATAAACTAACGTTTAATAATATTCAGTTCCCAATCAAATTATCTGATAGAATAGATACCCAAGGTAGAAAAACAAAATGACATTAGCATTAATATGTTTGAATTAGAGTTTAACAAAGAAAAAAAAAACTTTACAAAATGTTCTAATTAATTACAAATTAACTTATTATTTTTAAACAATGGTTGAAATGGTAAACAAATAACAAATCGAAATGACGCTATTCATATCTGGGCCGGTTGCCGTATCTATTTTTAATCTAAAGTTAATTTAATTAATCACCAGAAACATGACTGTGCTCAAATTGTTACTGAATAACTAGGAATTCATTAAAAAGAAAAATATTGGTTTAATAGGGAAACAAATAATGATGAAATCTATTTTGATAAATTTCAAAGAATATTAAAATTACATTTTATAATATATGCAGACTTTGTAGCTTATTAAAAAAACCTGTCACCTATTGTGTCCCTGATCCATCGAAGTCATATACGTAAACAATACATGAACATGTAGTTTGTACTTATGGATACTATATAAAATGTTCATATGATGATAAACTGTCTATATACAGAACATACTCAGAGCCTAATTGTACAAAAATGTTTATGGAAAGCATTAACAAAGATATTAGCAATATACATAGGATAAATTGTTTTCAAAAATGTCCACTTTCTTTAACTAATGAAGAGAAGGAATCTATAAGACAATCGCAATTATGTTATATTAGGTGATGAAATCACAGTAGACTATGACTGGAATACTAGTAATTTTAGAAGTGTTAGTCACGAATTATTTAGTAGCACAAAGTATCGTGTTCCATTTTTCATTTCTATTCTATTTCACAATCTAAACAATTATGATGCTAATTTTATTGTTCATGCTTTGAATTTTAAAGATTGAGAAATAAAAATAATTCCGCAAAATAAGTAAAAATATATTTCATTCTCATATAAACCTAATATGTCGTATAGTTCATTTGCGGTTTTAAAATTATTTTTTAATTTATGATCTACTAGAGTTTAGATATATAGAATATTATATCAAGACCAATTTGCAGAATTAAGAAATCAATTACAAACGAATTTTAATAAACTTATTAGGAAAGGTGTTTTTCTTCATGAATTTGTTAATTCTTATGAGTCCTTAAAAATTACATCTCTTCCAAATCAAGACGCTTTCTTTAACTCTTTAATACCAGTGTATCAAATTATAATTTTAAACATGCTCAAAACGATGTCAGCCCAATTTAAATGTAAATATATGTTGGAATATTCCAATCTATATTTAAGAACTTATGTAATGCTACTCACTGATATTTCTGATATCTTTAGAATTTTTTATATCTAATGTGATATAATTGTAATTATTTATTTTCTTCTTTTTACACTAAGCTGTAACATGTTTACACAAATACACGTTTTTCAACATTTCCATAGTTTTACCAAAGAATGTATTATTTATAAAAATCTTTTTCAGTCACTTTTAGCTGTAGTTCTTACTTGTGTATTTAAATCTATATATATTTCAACTAAGGACTATGCTTAAACTGTAAAACTCTATGAACTATTATTATTACTAAGCGTGATAAATACAATAATGACCATTTCAACCATTGTTTAAAAATAATAAGTTAATTTGTAATTAATTAGAACATTTTGTAAAGTTTTTTTTTTCTTTGTTAAACTCTAATTCAAACATATTAATGCTAATGTCATTTTGTTTTTCTACCTTGGGTATCTATTCTATCAGATAATTTGATTGGGAACTGAATATTATTAAACGTTAGTTTATTTTGATGCCTCAAGTATGATGATACCCTATCGGAATATATATTTGCAGGATATAGTCCACTTAAAACATTGTTGATCGTTCTTTTTTACGAATATACGAAGATCCCCGTAAGGGATTGAACTTATTAACATGCATTTCTAAGAACTGTTTTTTTTAAGGTCTACCATTTTCTTTTTTTTCTACATCACTATGTGTCATTACACATTTTATTTTTAATGTCATCACTTAAAGGTTCTGAATAATTTTCTAATTTACCAATTTTTATCCAATTCCTAATAGTCAAATTTAAAAATGCAAAGGAATTTTTTAAATCTTTTGTTTCCTGATCAAAATCTGCATGAATAATAAAATAGTATTGATTCTTCAATTGATGCTATAAATACTTCACGAGTGATATAACAGACACATAAAGTAAATTATGATTAAGAATAAGACATTTCTATTTGTGTTTCTTAGATCGTAAGTGCTGAGCATAGAATCTTTGGTTAACCTGTAAATCACATATTTGACACATCATGTTGACGTCGATGCTACCGACCGACTTGAATTGAAGATTTTCTGTAGGTATAACATGTCAAGTCATATCAAGCGTAAACCGACACGTCTCCAGGTTAAGTTTTTGTAAAGCGTGAGTGGACACACCCCTAAAATCTTGAGATACACCCTCGGGGGACTAGTTTTTGGAATGTCACCACCAACATCATTGTAATTAAATAGGAATAACTTAATTATGAACGGGGAAAAAACATGATAACCCATAACGATAATGATGTAATTACATAACAAAACTAGAGACAAGTTATACACAGGAGCCACTGTGACGTCACGCGGTAGTTTTGGTCAAGCGTGAGTCGACGTACCCCCAGACACAGGGGGTGGTTTTGAGAGTGGTCAAGCGCGAGTCGCCACACCCCAGACACAGGGGTGGTTTTGAGAGTGGTCAAGCGCGAGTCGGGCGGGGGGCAGAAAAGTTTTTAGGCGAGGGGTTGGGGTTGGAGGGTAGTGAGCCAGAACCAACAATGTTTTGAGAGTGGTCAAGCGCGAGTCGTACAAAACAGAAAAGTTGTTGAGCTTTTTAGGCGAGGGGTTGGGGTAGTGCGCCAGGTGCGCCAGAACCAACGAATCCCCTCTACTAATAGGTATTTCTATAGTGGACGAACGAACGAACGAAACGAACTTTAAATCCATATGCCTATATATAATTGAGATAGACAGTATTGGCTGTTAACCCGCGCAGTGATGACTTCCGGTACAACTCTTAAATAAGCTCACAGTCGAGTTATAAAGAGAGCTATGCTTAGATTTTGATTGCGCAAATAAAATGTTGAATGAGGCAATTTGCCGAAGAACCAAAGTTGCCAACAAACATCAAACGGTGTGGCAGTGGTCAGGGCACATCGCTCGTCAAGATAACCTTGGCGAAGGCAGGTTGCAACACAGGGCGGCCTCCTACCAGGTGGACAGAAGACCTGATTACAGCCCCAGGAAGCCGATGGCTGCAGGCGGCTCAGGACTAGCTGTTATGAAGACATATGTGGGAGGTCTACGTTTAGCAGTGGACTTGTGCTGGTTGAAACGAACGACGATAATTAGCGAATAAATTAAACACAAGAAAATTATACTTAAAACATTTTCAAGTTGTTTAAGTTTTTTTTAGTCAGATTCCAATTTTTACAAAAGTTCCAACGTTTTTTCTTAAAAAAATACAATTCCCTTCAGCAATTCGTATCACAATATTAATCAAATCAAATCACTATTGAAAAAAGCAGGCAAAGTGAGTAGGCAGCGCAATTTTAATTTAAACCAGATGTCTAGTTCGAAATTGAAGGCATGTATTTATAATGAGGCACGATTTGGTAATAGATTTTTAAGGTTTCGTACCTATAGAGTACAACGGAGCCTTATTACTAAGGCTACGCTGTCTGTCTGTCCGTCTAAGGGCTCTATCTATACTACTCTATATACCTACCCAGTGTTAGGTCTCTAAAGACTTTAGCTGAATTATTTAACTTATAACTAAGCTCTCTAGGGTAAAAACTCAAAGAAAAGCAATGACAAATATACTTAAAAATACATTTTAAAATGAGATCGAACACTAAGACTTCCACTGTTTGTGTAAAAAATAGTTTTCGGAATAGAATGGTTCCTCGAGTGTCCGGCCGCCCCAGCGTACAAGTAGGTATTTGCATAGGTTTTGTTTATCTGGTATCTTAATTCCTGCGTAATTGATTAGTGAAAGGTGTACACCTGGAAGTTTGTCACTTTCTCTTCCCTTAGGCTTATTTTAGTCAGTAAGTAAAATGGTGTGCATTTGTTGCCAGATGTTCTTGTGGAAGCTGAGCTACTTCTTGATGTGCAACGTCTGTGAATGTGTGTATTTATATGGGTATGTGTGTGTGTGTATGTTTGTGTGATAAGCCCTCTCGCATTTGGACCACTCTGGCACCGGGCCGATGGTGGAATAAAAGTTGCTAGCGGCTCCGCCAACGCTAAATCGGTTATCTGCGCGGGATTTCTACGGCCACTCCTGGATTATAGTAAGAAAGTTTGCCGTAGAAAGCTATACCTTTAGCTATTGTTCATCCACGTGAAATGGTTTATTTTTTACGTAAGAGATAAAGAAAAAAATTGGCCTGCGTCCTAATCCGTCTCTTCAATGCTTTAAAAGGCACTATAAGTTGGCAGATTAAGATGGATTGTGTGAATATTATACATCGTACCCCAGGAAGCAGCTCTGCTTTAGCGCAGAAGATCCGCAGTCCGCAGTCACTGAGACAATCCTCGTTGTTATGGAATGTTTTATTCATCAAAAAGATGCCGGTGTCAAAAGTGACCTTGGTTTATAGGTCTTGCAGGAAGCTAATATTCTCAAGCAAACTGCTTATGAGGCCTGGAGAACGACTTGAAACAATAATGATCCAAATATTTCTGAGTTAAAAAGCAAATTATATGTTGTTTAGTAAGGAAAAAAAGTAAAAAGTAAAAGAATATTGCAAAGTCTTTTTTAATGAACATAAGAAACTGACTTGCCAAATTTATAATTTCTACACTGAAAAAAAAGATAACAAAACTGGTTAAGTTATTCGAACTTTATTTAGTAATAACCAAACTTTTGTTATAATTAAACAAATGATTCGCTGCACATAACTCAACACTATCTACTATTAGCATTTTAGTTTAGCTGTCACCGAATTATTTTACTAGTAGATAAAATTTGTGTTATTGTTAGCTTATCTTTTTTTCCGTAGTCCTAGCGGCTTAGGCTGTGCGTTGATATGTCTTTTAATCAGTCAATCAGTTTCTTCTTTTAGATAATGAAGATAGATAAAAAACATTTGACATTGAAACATTGAAATACACTAGGTATGTGAGTTTTCCAGAAACTATTCAAGAAAATTTTCGAATTTGTGTAGCAACATAATTTTTTTTTTTTTTTTTATACCACTAAGTTGGTACCGTAGCCTATGGACGCTTGCAACACCAGGGGCATCACTCGCGCGTTGCCGACCCTTCAGAAATCTAATAACTTCTTTTTTGAAGAACCCTATACTGTAGTCCTTAAAGAAAACATTGGCTCATTCCACAACCCAAGCGTTCGCGGGAGGAAGTTTCTCTGAAACCGCACTGTACGCGACCATTTCAGTTCCAAAGTGTGAGAATGAATTCCCTGTCGATGGCGAGCGGTGCGATGGTAGAAAGTAGCCGTTGGCATCATTTCGAACAATTCCTCAGAACACAATCCATTGTACAAGCGGTAGAACACACACAGGGAGGCAAAGTCTCTCCTCAGACACACAACAACAACACACAAGCTCCCAGTAAACATAACGAAGATATCCTGGAAAAACCTAAAGGAAACTCGTTTCTTAAAAATTGGGGTAGGCGAATGATTTTTTCTTTAATTTCAACCCATTTGAAAGGGAGAGCATAAAAATATTTTTTATACCAACTAGGTGGCAAACAAGCTTACGGCCCTCCCGATATTGAGCGGTCACTGTAACCTATTTACGCGCGTTGCCGACCCCTTGAAAATATAATCACTGATAGTGTATAAGGAAAACCTCATGAAAATAGCGCAACCCTTTTTTTATCAACTTGCCCTTCCCTAGGTACACAATTTATGCAGTCAGAGGGAAAGTTAAAAATACTATTGTAAGTTATTTTATCCATGCATATTTCATGTAGATATGGTTTAATACTTTTAAAGAAGCAGACATTTTTATGTTACTTTATATTTATTAGTAATCATTTTCAAAGTAGTTTTTTTTTTTTTTAATTTTAAACAAATTTTGTTTTGCCAGTTATTGTTAATTTTTAAAGTTGAATAATGTTTAACAAAAGCCAATTTAACTATTTCACTTCGCGTAAAACTAACTATACCTAATGAGATTATGCCATTGAAATGTTTTTAGTTATTAACTATTAACTAACAATTTATTAATAGATATTTATCAATTTCAGTCATTATCTAAATAGTGATAACAATTAAAACATCGCAATGACATATTCTTTTTAGAGGCAGACGAACTTTAAAAATAGACGGCCACTTTAATTCGTTTAAATATTTTTTCTCCAAAAGTATTTTTTTAATCTGATTTAATCATCTGTTTCATGAGTGACAAATATTTAACGATTTAATGAAAAATTCCTTCGTTCTTACAATACTTATATAAAAGAATTTTATTGATTTTTTTTAAGTATCATAACCTTTTCAACATTAAGTCAGAATCAGTACCTAAGGACAGCCAAAAGTTTGTACCTACGGACATATATGACTCTAGACAGTGACTCCGGTAACGACGATGAAAAGAAGATTACTGTGTCGGTTGCAATGAAAACTACTGGAAGACTGGATCCAGTGTAAATTTTTTAAGTAATAGTGTCATATAATTGCACTACATATGAAGACTGTTGCTCGAACTGTGACCCTAAAAGTAATTAATAAACATTTTTAATTAATATTTGCTTTGTTTAATTACTCTGTTCTCTATGTCCTTAGGTACACGTAGGGCTGTCCCTAGGTACAGGCAACTTTTGTACCTACGGACCAGTGGCTTTTTTTTATTTTACCCTTTATTTTTTAAATGACAAAAGGTATTGCATAAATAATTTCACTATATAAAAGACGTATAAAATTATAAATATAAAGTTATAAAATACCTTTGACCAATCAAGGTTAAAGCAGAATTTCTTTTTTTTTTTGTTATACCACTAAGGTGGCAAAAAAGCTTACGGTCCGCCTGATGGTAAGCGGCCACCGTAGCCTATGGACGCTTGTAACACCAGTGGCATCACTCGCGCATTGCCGACCCTTGAAAAAAGTCCTTAGAGAAAATATATATTTATAATTTTTAACAGTCGTTCAAATATTCGTGTCCAGGTACAAGACTCTCCCTTAGGTATTAGTAAAACAAGATTCTTTTGCCAATACCCACTCTGACTCTGACACAGGTATGTGAAAGGTGTAGAACTTGTCTGGAAGTGTTCTCAACTATCAGATTCAGCCTCCAACTTTAGTACAACGAGCTCTCTGCTAACTACATGATTTCAGTCCATCACAAGAAATGATAAAGCTAGTAGGTAGTAGTACGTATATCTACCAAAATATTAAGAGCGGCCTTATCTCTTAGTTATCCATACAATACTTAATATACAAATCTTACCTATAATTTTCGATCAAAAACATCACTACTAAATCAAATTTATTACTATTTTGTCAAATATAGTAATCAAAAGCATTATTGCTATTTAAAATATTAATCACAATCGGAAATATGTTTGTGTGTTAATATAAAATTAATAATACGTAAATTATTTTTTTTTTCAATGTTTATTTTGGTTTTTAAAAAAAAACATAACTACTAAGTCAAAATTATTACTATATTGTCGAATATAGTAATCAAAATTTTTATTGTTATTTCAAATAATAAATCATATTCGAAAATATGTTTGTGTGTTGAGACAAATTAATAATGCCAAAATTATTATTTTTTTCTTTACACACAAACATATTTCCGAATACGGTTAATATTTCTAATAACAACCAATAATCAAATATAACATATATAAATAATCACATTTCAATTATTCAAATTTTTCAATTCAATTTAAATTCAATAATTTTTTTAATTTTTTGCCCATAAAAAAAAACCCTATTATATTGTACTGTTATTAATTTCTTAGCTAAATAAATTCTTTTATCAAAATATTCAAAACTTCTTGAGGAATGTATGTATACCTATCAAAGTTATTTATTTATTGAAATAATATTTTTTTAAAGACTTTTGAATCGTCAACATTATTACATGCTATTTTTTTATTTAAAGGCAACATAAGATACACCAAATCCCAACAAATGTGAATATGAAATCATTTTCACATTTTCAGTTAACGTATTCCCCAAAACATGCAAACCATTCTTGCCGGGTAAGCACCTACTTAGTTAGGTATGTGGAAGTTTATAGCATTTTAAACTCTTAAACCATTTTTTTTCTCTTTAGAATATGTAGATAAAGTTATTCCACTTACTAAGAAGATTGACTGGATGTAGATAATGCACGTAATTATCTGGGGTCGTTCCCCGCGGTTCAATGAAGACTCACTAAAGAACTTTGTGAAATTGACTTTCTTTGTAAATTATAGCCAAACTCCGTATCGATGTGTGGCTACCTACGTTGTTAATTTAAATTTCAGAACAGCACACAGCAATGTAACTCGATTTTTTTTATTACAAATTTGTTATTGTGAAAACATCGGTTCTTTAATGTTCTCTATATACCTACAGGCAAGACTCAAGATTCAGGATGCCGTACATCATATGAATTTTAATATCAAAAACTTGAATTTAAAAACTTAATTTTATTTTATCAATGTAAATAAATATTTTCATAGCAAAGATACAGTCAAAAAATTAACCTCAGGCCAGGACTTGAACCTGTAACAATTCTTACAGTCCGTGTAAGTGCTCCACCAATTGAGCTATCAAGGCACAACTCAATACTATGGACTGTATTTCCAAAAAAAAGTATCTGCTATAAGAAAAAATAATAATCTAGTTCCGAAGTACTATTCTGGGCCTATGTGTTTTACATTGCTGCTTTACAACGTCAGTCTATACTCTCATTCTGAAAAACATTAGTGACAAACATTAGAGAAACGCGAAGTGTAGATCGCACTAATTTTTATCTAGTAAGTATCTATACAAAAAGAACAAATTCTGCCCAGGTAGTGTATGTATTATATAGTCTGTATCCAGGGGCGTCTCTAGCCCTTGTGGCGCCCGTGTGTAACCAGTACCCTGGCGCCCTCTAGTCAAGTAGGAGCGGAGTCAAAATGAAATACTAACAGTTATATTTTCAAACGGAAATTCGGATCCAAATGGTGCAATTTTAAATTATGTCGGGAAGCAAAAAGTTTTTTTAGGAAGGAAGGGGTTATAAGAATAAAAAAATCACAACTTTGTAGTTCTTTCAAAAATATTTAATTTAAAAACTATTATAGTTACATAACAGGACGCTCTTACACACAAATACATATATATACACAGAAATGTATTTACAAAAAAGTCAATGTCATGTCGTCAATCTACTTTGCGACAATGTTGATCTAAGGTAGTTTTTAATTATTTTAAATTTAGAAAATGACTTTCGCTTATATATGACAAATATATATATATATGCGACCGTGACTGGAAGTGTCAGGTATATCCTCAGTGCTGTGGACAGATTGGGAAACACTGAAATTAATTTATTCGTAAACAAGTAATTTAAAATATCCAACGGCGTAGTGGAATCATCAATAAACATCGGTAATAATTCGATTTCATTATAGAGCTCAAACTGTTCCAAATCTGAAGAGCCAGCATGGCAAAGTTTATTTGCTAAATTAGAGCAATGTGTTTTTTATGTATCAGAGTCCAAATCTTTCCAGTGTTTCAATTTTCGAAGAAATAAAAAAAAAAATATTATATTTTCATGCAAACGTTCGAACCGTTCGTCGAACATAGTAATTGCGGTGTCTAACAAAAAGTAGTAAAAAATTACTTTAAAATGAGTTTTCGCGTCTGTTATCGGTTCATTCTCCGCTTCATAATTAAAAAACCTTTTACGAGCGCGAGGGCGTGCAGGTGTGGGAAATTCTACTATTGCCTCGACTTCTTCCGCTACAGCTTTCGCCCTGTTAAGGAGCTTCTCAAAAGCGGACTTATTACGGAATTCAGACAAACTTATTTTTGCTGCATCAATCTTTTTCACCGCTTCTGACAATACAACGTCTGACTTTTGAAGGGCCTTGCTAACTATATTTATCTTGCTTAAAATTTTAAACCAAACAAGCAGAGAGCAGATGAATTTAAACGACTTAATTTTTACCAGTAATGAATTTGCCATATTTCTTGACTCTGCATCTTTGCTTCTATCGGAATATATAGTAAACAAGCATCATAAACTTTTCCCAGTTCAAAACGTAGAGCTTTTACTGCTTCAACCCTGCTCTTCCATCGAGTATTTGAGAGTGGTTTTAGACTTAAAGTTGGCACTTCTTTAGCAAGTATTTGCCAACGTGCTGTTGACGTAGAAAAAAAAACATAAAATCCTGCACAATTGAAAAGAAATTTCTAATGAACTTTTAGCAGCGTCATTCACTACCAAATTAAGGCTGTGTGCCGCACAAATTACATAAAATGCGCGCGAGTTTAAATCTAAAATTCGTTTTTAAAGACCTATATTTTTCCCCTTCAAGTTTGCACCATTATCATAACCTTCACTACGCATATCTTGTATGTCAATTTCGTTTGAGATTAAACAATCTAACAAATATTGAGTTAAGCCCAGGCCAGTAGTGTCTGTAATAGGAAAAAACCCAGAAAGTGTTCTTTTACTTCAGCCTTGTTGTTGCTTGCATTTAAAAGAGCGTACCGTACGACAACCGATATTCTTCTTCGTGTGCAATATCTGGAGTGCAATCTAAAATAATGGAAAAATATTTAGATTGTGTCAATTCCAAAACAATAGTTTTTTTTATTCTTTCTCCCAATAATTGTATTATTCCATTCTGAATATTATGGCCAAGATATGAGTTAGGCGTGACTCAGATTTTTGAATAAGGGCAATGTGTTCCGCAAGCACATTATCAAAGTTAGAGGTAGGTATATTCAAAAATAACCACTATCAGAATCGTAAACTTTTTGAGATCTTCCCCGAAAAGCCAGACATTGCCTCGCTAAAAAATGAATTATGTTGATTATTCGTTCGAGTACTGCAACCCAACGTATTTTTTCCCGATCAATTTCATTTTGGTGCAAGAAATTTACCGACTTTTCTTTTAAAATAACAATTTTCAATGTAATTTGTTTCTTAAGACATGATAGGTGCCCTAAGCTCTTTTCATGACGTTCTATAGCAGTAGACAAATGCTGCCAATCTTTCTTACCTATTTCACCATAAAAAGGAGTCAGCGTCGCATAAGCATCAGCAGCAAAAAAGTTTACAATAAAAACAATAAACAGAATCAGTTGACTTAGAATAAACCAGCCAGTTTCTTAAAACGGTTTCATTAAATAACATCTTTTTAGTATAATAAGCATTTGAAAAAGATCTTTTCGAACTATTCGAAGGATATGAACCCACTTTTACCTGTACTGGCCCACGCTCCATCAAAAATATTCTCTGTTTATCGGATAATACCTGTGGCCATAACGCGAGATCATTCAATATATCTCCTGGTTCGTCGTCTTCTGCAACTACCGACGACAAAGACAGAAGCGGTGGCGGCGGTGACGTAGAAGTGACGAGTTCTGCTGTAGAATTATCTTGGTTTTTATATGTCTCTGTCTCCAGGTGTTCGTCCGAGGATGGACCGGGTCGAACAAAAAACTTTTTTATAGAACTTGTATTCTTTATCAGAGACACTTCCTTCTCCAGCTTCCTTTTTCGACTCTGTGCACCAGAAAGTTTCCTTTTTCCATCGCCATCAGACATCTAAAATAAATAATAAACTAAGTATAGGCACCTAAAAGAACTATAATGAAAATTAATATGGCCTATATTAATTTTCTTTACAGAAATAGTTGCAACTTTGACTAAGTTTTATTTCCTACTAGCTTTTGCCCGCGTCTTCATCCGCGAAGAATTCGTATATCGGGAGTCCCCCGGGGTCTGTGCACTTTTCTGGGATAAAAAGTAGCCTATGCCCTTCCCCAGGACTCAAGCTATCCTATCTCCATACCAAAATTCATCCAAATCGGTTCAGCGGTTGAGCCGTGAAAGCGTAACATGGAATTTTAAGGATTTTTTCGGATAAAATAGTGTGTTTTTACTTAATAATATCACTTTTTTTTCTTCATTTAAGTAAATAAAATAATAGTAGATTATACAAGTGAAAAAAAAGGAAATTTAATTCGAGGGACTAAGTTGGAAGAGCAGCGAGGGATACTAAAGTAGAATCCTGAGCGGAGTGAGGGTTACAAAGGACCGAGATGATTTTTTTTTACGTGATGTATACTACTGACTGCTAATTTTTACTATTGACTGCAAGAAAATAAAAAGTACTATATTTTACTTACTTTTCAGTTACTTTATTAATATTTTTTTATATATTTTTATGTTCTCGTTGTGTCTGTTTAAACGCTTCTAACACTTAAGGGCACAGAGCTTTCTTTGATTCTGTCGTCTAGGATTTTTTTAATAGATCCGAGAATGTTTCGGGTTTCTTGCACATAATTGTCGCTTTTTGCTAATTTTTCGATTTTGCTGTGCAAGATATGCATAATGGAGTGAATGAGAAGCAAATAAGCCTCTGACAGCGGCGGAAATAAAAATACGTAGGGTTGCCTTGAACATTTTAATACACCAAAACATAAGAAACAAAGCAAGTTCTTCAAAAATATCTACATTTTTTGTGACATCAAGTTCGGAAGATCTCCAAATTCGAGCAGCTGAAGGCGCACTTGTTTATAACGCAGTCGGCCACCACTTTCCTTTAATTCCTTGGATTTTACTTGCGCGTACAACGGCGAAATATTCTCGGGGTCAGATACCGCAAAAAAAACTGTCATGTAATCTTACTAAAACTACAGTAGGTAATAGTTACAGGAGTAGTAGTAGTGGTAGAAGACAGGCTTAAAGCCTTTTTTCGATTGCCGAATTTACAAGCGAGTAACAAAACATACCATTTATGAGCGCGGCTACTGATGCCAGCAACCACAGGATCACAAAATTATTCCCTTGGGTAATTTAATATTTTGATGTAAAGAACGGAATCACGACGAAACTTCTTGAAGTAGAGACCACACCAAATTAAACATCTGAGACCATTTCAAAACTGATTATAAACCAACTTCACAAATAATCTTTTGTGTCTCTCTTGTGGAGTTAATTTAAAATTCGATTTCATGCAATTTATAACGAAAACACATAACATAATGTAAATGAAAATACTGAATAAAATTTTTGACCCCTGTAAACAAGTAAATGAAATGTTTGAACCCTGTTAACAAGCTGAGTGTCATGTCAAATCATGTTTATCAGTTTTCATTCAGTTGCGCCTACTTAGGGCTGCCATCCGTCCGGGTTTCACGGACGCTTCCCGGACGCCCTCCAAACTAGAACAAATCCGGGGAAACCCGGACGGATGGTAGCCCTAACTTTAACTTACCTTGTTTGTTCCGCACTGCAGTAGGATAAATAAAATTAAAAATCCTAGGTCGTATAGGAAGCCTCGGCTTGGGTTGTCGCTCTCGGGGGCGTCCCTTCGACCGGCGTGAGTCTCGAACCCGAAGGTGAGTCACCGCCAGGAGGGGAGTTCCCCGTTACGCGGGTGCGGTTGCGATTGAGTGGGGGCGAGAAGCGCCCCGGCACTCTTTGATACCTAGTGTATCCTTGTGGGCGCCGACGAACCCGGGGACGTCGGCGTCGTGTTTGGAGGGAGGCCCTATTCGGGGAGGTCGTGGAGACTAATCTCGCTATCCGGACAGCGAGATCGTCATCTGGGGACGTTAGTACGTGCCGAGGCCGCCTAACAATAGTTTTACGACCGTGACCGGGTCGATCGGGGGGACGATACGTTGTGGATTGCACAATTAAACGATTCGGATGATTTTGCGTACGCTCGAAAAAGCGGACTGCCTAGTCTTTAAAATATTTGGGAATCGTGGGAAGTTCGAAGTCTCTGTGAAGGTCCGCATTGCGAACGTACCAAGAGGCTCCAGTGGCCGCTCTGAGAAAGCGGTTTTGGAGGGTCTGGAGTTTGTGGAGATTGCGCTTGGACAGCGCAAAGACTACGCTAGCATAAGCTAGTATGGGGCGGATACAAGTTGTGTAAAGATTTAGCTTATTTCTAAGCGACATCTTACTATACTTGCCTATCATGGGATAGAGACGGCCGAGGACAAAAGCGGCTCGGTCTCTGACTATTTTGGTGTGAGCTTGGAAGTTCAAACGACTATCCATGGTCACACCGAGATATTTGGTCTTATTTTGCCAGGGAATGGCACGACCGAAGAGAGAAAGGGGAGTTGGCCGCGGAGGGCGGCCTAAGGAAAAGAGGACGGCAGAGCTTTTGTCGGGATTCACCTCGATTCTCCATTTCCGAAACCACTCGCCTAGGGCGGTGATAGCGGGTTGGAGTCTCTCAGTGATTCGACTCACTTGCCTATCTGTGGTATAGATAGCGGTATCGTCCGCAAAGAGGGCTAGATTTGTACCTATCGTTTTAGGGATATCGTTAGTGTACAGAAGGTACAAGATGGGGGCGAGCACGGACCCTTGCGAGACTCCTGCTTCTATGGGACGGGGGGAAGAGAGAGTGCCTTCGACTTTGTAGCGAAAGCTACGATTCGACAAATAGTCTCGTATGATGAGCACGAGACGATCTGGCAACTGAAAGTTGTACAGTTTAAAAATTAAACCGTTGTGCCAGACTTTGTCGAAAGCTTTCGCTACATCGAAGAAGACAGCGCCCGTGTGACGGGTCTTACCTAACGCTGGTTGAAAGCCAGTAAGAATATGTTCCGTTATGCGGAGGACTTGATGGACGCATGAGTGTTTGGCACGGAAGCCAAACTGCTCGTCTATTAAAATGCCTCTGGAAACTATAGCGTTCCGTAGGCGAGCAAGGAGGAGGCGTTCATAGAGTTTACCAAGGGCCTTTAGTAAACTTATGGGGCGATAGGAGGACGGCTTGGTACGAGCTTTACCTGGCTTATGGATGCCTATAACAATTGCATCTTTCCATTGAGAAGGAAAGATGCAATGTTCCATAGCAGCGTTAAAGATCGCTACTAGGAGGCAGATAAGGGGCAGAAAGATGAGGCGCTTTAGGATATCGTTAGAGATACCGTCCGCGCCGGGGGACTTACGGGGGCGTAGGTCTTTGATGACCCGTACGACTTCGTCGGCAGTGACAGGGGGCAGAGGGTCTTGTGGAGGCAGAGAAGTTCTGTGCTCCACTTCGCCGTCTACCTCGCGCACGTGGTCGGGATCGAAGGGCTGTGTGCTTAAGGCACATTGGGCTTGGAGGCTAGACGCTAGGCAATCCGCTTTTTCGTCGTCGTTGAACGCGGGAACGTTGTTGGGACGAGATAACGGAGGGAGAGAGTTCGCGGTTTCGGATTTTAGAGCTCTGGCTAAGTGCCAATAAGCTTGGTGAGAGGGAGAAATGTTCTCCATAAGATCACCGAAACGTTGGGCGCGGAGCTCAGCTACAGCGGTTCTTACACGGCGGTGTAAGTCGTTGAAGCGAGCTTTATTATCGATAGTGGGAGCGCGATCGCGAGCGCGGCGGGCCGCGTTACGCTCAGTCATCAGCAACCTGATGTGCTGAGGCAGGATTAGGTGGTGATAATCACCAACCGGCACCTGTTGTGAGCACTCGCCAACGGTGGCGGTCAGGTGGCTAGTGAGTGAGTCGATAGCTACGTTAAGATCGGTCGCGGAAGAGATTACGTTGGGAACGCGGTCTAGATGTGGCGAGCTGGGATTTTCGAGCAATTGCCCAAATTTATCCCAGTCCGTCACGGTTCTAGTGTCGGGAGGAGAGTCCGAAGGGAAACCTAATCGGAGGACGACAGGGCGGTGGTCCGAGTCAAGTTCGTCAAGCACCTCTATAGAGCGAAAGCTTAGCCTTACATTCTTTAGAAGTGCTATGTCCAGTACGTCGGGGTTGTTCCTAGTATTGTGGGGAAAGAAAGTGGACGCCCACGGGAGCGATAATGTCAAAGTTTAGTCTGTCAACTAAATCGTCGAGGAGTCTGCCTCTTTGTGAAGTTACAGAAGAGTTCCAGCGGCGATGCTTGCAATTTAGGTCGCCGGCAAGAATGACGGCGTCGCCTAAACTTAAGAGTGACTGAAGGTCGCTCTCGAGCAAGTCTTTTAGGGGAGAGAGATAAACCGATGCAATGATGATCGGCTGATGGCAGGTCATCGCTAGGCGGCAGACGGATGCTTCTAAATTCGTCAGCGGTGGAGGATCGATAGGGGAGCAATGCAGGGAGCGCCTGTAATAGATGAGAGTGCCTCCGAGATTGGAGACAGTTCTATCATTACGGACGGTGCGATAGTTCGCGATCGAAGGGGTACGGACAGCGGGCTTTAGGAACGTTTCCTGGATGAGGAAGACGTCCGGTTTTTGGGACGAGAGGAATTGCGATAATTCCTCTCTTTGATTGCGGAGACCGTTGGCGTTAAAATAGCCTATGGAGACGGACCGGGGTTTTTCGCGCGCGGTTGTGCAATCCATTTTGGTTTTAAGGTTTTGGAGTTACCCTGCGGAGGACGGCGAAGAAGTCGCGATGCTTAGCCATGAAGCTGAGCATTTGATGGGAATTGGTGATTTGTACGTACTCGGCGTACACGATCTCGAAATAGGCAGGGTCGCAGGCCCAAGAAATTTCGGAGAGAATGTCGAAATGCTGCTGCTCGGCCGTCTGAGCGGCGTTGCGGGGCAGCGCGAGAGAGGGGCGCGGGGGGGCAAGGCGCGTTTGCGCGAGAGGTGCGGGAGCACTTCTCATAGGCGCTGGACGCGGGATGTCCCGGGACATGAGAGGGGCGGGGTAGGGAATACCTGTAACTGAGACGGGTCCGGGGAGAGCAGACAAAAGTTTGTCTGTCTCATTTGATTTGGACGCTACTAGCGCTGGAGGACGGCTCCAGGCGTTGACAGTAGGGAGGGGAGCAGGCACGAGCGGAGCCTGTTGGCGGGGGGCGGAGGGGCGCGATTTACCCTGTTTGGGTTTACGCGAGCTCTGTTTGGGAGCTTTGGGGCACCCGCGGTAATTCGCTGGGTGGCCTTCGCTCCCACAGAGTACGCAAGCGACCGGGTCGGATGCGTTGGAGCGATCGCGATCACAGTCCGGAGTGGCGTGATCGCGTAAACATTTGACGCAGCGCGGTCTGCGTCTGCAGTTGCGCTGCGCGTGGCCATATAGCTGGCATCTGTGGCATTGGCTAGGGTTCGACCGCTTGTGCGGAGTCTCGACCCTGATGCCTTTGAGGCTGCAAACATCTTTAATATTAAAGATGGCTTTGCCTTCTGTTGTCAGGTCTAGTACAACGAGCACCATGTCGTAGCACTCGGACTTATTACGGCCATTGTACATGCGATGTACTTCCCGTACGGGGAGGCCTTGGACGATTAAGTCGTCCTGGACAGTCTTGGTGGAGAATTCCCTAGGGACTTCCCTTACGACTGCCCTTAAAACGCGTTCCTCGGCCAATGAGTACGTGTGGTACTCATATTTTTGAGCCGTGAGGAAGGCCGTCAGATTTCGGAAATCTGACGGTGTCGGGACCTGCACTTTGATGCCGCGCTCGGCATCATTGCGGGCGTGCGTATAATTGATACGCTTGGCCTTCATAGCGTTAGCAATATTCGGCCAGGCCCCTTTGTCTTTGATGACAATCGGGGGCGGAGATTTTTCCTTCCGTCCCGAAGTGGGACAGTCGGACTGCGAAGAGGTGGCGGCGGGGGGGGTTGTGTCCATGGCGGCTAGCTCAGGGCTGGCCGCCGAGGTGGACGGAGAGGGGGAAGCGCTAGGCGCTTTGAGGCGTTTAGCCTCAGAGTCGGAGGGAGGAGGAGTAGAAGACTCCAGAGCGGATGCCGCCGAAGCCTTTTTAGACTTGGCGGACTTCTTCCGCTTTTTACCCTTTTTGGTTCCCAGGCCAACCACTTTGAAGCCTTCGTCGTCCTCAGACAACGCCGACTCAGCGGACATTACGGCTTTTACGGTGCGGTTTCGGAGGTTGCGGAGGGCGGGGTAGCGAGAGACCGAGAAAGGGTCTCATCGGCTACCGGAGTGGGAGGGCGAATGGGCGCAGGGGCCCGAAGAGCGCGGCGAGCGAGACGCGGGTCGCGATTGCGGGGTTCGCGGGGTTCGCGGGAGAGAGAGCGCGAGCGATTGCGCGAGCGAGAGCGCGGAGTCGAACGCGATGAGACGGACGGGGAGGGCGCGGTTGTGCTGGACGCAGTGAGGGCAGGCCCCACAGCCTTGATGATGGCGTGGGCCAGCTCTGGGCGATCGCGAACAAGATTTTTCACGATTGCCCCTAGCTGGTCCGGGGACAAGCCGGTGAGTTGCTCGGCCATCGCGGGAGTGGCCGGGGTGTAGGTTTTGAGTGCCTAGTGACTCCCCACCATTGCTGGCGAGGAGCAAGAATACCTAAATGTGGCCAGGCGCCCCGCAGCAACGAGACGTTTATGAAGAAGAAACGTTAGGTAGATCGCAACTCTGAAAAGAGCTATACGATCTCACCCACCAGCCCTTGAGCACTCGGAACTGGATTTCTACAAACTAAAACGCAATCGACACTTAAAACGCGTAAATGCACGGAGCGGCGAACCGCTGAAGCGGAAATACTACGCTAGCGATTTAATACAAAGCCGGACTCAGACCGGGCGAACCGGTAACAGTCAAAGAGGCAAGCGAGGGTCACCGCTATGCGTAGTAGTTCCGCGACTACGAGAACACACACTCACGCACAAAAACACACAGTATCGCTTCGATAAACACTCGGTTATGGGCGCGTTGAAGAACGCACAAACACACTCAGAGCGGGCCGAGAAGCAATTTCCCAGCCAATACACACTGCCGAGCAGCGCTTCAACACTCAGGCCGATTTTCCAAGAATTGCGGGCAATAATCCAAACAACAATTCGAGGTCGTCAGCGCTGAGGCAAAACACCACACAGGAATGCGCACCAGCTGAGTCACCACTGCACGGAGCACACTAAGAGCACTTGACGCTCGAAAACACGACCGCACAACACGAGAGTCGAATCGGGAATGTGCAAGCAAATAACCTAATCTTACCTTTTATACAATTTTTATCAAAAGAAAAGCCGATTTACTTCATATTTACATGTTTACTGAAAGATGATACTTAATCCAATTGCATCAAGGCTTATTTCGCAAAACTAAGGTGTAGCTTTAAAACAAAAATTGCGGCACGCGTACACAAGCCTTTGAAAATGACCGCCGCACCTCCCTGGGAATTTTAATTTGAACTTTATATCATTCTAATACAGCCGGGTTAGCAATGATTGTCGAACAGGTGCTGATGCCGGCACGCGGCTTGGGTAGCGATGCGACATTACCAATTTAATCTTTAATTATCTGTTTTAAGGCTGATTTCACGTTGAAACAAAAGTTATTGTGTAAATTTAAATAGAGTAGGAAAAGGAGTAGCCTTGCTTTGCCACCGCGCGCCCGGCGTCAGCCATAACGCGGGCGCAGGGTCTTTGAGAGCGCCGGCGCCGCCGCGAGCGACGCATCTTTGGAGGTGTCGCATAATGGCGGCTCCACATTAGTGCCGTGAAGCTCCGTGAACAGGCGTGAACGTGAATGTGGATGGTTTTCGCGGGGTTCACGCGGGTTCACGCCTGTTCCCCGATCAGAGTCGGTATTTTGTCAGGCGACAAAGGGGTTCGCGCCTCTTCGCGCGGCGTTCACGCGTACACATCCACATTCACGGCCCCGTGCCAGTTTACTCCGGACTACAATCGAGTACGGACATGTGCAGTCGCTGCGCTCTATAATGGAGTCGAGCGTGAACCTTTGGAATAACGAAACTGAAATGCTCTTTTTAGAGTATTACCATTCGGAAAGTATTCTGTGGGATGCAAAAAACCCGCATCATAAGGACAAAAATCGGCCAAGTGCGAGTCGGACTCGCGCACGAAGGGAACCATTATCTATAAAAATGACAAAAAAATCACGTTTGTTGTATGGGAGCCCCCCTTAAATATTTGTTTTAATTTAATTATTTATTTTTAAAGTGACTCTATAACTAAATATTCTGTGAATATTTTAAGTGTCCTACCTGTTGCCGTTATCAATATCGAGCAACATCGAGCAAAAAAAACACGTTGGTTGTATGGAAGCCCACTAAAATATTTATTTTATTCTGTTTTTTATTATTTGTTGTTATAGCGGCAACAGAAATACATCTGTGAAAACTGTCTAACTATCACGGTTCATGATATACAGCCTAGTGACAGACGGACGGATGGACGGACGGATGGACAGCGGAGCCTTAGTAATAGGGTTCCGCTAATTACCCTTCGGGTACGGAACCCTAAAAATCATGATGCCTGGAGGCGGATTAGTACTCAATTGGATATTGAGATTAAAGAATTAAACGCTCTCTAATAACTTTCTTGTTTTGGACGTCTAAATAGTGATATGTTGCTATAGCAAACAAAGTTATTGCAGCGGCAGCTTCTACGTCCATTTCACGGCGGGTTTCATGAACGACTGTGAGCTTCCCGTGAATGTAAAGGGCATGACTTTGCCGTAAATTCATTCATTCGTGGAGCCGCCATTAGAGGGCATTCGGCGCCCCCTTAGACCCGGCGCCCGTATGCCACCGTATGCGCCGCACACCCTACATAGGTAAAGAAAGACGCCTCTGTCTGCATCCCAGGCAACAACTTTTTTTTGCATTGTCACACCCTTTTATTCACAACGATGAGCTTCCTCTACAATGAATTAATTTTTTTTTTAACTTTAATAGATGCAGGCCTGCAAGTTCTACAACTGGGCCATTTTTATTTACTAAATAAATTAATAGTGCAAATTAAATAGCCTTTATATTGCTAAGAGAAACAACTGTCTGTGGCATACAAACGGACACCAAAGTCTCACGCATTGTAACGCTTTGGTAAAAAATCCTACAATTTTTTTCTTTTTAAGAAAATACAGATAGACTTTACGTCACAGAATATTGATGTTCATCATTATGATGATCAGATATTATGTGCATTTTTGTTATTAGGAATAAGGGAACCTTTATATACGATCACTTTGTTGTCCGTTTGTGTGTGTGCCTTTCATAGCCATTTTGCTCCAAAAAATTCGGTACGTACACATATGAAATTCTGTGACCCAAATACGGACGTGTAACGTATGGAAACATTGAACCAGGGACCTTATTGGGAACAGTCTCAAGTAATTCGAACTCTGGAATTCGATACAAAAATGTATGGTAGTCTGACTTACCTCTCGAAACCCGTGAATGTACTTGCATACATTTATCTCTCGAATTCCAGAGTTCGAATTGCTCGAGGCTTTTCCCAATAAGCTCCGAGTTTTGTTGCATAGGATGTAGGATTTCTGAGGCGGTGCGCAACCCTTAGTGCGTGAACGCGACTAAAACGCTTTTAAACAGTTTTTTTTTTCACTTTTTTATCCTTAGTTCTTCAACTCTTCTCAAATGAAGTAAAACAAGTTGGAGGTTCATAAGTCGTTGTCGGAACCCAGTATTGGTGTAAATAGTGAACAATGACGTGATATAATACCAATCGATGCAATTCGGTACTATTCGTACCTGGCCAAAATAATCTAATGATTTGTATAACACGCTCTAGTTTGTTCCCAATGGTAATTTCATATAAAATACAAGCAATAAATAAATATCCTAAACCTATGAACAAATCACACAGCGCTATCTGGAGCCTATTCAATGAAGCTCTCTGCAAACCCTTCACGCCGCAAATCCCACTCTTCAATCAGTTTTCTGTTCCAACAGATAGTTTAAAGTAATTTGACAACTCTTCACTTTGCACTTTTAATATAAAGAATGAAGAGTGCAAAGCAAAGTTGCTTCGTGGAATGGTCCCAAACTAACCAAGGTAAGGTTTGTACTGTTAGTACCAGATAAGGGATAAAAGTACCTAATAGTAGTAAATAAACACTTAGACTAACTAAGAAGTCAACTGTAAGTTCCAAGTCTTATATAAAATAACTAGTATTTTCCCGCGATTCCTCCCGCCCTAAATTCGGTTATCGGTGTCGAAATCTCATAGAATGTTATAGAAAAAAAACCGACTCATACTTCATAAAAAAAAAAAAAAAAAAACTGTCAAAGAGATGACTTTAAAATTTTACATATTTATATTAAATTTAATGTATTAACGTGAATTGAACCCCAAACCAAGTTTAAAAATAATTTTCACATCTGCCTGTACGTGCACAATTATTAGATTTTATGTAATGTGCAGTGCGCAACGCTAATTCCATTACCAGCTGATCATCATATTCTGAGCATCATTTTTCGCCGAGGACACGTTTTGGTAACTAGGCAACAGAAGCTATTTTTCCTGCTGCAGCTGCGCAGTGGTCGACTTTTGAAGACGCCAAGAAGACACCTCTAATTTGTTATGACATTTCGAATGACTTTGATCTTTTCTTATGTGAAATCATGTTCATTAGTTTATTTTATTTTTAATTTATAATTTCGCATATTTGCATTATTATTTATATTTATTTAAGGAATCTATTATATTTAAAGTTAACTTTTTAGGTAAGTACATTTACACTTATTTTTTAAGTTAATATTTTAATTTGTGAATGGCAACGGTTGCCCCGAATCTATCTCAACAAAATGTTTTTCGCTGTCACATTTGTATTACAAATAAATCATTTAATACCGAAAAGGGCCTGAAAATACACACATCTCGTTGTCACAAAAATACCATTTCACTTTCGTTGCCTCCTCCCATTACTAATTCATCTGATTGTAACTTTCCTCCTTCTCAAAACAACATCGATGCATGTTTTGAAAAAACCTTGTCTGATCTAAGAAGATGTTTGCCAATTATCAAAAGGATTCCTAGAGGAGCAAGGCTTCAAATTTCAAAATCTCTTTCTGTTACGATTAATAAATGTATTCTAGATAATTCACTAGTAAGTTGGCAAAATCTTTTTACATTTGCATATAGGCATCTTCATGCAAATAAAGAGAGCGGCCAGTCTTTAACTACTACTTTAAAACAAAATTCTCAGAAAAATGTGTCACTTTCAAACCTTATTTCTAATAATCCAACAAAAACACATAAACCAGATTGGAAAAAAAATGTTGAATCCAAAGTAATGGACGGTGATTTAAAAAACGCAACACGTATGCTATTTTCTGATGATTGCCTCGCTCCTTTCAATGATGATACGCTAAAAGGCCTACGCGATAAGCATCCTGTCATCGATTTATCCTCTTTGATGCCAGACCCACCCACTTTATCTCATTCCTTCTTACAGGTTGAAGATTTGGACACGCTTGCAAGCATATCCTCGTTCTCGAACGGTTCTGCTGCCGGCATAGATGGACTTACACCCCAGCACTTAAAAGATCTTATAAGTGCATCCGCTGGTGATGCTGGCAGGTCTCTCTTGAGCGACGTTACAAAATTATGCAATTTTATGCTATCAGGTAAAGTGAATCCATCTTTTACTAAATTACTGTATGGTGCGAGACTTTGCGCCTTTAATAAAAAAGATGGAGGCATTCGACCGATAGCGATTGGTTGTACTTTTCGACGTTTAACATCTAAACTCGCTTGCAAGCACATTGTTTCCACCTTAAGATCCAAATTTCAACCAAAGCAACTAGGGTTTGGCAGCAGATGCGGATGCGAAGCAGCAGTTCATTCAGTTCGCACTTTTGTACAATTGAACGAAATGGATTTACTACTAAAAGTCGATGTCAGGAATGCATTCAATTCAATAGACAGGGTAACCTTGCTGAACGAAGTCCTTAAACACAATCCTGAAATTTATCCATATGTCTGGCAAAGCTATAGCTCCCCTTCAAATTTAATTTATGAAAACATATTAATATCTTCAGAAACTGGAGTTCAGCAGGGTGACCCTTTAGGCCCAGCTTTATTTAGTTTAGCCATTCACCCAATTATTTCATCTTTAAATTCGAAACTAAATGTTTGGTATCTTGACGATGGAACCTTAGCGGGAAAGCTTGATACAGTTTTTGACGATTTGTCTAATTTAATTCAAAAGTTTAAAGCCATTGGTTTAGAGCTCAATTTTGAAAAAAGTGAAATTTATATACCCGAAATTCAGACATCTTCATCTGCTATTCAAAAAATTTCAGAAATTGCTCCTAATATATCCGTTAGAAACAAAGACAATCTTTCACTGCTAGGGGCTCCTTTATTTCAAGATGCTATAAAACCAATTTTAGATACAAAACTAAAAGATTTTGAGAAACATTCTATCAAACTTGCAACTCTAAATTCTCATATCGCATTTACGATTTTAAAACACTGCCTTTTCGTTCCAAAATTAACTTATCTTCTTCGTTGTAGCCCCGTATGGATTTTTTCAGATTTTCTTAAGGTTATGGATACTAGCCTTAAGTCAGCAGTGGAAAAAATACTAAATTTATCTTTAAGTGAAAATTCATGGGATCAAGCTACAAATCCTATAAATTTTGGAGGCTTAGGCATCCGTAAAATTTCGAGTATTGCTCTTCCAGCTTTTCTGTCTTCCGTACATAGTGTTGACAATCTTTGCCAATCAATCATGGCAGACTTGAAAACTGAGATTGTAGGCACTGCGGAAGCTTTGGAAGCCTGGAAAAGTCTCTGTTCTAGTCGGGATATTCCAATGGAAAAGAAAACGCAAAAACTTTGGGATATTCCGCTGATTCAGATGACTTAATAATTCGGTTCAAAATTTAACGAATGATCGCGACAAAGCGCGCCTTTTAGCAGTTTCTGAAAAGGAATCTGGTCATTGGCTTCATTGTATTCCTTCTTCAAATCTGGGAACTTTATTAGACAACGAGAGTTTTCGAATAGCTGTTGGTATACGAATCGGGGCCACAATTTGCCATCCACACATATGTCCGTGTGGTGAAAACGTTGATGGCCTTGGACTTCATGGACTGTACTGTATCAAAAGTGCAGGTAGACTCTCCAGGCATAGTTCAATTAACGATATAATCAAGAGGTCTCTTTCCACCATCAATATACCTTCTATTTTAGAACCTCATGGCATAAATCGTGATGACGGAAAGAGACCGGATGGTTTATCGTTGATTCCCTGGGAGAAGGGGCGGGCCTTAATATGGGACGCAACTTGCGTCGATACCCTGGCTCCGTCTCACCTCCCTAGGACCAAACTTAAAGCTGGAGGGGCAGCCCAAGTTGCAGAGTCTCGCAAACGGCGCATATATAACTCATTACTAAGAAACTATGAGTTTGTGCCGTTTGCAGTTGAGACTCTGGGTCCATGGGGTTCAAGTGCTAAAACTTTCTTAAAGTCAATACTACCTCGACTAATCGGAATCAGCGGTGACAGGAATGCGGGCTGCTATTTTGCTCAAAGGATTAGCTTAGCCGTCCAAAGAGGAAACGCAGCCTGCATTCTTGCCACAATGCCACGCGGACCAGGTTTATTTAATTGTTTTTAAGTTAGTTTTATTATAGTTTGTTATTTTTTGTGCGTAATTAGCTTCAATTTTTAAATAAAGTTTCTAGTTGATCGTAGATGATACTATTGAGCCGTTGCTTTTGAATTGTTTTTTACTCATACTTCACGTTTTCAAGAAGCCTGTGTCCTTCCCTGGGACTCAAACTATTTTCTTACCAAATTTTATTTTAATCAGCACAGCGGTTAAAGCGTAAAGGGGTAACAAACAGACAGAGTTACTGTCGCATTTATGATATTTATATGGATTTATATGGACTATGTCAGAAAATTCAAGTTCTATGTATGTATTGTAAAAATAACCACAATCCAGACTTAATTATTTTATGTTGGCAGGTAGTCATTACATTATACATACCTAAGACAGCCAACAAAACCTCGCACCAGCATCAGTGTGTACTTACCTGCTTAGTTTGTAAGATTCAAAATCTATATTTAACCAAATACGAAAGTAAGTTTGTTTGTTTGTACTTTTTTCGAGCCTCCGTCGAATCCACCTAATTGAGCTTTTCTGTAACGCAGGAATAGTTGAAGAGACGGAGAAGTACATAATAAATGCTATTTTATGCCAAAAAAATATTTTTAAAGTGAAAACTTCTTTAGCGGCGTTGTGCACTTTTTTTGCGATGGGTAAAATATGTTAAGCTTGCGTCAGGGACACATGACCTGATCGAAAATTCGTAAGACGGGACTGGCGTCAGGACACGTGACCTGACTGAAAATTCGCAAGACGAAACTAGTTTTTATTTTTAGTATATGGCGATTATGAGTGCAGGGAGGCTGGATATGGGATTCTATGACAGATAGAGATGTCAAATATACTACGTCAAAAAAGTAAATAAACAAACATTATTATTTATAAATAATAAATATGTATACGAAGTGATAAGAAGTAAAGAGCTAGTAGAGGAAAAAAATTTTTGTGGCGTGGCATCATGGTTTCCGTCTTACGAATTTACGATCAGCCTGCGCGAGTTTATCATTTTTTACCCATCACAAAAAAGTGCACAACGCCGCTTAAGAAGTTTTCACTTGAAAAACTATAAATTAATACTAAAATAATCATTTCAATTATTTTATAGCATATACCTACTCAATCCATTCCCTAAATGCAAATAAGAATAGAGGGAGTAAAAAAATGGACCGGCAACATGACATCTATGGCAACATGCGTATAATTAATCTTTGAATCCATTGGTGGCATTCGGTCCTCACACTAACTAGTTACGTATTTATTGCTTCTGATGTTTTCAAATTTTTGTTGGCAAAACTACTTGAATAAAGATTATTGATATATACTGATATTATATTTATGATACACGTACGCAAAATAGGAATACATAACTTTTTACACTCACGTATCATACAGCGTTTTTCAATGCATTCTACTATTAAATAAAAAAAGACATAAATATAAACCATTTATTTGTAAGTTTTAAATGGTAAGTAATAATAAGTTAATTGGAAACAAGAAAATATATATTTAAAGGAGAAAAGGAGCCCTTATAGTATCATTTGGCTATCCGTCTGTTAAGACCCTTTTACTTAGAAACCACTTCCCGCTGCCCTAGAATCATGAAATTTAACACGAATAAAAAGTCCTAAATTCGTTCATCTGTAGGTATAACACTTTAAAATAAAAGTTTGTCTGTATGTCTGGCAAGACCTTTTTACTCATGAAGCCGTGGAGGTTTCAAGTTGAAATTAGTATCAAATACTTAAGTCTACGGTCACTTATAGTTGTACAAAAATCAAGTTTCTAAGTCAATTCTATAAAAAAATGTACCCAAAATTTTGCCTGCGGTGCCCTAAATTTGATTATCGGTGTTGGATTTCAACGGCAACTCCTCAATTATTAAAAAAAAATTAACTCACACTTGACGTTTTGAGTAACCTATGTTCTTCCTTGGGACTCAATATATCTCTATGCAAAATTTCATCATTTCATTTTAATCAGTAGAGCGAGAGTTTCTTCCGCTTTAATAATATTAGTATGGACTAGTATAGATTTGTACGGAACCCTGGGAGCGCGAGCCAGATTCGCACTTGGCCGGTTTTTTTTTCACAACTGGTTAGGAAATGCGCTATCCAGCCAGTTATCTATATCTATGAGGCAACCAAGTGATCATTACCGATAAACCAATCATATAATCATATAAATACTACCGGAAATACTTCGACTGCCACGCGAGCTAAGCCTCGGATTGAACTTCGCTGAAAACCAGCGCTGTTGCTGAAGCTGCAGCACATGTTGAGCGGCGTCCATGTTTCATGTCACACTATATATAACACTCATAATACAAAAATCAAAAATTTATTGTGATTGTATGTGTGATTCTAATGTATTGTATTTTAATGTAAGCGTTTAATAAATAGAGTATTATTGACTTGGGTTAAAAGGAATTGCATATTTACAGGGCGAGGAATTTATATAGGAATAACATCATATAAGGATACGGGAAATTTTGGGCGGCTGAATCGTCTACAGTTCCTTCATCAATGCCACATTCACAGAGAGAGTTGTCTCTGGCTTTAATTTTGGTTAGGAATAGTGAAGATACATGACCCAGTGGGAGAGGGAATATGGTCCAGGTGGCAGATTTATCAAAATTACGTAATTTAAAAAACTTATGTTTTTTGGAGATAAAAGGTTGCATTTGTCCATAGTAACGACTTTTGATAGTTCTTGACTGAGTCCATATCTTATACAATTCAGACTCCAACTGTCTTTTAGGTAGGCTTTGTAGATCTGATGAGAAAATTTTAAAATTATCAAGTAAACCAATCTGTACTGCCTCTTTAGCCCACTGGTCTCACATTTGTTACCTATTATACAATTGTGCCCCAGAATCCAAGAGAGAACTACGTTTGGAATGGCTCAAAATTATGCGTGAAATGGTTTTATGTTTAAATTGATTTGCTAGAATGAATGGCTTGAACTTTTAGAATCCGTGAGTATAATAGATTTGTTCAGGTGATGTGTTACAAAATATGTGAGGGCCTCAAAAAGAGCTATTGCTTCACCAGTGAAAACAAAAGATTGGGAAGGGGAACCTGAAACTCATAACGGTATTCAATTTTGGGATCCAGACTGCTGACCCAACGCAGCTGTCTTCAAAGAGTTTGGAGGCATCAGTAAATATTAAAATGTAATCCTGAAATGATCTCTCGATACAAGAGCTGAACATACTGTTGGTGTTTAGGTCACCCTTAAATATGCTCACTCAAAGACTATTTCATAGATGAGAAGGATGCAAGACTGTGCTAATGGACTTAAAAGATGGGTTAATTTATTTAAGCTTCTTACAAGCCTAGGGGGTACTTTGTTTTTAAGGGGATGATGTCATTATATTAGCCAGGGAGCGTACGCGGTTAAAAAGAGGGTGGGAAGAAACTTGGGCTATTTGAAAAAGAAATCTGTCACACAAAAACTGTCTGCGTAATCCTAGAGGAGGATCGACACGAGGATTTTATAGCTCCAATAATAATTCGTAGGCAGTTACTCTGTATTTTGTTTAGCTTATCTAAGGCAGCTCTACTACAAGGATCCATGAGGAAGGAACAATAGTCCAGGTGACTACGGACAAGAGCGTTGTATATGAGCTTTTGGCAATAAGGATGAGAGCCACACCAAGCGCCCGCCAGAAATTTGAGTATGTTGGCTCCCTCCTCACAATTATTAGCAATATAGTTAAAATGGGAGGATCCAGTTAATTTCGAGTCTAGGATCATACCTAGAAATTTTACCTTATCGTCTTCTGGGACTATTTGGTCACTACATCTGATAACTATATTAAGAATGAATCTTTTTCTAGAGAAGGTAAGAACTTTGCTTTTAGCAATGGAGAGTGAGAAGAGGCTGTTGTCTTCAAGCCAATTTTTAAGTAATGTAGGGCAGAATTTAAACGAAATGAAATGTTATCAATATTTTAGAAGAAAAGTAGATGGCTAAATCATCGGCATATTGAAGGATATTGCAAAAGGAGGAAACAGAATGTTCTAGACCATAAGTATAAATAATGTATAAGAGTGGGTATAGAACAGACCCTTGTGGGAAGCCTTTCCATACAAATCTAGTAGGAAGTTTATCTAGGGAGCGAATTTTAATGCATTAAGCCATTAAAAGGTTAACGATAAAATGGAGTAGCCTCATAGGGATGCTCAGCGGAAGCATTTTCTTCCTAAGTACCGGAAGTTGGATATTTTCATATGCAGGGGCAATATCCAAGAAAACACCCACAAAATCCTCATTATAAGAGACAGCTAGGCGAATGTCTGTCGTTAGAATACTAAGTCTATCCGTAGTACTTTTTCCTTTGCGAAAACCAAATTGACTGTTAGCAAGTATGCCTTTAGACTCCATGAGCCACTCCAGGCGGTTTTTAATTAACTTTTGGTCGCATATCAGCGTTTCTATTAATGCTTTCGCTTTTGTGCCCACATGGCTAAAACCCTAGAACTTCAAGTTGCCAGAGAGGCAACCAAAGACAAAAAAGAAAAATGAAATAAAATTCTTCATGGACGCTATTTTTTCTTTTAATAGTGAAGCGACGCGCTTGTTAGCTCCGATATTTATCGATTCCGCAAACATTATTTACATTGAATTATTAAAAATATTAACCAAATAATATCTCGTACTACTTTTTTGACCCCTATCAAAAAAATTATATACCATGTATTTTAATCAAAAGTTATATTTCAGCTGTATTTTAGTTTGAAGAAATGTATTGTCTTCTGTTTATTATTAAAATATCAAATAACAACAGTGGACTTAATTTTTTTTAAATTACCTACTTGTCTAGGTTAGTAAAAAGAAACCTGAAAATGTAATACCTACCATTCGTAAATTTTCAACTGGACCTACTCCATTTCTAGAACTTTTATATTTATGGAAAAATCGCATATACACCAATGAATGCAGCTTTTTTCTCATTAAAACTGTCAATACATACTGATAACTCAAAATCGCAAATTTTTGACTTACACCCTTATTATTATCCTTATTTATTTATTTATTTATTTTTCACTAATACTAAGAAGTATAGTCATTTAAATGCCTCATTTAAAAAAATATTTACTATGTATTGGATCGATTAAATCTTCTTCGTAAAGTCGATTATTATAAGAAAGCCAATTGATTAGTACTACAGCTGTCAAAAATCAATTAATGGTTGGAATACACATGACAACTAATAGAGCTTGCTTACTAAAGAATAACAGATACTCTTAAACTCAGTCGAGTTTGTGTGGGTAGGTACTTCACATTCATCAATTTGTTGTTAGGTATATAATATTATATTCTAATCATATTTATAATACTACATACTACGTATATCTGGTATAAAATTGTAACAAGGTAACTATTTTTAACTGTACCTATGCACTCCTTTCTAACCGACTTTATCACATAACATAATTACTTCCGTAGTAACTTAATTTTTTTGTCTGTGTACTAATATCTGTGTCTATGGTGTATATGGTGTCATAAAAATAAAAATAAAGTTATTTAATAAAATTAAACCGACTTCAAAATTAAAATTTATTTAATTAATAACAATAAAAATAGAAATTAAAATTTTGTCTTTGAAAAAATCCAAAGTAAATATGCCAACTATTGCACTATTGCACATTTTGTATAGAACGATATTTATTAAATACAAAAGATAAAACATATATACGACATAGTGAATCGTTAAAAGAGCCTTAAATTTAGTAACGGAATGTAAAATTTAACTTTTATTAAGGCAAGACGATACAGACCATTTCGTTACGGTTCACATTTCTGTCCGGGTACTTGTATGCTTCAGTGCAATCTAATGACATTTCACGTCAAAAAAATAGGAAAATATTATAAATATCAATACTTCATTTCCGATAATATTGGTATTGAGGGAGAACAACACTAAAATTTCGCCAAATTTAGCCAGTGCAGTTGAATAGGACACTAATTTTTTATACACTCGTAGCACTACTATTAATTATTCTGTGCTCGTAGTGAAATGACGGGTTTGAAATAATGATTTTTTTTATAACTTTTGTTAATTGTAGAGATAAGTCGGTGTCTTCAGTTTCGTTGCTCGATTGACTGCAAAGTGTTGGTAAACAAATCCAGACGAAAAAAAACGTAATTTAATGTTAAAAGACCTGTTTGTCAGTTTTGTCCTGAAAGTTTATTTACATATGAAAGGTTCATTTTTACAACGAAATACCGATCAGTTTGGCATTATTGAAGGATAACCTCACAGCCGCGCAATTAGATTAAGTCGAGTGAAAAATCCGATTTCGGATAGTTTTGTTACTCGCATAATTATGTCCATCAGGACTTACACTTTTACGGAGGAGAACGCTTGTTTATGGCTTCTCCCCCCTATATAGGGAACTGTATTGCTCTAGTTCATTCGTTTCTAAACCTGTTTTATATCGCGACCCACGAATAAGCCAAAATTTTAGTAAATATTTGTTTTAATTTAATTATTTATTTTTAAATAATTAAATTAAAATTAAAAAAATTATCAAAAATATATAATAAGATTTGTTGAAGCCCTGCAGCCTGTGGTAGTTTAAAACTGTGTTACAGGCTATAGTGTCTTCCCCAACACATACATTTCACTTAAAAAGTACTTAGCCTAAGTCCAATACAATATAATCCGTAGTTAGTAGGTATTTGAATTTAATAATTAATTATATTTAAGTTAAAAAAAAAACACATGGCAAAAAAGTTACAAAACAAAGCAAAAATAAAAGGCATATTAAATAAAGAGAATGTAGGCATAATATTTGGGTAGTGTAGTGAGCATTAAGTATTGATGTGCGATGGGTTTAAGTGAGAGGTGAGTAGAGAGTGTGTTTATTGTGTAGTTTAATGTATTGTGTTGGTAAACTGTATGCCTATCACTAACTTAAATTGGTAAAAAGATCCTCTGTCAAATCATAGTTGAGATCAGAAAGCCAGTTACGTATAATAGATTTTATATTATGATTGTTGCAGTGTCTCGTTTTAATTTTGGAATTTAACTGTGTGTATAGAAATGGAGTATTATAATTATAATGTCTTCTGGCAAAGGTACTCCGATATTTGGGAACCGGATAGCGATGTAGTCTTTAATTTGTATGTGGAAGAATAGGAACAACGTCGCGATGATATCTGCGAAGAGATTGGAAAATATAAAATTTTCTAATGGTAAGTACATTGCACTCACTATACAATTTACTGGTAGGATATTTATAAGGCACACGCTTTATGACTTTGAGTAACGCTCGCTGTGCTCTTTCAACTTCTATCATGTGCGTCTCAGCAGCACCTCCCCAGGAACTTATACAGTAAGTTAGTATTGACTCACATAGTGCCTTGTATACAAAGAGAAAACAAATCAAGAACATCCCTGAGACTTTAAAATATAAAAATTAATTTTCTTAGTCTTTTGCTAACTGCTTCAATTTGAGGTCTCCAATAGAGCCTGTCATCAATGATTACGCCTAAGTATTTGATGTTATTGACTTGTTGAAGAAGTGGACAGTTACAGTTAGCCTCATTTGACTTACTTCTGTTGCATGGGAATGTATGAGCAGGTAAAGTTATTGTACTTGGAGGTTTGCCAGCTTTTGTGTTACTGAAGCTCATGAACTTAGTTTTATTTGCATTAAGGAATAGCAGGCTGTCTTCAAGCCATGCTGTAACCTTTTTCATACCTTCTTCAGCAAGTTTATTCACATGTGCCCAGGTCTTGCCACTAAATAGCACAACTGTGTCGTCAGCAAACATTTGTATCTCTGCACCATTAATGTCCATGTTGCACAATTGATTAATATAAACTAAGAATAGTGTTGGGCCAAGCGTGCTGCCTTGTAGTATTCCATATAAACATGAAGCGTAGTCGCTTTGTTGTCCATCAATCCTGACACTTTGTTGCCTAAAGTCTTTAAACCAACTAAGTGGAGTGCCGCTGATACCAAGTTTCTCTAAACGCGCTAATAAGATAGGTACCGAAACCGTATCAAAGGCTTTTTGGAGGTTTAAAAAGATCCCGAGACACTTTTCTCCTGCTTCAAGTTTATCTGCTATGTGAGATGTTAAGTGTAGAACAGAATCGTCTGTTGATCTGCCTTTACGAAATCCAAATTGGTTATCTGAAATTAGTTTGTATTTTTCCAGAAACCCTATGAGTCTATTGTTAACTATTTTCTCTAATATTTTTGATAGACATGTGAGTAAAGATATAGGGCTATAGTTTGTTGTTTGGTTTTTCTCACCAGACTTAAAAATTGGTATGACAATAGCTTTTTTAAATATATTAGGAAAACAGCATGTGTTAAAACTAAGATTGCACAGATGAGCTATGGGCTTTGATAATATTTCATCATTATCTTTAATAATTTTAGTCGAAATATTATCCCAACCGGATGAGCTCGTTTGTTTGAGACTCTTAATTATACATGGATGTCATCTACTTCATGAATAACGAAAGAATTATTGGGAGTATCTTTGATTTTAACATTTGAGGCAAGGTGCCCATCTGTTGTATTTAATTTATGCAGAGTATCCATGGCTAAGCTATTACCTATATTAGTGAAATATGTGTTAACATCATTCAAAGATTCTTTAACTGTTGGTTTTATTTGAAGTAAGTTAGTAAGTTCGCTGACTGATCATTTTTTGTAATATTGCCTATATTCTTAATCAAATCCCAGGTTTTCCTACTATCCCCCGAAAATTTAGTAAATTGTGTTTTGTAGTAGTTAACTTTGCATGATTTAATTAGTTTATTACATATGTTTCTATATGTATTGTATTGTTGTTTCAAAATTTCATCATCAGGAGCATTTTTATATATTTTTTGCAATTCATTATCTTTTTTTATAGATCTAACAATTCCTGATGTAATCCAAGGCTTTAGAGGTTTTTTTTCTGTTAGGGACTTTAATCGTTGTAGTATTCGTGTTAACAGCTTGTTTTATTTTGCTGACCATATATTCTGCGACTACATTCACGTTTTTCAGTGCAAGGATCTCTTGCCAGTTTACTGTTGCTGAGGTTTCCTTTACCGCACTGTAATTAATTTTTACCAAGATAGGAACAGATTTTCTTGCAATAGTTAGGTGATTTTCAATTAGTAGTAAGTTTGGAGAGTGGTTTGTGAGTTCATTAAAGATAAAGGACTGCCAACATTTTAAACTTTTAATCATAAAATGGTCTATGCGAGTAATGTATCTTGTAGGCTTATCAACACCAGGCATAAGGCCATAATATGCTAGTAACGTTAAATAGTGCGAGGAGTGAGTTGATTTATGACCTGGTAATATGTCTACAAGTGTTTTGTAGTTAATTACCTAGTAGGTCGATAAATTTCGTAGGGTTACTTAAACTTGGAGTTCTATACGTACACATTATTGTGGTGTCATTATTCAAGATCTTCTTCTTTGACAAAGTATGAAATCCCATGGCGAATGTAGGTTACAACACCATCATTTTGGCTTAAGTGCTTTTGAGTATAATGGAGATTATAATTAGAGATATGAGGTGGAATATTAAACTCAGTTGTCCAGCACTCTGTCAGGACAAGGATATCTACTGTTAATTTAAGACTTGAGATAAACACTAGAAAGTCATCTAGATTATTATTTATGCTACGGATATTTATAGTCAAGATAGAAAAGTTATTACTAATATTAATTGTTTTAAATATTTTGTCAAAATCAGATATATCTTCCACTTTAGTACAGGAGGGGTTAATATTGTGGTCAATATTATTTATGTTATTTAAATCTAATTTTGAAGAAGAGAAAGCTAGTGTCACTTGTTTCAGTTGTCGTAGTCAACATTGATATGTTGGTAATATCTAGGGTTGTTGTTAGCAATGAGGACTTCTGTGTACATGGTAATTGAGTTTTGTGTATTAAAAAAGCAATGAGTAGGCTAGTGTTAATCTGTGATTTTGTAGAGTGTAATTTTTTATATGCGTAGTGTTTGGAGTTAACAATATTTATGTAAATGTTTGCCTTGTTTAAAGTTATCATAGTAATGTTGTAGTCTAACTTAATAAAAAAGTATCTTAAAATTATGAACTCATATTGACTATATAACTATATATTCTGGTATATTTCAAGCGTCTACCTGTTGCCGTTATCAATATCGAGTAAAAACGGGCAAAAAAATCACGTTTGTTGTATGGGAGCCCCTTTAAATATTTATTTTATTCTGTTTTTTTTAGCATTTGTTGTTATAGCGGCACCAGAAATACATCTTCTCTGAAAATTTCAACTCACAACTCACTATCACGGTTCATGAGATACTTTTCTCCTAACGTCACATTACATTATTTCAGGTTTTTTTTGTTTTGTTGCAGCCATTACTGCTTCACCGGACTTTATTTTTTTTTTATTTTTTATTTTTTTTTCTCACCGTAGCCTATGGACGCTTGCAACACCAGGGGCATTACTCGCGCGTTGCCGACCCTTCAAAAATCTAAAAACTTCTTTTTTGAAGAACCCCATACTGTAGTCCTTAGAGAAAACTTTGGCAGGGAGCTCATTCCACAACCCAAGCGTTCGCGGGAGGAAGTTTCTCTGAAACCGGACTGTACGCGACCATTTCGATTCCAAAGTGTGAGAATGAATTCCCTGTCGATGGCGAGCGGTGCGATGGTAGAAAGTAGCCGTGGGCATCATTTCGAACAATTCCTCAGAACACAATCCATTGTACAAGCGGTAGAACACACACAGGGAGGCAAAGTCTCTCCTCAGAGAGGGGTTAAGGGCTCGATACCGCAAGTGAGTTTGGGATCGTCGACAATTCTCACAGCCCGTCGTTGAACCGAGTCAAAAGGGCCAAGCTGGTATCCGGGTGCACTGGCCCAGAGATGACAACAGTACTCCATATGGGGCCGGACTTGCGACTTGTAAAGTAGCAACCTTTGCCCCGACGTGAAGTACTGCTTTGCTCTGTTGAGTACACCAAGTTTTTTGGACGCCAGCTTAACCTTGTCTAGCAAATGATCTCAAAACTGAACATCGCTGGAGATGTCAACGCCAAGGATCCCAATGCTCTTGGAGATGGAGAGGGGAATGTTCTGGAATTGTGAGACTACAGTGAATGGGGTTTTCTTAGCGGTGAACGCGCAGACTTGTGTCTTTGAAGGGTTGAATCGGACCAAGTTTTCCCGCCCCCAGTCAGAGACCTTGGACAGACCGATCTCGATTTGAGACACAAGTTCTTCACGCTTTGCCTCCACAACGGAACGTGGGATGCTTGCACGGCCCGTGTAATAGCGTCTCCAGTACTTTCATCTGCATAGCAATGTATGTTGTTGATGTCCAACATATCATTGATGTGGAGTAGAAACAGCGTAGGAGACAGCACAGAGCCTTGCGGGACACCAGCATTAATGTCCATGCTATCAGAGCAACTACCGTCAACTACAGCTCGTATGCTTCTGCCGGACAAAAAGCTAGCCACCCATTTGCACAAACCCTTGGGCACTCCGTAAGATGGCAACTTCGATAGAAGACCCCGGTGCCAGACCCGATCGAACGCCTTCGCTATGTCTAGGCTACATGCCAATGCCTCCCCCTGACTCTCAATGGCTAGTGCCCATCGGTGTGTGAGATACACTAGAAGGTCACCAGTTGAGCGACCGTGGCGAAAGCCATATTGACGGTCACTGATCAGGTCGTGTTTTTCTAGGTATCTCAAAAGCTGTGTGTTGATCAGACGCTCCATCACCTTGGAGAGGAGAGAGGTTATAGCGATAGGCCTGTAATTCGATGGATCTGATCTATCGCCCTTTTTGGGCACCGGGTGCACATTCGCAGTCTTCCATGAAGACGGAAATTGCCTAGTGTGGTAGGAAAGCGTGAAGAGGCGCGTGAGTACAGGACATAACTCAGGAGCACACTGCTTAAGCACCACTGCTGGTATGCCGTCTGGCCCGCTCGACTTATGAACGTCTATGGAAAGCAACGCCCGCCGGACCTCACGCTGTGTTATAGAGATTTCCAGCATGGTCTTACCGCACCACGGTAAAGTAGGTGGTACAGCACCTTCGTCGTTCACATTCGAGTTAGAGGCAAAGAGACTGCCCAATAGATCGGCTTTCTCTTTTGCACTGCGGGCCAAGTCACCATCGGTCTTTCGCAGTGGTGGTAACGACGACTGGCAGAAGTTCCCCTCGGCAGCTTTAGCAAGCGACCAGAAAGCACGACTCCCAAAAGGATAGCTCGCAAGTCGCCCACCTATTTTGCCGATGAATTGGAATTTTGCTCTGGCAGTTGCTTTCTTACTGAACCTCGAGGCAGCATTTAATTTGCGTTTTAACTCAGAAATATTCGGATCCTTTTTATTACGAGCTGTGGTCCAAGCCTTATACGCAGTTTGCTTAAGAATTTTAGCTTCTCTGCAAGACCTATTAAACAATAGTCGTTTTTTGACGCCGGCAGCTACTCGCAGGTTAGGAATGAAACATTCCATACCAGCGAGGATTGTCTCAGTGACTGCGGCTGCGCAGACGTCAGGATGTTCTGTGCTATAGCAGATCTGCCTCCACGGGTACGATGCATAAAATTCTCGCAATCCATCCCAGTCTGCCGACTTATAATGCCAAACACGACGCCAATTAGTTGGCCCAGAAGGATCAGCTTGTGTGCATGACATTTGAGTCCGGACGAGACAGTGGTCCGAGGAGCCAAGAGGCGCATCCACTGAAACGGAGTATCCATCCGGACGTGTAGTCAGCAGAAGGTCCAGTAAGGAGCTCGTATGGTCCTCTATATCTGGTATTCTCGTTGGAGAAAGTACCAGCTGAGAGAATCCATAGGTCAGAGCAAATTCATGAGCAGATATCCCTGCATAGTTATTGGTTCGAGAACTGAGCCACTCACGATAGTGGGCGTTAAAGTCTCCCAAAATAACTAATTCTGCTGCGGGATATTGCTCTAGAACTTTGTCAGTCGTCAAACTCAGGTGCGTGAAGAGTCGAGTTACGGCCGTGTCACCGCTATGAGACCTGTATAGGCACGCATAAATACGAGTGTGGCCGCCATGATGTACGCGCACCCACAATATCGACAGGTCCCTGTCTTCAAGGCTATGAAGTCGGCGACAGCAGATATCCTCCCGGACGAATAGACATACACCAGCGCGACTCAAAAAATTGTGCTCGAGTTTGTAGCCGGGATAACGAAGGTATGATGTGTCGGCTGGGCAGGATATCTGCGTCTCCGTTAGAAAAAGAATGGTTGGCTGCGCAGTCTCGAGATGGTGATGGACTGCGTTAAGATTTGCGTGAATACCCCTTATGTTGCGGCTACTCCATCTACATTATATGTGGATGGAGTAGCCGCTGTAAAAACTCTTTTCTTTTTTCTATTTCGAGCCATTTTGTATGAAGTTACTTAGACTAAGGATGAGGATTCACTGCACAGACAGCTTAGAAGACAAAAAGTTGCGGTACCAAGACTGCCGAAGCTCAACAAAGATGATACGGTTGCTGGCACGGCGGGCGGAAGGGCCCCTGATCCCCCTCTGTTGTAGTAACCGAGTCCACTCCGGTCTCCTTCTCCGGCACGACTACTACTTCAGAGACTTTACACAGGTTGGCGGATCAGCCTCCCAGGGCGGAGATTAAGTGATCCCTGGGTTCGGGAACCCGTTCAACCTGCGGGCGGCCAGCGGTCAGCCGTTTCATCAGGTCTCCCTGACCGCCGAACCAGCACGCCGCGTCCACGCCGAGCAATGACAGCAACAAGCAACGTCGGTCCTCCGCTGTCCGCGCAGCGAATCCTCAAAGAGAGCTCTGGCAACCTTACTCACCGCCAGGAACACAACACTACTCAATGTTAGTGGTATTGTGGCCGCGGTTTTCTATAAGGTGGAGGTACTTCCCCAGTTCGGGCCGCTCATTCGAGCAAGTACTTGCTATGCCCCGCTTTATTTGTTCGGGCAGCTTATTCGAGCGAGTACTTGCAGTGCCCTACCTCTCTCAATCTTATTTGGGCGAGTCTCTGAAGGAGCCTCAGCCCGTATAGCGCCCAACGCTCAAGGCCTCGGTTTGGGTTGTCGCTCTCGGGGGCGTCCCTTCGACTGGCGTGAGTCTCGAACCCGAAGGTGAGTCACCGCTAGGAGGGGAGTTCCCCGTTACGCGGGTGCGGTTGCGATTGAGTGTTAGGGAGGAGGCCCTATTAGGGGAGGGCGTAGGACTAATCTCGCTAACCGGACAGCGAAATCGTCACCTGGGGCCGTTAGTACGTGCCGAGGCCGCCTAACGACAGTTTTACGACCGTGGCGAGGTCGGTCGGGGGGGTGATACGTTGTGGATTGCACAATTAAACGATTCGGGTGATTTTGCATATGCTCGAAAAAGCGGACTACCAGGGCTTTGAAGTATTGGGGAATCGTGGGGAGCTCAAAGTCTCTATTTAGGTCCGCATTGCGAACGTACCAGGAGGCTCCGGAGGCCGCTCTGAGGAAGCGGTTTTGGAGGGTCTGGAGTTTGCGGAGATTAGGTTTAGGTTTGCGTTTAGGTAACGCATAAACGACGCAACATACGCTAGTATGGGGCGGATGCAAGTGGTGTAAAGAGTCAGCTTATTTCTAAGCGACATCTTATTATACTTGCCTATCATGGGATATAGACGGCCGAGGACAAAAGCGGCTCGGTCTCTGACTATTTTGGTGTGATCGCGGAAATTCAAATGCCCATCCAGGGTCACACCAAGATATTTGGTCTTGTTTTGCCAAGGAATGGCACGACCGAAGAGTGAGAAGGGAGATGGCCACGGAGGGCGACCTACGCGTAAGGAGAACGGCAGAGCTTTTGTCGGGATTCACTTCGATTCTCCATTTTCGAAACCATTCGCCTAGGGCGGTGATAGCGGGTTGGAGTCTCTTAGTGATTCGACTCACTTGCCTGTCGGTGGTATATATAGCGGTATCGTCCGCTAAGAGGGCTAGCTGGGTACCTAACGTTTTAGGGATATTGTTTGTGTACAGAAGGTACAAGACAGGGGCGAGCACGGACCCTAGCGGGACTCCTGCTTCTATGGGACGGGGAGAAGAGAGAGTGCCTTCAGCTTTGTAGCGAAAGCTGCGGTTCGACAAGTAGTCTCGTATGATGAGCACGAGACGGTCTGTCAATTGAAATTTTTACAGATTATAAATTAAACCAATGTGCCGACGAGTTAACGGAGGGAGAGAGTTAGCGGTGTCTGATTTCAAAGCTCCTTTGAAGAATTAATGTCAATGCCAAGCGAAATAAATTAGGACTCAATGACACAAATAGAAAGATTTGTAATGTTGTTTTATGACCGTATAAGTGAAGCTTTGCCTGTTAATAAGGCAAGGCTAGACTAAAAAATCTTAATTATAGTATTATTTTAATCTGTACTAATCAACATTTAAAAAAAATATAAAGTCTTATTTTACAAAAAATAATCAATGGTTTCCACTATTTTGACAAAAACTTAATTTTTTATTTTAAATCATACATATTATGCAGTAAAAAACCGGCCAAGTGCGAGTATGACTCGCGCACTGGGGCTTCCGTACCTACCACCACTTACGTAATTTAAAAACACAAACAAAAAAAGTGTGCCACTAAGCCCTCACCCATCCAAGTACTGACTAAGCCCGACGTTGCTTAACTTTGAATATCGTTTCCAACAAACAAATATATTACTGTTTCTCTTAATGATCAGCCAGATGGCGCTGTACTGGTAATTTAAAATAGTAATTGCTTGGGCCCGTCTCACAATTGGCCGGTTTATTTTATTTGTTTGAATTTTTGATTTGAAGATTGAGTAACTTTCTGTTTTTACGGTAGAGCAAAAATAACGAAAATATGTTTCTTGTATTTACTCCTCTTAAACTTATTAGATAATCCCCCATTATAACACATATTCTGTGAAAAATTCAGGCTTCTACTTATTTCGATCTAAATGATAGAGTCGTTTAATGGTCGGACAGAATTAGTAATAGGGCTCCGTTGGCAGCCTTGGGTACGGGACCCTAAAAATGAATTCTACATGCCTGGTTTACGCAAAAACGATACCAAACCAACCCTAGTAGCATAAACTAATCAATTAAAAGATTACAATCGGGACGCGTAACCGTCCAAATTCAACTCCCCCCCTCCCGAATTTCATGCTTTTAATCCGAAGTGCACAATTATGACGTGGTGGTGGCCCAGGGGCTTAAATTTTACTTTACGTCCCAAGGGTCGGCGTGTACCAATGATTATTTTCTTAATTCACAGCACTGGCTCTTCGTTAAAGGAAAACATCGTAAGGAAACCTGCATTCATCAAGAAAAAAAAGACCTATTTGAAGTCCACAATCCGCATTGGGCCCGCACAATCACGCTCACTTATGAGGGTAGGCCTTGCCCAAACATCTAAAAAAATATTTTGGACTTTATTACCATTGTTGTCTTTTACAATTGTGTGGCCAGACCGCTGTCATTGGCTGCACTGAGGGGGGCGTCGGCATTTTCATTTTTAGTTGTATAGGGCGTGATGAAAAAAAACTATGGGAACCGCTGATCTGAAGGAATTAGAAACAAAGATATTATTAATATTAAAGATATTTCCTTTTTCAAGAGGAATTCTAAAGGACATACATTCTGCTGCCATAATTGCAACCAGGTAGAAAACTATAAGATATTTTAAACAAAAATCAGACTTCACCACTTTTGTGGTCTTTTCATCTAATTGACCTCTATTAAACAAACTTTTTGACAAGCTAGAGCCAATATTACGTCTTTTAAATGGAATAAAAGGTGTAATGTTTTTTAAATCCTTATACGTATATTACATTACAATCAGATATATATAAATATTCTCAACTGGGGTCACCATTTCAATTTTTTAAAAGTCCTGACAATAAGCCTGATATTTCATAGTCACATATTCAAATAAATTATCAAATCCTAATTTATGTTGATATTTAAATACATAAGTTGATTGTTTTAATTTGAGATGACTTATGAATGAGATTGATTAACTAGTCGTTTTTTTTTCATGTAAAAAAAAATCTGTATTAGTCAAAAGTCTGGACAAATGTCAAGTCCGGACAGAATCCGGACACGAGGCTGAAAGTCCGGACACGAGGCTGAAAATCCGGTCATGACATGACTGGAGAAATCCGGACGGATGGTAACACTATTCTCAAGTAAAATTAATTTGAACAAAGTTGATTCAAAAGTTTTTCAAATTGACTAAATAGTTGTCGCTATTAAAAACTCCTAACTTAATTCGTGTATGTTGTGAAGAACTCCAATCATCACCCTTGCTTACATTTTAGATTTAGAAATAATGTTAGAGTGAATTATGAATACTGTTTTCAGTTACATTGTTCAACTTATTGTAATCCATCTATGTGTTTACTTTACCGTTGATTTAACCAATCAAATTAATTAATAGATCTATAGAAAAATTTAAAAATCTTTAAAGTTTTTGCGAATAATAATTACTAATAAATACATATTTTTTTGTTCTGAGTTTTTCTAACAATTTGTTCATAATTTCAATGATAATCGATACCTACATTAATCTAATCAAATTCGGCAACCAGTTGCACATCACTATTTAATGTGTATCCATTTTTTGTTGATGTTCATGCTTTTACAAAATTTGTATCACAATTGTTCGTGCTATGAAATTATATCTTTAAAGGAAACTAGTATAATTTGTAATATCTAACTAAAGACTTACAAAAACTGACTGTTATTGTGCGAGGAATGACTTTAGTGACTATACACGGAGATGTTATTGTGCGTTCAATTTCATAATGGCGGCCTGTCGCGTCCCCCGCGCCTCCATTTCGATGACAGTCGAGTTATGACAATGGTGCCAAGTAAAGTTTAGGAAATGTTGTATTCTCCAATTTAATTAATGGAACTTACTATATTTTAACATTTTGTAATCTGAAGATGAATTCAGAGCACCACAGTTTAAACACGGGTGGTGGTCAACCGCCTGGTAGTTCAGAGGTTTGTCTAAAATTGGATTGTTTTCCTTGAGTGTTGACATTACTTTGTAAAAATTTTTGTTTACTTTATGATGATTTCAGTCACAAGTCCAAAGAATTCAGTCTGCACAACATCAGCAGCAACAAGCTAATTTGACTCCTACAACATCAGCTACTGACTTGAGAGTTAATTCTGCAGCTGTTAATGTTGCTTTGTCTAGTGTTGCCAAGTATTGGGTGTTTACAAACTTATTTCCTGGTCCAATACCTCAAGTTTCAGTCTATGGGTTGCCTACTGGGACTAGAATTGAAAATGGAAAACCTATACAGGTGAGCCATCATGGATCTAAATTACTGAAGTAAAAGGGGACGGAAGAACTATATATTTTTTACAGCCTGTTGTGGAGGTCTACCGATGTATGTAATTTAAGTTTGTTATTCACTGTGCATTAGTGTGTATAAGGCCTTACTCAGAAGGAACGCATATGGTCAGGTCCATGAGTAAAAGGTTCTACTTAGAGCTGCAAGTTGGAAAGTAAGAAAGGTACAACCCAACATCACCCGTCCCTTGTGGAAATGTGAAGCTATTGAAAAGTTTTAAATTTTATGTTTCATAAAGTATGTTAAAGCATTTTTGTAAAATCAAAAGGCCTGAGATGGTAATAATATGTTTTTTTTATTGCCAATAACAAGATGGCATGAATAGATTATCTGTTAATTGATCAAAAATCAAAATAATAAATTAAGGTACCAATATAATTCACATCTAGATATTAAATAATAAAAGGCTAAACAGCCTTATATAAATGAAATTTCTCATTTCATTTACCATTATATACAAAAACAAGAAAAAAAGAGTTTGACAGTTAATTATCACACTGACAGGAGAGAATTTCAACCTTTTCTATGGCAGTGTAAAGATTTCAACTTGACAGTTGAATATTTACTCTACCCCGGGAGTTTCAAAACCACTTTTTAACTTTCTTTTTCCTCGTTAAACACACCCTAAATAAATATAAATTTGTTCTAGCATTTATCACCCACTGATGCAGCATGCTTTGCTCAGCCCTGGAGCTTTTCATGTTTCCATTTTGTTGAGTACACAATGAGTGTTCAAGCTGGTTCTGGCAGCTCATTATAGCCTGTTTATAATAATTTAATAGAACAGACCATTACCATGCATTTTATACAGATATATGAACCCATATTTTAACTTCTAATCCATACTTATATTATAAATGCATAAGTAACTGTCTGTCTGCTACCTCTTCACACTTAAACCTTTGTACCAATTAAGAAAAAATTTGGCATGGAGAAGTCCCGAGAAAGGACAAAGGCTACTTGAAATTGTCAAGTGCAATTAGGTTTTTTTTTTGTATTATTATTGAAGAGTTGCTGTTGAAATCCTACACCAATAATCAAATTTAGGACAAATTTAGCAAGGAGATGGTTTGAGTCCTGAGGAAGGACTATTTGAAAATGTCAAGTGTGAGTCAGTTTTTTTCTATTATTGAGGAGTTGCAGTTGAAATCCTACACTGATAACTAACCAACCGCAGGCAAAAGCTAGAATTATATAATATCTCCTGTTGCAGCAACATTTTGTCATGTTTTAAATTTTTTCAGGATCTCTCACAAGCACATGCAAGTTTACTAAATGGTGATCCAAATATACTACTAGGCCACCACAACGGCCAGCCTCAGGTCACTGTTTCAGCACCTGGTGGTCAACAAATTCCAGTCTCCCAAATAATTGCTTCACAGTCAGGACAAGCTCATGGTAAATATTGCTGACACCCAAGCTATTTCTGTTGTACATGAATAATGTTCTTTGTTTAAACCTGGAGGTCAATGAAGTTAATTTCTTCTTTTTTAAATGTTGTCTAGTGTTGCTGCTTTACATTAGTATGTGCATTTAAAAATAGGATGTCAAGGAAAACCAGAACTTTTAGCTAATAATCAAATGAGGTATGATCACTGAGCAGTTCTTGACTAATGTGAATGAAGTTTTATATATGACTAAGGTTGCCATTAGAAATTTGTAAAAAGTAGAACTACAGTATAAAAAATCCATACATTACACCCACCACCTCAGACATACAAAAAAATTAAACACTAATGGTCTAAAATAAATCACAGAATAGCAGAAAATTATGTTCTTTTTTATTTTCTCATTTTCAATGGTAATTTTGCTTCTAATTAAAAACATATAATTTACCTATTGTTAAAAAATTCACAAATAAATTCTTTCTTGATTAAATTGCTTTATAACCTTAATCTTACTTTACTATTTAAAATAATATAAAAACTTTTGGTTTAACTACCTATATGTTTTCTGTAATGATTCTCATTCTATCTAATTGGTACTCTAATTTAATGCAGGTATGTACAAGATGCACTTGACTAAGTCTGTGTATATTGAGTTTGTTAGAAATCTGTTTTGAAATTAACTTAGTTACCATAATTTTTATCACCTAATTTTCGGAGTATTAAGCTTAAAAGTTTTTTGCCTATCCTGGAATATGGTAGGCCAGGCACTTTCGGCCTGAAACCCATAGAATGCTTATAAATCAAGATTTTTTAGGAAGATTATACTTTGACTGTTGTCACTTGTTTCAGAAGCTTTGGTAGCACACAGCCAACAAGAGCTAACAGCTCAGCATGGCTCAAGCAGCAGTGGCCAGGTGTCTGTCAGTGCCTCACAGGCTGCCCACCAGCAGGTACCCAATAACCGGGTCGAATTTGTACAACACCATAACATTGATATGGTAAATCACGTGGTAACTCACTTTATTATTATTAACAGGAATGCTGAAATATGTTGCTCTTACGTAGTTTTGAGATGATTATAGATTTGATATACAGTGTAAACTCTTTATAACATCATTCTCTATAACGTAGAAAAGAGCACAATTTGGTTGGTTTACCTTAAAACCCACACAGCGCAGCAGCCACTCTCTATTATGAAGAAATATGATCATATTTCGACACAGTAAATATTCATTATGGGTATTATTGTCTATGTTATCTTATCAGGTTACAAAAGACGCCGACTAAACCTTTGAGGCCCCGAAACTTCTGAGGTCGTAAACATCCGCCTTGCCTTTTTTTATTGTAATTGCCTCGAACATGTGTATCATCATGGTTGGTTTTCTTGAAAATGATGGTCTCGAACTAAGAACATCAGGTACCTATCGTATTATCAGTCGTAAACAAACTTTGAATCAGTCAACATGGCCAGTAAAAGAAAAGCGTTATGTGTTGACGAAAAAGTTTGTGTGATACATGCGATTAAAAATGAGTAAAGAAAAGTGACGTTGAAAGACGTTTTGAACTAAGTCAATCTACTGTTGCTTTACTGGTTTGGTTGTTTTTCTTTCTTTACTTCATATAACTATAACTCTCTATAACGATAAAAAATGCTTGGTCTCTTGAGTTTAATTATAAAGAGTTTACACGGAATTAGCCTAATTTTTTTTTAATAAAGTTGGCATATATTATGTGAAATAAAATTTATAATTTTGAAATAAAAACTTAAAATTTTGTCAGTATAAAATTATATATGAATAATTTTCTAATTTTGTATAATAGCAACTTGCTAAATAAATATTACAATTATTTAACATGTAATGTCATATTTTTTTGTCATATTGTCGGCGACAAGTTAAATCCGTGTAAATAAATTTTTATTCCAAACATCTTGTCAGTCTTGGCAACAAAACCTCCCATCTACTTTTTCTCTAAACTTTTTTCATTTGAATGACTATAATGACACCTTTAACTTTCAAGAAAAACAGCTGCAACAATAATGCACTATTTTTATATTAGTTGTATCTGTTCAATGTCCTGAAAAGTTTTTCTTTAAACATATACATGGTTTTCACTGGTCGCCGACAGTATAGTTTACAGTGCATGTTCAATTTCCAAATTTAATTTGTTTAAAGATTTAGAAAGACACAGATCTACTATTAAAGAGTATATAATCTATTTGTTTAGGGACATCATTCACAACAGCATTTAATGCAACAACAATTGATGGCTGCTGCTCGTCCTGATCATAACAACCAACAGGTATTTTAAAAACATTTTCTTTTCTTCTTCTCTTTTAAATAAGTGTTCAATTACAGTTTTGGAACATAAGCTATTTTTAAAATCTTTTAGGCTTCTAATTTCCTCTTTTGCTATAAGTTTCTCCAGAATGTTCTAAATAGCTCACCAGTACTAGTTAATTTTTATTTCAGCAATTTTTTTACACTTGTTACGTTTAATACTTAACAAATTTAAAAAAGTGCTCATTCAAAAAATAGAAAAAATTATGATTCAAAAATTTGTAATGGTAGCACTAGTTTGGGATCTAAGTGCCTCAAATCTCTGTTTGCTAAATATCAATGTGAATGGGATAACACTGTTTCCTTCGCTTAAATACGAAATACTTAATATTTATTACATATAAGGAAATTAGCTTTCTGGCCTACATCACCCATGGGCCAGAAACCTAATTTCAGTATATGTTAATGCACTTTAAACATGAAATATATTTCTTAAGTAATTTATAACATAACAACCTTGAACATTTTTTTTTATTTTTATTAAATGGTAATTAATGTAATTTAATGGTATTACCATTTTTAGTTATATATTTTGACTTTGCTACAACTTAGAGTCAATGCACTAGATAACAAGCTATTCTAATTATTTAACTAACTTTCATTACAAGCAAATGCAAAACACGCTTTAAAAATTTGCACAAGTGTTGAAACAATGGTCACTTCCCGATTTTTTATTGCATTAAATACAATAAATGAAAATCATTCATTAAGTTAATGCGTTTTATAACATATATTTTTTTAATCCTTTTTTAGATACTAAATTTGCACAAAAACGGCTTATTTAAGCGGTCTAGCCTATATTGCAGTCTTCATGAAAAATATTGATTGAACTTTCCGTTAAGCCTAAATGGAAGCAGGTCTTAGTTTAAAGTTAAAAATTATCCTAAGTCACCAATTGCTAATATGAGCAGTCCTTATTCATTCAGTGCTGTCCTTTTGGAATCATGTGCAACTGATCTAAAGGCCTTAGTTAGTAACATGAAGGCATTATCCAGCATTTTTAAAGAAAAAATCCATATTATTTAGTTTAAACAACACACAAAAGAGACCCAGTGTAAAATTTGGATTTTATATGCAATAAATATTATATCCATACATTGTACATTGTATAGCATGAATGACAGATAATATTAAATATACATCAACGAACAAATATTTTTTTAATAGTGATTTACACATTGGTCACCATGTCGGTCAATGTTTTCCGACGCAACAGACCTCCTTTAACTTATAGCAGCAGTCCCATGCACACATTTTCGACTAATCGAGTCGACTAAGTGACCCGTGCGGCCCTTTTATCCAGTGGCCTTTACCTTTCTCTACGGACATCCAGTCATCTATATTTATAGAGGACTAAAAACCCCATTTAAATTTTGTGAATTTAGAAATTAATTTATTCCTGTACTTCACGCTGCTTGACACAATTCAGCAAGTCAGTGAGGTGAGGTTATATTATACTAACATATTCAGTGTCAATTTTTAATGCATGACCTTAATCAGTAGGCGTCTACTGAATGTTTTCATATTATCTACTACTAGTTTTGTGAAGGTATAGATTTATTTGGTAATGATTTAGGTCTAATGAGTTATGTTTTGTGTTAAGTACTTTTCCCTATAAATCTGTCTTTGAATCAGGACCTTTTGAAGAAAAATATTTTTCCTTAGGTAACAGCTTGTATTGTCGGTATTACTGTCGCCAGCCGTGATAGATGATAGATTTTTAAATATTTTTTGCTGGAAACACATTTCGCATCTTGTGTATATAATATGTTGGGGTTTCTTGGTTTAGAAAATAAAAGCCTTTAAAGGACAACTGAACATATTAAATTTCCATAATATAGCTCTGTTTCATTGCTTTAGGTACGTAACCCCATATAAAAATTTACATTATAATATGTTGCAATTTACTGTGTCTTTGTTTAGATCCAGTTGACGGTCAGTGAAGATGGTATTGTAACAGTGGTGGAACCTAACAGTAGTGGTGGAAAACTTGTAGATAAGGATGATCTTCACGAATCTATCAAACTGCCTTCAGATCACACTCTCACCGTTCATCAGTTGCAGCAAATTGTTGGACAACAGGTCTGGCTTATATTTGATACTTTAGACCTTTGAATTCTGCAAAAAGCTTTACGCAATTTGCCAATCCAACTCATATGTTTGTTGTTACTCACTTACACCATAACAAGTAATAATAACCTGAGAAATTAGAATTTTATATTTAATATACTATCAATTAATTAAAGATAATAATTTCATATTAAAGATCCTTTTATATGTATGAACTTGTTCCTAAAACTGTGGACTGTGTCGGTTATCGGCATGGGTTTACGGCAAGGCCTTATTTTAGTAAGGAAGTTTGTTACAGCAAGCTGTGGCTGTAGCTAAAGTGTTCTTTTTTAATTTTACAGGATACAATAATAAATGTAGCCTATGTCCTCTGTCTGTTCAACTATATTAGTGCCGAATGCGAAAGTAACTCTGTCTGTCTGTTATCTCTTCACGCTTAAACCGCTGTACTGATTAAGATGAAATTTGGCATGGATATAGTTTGAGTGCTAAGAAAGGACATAGGCGACTTGAAAACGTCAAGTGTGAGTTGTTTTTTTTTCTAGGTTGAGGAATTGCCGTTGACATCCTATATCGATAAACGAACTTATACCGGGTGGAACCGCGGGCAAAAGCTAGTTACTTGATAAAACAAACATGTGTTTCAAATAATTAGTTTCAATTAATAATTCTTTTTTATTCTGTAAAAAGATTATGAAGCCTCATAACATTCCACTGTTTTTCTAAGGTTCCATAGCCAAATGGAAAAATGGAACCCATATAATTTTATCATATCTGTCCCTCCGCTTGCCTATTACAGCCTTTATAATTTCGTCTTCTTTGCATCAATACTGATGAAAATTTACAAAAAGGTGTGAGGCTAGCTTAAAAATTTTGGAATAAAACAAAAAGCACGTTGTAGCACTCCGAGCAGTCTTTCCATTACTACCAAAATTGTGTGAACAGCTAAACAGATTTGTAATGAAATCGAGATATTATAGGGTCAAAAATGTAGTATATCACCTAGGTTGATTATGCGACACTAAGCTCAAAACACTGAGCTTTGTTGACCACAATACAGATGTACATCACCCAGAGTCAATTCCCGACAGTCAGTTAAAACACTGAGCTGTTTCAACCAACAATATCTCAGATAGTCCCAGGGTCAACAATTTCCGAAGCTAAGATTAAAGCACTAAGCTAAGCTAAGCTGTGTTGACCAATAGGTTAAACAATGGTTTTAATATCCAGTATTTTTTATCCAGGTCTTAGACAGCGTAGTTCGGATAGAACAAGCTACTGGTGAGCCAGCCAACATTCTGGTCACCCACAATCCTGATGGGACTACTTCCATTGAAGCTAGTCCCACTGAACAGCTTATTGTCAAAGAGGAGAAGAATGCCGCTAAATTGGATCCCTCACAGTTTTCTATACCTGCTGAGATAAAAGAGTATAAGGGAATTGATTTAAAGGTATGATTTATTGATCTTGTCTGTATGTTCACGGTTCATTAACATTTTTTAAAAGGTCCTGTCCTCAGCTTCAGGAAAAGTTCATACATAGATAAAGGATTTTAACATAAAAACACAACTATTTAGTAGTACTGACTGCCTAACGATCCGAGGGGCGTGGGTTCTATCCCCGCCTTATCAGCCTTATACATCCCCACTGTTGGGGTACGGCCTACATTCCGCAAAGGTGATTTGGGCCATAGTCCACATGCGGGCCCAGTGCGGATTATGGACTTCACATACGTCTTTTTTTTTGTTTGTCGTACGCAGGTTTCCTCACGATGTTTTCCTTCACTAAAAAGTCAGTGGTGTGAATAATCAATGTACTTGAGAAATTTAGAAAAAGACTCATTGGTTTACGCTGGGCTTGAACCTCCAAGCACCTTGGACAGAAAGTGAAATCGAAACCCCTCGGCCACCACCGACATCTATCCGCGCACAAGACAAACATTTATGTGATAAACATTTGTATCTTGAGTCTGGGGATTTCTATGTAAAATATGTAGGGATGTATTTACAAAAAAAAAAATGTATCAATCTATAACACATTTCATTTAAATATCACCTCATTCAAAATGCATTTAGTAGCTACAACCATAGCCCTGTAAAAAAACTATTTTACACTAAAATTTTTTTAGATACAAAGATATTTTCTTACTTTCTTTGTTGATAATTTTATTCCTACCATCATTATTGATGATTACTAGGGAAATATTTTTCCATTCCATTGTATATATGTTTATCTTCATGGTTTTTGTGCCCAAAAGGGGGCAACCACTGGCTGGTCACACACCCACACCATAATGTGAAAAAGGCCTGGTTTTACCATCTTACTCCTGTGTAACAAGGGTGAGCCTATCACCAACCCACGGCTTCTTAAGCAGTGTTTTTGGACTAAGGTGGCTTTATATATGTCCATTATTGTCCGTGCATCCTTAATTACCCGCTTAGTAATAAATAATAAGTAATAAAAGACCTTGAACAGAATACCTCTGATGCGAGTTTTTAATTTATATGTCAAAAAAAAATGTTTGTTGTGCTAATAGTAAAAGAACAAAAAAAACGAAAAAAAAATATTGTTTATTGTACATAATAATTTCAAAAGACATTACATAAATAGAAAAGACGTACATAAGTAAGCTTATCTCTATTCAGAGACTTCTCACAGTAGACCTTTATAGGGGATGAGAGACAATTCTATTCAGGGGCATACCAACGTAAGCAATATATATATATTTAGTTTTAGTTAAAATGCAGTTAAAAAAATCTATTTAATGTAATTTAAGAATATAAGAATAGAATAATATGTACATATACATATATAAATATTTAAAAAAGGTATCTATAATAGAAATACATACCTACGTTTTTATACATAAATATATATAATTATTGTATTAGCTGGTTATTATTTCTATTAGAACGTAGGAGCGATGGGCATGGAAGGTGCAGTGGTAAAAATTGCTTCGGGATCAGAACATGATCTCCATGCCATGTATAAAGTAAACATCGAAGATCTTTCACAACTGCTCTCTTACCATGAAGTGTTTGGGAAGCTCAATGCAGATGGACAGCCTCAAGCTAAAGTAAGTTAGTAAAAGTTCACAAAAAAATATTTCTACTGCATAATTTAATAATAGTTGTTAAGAGTGATTTTGGAGATATCCGTATTTTATCACGCACGCGGATCTGCCTCGCAAGACGCGGGCGAGTCCCTCTGACTATTTCCACTCATGTGGAGCAAACCGGGTGCGTAATAAAACCCCCTTAATGCATATGTTTTTTGTAATATAAAACTACATTTCGCCAATAACGATTGTAAATAAAACCACGTGCGTTTGTGTGCACAACCTTGGGAAGACACACAAGCGTGCGTGTCTATGCAACAACTACAAGTATTACTAGCTCATGAGTTTATTAATTTTTTTTATTTTATTTATTATTTTGTGACAAAATGTTGGTTAGATTTTTGAGAAAAAAATACAGTCGTAATATTTTAAAACATCTGTATTAGCTAGTCCACAGAAATCACACTTCAACAAGTCAATTTTGCACTTGTAACCAAACTTTGTTTTTTAGGCGACTAGTGAGATAGAAGTGGAAATAGAACCCGGGACGAGTACAGCAGTGCCACCGGAATCTTCGCCTGGACACCATGCTTGTGATATTTGTGGGAAAATATTCCAGTTTAGATATCAGCTGATTGTTCATAGGCAAGCTAACATTACTTATTAATATATTAGTCAGAACAATTAAGAAATTCTGTTGAAACTTGTATATTTTTTTATGATTCTTATCTTTTCTATATTAAAAATATATTTGGTATTTTTCTTGATATATAGTAAACTTTGTTGTTCTATTGATTAGTTATGATTGCAGGCGGTACCATGGTCAACGCAAGCCCTTCTCTTGTCAAGTTTGCGGATCATCATTTGCTAATCCCGTTGAATTGTCAAAGCATGGGAAATGTCACTTAGGTGAGATTCGTTTGATACTTTTTGAATTGAAATCCTTCTAAAATACTTTCCACAAATGTGAGGTTTTCTATACTTTTCCTCTAAATTCCTCTTAAGAACAGCTTATTGTCTTTGTCCAAAGCCTTCATTTCATTATATTAATGTACATGAAGGAAAAATATAACTTGTGATTTATTTTATAAATGTTTTTTAGTGGCGTCTTGAACATATGTACATTGTTTCAGCAAATTTGCTATCTATAACTCAGATATACTAGACATAACGTAAAACATTTTAAAAATAGTTTTGTTTTTCGTCCATTTACAATTTTGGAGTATGCTTTGTATGGTGAATTTAAAAATATGCGACGGCAGCGCTAATGGGCTATATGAAGCTCCTTAGATTTTTTTAATATTTAAATGATCTTTTACAGCCGGTGATCCAGCTGAAAGGCACGCCAAACGGCTGACTCAAGACAAACCATATGCCTGTACCACTTGCCATAAGACTTTCGCACGGAAAGAGCACTTGGACAACCATGTTCGAAGTCATACCGGAGAAACACCTTATAGGTAATTTTACTGCCCTTTTTATACTTGATATAACACAAACTTGCAAAAACATTGTGTTATGTCGCCTTGTAAATCCGACTAGAAAGTGCCTCCGTGTGAGACGCCTCATGTTTCTCGTCTAGAGTTCGAAGGCCGATTGAATGAAAGGTGGTTGTGTTGTGAAATAATTTTATTCATAAGGTCAGTCATCGACTTTGAAAAATCCGACAAAGTCGAGACAGTCATGTCGCTGCGACAAAATGTATGACTCGCGCAATAAACCTATCGATTGCTCTGTCTAGACGCCTTTGATAGCCGACTGAATGAATTAAATGATTTTGGCTGTATTAAACTAATAAGTCTTTATTTCTAATTAAATTTAGCAACTAGTTTGTTATAATCTCGCGCAGCAGAAGCCTTTAACACTTGTGAGCTAATCGGATATTAATGAAAATGTTACATTTAGGTGTCAGTTCTGCGCGAAGACATTTACCCGTAAGGAGCACATGGTGAACCACGTGCGGAAACACACGGGCGATACTCCGCATCGGTGCGACATCTGCAAGAAAAGCTTCACAAGAAAGGAGCACTTCATGAACCATGTTATGTGGCATACGGGTAAGTTAATGCTTGAAAATTAAGCCATTGAATTTTTTTCTAGCATCCCTGATCTTATTTTTATTTCTTGCCCACTTTACTCCACATATACTTGTTACTAAGGCCAGCTGCTAACTTTAAAATAATTCCTTGTGTGTCATAATATTCGTGAGCAATATAGCCCCGTCGATTACAAAATATATTTTCAGATATACGACGCAATCGGTGTGAAACGGTATTAAAATTCCCGAAAACGAATGGTAGTAGTTTATCAACTACAAAAAAGTGATTTAGAGAAATAAAAAAGCAATCGAGGGTTAGGAGGCAACCTAGGCTCTAGTATCTACACGCGTGGTTACTGATCGCAACCTAGGCCGCTCTAGTATCTCGACTTCCGCCGTTACTGGACGCAGCCTAGGCCGCTCCAGTGTCTCTACTCGCGCGGTTACTGTACACATACTACGCTGCTCCAGTATCTCGACTCGCGCGGTTACTAGACGCAACCTAGGCCGCTCTAGTATCTCAACTCGCACGCTTACTAGACGCAACCTAGGCCGCTCTAGTACCTCTTCTCGCGCGGTTACTGTACACATACTACGCTGGTCTAGTATCTCGACTCGCGCGGTTACTAGACGCAACCTAGGCCGCTCTAGTATCTCAACTCGCACGCTTACTAGACGCAACCTAGGCCGCTCTAGTATCTCAACTCGCACGGTTTCTGGTACAAAACACAATAAATTATTTCCGTTGTCATAAAATGTTAATAAATTTCCTATTTTCTGTTTTTAAATGCATTATGTTTATTTTTAGAACAATCATTGGTGAATAATTGAATTTAAGATACATATAATTTTTTTTTTATTTTTCAAAATTATTTCTAAAAATAATCTAAAAGCTAACTTGCACCAATACCGAACAGTTAGCACGGTGGTGCAGAAAATTGATTGACTATTGAATGATTCAACTATTTACCCATGAATTCTTTAACTTCTAACTAAATAAAATGTAAATATTAACTTACTGTCTCCCAAAATTATGCTTCTCTTCGACAAATTAAATTTTCAATAAGTTATAAATTTGTCCGTTGGGAGACTACTGTTTTCTTTAATATAATTCGAAGAGAAAAATATATTATTGGGAGTTATATAGTTGCATCATTGAATGTTAATTTTTTCTTTATTTTCTGCCCCACCCCAATAGGTGAAACACCGCACCATTGTCAAATTTGCGGCAAGAAGTATACTAGGAAGGAGCATTTAGCTAATCATATGCGATCGCATACAAACGATACGCCATTCAGGTGCGATTTATGTGGCAAGTCATTTACGAGAAAGGAGCATTTCACCAATCACATATTGTGGCATACTGGTTTGTATGGATTTCATTGTTTTAGGTATATTTTTGTTCATCTTCTATTTTCTGTTGAACAAATAAATATTGTCATTAGTTGGTAAGTTTCAATTCTAATTATATAAATTGAGATATATAAATAAAAAGCGCGCGTTGCCATGTTGCAATGTTGCCAGTTTCAAAATTACTTTGACTAAGTAACTTAAGTGCTTGGTAAATGCATAGTGAACTGAAGAATTAAGGATGTCATAAACAGGTATCATAGTAATGAAAATATGCACAAGGTTTATGTTGTTAATCACAAATATTGAGACCAGGGTGGTAAAACGCTCCTAGACACCAAATATACGCTGTTTTCAATATATTATCGTTATTTAGCAAAACAGTCCTGTAAAAATATACTAGGACAGTTTTTGAAGTCATTTAAGTATAAATGGTGTCAAGCTTGGCTAATAGGCTTATTACTATCGATACCCAGTAGAGGCAACCAATGTTGTTAGAATTTGTGAATCGAAAAGTTGTCTTAACCTTAACTCTAAATAATTGTGCTTGGTACTAGGCTCACTACTTATATCATTATTTTTACTTATAATATTTTACGAAAGATATAATTACGAAGTGATGATATTTTTTTTTTATTTCAGGTGAAACACCACATCGTTGCGACTTCTGTTCAAAAACCTTCACTCGTAAGGAGCACCTACTGAACCATGTTAGACAACACACGGGGGAGTCTCCGCATAGATGCAATTACTGTTCCAAGTCATTCACCAGACGAGAACATCTGGTCAACCATGTTAGACAACACACTGGTGAAACGCCATTCCAATGTGGATACTGTCCCAAGGCTTTTACCAGAAAAGACCATTTAGGTAAATTTAAACAATCTTAAATTTGTTTACAACGCCATCTATTGTCAAGTAGCTTTAGTGTTGCTGTGTCGGTTAAAATGTAGTATTACTACTCGCCAATAGATGCCAGGAAGAGTCTTATTTTTTAGTTTATCATTGCCTGAAAACACGGATAAAACGACGTTTTCTAAAAATGAAACCTAGCTAGATACGATTTATCATCATCATAATATCATCATATCAGCCCATTGACGTCCACTGCTGGACATCCTCATCTAACTTTCTCCACAGCGTGCGACTCTGTGCCGCCTGTAACCAACGGCTCCGCGCTACCTTTACGAGGTCATCTGTCCATCTAGCGGGGGGCCGTCCCATGCTGCGCTTTCCGGTTCGTGGCCGCCACTCGAGAACCTTCTTCCCCCATCGGCCATCGGTTCTTCGTGCTATGTGCCCTGCCCATTGCAACTTCAGCTTTGCGATTTGATGAGCTATGTCGGCGGCTTTAGTTCTCCTACGGATTTCCTCATTCCGGATTCGATCACGTAGGGAAACTCCGAGCATAGCTCTTTCCATCGTCCGCTGAGCGATCTTGAGCTTTCGTATAAGGCCCATAGTTAGCGGCCACGTCTCAGTGCCGTAAGTCATCACTGGCAACACAAACTGGTTGAAGACCTTAGTCTTCAAGCACTGGGGTATTAGGGACGAGAAAATAGTACGCAGTTTTCCGAACGCTGCCCAACCGAGTTGGATTCGGCGATTAACCTCTTTCTCGAAATTGAACGTACCTAATCGAACAGTTTGTCCCAGGTATTCGTATTAGATACGATTTAGCGCCCCCGAAACCCCCCGCACACTAAATTTCATGAATCGTTGGAGCCGTTTCCGGGATGAGATTATAAATATATATATATATATATAGATATAAATACACATATATACAAGAATTGCTTGTTTAAAGGTATTAGATTATTTTTCTAAGTCGAAAGGACCCTCTCAAAAATAGAAAAATATATGTACTGACCACTTTGTGTGTATATAGATTAATCTAAAAGCCCAATACGTGTTTCTAAGGCTATTAAATTTATAGTATTTAATTTATGGCTGATTTCATACAAATTTGAGCAAGAATGATGGCGATTCTAGACAATGAAATATATTTAGTGGCTCAGTATAATGCACAATAATTTATTAATTATGATAACAATGTAGTGTCATTTACAAGGGCAGTAAACATGACTTGAAAATTGCACATATTGCACTAGTTGAAATAACAAAAGTAGTAATTTTATCTTAAATCTCGTAGTGGAAAAAGCCTGCTCTTTATTAAAAGAAATGAATTGCACTACCTAAAGTTATGCTTGGGATATGACAAAATCTGTATTAATTGAGAAAACTTAACATGACGTAGCTACAAGTATTTCATATATGTGTGTGTGTGTGTATATATTTGATTTTCAATTTTTTTGCATGTTATTTCCAGTAAACCATGTCCGTCAGCACACAGGAGAGTCACCACACAAGTGCTCGTTCTGCACCAAGTCGTTTACTCGGAAGGAACATTTGACGAACCACGTTCGACAGCACACCGGGGAGTCGCCGCATCGGTGCACTTATTGCGCGAAATCTTTTACTAGAAAAGAACACCTTACAAACCATATTAGGTAAGTGAAATTGTGTTAGATTCAATGTAGAATTTAAGTTAGTTTAATGTAGGAGCTTGTGGCCGAGTGACACTCCTCTTTGAGAAACGATATGCGAATCACTACTTTAATGGGTGACCGCCTGGTGGCACATTTTTCTAAGCTCTGCGTTTCGGAGAACACTTAAAGCTGTCAATTTTGGCTGTTTGCCAACCTGCATTAGGTCAGCGGACTATGGCTTAAGCTTTCTTCTGTGTCACAACAGTGGGGCGTATAACGGCTTTGACGATATGTAAATAGGTACGCACCACATATGTACGCACCTTATCTGAAATAGTTTAATAGTGGGCCCACACTAAGGGTTAACAATATGAGGTAGTTTCCAAATTTTCAAAAACAGTTAATTTATGTAACCAATTTATTTATTTAAAAAACAAACATTTATCTATCTTAACACTGAAATTTATTTTCGTTATTTTTAGACCCAAACGATCCTGCCTATGAACTTATGTTTTTATATATATCCTCTTACTTTAGCTACCTTATTATATACACTATAGAAAGGTTTAGCCACAATTTAGCGCGCAAAATGGCATTTAAAATGTCGCTATCGTGACTACACCTGTGTTTATGTCTTTTAACGCCATTAAGCTTCCAGCGTCTTGACCTTGCAGATGATTTAAAAACCAACACAACAATAGGATTAATTAAGATCTTGTTTATTTCGTATGTTACCACCACTGCCATATGGTAAACTGGTCTTAGAAAAATATCGTCCGATATATGACTGCATCTTCACAACTCTTCATACTTCTATTAATAATAAAGTATTCTTGTAAGATCAGAGCTCGGACAAAATCCAATTTATAAAGGTAGTAGTTTTCACTAAAGTTGCAAAATTTAGTTATTTAGCCAAAGTAATAGCTATACTTGTAGTTTTGGTGGCTATTAGACGAAGGGAGATAGAAGAGTTGTTTACAATTCAAGATATTCAATATAAACTAGCTGGATATCTAAATTGTGTCATCCTTGTCTCAGCCGAAAGATGCTCACTGTTAATTGTAGGCCTGCCCCATTTGTCTCCACAACGGTCGGTCTAGACTCTCCAGCGTCAACTAGCTTCCTGTGCCACTAACCAGGTTGTATGTCCCGGTAAGAGGTCATCCCATGCCACGTCTTTCAATTGGTAGTCTACTTATTCCTATTCTAAGTTGCTAACTATTTGAATTATGTCCGTTACTTTGGTTTTTTGGTAAATATCTTCATTACGTATTATCATTTATTTATTATCGCGCAAAAAAACACGGCAGAGGTCTTTGCTTAGCTTATTTAGAAGTTCACCATGAGGCTACGTCACTGTCTTGAAAATTACATTAGTTTAGTATATATTCTATATGATAATTTTATGTATACACATATTTCCACTCCACAAATACATTATAAATTGAAAAAGCTATAGTATCACAAAAACTTGGTCTCAGACGGCATTTGTGTGACATTTCCTATTTACAAAAAGAACATATCTGTAGCACAGCATTGTGCATTCCGATTTGATATCCAAGACGTGCCGTTCTGTTACACATTTCAGGTATGTAAGTTAATTACTAATTTATCCGCACTTGTGTACGTTTTTTATAATATTGATAATAAAATATTCAAATCGGAATGTACTTTGTTGCGCAGACAGCACACCGGTGAAACGCCACACAAGTGTACGTTCTGCCCGAAGGCGTTCTCGCGGAAGGAACACCTTACGAACCACATTCGTCAGCACACCGGCGACACGCCACACTCTTGTTCTTATTGTAACAAGAGCTTCACGAGGAAGGAGCATCTCGTCAACCATGTTCGGTATGTACCATAAAGAGAGTTATCATATTATATATCAGCTGCTAGATCTGCCGCATTTCAAGTCGCATTTTACATTAGGTATATTTGATTCCTCCTCAGAAGCTATCCATTTTAGAGGGTGATATAGGCCAAAAAGCTAATTTCTGTAATTCTAACGTTGTGTATGTAAATGTACTATAAATCATTAGAAAATGTCATATATATTACTATGATATATATATGTTATATACTTCTTAAGTAATTTATACCGTAATGACGCCTTGAACCTTTAAATTTTTTGTATGGAATTTAACGTTATTACCGTTTTGTAGTCACATTTTTTGACTTTTCGCTACAACTTAGAGACTATGCACTAGATAACAAGCTATTCTAATTATTTAACCAACTTTCATTACAAGCAAATGCAAAACACGCTTTAAAAATTTGCACAAGTATTAAAACAACGGTCACTTCTAGATTTTTTATTACATTAAATACAATAAATTAAAATCATTCAATCAAAAGCAAGTTTTATAACATATATTTTTTTCAAAGCTTTAGATGCTATAGTTTAGCCACAAAATTTGCACAAAAACGGCGTATTTTCGCGGTCTAGCCTATACCCTAGCCTTAATACGTCACGCATAATGCCGTAATATTGGATTCGAGAATTTCAAGTCCTAAGTAGCACATAAATCCTTTATTCCGAATTCGGAGGTTTTAGGTTTAGCCGGTTGGGCAAAGAATAAAGAAAGAGTAAGAACCCGTACTGGTTGGGCATATCGGTCCTCGGTGCGTATTTTAAGGAATTATCTAAACAAATCTCATTTGGCAACTTTTTACATTCTGAAACATTATTTCGTGTTCTAGATGGTAGCAATATAATGTTATCAATTTGCATTGCTTAATATCCTCATTATATTTGACTATATAGATATCCAGCTATCAATTTATAGCATGTACATTTGCAGGTGGAACTAGTTATTAAATATTGTAAGCGAATTCAACATAAACCTCTTGCCTGTTACCACCTTGATCAAGTGTCAAGTGACTTGCTAGCACATTGATTTTAGAATTCTTAGATCTCTCCTGTAGGACTGCAATTGAGTAGTTTGAACAGATTGTACATAGCCATAACCCTTTCCTCTATTTGACAGTTTAACATGATTGTTCTAGACAACATACAGGCGAGACTCCGTTCAAGTGCACATTCTGTACGAAGGCGTTCTCACGCAAGGAGCATCTAACAAACCATATACACCTGCACACCGGGGAGACCCCACATAAGTGCCCCTTCTGTACGAAGACGTTCTCTAGAAAAGAACATTTGACTAATCACGTCAGGTTTGTACCCTATTTTAATCCATAAATCTCTAAATAACTCAATTAGATTCTTAATTTGTCCTTAATATATTTTAGTTTAGATTCTGATTATTTGTACCTACAATACAATGCTCATTACGTAAGTATCTAGAAAAACCCGATTAATGTAACAGTTGTTTCATTTATACATTATTTAAACCACTTTCAGTTAGGACCTAACTTTTTAGCCACCTGAAATCGGTAAGCGATGCCAAAAATAGACTAGTTTAGGATATTAGTTCTGACCGAATAGTTAAAAAATGTGGCCAACACTTACCTTGAATGATTCAATTACTATAAGAAGCCTTAAAATCCTTGTTGTCGTCAGTTTTTTTACCGGACGCCGGATGTATAATTTAAATGACGGACCGCCAATAAATTAATATTTACTGAGTGTAGGACTCATATATAATCTAAAGCTCAAAGCTGTGTAATATTTAAAAGATTCAAATAAAATTTAAGTAACGTAGGTAATTTAAAAAAAGGAGTTTTTTGCACTAGAGGATTTAATTTGTGCGGGCAACTCTGCACGGCAACAGTAAGTTTAATTTGTTTTGTTTATATCATGCTATACAAAATATTGTAACTAGCTGCAACTTTGCTGGCGCTAGATTCTGTTATCAACGTGGTATTTTTACAGCAAATCTTTGATTATAGAAGGAAAGTTTGCTATAGCAAGCTTAGCTGCGGCTATAGGTAATCTACGTAAGGCTAGGTTACTATCGTTATTCCTGCGGTCACTTTTCAGTGATAAAAAGTAGCCCATGTCCTTGTCCATCTCAACAATCTCTAAGGCAGAAATCAGCTTAATTGGTTACTTCAAAACGGTGCCAAGCAATTACGAACAGACTTTAACAAATATTGATTAGTTTGAATGTATACTTAACCAAAACTGCTTTTTTATACAGTTTGTGACCGAATCCCTGATCATTCTCGAAAGAAACAAGAGATAAATTATATTATGCTTTGTACTATGTACAGTTTTAATTTACATCAAATAGTATAAAGACATTAAATCAACTTTAATAATCCTTTATTTTTAGAATACACACTGGTGAATCTCCACATAGATGTGAATTCTGCCAAAAGACTTTCACTCGGAAGGAACATCTGACAAATCATCTAAAGCAGCACACGGGTGATACCCCACATGCTTGCAAAGTGTGTGCTAAACCCTTTACAAGAAAAGAACATCTTGCCACTCATATGAGGTTATTATATTTTTGTGAACTATTTTAAATATTGTTTTTTAGGGTTCCTTAACAAAACGGCGAATGCGACTTATAAGGGTTCTGTACTAAAATGATAAATATGAACCACTTTGGTGAGACAGCTAACTGTGTGTGTGTAATCGCTGTTTTTTTACATCAACTACTAAGGCTATTCACTTGGAATCTAGTACAGTTGTAAAACTTGCTTGCCTGCATGCAAAAAATATAAAATTAAACATTTGCTATTGAAAGTAAGCTCTGAAATGGGGTGTCGATATTTTAGTGGGGTTATTATAAATGGACTTTGCACATTCCAAAACGGTTTTTTTATCTATTATTTTATGTTTTTGATTTATGGACAAATACTGTCAGTTTCCCCAATATATTCGGCAATGTTTTGTGTAACTAACTTTTGTTTCATTATTCCATCTATTACTTTGATACTAACTTTATTCTATTATTTACTTTGCATTAGATCTCATAGTTGTGGAGAGCGGCCGTACAGTTGCGGTGAATGCGGGAAGTCGTTCCCTTTGAAAGGCAACCTTCTTTTCCACGAGCGATCTCACAAAGGAGGGGCCAGCGCCAAGATGCGCTGCGATATATGCTCTAAAGAGTTCATGTGTAAAGGTCAGTATAGTCTAGCGATTTGACACGAGTTAATTTACTGCTTCGCTTCTAAGGCCCTTAGTGTAAAGTTATATATTAGGCTATCAAATGTAAAAAGAATTTTTATAATCCGACTAGTAGTTCCAGAGATAAGATCGCGTTGAAACAAAAAACTCTTTGGATATGTTATATTAAATTGTATTGCAAATTATAGAGTTTTCACATTCACATCGATTCACGACTTATTAAATTTAGGAGTTGAATTTTATCATTATATTGACTTAAAAACCTAAAATAGACAATTTAGCAAATATTGCTTTTCAAGGAATTTTGGCAACAAAGTTGATGGTTGCTAAGCCAAGTCTCTCTGACTCGCTAACTCGACGTCCGCACCAGTCCATCGTGGTAGACTATGGCCTTATCCTCCTTATTCAGAGAGGCCAGTGCTCCTGCAGTAGGGATGTACAACATTTGAGGCAAGAATAATGATAATATGTTTCATTTTAGCTCATATGCTCGAGCATCGTCGAACGCACGAGGGCGAGGCGACTACGCAGACCGAAGACTGCGGGGACTGCAACAAGTGCGACGTGAAAGACCCGCTGGAAATTATCGAACGGAAACACGATATCAGGTCAGATCAATTATACAACTACTATTAACAAGGTGAAGTGTTTACTAGAAGCATAGTAAACATATAGCATGTTTTGCTATTGTAAAATTTAGTTTAACTTATGTCGGATTGCTCAGACTCGTTTTAACATCCAGGGTGCGTACGTGATGACATCACGGGGCACACTGTTAGGTGGGAGCGTCGTTTGCGACTGTGAGACGCGTTGCTCGCACGGAAAACTAAAGGGTACGTGCCCTTGTTGGGGTGTCCATTGGTTCTTATTAAATACAATTCTAGGGAATCTAGAGTGATTCATACCGAACTAACTGCGTCCCATTCTGGCACTAGCGAGCTGGCCGTAAAACATGTATTTAGTGCTGGTTTCAGTGCAGGTGGCAGTCTCCATCCGTTTGAATTTCGGATGGCGTTTGAGACATTAAAAACCACGTTTAGAGTCCGAACGTGCCAGGCGGCTGTCAACTAGACGGTAGATTGAGTCGTATATTTTCCGATTCTTCGTAGACGCGAACATATGCTCCCTACATTATTTTATTTCCACTATGACTAATATTTTTACATTAAATACATACATACATTAATCATGTATGTATGTGTCGTTATATTAGAAACCACGTATTTCATAAAATATGCTATTGTTTACAGAGAAGCCATTGAAAGCAGATCTGCGGAAAGCAATATCGTTCAACCTCAAAGCAATGCTACTGTTATGCAAATAACAAATCAGGTAAGCTTCACGTTTCAAACATATTACAAAAAAAGAGTATTATGAATTCTTTCAACGAAAATTGTTTAGATAAACCAGTTTCAGTTTTTCAGCTATCTGCAATGATTCTCTTAATTATTTGGTTGCTAGACTTTCATTTCACCACATATTATTTCACAACTAATTAATTCTAGATATACTGCATTAGAAAGTGGTTCGTTAGAAGAGGCTGTGCACCACATTGTGTATGTGTGTGGTAGTTAGTGGGTCCTATTCTGGGGATAAAAACCCGTAAAATAATACCCACGTACAATACGAATCCGTGTACAACTTGCACTTAGCTGCTTTTTTTTTACCTAATTCAAGATTTGGTTATTACTCATATAACATATTATTACATTCTTACTATGATTTTATTTAAATTTTGTGTTCCCTTTATTTTTATCTTATGTAACAGCATCAAAATTTAAGTAATTATAGTTTCAGAAGGTGACGGTAAGAACGCCTTAAAAATAATGTATTAATGTTATGAATCTTACAATTCAAGTTTTGGTTTCAGCAACTACGAACCGTCGTACCGACGACGTCGCCTGAAGTAACGGCACAAACTTTCACACACACTGCAGCGGGGCAGCATCACGCCGGCAGTCAGATAACACATCATCCTGTTACCGTCAACTTTTAAACTTACGTTGTGATTAGATAAAAACGTTTTACCTCTAATTATGTGGCTTGTAGTGTTAGCACGTGAATAAATAAGATGAAAAGGGAAGCGCAAAACAATGCAGAAAACAGGTACTGTCAACACATAACACGCAGATGTCTAAGTAACCTCTCAGGAACATGTTCATGTACGCATTGCTGTAGCCATAACCAATAAAATCCGGTCAAATTGCGGCACTGCTACTGGTACTAACACCATAATACTACCAGTAATAATACTACTAGGAGTATTACTAGTACTAGTAGTAGCGCTACTGCTGTTGAATTCCCTTCTGATCTTGTTTACACGTAGTGTAATTGAGTGTGCTCGTAGTTGTGATGTCACATACATGCAACGAGCTTTCAGGTAGGGTTACCATCCGTCCTGATTTGTCCGGACATTCGGGCTTATGTCCGGACTTTTAATTTATGCAGCATTTTTTACAAATGAATAAAATTCGACAAGTAAATCAGTCTCACTCAGACTCAGCATAACTTGAAACTATGAACTTATAGTTAAACTTTCAACATAAAATAGGAATTATGTGACTATGTCCGGACTTTTTTTTTTGAATTGCTTATTGTCGAGACTGGTAACCCTACTTCCAGGTGCTGATTTTAAATTTAGCTATTCACTGACTATCAAAACCATAGATTTTTTTTTTATATATAAATCAAATTCAGTGTAGCCAATAATTTAATTAATCTGGATTTCTTGAATAATCTACGTCAGTGACATGTGAAACATAATTATCAATAGCGAATGAAATAACATCAATTTGAAACCTGAAGAAGTTAACTTGTCTAGAACGCACCTCATTACGGCGACACTCGTATCACACGCAACGTTATTCCTGCCCAGTTCATGAAATGAGATTCATTCTTTAATTGGTAGTGACGTAATAAACTTTATAAACAAACCAGTAGATACAGAGCCCTCATGCAGAACTTTGTCACTATTAACTTCTATACATAATTGTGTACTGAAACAGCTTACTTATCCTTGATCCTTAATTCTTCAATCGTTAGTGAATAGTTGTGTTACTTTCTTGTGACGTCATAGATAACACACCAGCGACGCTACGTCATGCCATACAAAGGCCATATTGCATTGAAGCAAGACTAGTTTACTATGGCGACACTAAAACTTCATCTAAGCTTGGAATTTTTAGCTTGGAATTTCTCGCAAATTTGGCAAATGACAGCAGGATAGAAAATAGATTTTTCAACAAAACAGTAAGAGACAGCACGAAAGCAAATACAATCGTAGTAGCTAAAAAAAATCATGCCCTAAATGTAAGAGTTTATGAACGCATTTTTAGGCAATGCTAAACATTGTGGCTTTTAACCATATGGAAAAAATAGGTGTGGAACTCTATAGTATGGTTACATTTTTTTATAAACTTAGTACGAAATTATTGTTTTCATAAATAACTGCAACGAATAAATAGTAATATGGCATGTTTATTTTCTATATTTAAATGTATGCCGTATTATTGCCCTCATACACATAAGAGAATAAAGACCCCGCGGCGGAATTAATAGAAGTTGCATTATCTACAACTTCATACAAATGTGCTGAATGAAGACATGAACATGAAGGCTATGCCGTTATGTTGCTTAGCCCGTGTGAATATAGCCGCACATTGTCAACTTCCACAACGATAATCAGTTTTTTACTGATAAATTAATGCGAATATTAATGTTATGCGAAAATTTGCCATTGTTATAAAATATATGTTATGAATACCAAGTTGGATTGGTAAATTTATTTTTATACAACCATAGCGCGCTATAGATTTTTAACTATTGAGTCTTTCCTACGAAATGTATAATATAGATGTTTTAGAAATAACAATGATATTTGTAAATATATGTGATATTTATTTTGTGGTGCAAATATAAACGGTGTGTACCATTAAATGAAATTATGACTAGAATTTTCAGTTTTATAATTATTGTATTGTTTCCAAATAAGTGTGAAAATATCACAATTCATTTTATTTGTAAATATTTTGAATAATTTTCCTATATTTTATTTAAAGCGGCAAATTACATATAAAGAAATAACCTAATATGTAAAACGAAATATGAAATACTAATAACAATAATAGATAATTTTTATCCATTCTTCAGCTCCAATATGAAGTGTATCAAATTCATAACTTTTTTTTATTAGAATTTCATAATTTAGAGTGTGTTCGTTTTCGGATAAAAAATTCCCACGTTTGATACTTTTCGCTCTTTTGATAAAGTGACAAAAGTAACAACCATATCGTATACAACGCAAAACATTTTGTTACAAATGATAATAAAATTTTGATACCAATACTAAACGAACTAATGATAGTTGACAAAATAAACGAAAATGATAATTCTGCATCCCAAATCGAACACACCCTATGTATGCTAATTTTACAAAACACGACAATGAAGATGTATCTTATGAAACAGCCGAACTTTATAGGATGGATACCATTAATAGATTGTACATTAAATTTTGTTATTGGTGGTAACATTTTCAATAACTATAGAAATGTAATGATTTTTAGTATTTTTTATCAAATCAGGTATTGAAATAAAACGGATGACTAGTTGGACTTAATGACAGTATCTGAAATATTTGTGCCAAATTGTCCGCATTAGGCCTCATTTGGGACCACTGCCGTTTTTACCCAGGGTGCGGGTTCCATCCCCGTGCAGGACAAACGTGTGTTTTGTCTTCAGATGTTTTAATTAATAATATGTTTGTATTTACAAAAAACTTTTACGGTACCCATAGTACAAACCTTGACAGATTGTGCTTTGCGAGATATCCAGGAACATAAAATAACTTATAGATTGAGTCCAGCGAGAAACCATAGATACGAGATTAGCCCTTCTAGCCCGTTTCATTTAATCCCTAAAGATCAAGAACTGCATACATTTAGCGGTTTTTATAAATATGATTAGCTTTTCATATATTTTACTACAAATATACTTCGATCTTTTAATTTTTAATTTATAACTACGAAATAAATATTGTAATGGTATCTATTTTTAATTATTTAATCAGTATAATAAAGTCAAAATATTAGCTGTGACATAATTTTTATTTTAAGTTCTGTATATTTTAAAACATTTCCTTTAAGATTAGTTGCCAAGTTAAATGTAAAGGCTGCACTTTTCATAAGCACTAAATAATGTCTTAATTTTAATATTATAGAGGTTACCGACTTACTAATTATTTTTAAACTTACACATATGTACATAATTTTAACTTAGGCAATTATTCTAATTATTTTATCGCGAATATTTCTTTAGGATAAATAACTTTATTGTTTTCGGCTTAATAATGGGCATCACAAAAGTACCGCCTTAATAATCAAAATATTTGGTTACATAAACATAATCGACATTCCTACTAAAAATAACCTTCATAATTTCATATGGAGCACAAAATCATGGTTTTGTAAAAACCACGATAGTCCTTGCAAGTATTGCGTATTAAGGTGAATTTGACGATAATTTGTTCATACAAACTGCGTCTTTTACTGCAAAGATTTCGTTACATAAGACGCATTATTATAATAAGTCTATGAAATAGGATATTTACCATCGTCGCAAAAACATTTTCACTTTTAAAATAGCAGTGAATTAGTAACTAACCAGAGTTTTCAATTAATTAAATTATTAAATATGTATGAATTTAACAAACACTGTTTTTAAAAAAACAGTGGCATTTTATTAATGGAAATGCTTTCTGTGACTATGGTAAATGGCTATATCTGAAGGTAAAAAAGATAAGGCATTTGAGAAGCGAAATATTTCTAGTTTACGCTATTTAGTGCAATGAAGTTGATTTGGGAAAAATCTGAGTCTTGTTCACCTTAAAGCAGCGTATGTATAATGTAACCAGTTTATTTACTCTCATTAATGTCATGTCTCTTTCGAATATCAATATTTATATAGATGTGTGAATGGTATAGCAAATCGCTAACGCATTCTTGATGGGAGTGAAATGGGTAGTTAAAATTATTATCTGATAAAGTGTTATTTTAACAATTGATATGCACAGGGACCATGTAAAGTGAGAGAAAAAAGTCTCTGCACTTTCCCAAATTAATAAAAGTTTTAAAAATTTTGGATTATATTTTTACTTTAGGCATTACGATAATACTGTGCCCTGTTTATTGTTATAATTGTGTATTGGAATATTTTTTTGCCATTTGTGTACAGTACAAGTGTAATAAATAATAATCGTAAATGAATATATAATTTGTATAGCTTATGTTTGTCGATAGATGTAATATTTAAATTTCGCAGTATGATTGTTGTGTTTTTCCATAGTTATGAAATGATTTACCTATCTCTACTTATCTGTCGCAATCAGCTTAATTTTGAATCAGAAATCAATGGCGATAATATCATTTATTGTAAGGGACAAAGTTTGCCTTAGCAAGATAACTATTTTGTGCAGAAAATAAAGTTAAAACACCAGATCTCTTTAGTTGCCCAGTTTTGTGCTTATAATTTTATCCTGACCAGGTTCGTGTTTTAGAATTAAATAACTTATTAATCTTTTACTTTTCAAACACGGCTAGTTGCCTCCATTTTTTCATACGTATTTATAGAAGGTCACTAGGTTAATCAAAAACATCTGTCAAATTAAAATAGTTATCCTTCGGTAACTACTTTTTGAGATATTAACATTTCTTAGACCGAGCAAAGTACGCTCAACACACAAAAACTGTACGCCTTAAAAATTTTTAGGTACTGCGCGTTAAAGTATATTGCAATTATCTCTTTAAATATTGTGTTTACGTATGTACTGCCATAACTAGTCTGGAAATTTAACCAGCTTCTTTTCATAAACTTTGAAATATCTTTTCAAACATATGCATATCAAACTAATCTTTCATGTTCTTTTAGTATTTACTACAAAACGTAATTAGTTTCATCAAAATCTGATGACCTTTTTAACTATCGTATTGAAAAAAAATCTACCAGAGAATGCATTAGCATACTAATAATTAGAAATGTCCTTTAAAACCAATAATTTTAGCTAAGTTTAGGGCATATTTGTCCCTTTCACCAATTTATACAGTTGAAGTTTTTAAAAAGATGAAATTTCTTTTATTTTGTTTTAGATATGATAATTAATTGTTAATATTACAATCCGTCTGCGAAATACATTATTATACATTGATATTTGAAGTGATGTTATAATCACTTCCTATGGTCTTTTAAAACACTGCTTGTATCGACGATTTAGCTTGTATATTGTATATAATAGGCTGTATATTGTTAGTATTACCTAGTAATAAGCATTAACTCTAGTTGGATTGTGGTGGTAAATGTTCTATAGTACGATTTAAAATCGGTGTAGTTTAATGTTTTCTTTACTGAAATGCCTTGGATCATTGAGATAATAAATCAACTGTTACAAATGATGGCTTATCTTCAATGGTGCTCGGTTTATTTAAATACTATAGGCAATCATTAGACATTAGTGTATAGGTACTAAATTATGTTCAGTAATTTGATATGAATGAGATTAAAAAATCTAATAAATTTTGTCTTATTAATCCTGTCGGGGCTTTAACAGTTGCATACACTTCTATTATTATTAGATACATTGAACTCCTAGTCACTTATAAAGTCCTAGTTCATCAATATTACAAATGCGCAAAATCGTCATAGAATTAAGAAACACAATATAAAATATATACATACACATAAATAGAATTAATAGCTCGAGGTTAATCTTTTGGCTGCAGCTTTGTTATGAAAATATTTATTTTCATACAAGATACATTGTATTATTGACGACCATCGCCATCGGCAAGGAATTCATCTTCATACTTTAAAACTTAAATGGTCCTGCATTAAGTAGTTTCAGAGGTACTTCCATCCGCGAAAGTTTAAGTTGTGAAATGACCTTAATGGTGATGGTTTCTATAGGGACTTCAGTATGAGGTTCTTTAAGAATGAAGTGATTCGTTTTTAACCCTGCGTCAGGGGAGTGGAAAACTGTTACACGGACAGCGAGGGTGGGTCATAAACACCCGGTTTTTGGAAATAAATAAGAACTCCATTGTGAAGTATTTTTTGTAAGTATATCTTTTTTGCTATATATCTAAGTAAAAAGAAAAGATCACATAATAATAAATTTTATTTATATTATTAGAGCTTTTATAGAAAAATTACCTTCTGATTGAATGTGACTTCAATTACTAATTTAATAATCAGTGTCAATGTATGATGTCATTTTTAGTAATTAGACTAGTTTATCTTTGAAAAAAAAATTACTAGATAATACTCGGAACCATTTTCGTTGTTAAAGTTAGCACAGAAAGGTACGATATGGTCTTAGCACAAATGTTTATTGCAACAGTCGCACGCTTAAGTTGTTTTGTGGTCTAACTTGACTGGACACACATACCTACTTAGCATTTTTTGCGAACATTGGCTTTCTTTGCCGAGGGCACTTCTAATAAATCGCAAATTCTTTTGACGTGACAACGTCTTATAAATTGGTTTGCCGGGTGACACTTCAAGAAACTGCGTTACGCTCCGCTCACGTTATGCGCTCACAATGAGAGCGAGTGAGAGGCACGCGGCATGGTTAGCCCGCCTAAGAGCGAGAGAGACAGACATAAAAAGTGAAAGGCACAAGTTGTCACGATTCCGGACGGTTGTCCGACACTAATTTTTTTTGCTATTCGCGTGATAGGTTGTTCCTCCAACAGTGACAAACTGTTAGCCAGTTTATGCTGTCTGATAGAAATCGTTACGTGGCATATCATCATCGGACTCTGATACTTCTAGCTCTGTGTCACTGGGTTGACTTCCCTAACTCAAATGATCTTCCTCACACTCCTGATCCGAAAGCGTAATATCCAAATCAGATTCTTGTAGAATAAATAAAATACGCTGGCGTTCTTACTCTTTCCGATCCATTTTTTTACTTTCTACAAAAAAACAGAGTGAAAAAAATATATAATGAGTACTAAAAATCATAAATTACTACAATAAATTAAATATAAAAACATAAACGCAGTTAAAATAATCAACATTGTATGTGTGCAATATGGCGCGAAATTGTTACATTGACTGCGGGGGTGGGTCTCACGAAGCTTTTTTAAATTTGGCGACGTATAAATCCCACCGTGGTATCCGTTGGACTAATGAATGAATGAGTTGCTTTCAACATGTAGAACAATTCAACAGCTCCAGCTACTGAGAAGAACGGCAACGTCACACGTGTAGTAACCGAAAGTCAGCAAAAATCAAATAGGCCCTACTCCCATGACGCCGGGTTAAAGGGTCTGCAAAGGGCGAGTAAATGCCCCTGGTGTTGCAAGCTTCAGTAGGTTACGGTAATTGCTTAAAATCAGACAGGCCGTAAGCCTGTTTGCCACCAAAAAAAAGTTGTTTTTGTTGGAACTGAGCCGGAGGAAACTAGGTAGGTATAAAAGTTATCTCAAATAGAAAGACCGGCTCGCCTGTTGCAACCCGGGGGCTATTGCTATGGGAAGGATTTGTTTCTTGGTGGGGCACAAAGGCCAGCCTGTTTTCTCTTCATCTGCTCATAGACATAATTTTTTTCTAGCAATCCCTATCCAGCTGTTAAGTAATTAGAGGCAGTGTGAGTGTGACAAAGCGATTGTGCTACTTGTAATTGTCTCTTGACTTGAATTGACATGTAATGGCTGCACATTTGCTGTGTCTGTTTCTGAAGTGGTCAATTTTGTGAGCATTAAGCTCGCTCCACGATCAAATAGTGGATAGAGACAATGATAAGGTGCGTGTCCATACACATAAATGAGAGCAGTTTCTATTTGCACGCACATGTAACAGACTGGCTTACTTCGCGTCTTCGATACTTAGAGCATCTCCATTAAATCTATGACCCGGCTGACCAAGGATACTATATTCAATTTCACTAAGCATGGTGCGTAGTATTTTATAATTTTTATCTACATAAATCACAGGCAATAAGGGTGTACTTTATATTTTCAAAACTAAATACTCATTAACTACATGTTGGTCACCAGTGGCTGAAATTTAGTAAAAACTGGTATCTCACTCACCATGCTATGCCAAATGGAGTATTGTTGAAATTCGGTTATTTTTGCACAGTACTGCAACTCTGACGGTCATGTCTAATGTACACTTGAATGAAGACCAGGTAGCCGTCGAATGTCACTATTAAAACAGATCTAAAGTAGGTATGTCTACCTTCGTCAGAGAATTACTTAGTTTAATGAAAAAGCAGACAGAAGAATTTAGTTAGGCTGGGGGATTTGGAAAATAGCATTAAGTCTTCACATTGCTCATACTTTATGCTTGAAGTCAAAGATCTTCAAAACAATACATCAGCACTAGAGTTACGACGCGGAAATATGAACACTGATGTTGATCTACAAGTTAAAAGTCGCCCAGCAAGCTTCGGCTATTTCACCCTATTGATAAAAGAAAAGATTTATTTTGACACATCTTAATTTTTTCAACAGTTTTTGAATGAAAAATATTGGAATATGTGTATTCTCTATATGGTAAATAACCATGCAAAATGCCGTTTATATTCAATGTTTTTAGATATAAATGAAACAGTAACAGATGGACAGACACCTAAGTTCCCTTTTTTTCCTTGGTGGTACCCACCCTAAAAATCTACTATAACTCCGAAATTTAATGGGTGTAGGGAAAATAAATAATTTTAGATGATTTTAAAAATATAAATTTTTATTCTTAGAGCTCTATATATACAGAATTTAACTGGCCTATTTTGAAACAACTTTCAGGCTTCTACCGCAATCTTAGTGAGTTTTTCTTTGGTTCTTTGAGGTCTCTCCATTTCTTTTTCAGTTGGAATTTCAGGCAACTTATCTGAAGGCACTTCAGGCAGTTGTGCTTTCACATCAAGGATGTCTTCTAGCTCTGCTTCAATAGCGATATCATCTTCCTCTGTCAGTTGTCCAGAAATTAATTCATCTATCTCTCTTTGTTTCTCTATTCCTTCCTTTGTTTCATCCATAATTTTTTCAATCTCATCTATACTCAGGATTTCATGAACCTTTTTGAGTGCAGTGTTTCCAATCTTCAAGCCATCCAAGACCTAAAAAATAATGTTAAATTCTCAATTACAAGAAATAGAGAACCATTAAATAAAAAACCAGGCCAAGTGCGATTTAGACTCGCGCACTGAGGCTTCCGTATCTACCACCATTTACGTAATTTACAAACACAAACAAAAAAAAGTGTAACGCTAAGCAGTCACATATTTAAGTACTGACCATTACATTGATTGTAGGATAGCAGTTTCTTTAAGAAAGTTATATGTCTTATCAATATCTTTATTTCGAAAGACATCTATCAAACTAGAAAGAGCTATATCTTTGAAACTATTTACAAAATTATCAATATTTTTAGTGATGTAGCCCTTTATAGTTTGACAGCTACCATCTGAATTAAAGATCTTGATGAGATCTATCACTTTATTAAAACAAAAATACTAGTCTACAATCAATATTTTTGGTGATATATTTTTTATAATTTGACAGCTTTCATTTAAAATGAAGATCTTGATAAGAAATATCACTTCTATAAAACAACTACTAGTCTAGGATCAATATTTTTGAAGATATCTATTTTGTTATACTTTAGAGGTCACACTCTTTTTTTACTGTAAGATTGTAGATTGTAGTTAAACAATGAAAATGTGTTTTTTGTATGGGGATCCCCGTTACTGAAGCTGACAATACATTTTACTCTTTTTTGGGTTTTTTTTTGTTTTTCAGCTCATAAAGGCCCAGATATAGGCAAGAATGTGTACATAGTTTTTGTTTTTGAATATTTTAGCAAAACTATAAGCATCTGAAGGATAAAAGAAATATATGTTATGAAGCTTGCTTCTGCCTAGTTACCTTATTGCATAATTGTCATCTATTGTATTTAGTGCAAAAACAAATCATTACCATGTTGTATCGAGAAGTATACCATAGAATGGAACTATTTAAGGCTTTTGTTGAGATTACAAATGTCCATCTAAATTTTTAATCATGTTTTCTGAACACATTTTTTATTCAGTTTTGTTAAACGGTGGCTACTTGGACAGCTACTACTACTACTAGCAACTTCTTGGCAGATGAGTTTCCCTCCAAGAAGATGTGTGTTTACTGTAGCCGAATACATTAATGATAAAAATGCTTGGAAAAATTAGAACATAATTTGTATTGTTATTGGTAATAAGTATAATAACCTAGTGTAAGGTGATATTGTATTTTAATATGAAGTTGAAAAAATATAAAAGATTATCTGCTGAGTTTCTTGATACAATTAATAATTAAACTGACGATTCAAAATTGCTGTTTAAGTCTACCTCAGTAAAAAATATTAAGTGCAGCATCAAAACGGATAAGTAATGGTGCAATAGTGATAACATGTGGTGTCAAAATCAAGTAGCAGTGCAGGTTAAAGAAAATGCAGCTTATAATACCAACCTGAATCTCAATTTGTGAAAATTCCAGATCGTGTGTGAGTTGTTCTAATTTCTCTAGCTGTGAATCTGTGTTACCTAAAAGCTGTTCCTGGTACTTCTTCTTTTTTAACAGGAGTTTCGCCTTGTCACGTTTTCCCTCAGTAAGAAGTCTCTTTGCAAGCTGTCTGTCTCTCTCCAGATTAAGTTCAATTTTTTTTTGGTATTGTTTTAGTTTATCTCTCTGTTGTTTCAATTGCAAAACAGCTTTGTCTTGATCAGTTACTCTGCTCACCGGTTTCTTGTGTTTGCCGAACAAATGACCCATTTTGTGATACTTTAGGAATTAAACACAAACCCAAAATAAATAACTACTACAAACAAATAAAGTGGCTTGAAATCAAATTAAGTATAAATTTATCAAAATATAAGATAAAAGGGTATAAATTTAAAACCAATTTGACAGCTTGACAGTATTTTGTTGTTTCGTTTTTTTCCATTCGTTCCTAAAGACAGGCTAAGGTCTTAGACCATGCTGCCAAGAATTTTGTAGCCTTTTTTCCACATTTTTATTAAAATAATAGTATATTCGTCCCCGTAGAGCGAAAACTAACTAACTAACAAATAGTGACTTCCGAGATATTGTAACTTGAAATTTTCAAAAATAAGAAAAATCGTAAATTTTAAATATGGTATTTTATTAATAACTTTTTTAAGTGTTTTAAATCGCAATTACCTGTCTTAGTAGGAGATCTTAGGGCCCGTTTTCTAAGGGGACCTTGCATTTTTGAGACAAAGCAAACCGCTTGGAACAGGTGTTCCTGGGGGTGATCTGAGCTGATTTAGCCCGGTTGCCACGAGTTCCCCCAGCAGGTGGGCAGGGGGAGGGGGGAAAAGTGCGTCCGGCGCGCCTCACTCTAAGCTTCATATCTGCATACATCTAGCAACTATATCAAGTTTGGTGTCTTTTTCGTATAATTTAAGGACGAGGAATTCATTTCTGTAAACAAATTTATACAAACCATTGTAGGAGCGGTGTGAAGCTTCCTGATAAGTTGTTATTCTTATGGTTGTAGATTACATTTATAAATACTTCTGGACGTGATATATATACAAATATAAATTAAATATATAAATAAACATGATGGGAAAACTTTCGCCAGTAAAGTTATTATAATTGTGATAAAATTAACATATTTATTTTTCGCAATTGCCACTACATGCACGTAGATTCGTGCATTTTTTTTTTCGCAGTTGCACCTCCCTGCGCATTTTGTTTTGCAGCGGCAATGAATAAGCTCTAAACAAGCCGCAGCCGCCGCAGGTAGGCTTGTCCATATGGGCTCCCAATAACCATTTTATTTAAACCAGCCCCAGTCAGCAGGGCATGGTAGCTGTTGCTGAGGGGCTATAAACTGTCCGCAAACATAGCCTCCTTGGTAAACTGTACGGAGAATATGTTTACGTAGCGCATCTTCCGTTGGAGGCAGAATCTCTAACTGGTCACTCATTTACACTCGTACTTGTACTTGATCTGAAATCAGTAACAAAATACATAGTGTTAAAATAATGTCTAGGGACCACTCATACCGCGTAATTCAAATCTGTTCAGGCTTAATATTGTAAGACTCTTACTAGTCATACAAGAAAACACCAAATTTTTACAATATTGGCAACACCTGCTCAATATTGCCTTGTTTGCCGTATTTAAATCCCTCCGTTACAGCAGGATATGCGCTCCAAGCTTGAAAAACGTTTTTTCCCCTTTCCACACAAAAAATAAACAGTATCGCAACCTGAAAAAGCGTGGAAGAATAGCAAGACTTCTGTCCTTTCTAGTCCTGTAAAAAAATGCGCGAAAAAAAGAGACTACAATCATTCTTGAGCCCTAGTTGGGCTTTCGCTTTTGTTTTGCTGTCAGACTTCTTTGAACTGGTCAAACCGAGTACTAAATCGAGCAAAAATATTGTGTTTGATTGATCACGAAAATCAAGCTACACCTCCATCATTGTCAGTAATGGGAAAAATGCGATCAGGAACCAAATCAGATCTTTTGAAATGCCTTATCAACCATTGTGATCCAGCTCACACAGCCATGGTGCATATTCTAAGCCCTAAACACAATAAAATATTTCATGAGTATGCTGACACAGTGTTTATACCTTTTTTGCATAGAGAATTTGCCACTGTATCACGTATAGATTACTAAATGTATGGGATAGTTGTTATACACGCAAAGTCTCAAAAATACAACAAGAGAGAAACGTGTTACTGGACAAAGAACACGAGTTATCCTAAACGCTGAGATTCCCAGGTTGGGCAAATTTTCTTAGGGATAGTACAAATAAAGAGGACTTATTCCATCTTCTGACGTCCTAGTGTCATGCCGGAAAATATGCAATCAACAAAGAATTATACGTGGCGGATGGAGAGGTAGTGCTCAGCAACAATATTAGAGACAAAAAAAACTAGATCCATGCAACCAAATCATGGGTTTCAAACATTATTTCATCAAACCAACCAAACCAATCATCCAATCCATGCAATCAAGGGGTTATTACAAAACCCTATTAGGCTTTAGTACAAAGACCTATTAGGTCCTTCTTCTTGGCCTCCGAAATAGGAAGAGCACTAAAATAAGCCTTCAGAATAATAAACAGATTTAAGGTAATGGCGTCTCTGTTTCTTTTACGTTCGTCTATATGATTATCAACTCCTTGGAATGTTTTATAATTTTCTCTTGTTTTTTTTACTGTAGTACATAGTCTTTAGAGAAAACTTTGGCAGGCAGCTCATCCCATAACCTAAGTGTTCGCGTGAGGCAGTTTCTCTGTAACTGCACTGCACGTGACTATTTGGGTTCTAAGGTTTAAGGATGAATTTCCTGCCGATGACGAGCGGTGAGATGGTAGAAAGTAGTCGTGGGCATTATTTCGAAAAATTTCTCAGACAATATCCCATTTTAAAAGCGGTAGAACACACACAGGGAGGCAGAGGCTCTCTTCGAACTAAGGGGTTCGATACAACTTGTGAGTTTGGGATTGTTGACGATTCTCACAACCCGTCGTTGAACCGAGTCAAAAGGGTTAAGTTGGTATCCGGGTGCACCCGCCTAGAGATCCTTTGCCCCGAGGTGAAGTACTGCTTCGCTCTGTTGAGAACACCAAGTTTTTTGGACGCTAGCTTCACTTTGCCTTGCAAATGATCTCTGAACTGAACATCGCTGGCGATGTCAACACCAAGGATCCCAATGCTCTTGGAGATAGTAAGGGGTGTGTTCTAGAATTGTGGGACCTTAGTGAATGAAAACCTTCTTAGAAGTGAACGTGCAGCCTTGGGTCGCCTTAGGGGGAATCGAAACAAGTTTCCCCGTCCCCAGTCAGAGACCTTGGACAGAGTGATCTTGATTTTAGACACAAGTTTTCCACGCTTATCTTCCACAAAAGGGCGAGGAATGTTGTTACGGCACGGATAATAATTTTCACTTGTTCTGCCATCTGCATAGCAATGTATGTTGTTGTTGGACAAAATGTCATTGATGTGTAGTAGAAACAGCGTAAGAGACAGCACAGAGCCTTCCGAGACACCAGCGTTAATGACTATGCTATCATAGCAACTACTACTTGTATGCGACTGCCGGACTAAAACCTAGCCGCCCATGTTCACAAACTATTGATGCATTTGTGGTACTATTCCGTACCTACAAGCAAAACTACAGTAGATGAAGTAGTCGAACCAGATGTTATTAACGGAGAATGTTTCGATAAAATGGTTCTTTTATAATTTTTATCCATTTCAAGCACACAAAGATTTCAACGTAAACTTATTGTTAGCGACGGACCACACGAAACACATAAATAAGGATAGGATAGGATAGGATATAAGGATTAAAATGTAAACATGTTTAAATAAGGCTTTTTTGATAAATAAAGTCGTATTGACACAATAGGGTAGCGCTAAAACGATACGTAAAATAATAAGTTAGTAAGTTGTAAGGTTTGTGAATTATATGATAAATAAATAATACTAAGTTGTAACGTTGCAAGTGACGAAAAATAAAGTCACAACAACTAGGATAGAAGTATGTCGTTGCAATGTGAGATAGAGTACATAAGGTTTGCTCAACTATGTACATTTTAAGTAAGAAGGTTAAATAAATAGTAAGATATATAAGAAATAACGTAGAAATAACTTAAGGAAGCGCATGTATTTCGTAAATAATATCTCGTGTAAACTTAGTAACTATAGGTAATGTCAGTAAGGATTTAATATGTAGGATTGTCAAAAATAAAATATGCGATGTAAAATAATAGTTTAGGCGTAAATAACATGTAGTGTAAGATATGTACTCAAGCAGAGTTGAGTTAAATTCTTAATAATTCTTAATAATACGTAAATAGTTAAAATCTATCAGTGTAAAATTTGTATTTGTGTATTGTATGAAAAGTAAGAGCGTGAATTTTTACAAAATAAGCAATACGTTGTGGATTACGCTCTTAACCTTTTGCTTAGTTCAACAAACTCCCGCGCACTTTGCCGTGGAGCTACTAGGCCGGGCGTGAATTTTGAAATTATAAGCAATACGCTTGCGAGACGCCCTTTGCATTTTTTGGCTCTTAAAGCCACAGTTTGTGAGATATCTGTATGAATTCTATTTCATAATGTTTGTAAAATTAATAGCTATCTGTAGAAAGTAATTGTAATGTAGAGAAAATTCATTTTTATATTTTAAAATAACAAAAACATGTACCTCCATACAAACGAGTTGTAGACAAGGACGGCAAGAATTGTAAGAGTAGTCTAGCAATAGTTTACAACCGTAACGGTAATTTTATGGCCTGCCGCTTTGTTCGAAATTGTTTAAAACTCGAGCGATCCAGCAGTCGTGGTCAGTTCGCAGTCGCAGTTCGCAGCAAGAAATCAAGAAAGGAAGAACCAACAATCAAGAAAGGAAATTCTGCAAGAAAATAAGTGCTCAATTGAAGGTTCAAGAAAGAAACGCTGCTAGGAAAAAGGAAGAAACTCTGCTAGAAATTAAGTGTAAAATAAGTGCTCTAGTGTAAATAAATTCTTCACAAGAAGACTCAGCTTCACTTCGGCTATTTTATTTTGCGCTCAAGAAATCTTCGTGGTCAGCGGTTCACAAGTGCGACACCCGGCTTCACCCGTCCGGCCCGCAATACGGTCGCCCACAACATACAGTCCACTATAAACACGTCAGTGGCCTAGTCTAGTAGCTAGCTACCGTACGGTTGTCTAATTTCTACGGCGCTTCGTTGTCGTAGCTTCGTTTTAGCAACCGAGGAAGCTAGCCTACGCCCGTCGCCGATGTGCGTGTTCGTAACAATTTTCTGGTCCTGTCGAGCCGGATTTGGGAAAAAAGAAGCCGTGAACATGCCGACCACAAGATCCGAGTCATCGCGTTCCAAGACGACCGAGTCAACCCAGACGAAGACTACTGGAGAGAGCAGCGGTACATCGAGAGATTGGAGCCAGTGCACGCCGACCGAAAGTAGTACTGACGTTACCAGTCAGTCTACGAAGACAATAAGGACAGCCCCCCCCAGCACCAGTGCAGAAGAGTCCGGGGAGCTGAATATCGTAGCTGACACCAACAACGCAGTACCAGCCAGGCCTGCATTGCCACCGCCTGCACCGCTGCCCAAAGAAAAGGGTACAACGAATGGTCAAGTCCAAAGGAGGAACCGTGACATCGATACGCAGTCCGTCCGCTCAAATAAGAGAAGACAAGCGGAGGCTCGTGCTAGAATGGAGCTGGCTCGTAAAGAAGTTGAGCTGGCTCAAGCCAAACTAAAGCTAGCAGAAGTGGAAGCCGAGTCCGAAGAAGAAGAAGAAATTGAGATCTTCGAAAGGACCCATGAAGTGGAGGAATGGCTTGTCCAAACTGAAGAGAGGCAGGACAAGCGAAGACATCATCACGAAAGGCCAGCTCCAACCAAAGAAAAGAAGAGCGACATCCAAGAGCTGGCCCAAGCTATCGCTAAGCTCACCGAAAAGGCTCCAGACACAGCAGCAGCATCCAGATTCACCGAACTTCCATACTTCAATGGCAATTGTGAAGAATGGCTGGCTTTTAGAAGGTCATTTGAGGATACAGCTCCATCCTTGTCCAACGTGCAGAATCTGGCACGTTTACGAAGGGCAGTCCAAGGAAAGGCAAGGGAAGCTGTACAAAGCCTGCTATTCACCGCCGAAGATCCGAAGGAAGTCATGACGGGACTGGAAGCAAGATTCGGAAGACCTGGAGCCCTGGCCTTAGCTGAGCTAGAGAAGATGAAGAGTCTACCAAGGGTCAATGAAAACCCAAGCGACATCTGCCAGTTTGCAAGCCGGGTCCGAAATGCAGTAGCAAGCATCAAAGCACTGAAGAAGAGTCAATACCTCAGCTCTCCTGAAACATTGAAGAGCCTAACTGAAAAGATGCCGTCTTCTATGAAGTTCCGTTGGTTTGCGTACCATCGAGAAAGAAGGGATGAAGAAATGCCTGAGCTCATCCTACTGGACGCATTCCTCGGACTAGAAGCCGACATCTGTGGGGACTTTGCTCCACCTGAAGAGCTGAGGAGGACTTACAAGGCGGTTCCACCACAACCGAGGAAGCCCTGGGAACCCACAAGCGTACCGAAGAGAAATTGGGAACCAGAGCACAAACCAATAAACAACGTACGGGAGCCGCCTCAAGAAAGAAAGAAAATTGCCTGTACGGGATGCGAAGGCGATCATTACTTGCTTGACTGCAAAACTTTTAAAGAGGCTGACCTGAATGGAAAATGGGACATAGCGAAGAAAACAAGGACATGCTTCAAATGCCTACGCTTCCGGCACTCAAGACTGAATTGCAAAGCGCCGGTATGCAAGAAGTGCGGCAGATGGCATCACACGTCCCTCCATTCAGAGAAGCCGCCAAACAGAGCAGAAGCACCAGGCACCAGTCAGTGTTACCAACTGGGCCAGCAAGAAGGAGAAGAAGCTGAAGAAAAAATCGCTTCAATCCATACAACAATAAGTAACGAAAAGGTCTACTTAAAAATAATGCCTGTAGACGTATATGGACCGAAGGGGCATGCCAGGGTCTTGGCGCTTCTGGACGAGGGCTCAACGGTGTCACTATTGGACTCAAAGGTTGCTGAACAAATCGGAGTCAATGGGAAGAAAGAGACTCTGACAATAGAAACCGTTGGCGGAAAAATAATTAAGAAAAATAGCTCCGAACGTCTGAAAATTAAAATTAAAGGGGCCTACAGAAGAGACAAGAGGGCAATTGAACTTCGAACGATGGAGGACCTTAAGCTGTCGCAACAGAAGGTGGCAATAGAGGATATCCGTAACTGCCAGCATTTAAGCGCTATTAAGGATCAGCTGGTCTACGATAAAGAAGAGCCCAAACTGCTTATCGGGCAAGACAACTGGGGACTCATAGTAACAAGAAGGTTGAAGAAGGGGAAGAAGTCTGAGCCCGTAGCCTCACTCACCAGCCTCGGGTGGGTGCTACATGGCTGTGACGCTGCTTCAACAGTAGCCGTGCATTTCGTCAACCACTGTCGCATCTCGAACGAAGAGGAGATCAATGAGATCGTTCGAGACTTCTTTAAATTAGAGTCCCTGGGGATTGAAGCCAAGCTGCCGAGCCATGACAGCGACAGAAGAGCCCTGGAAGTCCTGGAGAAGACAACAAAGAAATTGCCTGATGGGCAATACGAAACTGGGCTTCTGTGGAAGAAAGAAGATGAAGTTCTTCCAAACAACTGCAAGCAGGATTCAGGAGATTGGAAATTGTTGAAAAGAAGCTGGATCAAAACAAAGAGATGAAAAAGGAATATGAGATCCAAATGACCAATCTCCTCGCAAAGGGGTACGCAGAGAAGGCACCGCGTGACGGCAATGAAGGAAGAACATTCTATCTTCCACACTTCGCCGTCGAACACCCAGTAAAAAAGAAGCCCAGAATCGTCTTCGATGCAGCAGCCAAGTTCCAAGGAAAGAGCTTAAACGATGCTCTCCTGCCCGGTCCAGATCTACTCCAATCACTATTTGGTGTATTGCTGCGCTTTAGAGAGGGGCCAATTGCAATAATGGCCGACATCCAAGACATGTTCCTCCGCATTAAAATAAGACAAGAAGACAGGGACAGTCTGAGGTTCCTTTGGCGCGGAGAAGAAAGAAAAGAGAAGCCAGAGGAATATAGAATGACTTCTGTCATTTTTGGTGCTGCCTCATCACCAGCCACGGCAATCTACGTAATGAACAAGAATGCTGAAGAGTACCAGGAGACCCGCCCAGCAGCAGTTAAGGCAATAAAAGAGAATCACTACATGGATGACTATCTGCAAAGCTTCCAGTCTGTTGAGGAAGCAAGAAGAGTATCGGCAGAAGTTAAGGATATCCATGAGCGGGCGAGTTTCCACTTGAAGGGATGGGCAAGCAATAACCCAGAAGTGCTCAAGGGTTTCCGAGAGAAAAATGAAAGCGCCAACCTTGAGCTTACCAAAGAAGAAAAGACACTGGGCCTGAGGTGGCTCACAGAAGAAGATGCTTTAGCCTTTAACATTGGGCTACGTAATACGCCAACAGAAATATTAGATGGCAGAAGGGTTCCCACAAAAAGAGAAGTCACGAGCGCCGTGATGTCAACATTCGATCCCATGGGCTTCGCTACGCCAGTCCTGATCCAAGGGAAGAAGTTGATTCAAGAAATTTGGCGAACACAGATTGGCTGGGATGAGAAAATACAAGAAGGCCAACAAGAAGCCTGGCAAAGGTACATAAAGGAAGTCGCTACCTTGGACAAGTTGAGGATACCAAGGTGCATTTCGCCATGCCAGAGAGAAGGGCAGCTGCACACCTTCACAGACGCTAGCGAAGAGGCATACGCGGCGTCTGTATATTGGAGGACCAGAGGACCAGAGGGTTTAACACACGTCGTGCTGGTGGCTGGAAAGGCAAGGGTCTCGCCGACAAAACCAGTCTCAATCCCGAGGCTGGAGCTACAGGCGGCTTTATTGGGAAGCAGACTAGCAGCCACCGTGGAGAAAGAGCTCAACCTCATGGTCACTCAAAAGACGTACTGGACCGACTCAAGCACAGTACTTCAGTGGGTGCAAGCTGACCCAAGAAGATTCAAGACGTTCGTGGCTCATCGATTGGCAGAAATAGAAGAACTAACAAAGCCACAGGAGTGGAGATGGGTTCCAACGAAGATGAATCCGGCTGATGACGCTACACGGAATACGCCTAGCGACTTCAATCACACCGCTAGGTGGTTCCAGGGCCCAGAATTCCTAAGGCGAGGCGAAGAAGAGTGGCCCGCCAAAAAGTTTGGTTTGGCCAAGAGTGAAGACCTGGAAGAGAAGGCAAGTCACAAGGTCACCACCATTAAGGCAGTAGAAAAGGAAACACCAGACTTAGAAAGATTCTCGAACTGGAGGAAACTGGTTAACACCATGGCAAGGGTGTTTCAGTTTATCGATGTCCTGAAAAAGAAAGTCGAGAGGGTCAACACAGCGCGAGACAAGGACGTCACATGGAAGCCGCACAATAAAAATAAGAAGAAAGCACAAGCCAAGCCGGTGATTGAAAGAAAGAAGGAACACAATTTTATAAAAATTGAAGAGGCTTTCCAAAAAAAGGCAGAAGAATATTTAATTAAAAGAAGCCAAAGTGAAAGCTTTACAAAGGAAATGAAATGCTTAAAAGAAAACAAGCCATTGGAAAACGCAAGCCGCCTACGAAAAATCGACGTTTATCTAGGCAGCAACGAAAAGATAAAACTGCGCAGTCGAACAAGAAAGTTCACGTTTAAAAACGCAGTAAATAACCCACCCGTAATAGATGGGAAACATAAGATAGTACAACTGATAATTCAGTACTATCACAGAAGGTTTTTACACGGTAACACTGCAACCGTAATGAATAAGCTGCGGCAGAAGTATTGGATTTTGGGCCTAAGGACAGCGGTAAAAGCAGTCATTTACCAATGTCAATGGTGCAAAGTCAGGAAAGGTTCGCCGCAAATCCCGCCCACTGGAGACCTGCCCGGGGAAAGGCTACAACATCACGCGTATCCTTTCTCCAATGCAGCCGTGGACTACTTCGGGCCAATGCAGGTCACCATCGGCAGGAGAACAGAGAAGCGCTGGGGAGCGCTCTTCACCTGCCTAACGACAAGGGCAGTACATTTAGAGCTAGTGCCATCACTAAGCACTAGCTCCATGATCATGGCGCTGCGAAGAATGGCAGCGAGAAGAGGAATGCCAAAGGTCATCTTCAGCGACATCGGGACAAACTTCGTCGGAGCCAACCGAGAATTGGAAGAAGCAGCCCTAGAGAAAGGTATAAGGTGGAAGTTCATACCACCAGGAAGTCCAAATATGGGGGGCGCATGGGAAAGGATGGTACGCTCCGTGAAGACGTCGCTGGCCGCAGTACTGCACGAAAGAAGTCCGCCAGAAGAGGTACTGCACACACTGATGACAGAGGTGGAACACGTCGTCAACTCGCGTCCGCTCACCGAACTCAGCATGGAGCCGGACGATGAAGAAAGTCTGACGCCTAACCACTTTCTGATTGGAAGGTCCTGTGGAATGATGGCACCTGGCGAGTTCACCGATCACGAACTAGTCGGAAAAGCCAGTTGGAGGACTGCACAGCGACTCACCGATCACTTCTGGAGAAGGTGGATCAAGGAGTACCTGCCGACGCTGATGCCGAGAAAGATCAGCGGAAGGACTACGAGCGACCCAGAGGAAGGCGACGTGGTACTCATCGTGGATGCAAACCTGCCACGAAACTCATGGCCACGTGGCAAGGTGCTGAAGGCGTACCCAGGACCAGACGGAAGAGTGAGGATCCTGGACATCCAGACGAATGGAGGAGTGCTGCGCCGCCCGAGTCGCCGTGTCGTCGTGTTGGTTCCAGCTACATCGTCGCCACAACAGGATGGAGTGCTTCGCACTGCGGGGGAGAATGTTAGCGACGGACCACACGAAACACATAAATAAGGATAGGATAGGATAGGATATAAGGATTAAAATGTAAACATGTTTAAATAAGGATTTTTTGATAAATAAAGTCGTATTGACACAATAGGGTAGCGCTAAAACGATACGTAAAATAATAAGTTAGTAAGTTGTAAGGTTTGTGAATTATATGATAAATAAATAATACTAAGTTGTAACGTTGCAAGTGACGAAAAATAAAGTCACAACAACTAGGATAGAAGTATGTCGTTGCAATGTGAGATAGAGTACATAAGGTTTGCTCAACTATGTACATTTTAAGTAAGAAGGTTAAATAAATAGTAAGATATATAAGAAATAACGTAGAAATAACTTAAGGAAGCGCATGTATTTCGTAAATAATATCTCGTGTAAACTTAGTAACTATAGGTAATGTCAGTAAGGATTTAATATGTAGGATTGTCAAAAATAAAATATACGATGTAAAATAATAGTTTAGGCGTAAATAACATGTAGTGTAAGATATGTACTCAAGCAGAGTTGAGTTAAATTCTTAATAATTCTTAATAATACGTAAATAGTTAAAATCTATCAGTGTAAAATTTGTATTTGTGTATTGTATGAAAAGTAAGAGCGTGAATTTTTACAAAATAAGCAATACGTTGTGGATTACGCTCTTAACCTTTTGCTTAGTTCAACAAACTCCCGCGCACTTTGCCGTGGAGCTACTAGGCCGGGCGTGAATTTTGAAATTATAAGCAATACGCTTGCGAGACGCCCTTTGCATTTTTTGGCTCTTAAAGCCACAGTTTGTGAGATATCTGTATGAATTCTATTTCATAATGTTTGTAAAATTAATAGCTATCTGTAGAAAGTAATGAAAGTAATTGTAATGTAGAGAAAATTCATTTTTATATTTTAAAATAACAAAAACATGTACCTCCATACAAACGAGTTGTAGACAAGGACGGCAAGAATTGTAAGAGTAGTCTAGCAATAGTTTACAACCGTAACGGTAATTTTATGGCCTGCCGCTTTGTTCGAAATTGTTTAAAACTCGAGCGATCCAGCAGTCGTGGTCAGTTCGCAGTCGCAGTTCGCAGCAAGAAATCAAGAAAGGAAGAACCAACAATCAAGGAAGAAACTCTGCAAGAAAATAAGTGCTCAATTGAAGGTTCAAGAAAGAAACGCTGCTAGGAAAAAGGAAGAAACTCTGCTAGAAATTAAGTGTAAAATAAGTGCTCTAGTGTAAATAAATTCTTCACAAGAAGACTCAGCTTCACTTCGGCTATTTTATTTTGCGCTCAAGAAATCTTCGTGGTCAGCGGTTCACAAGTGCGACACCCGGCTTCACCCGTCCGGCCCGCAATACGGTCGCCCACAACATACAGTCCACTATAAACACGTCAGTGGCCTAGTCTAGTAGCTAGCTACCGTACGGTTGTCTAATTTCTACGGCGCTTCGTTGTCGTAGCTTCGTTTTAGCAACCGAGGAAGCTAGCCTACGCCGGTCGCCGCTGTGCGTGTTCGTAACACTTATATCGGCACAAAAGGCTGTACTGAGACCTTATTGGGAACAGTCTGGAGCTATTCAGATTCTGGGAATCCAGAGGAAATGTTTGCAAATAAATTCAGACTTCCATACATTTTTGTCTTGAATTACAGAGACAGAATAGCTATGTTCCCACGAAAAATAATTAGCCACGACACGTGTTCCAGGACAGCAATAACTAGCTAAATCGCATTCGGGAGCCGTTATCTGCGATTGCTCTCTTCAATTCATCAAAATTAAAGAATCGGCCAAGTGCGAGTCGAACTTGCGCACGAAGGGTTCCGTACCATTATCTATAGAAACAGCAAAAAAATCAAGTTTGTTATTCAACACAAATATTTGTTTTATTTTAATTTATTTTTAAAGTGACTATCATAACTAAATATTCTGTGAATATTTTAAGCGTCTACCTACGCCGTTATCAATATCGAGCAAAATCGAGCAAAAAATCACGTTTGTTGTACGGGAGCCCCCTTAAATATTTATTTTGTTATTAACAATATAAGCAATGAAAAAAATAGGATTCTTGACCTCGTACTCAGTAGTGTAAAGATATCTAATTTAGGTGTAGTTGCAGATCCCTTATCAGTTGTTGATGCACACCACCCTCCTCTAAATTTTTGCATTACGCTGTCGTTGGAATAATCAGGCCTAGGAAAAAATTACTAAGTCAGGCCTCGTTTCCATAAAGCGGACTACGTAGTAATACAAAAATATCTCAAAACGTTGACTGGGAGCTGATGTTTAATGATATTGATCATGTTGATAATATGGTCGCCAAATTTTATAAAGAAATAAATACTGTTGTAAGTAGATTCGTTTCGTCCTCAAAAAATGGGAAAGATAAGTCTCCCGTTTGGTATACTTAGAAATAGTCTGAATCGTTTATTAAAAGAATAAAAAAATATTAATGTAAATTTAAAAAGTTTGAAAATCCGCTTCATCAGTTATCTTTTGAGAGTTTAAGAAAACAATGCCATGTAGGTACTTGCCATACAAAATACATCTCTGATCTGATAACGAATTTCAAAGCAAACCCCAAACTGTTATGGTCCTACATAAAAAACAAAAAATACTTCTACCTAAAAAAGTTGATGAACGCTTGGGTTGTGGAATGAGCTCCCTGCCAAGGTTTTCTCTAAGGTCTACAGTATGGGGTTCTTGAAGAAATAAGTTATTGGATTTTTGAAGGGTCGGCAACGCGAGAGTGATGCCCCTGGTGTTACAAACGTCCATAGGCCACGGTGACCGCTTACCATCAGGCGGACCGTGTGCTTGTTTGCCACCTTAGTGATAAAAATAAAAAAAAAAATCTCTCAAGCAGGTGACGATACATGAACAGAGAATTATAGGCCTATCTCCATACTAATAGTATTTCTCGAAAATATTTGAAAGGATGTTGTGCCCCTTGGTCGACTTTCATTTGAAGCAGCACTACACTATACTTTAACATGGCTCCATGAAGAAACGTTCCACAAATCTTCTGTCCTTTGTTAGTTTTGTAGCAGGGGAATTGGATATAGGATATTCTGTCGACGTGATCTACACCGATTTCTGCAAATTTTCACCGTGTGTGCATCACGACATATTTTATCTACACTACAGCGGGATGGTGTTACTGGAAATGTGCTGAATTGGTTTACATCCTATCTAATGAATAGTGTCTACTGTTGTAGTCAATGGGTACTCTTCGGATCTCTTTGTAGCTTCATCGGGTGTCCCTCAGGGAAGTACACTTGGTCCTATGTTATTCAACACCTTTATTAACGATTTACTCACTAACTTCTCTCACGCCAGTTGTCTTTTTTTCGCTGATGACCTAAAAATATTTCGAAGAACTAATACCAATGAAAATGTTGACTTGCTTCAGAAAGAACTTGATCAGCTATGCTCATGGTGTTTTCTAAATGGGATGGATCTCGATGTTAGGTTTTCTTTTACGTAACTCTTAGGATTTTAAAAACCCAAACATTTAAATTGTACTATTCAATTCTTTGGTTCGCAGCAATTTAGAGTACTGTAGCGTAGCTTGGAACCCTTTCTATGCAGTACATATAAAAAAGGCTCGAAACGGTTCACAATGCGTTTTCTTTTGCATTTATCGGTCAGTGATCATCTGGCTAAAAAACTTCCAAAATAGGATCGATTGCGCCACTACAAATTGTAGAAGACCAATTAGTGACAGACTTTTTCACTATAAACTAGGTAGTTAAGGGTGACTTGGATGTTCCGGATTTATTTTCTGACGTTGGGTTCTCTGCTTCATCTTGCATACCTAGACCGGCAAAATTGCAACTAATATAGGAGTAGATAAACTCACCAATAAGCAGATTGGCTGCATTTCAATATTTATTATCTAAAATATTTCAGTTAATTTATTGTTTTTTTATGTATTATTTCTCATTTGTTTTAACTTTTTTTTTGGTAGAAGAATCTAAAACACATTTGTATACCTACTATAAGTTTTATTTGTATCTAGTAAAAAAATATAATTACATTTTCAAGTTCCTAACTGTTATAAGATTGCCGTGGTTGCTTTTATTTGAGGCACCATTTACCGTGTATTTATTGTATATTTCATTATTGTTTCTTGTAAAGTGTGTCTTGTTAGCAATCCAATAAATAAAGGCAAAACATCTATGTTGCAATATGTCAAACATCAAATCATCGATGTTATGATTACATAATCGTCAGTCGCAACATCGATGTTAGCTTAAGCAAGAGCAGAGAAACTCAAGTTTAAGATTTGCAGTGTGTATTTTTGACAAATAAAAATATCGACAAATAATTGAAAAATGAATAATCAGTTTACGCCTTCTTGAAAACTTAACAAAGATCAGAATGTTGAGCGCATCCAGAAAGCTTGTAGGTATTACCACTTATTTATAAACAATTCTCATAATTTTCGGAAAAAACTCTTTTTTTACTTTATTACAAAGTTATCGGATTTATTGGCAATTTTAGTGTTTTTATTTAGGTAATTCAAACAATGCGTGCAAAAAACGTTAATGTCGGCCATCATCGATGTTTTGAGTTTGATGAACAACGAATATAGATGTTAACATGGATGTTTTTATGATGACTCCTACAGTGCAACAAACTTTTTTAACCTCGGCTGCTTGGTCGCTTGTGTCGTTGTAAGTTCACATCATTTCAATATAACCACTGTAGTTTCGATTTTTTACCATCGGGTCAGAAAAGTTTGTTGTAGAGTACATAACAATAGGCACGTTGCTTCTGAGCGGCGCGGCGTTGCAATTTATCAGTAAAACCTCATTTTAGCACAAAATTCCGTCTAAGCGCATCTGATAATTTCAGCACCGCTGTTATTGTTTAACGAAAACCGTTTTGTGTCTTTTTTTGACAGTTGATAGCTGTTGATTTGATACTTATTTGACATTCGATCGAGGTTAATATTCCCGACATGGGTTTTTCGTAGCAATATTTCGTAGCAGAACCGCTTAGACGATACGCTAAAAGTAAACATTGTATTTCGCTACTAAAACTTTAACCGCTAACAATTCTGCTACGAAATAGTTAAATGGATTGCCCTGTATGTCAATTGAAATTGTCGGTTCTCCTTAATCGCAAATTATTTCCTCCAATGTCATGCACATGATTTGCATTTAGTCGGTCATATCAAACTTTCCTGGTAGGTATATACCGTGTACAAAACGTAACGGTTATATTCTCTTCGTATTGTACTAAATTCTATGTAGTCTTTGGATCAGACTTACGTAATGATTAATAATCCGCGTCATACAGGTAAATACCATTATTGTTTAATCTAAATAGTAAAGTCCATCACCCACGGGGCTATAATTAGGGCATGTAATATCGGAAGGTATTCAATTCCGATATTGATTTCCGATATTAGATTTTAATATCGAAATTCCGATACTACTATCGGTATTGAACATATTTTTCATAAAGTTGTATTAGATACAAGATGTTTTAAATTATTTTATTTTTGTAATCGACATAAAAATTAAACAACTTCTGTGATGATTAAACTACAAAAAAAACATAAAACTGAAATCAATTTTGATAAATATATTTAAAAACTAGCTGCTGCCCGCGATGTCGTCTGCGTGAACGCTATACTATAACATCACTTTTTGTGAACGAAACCATAGCGCGATCTAATTCGACGCCAACGCCATCTAGTTAGCAAATAGGAAACATTTTTATATGGTGAAAAATTATAACACATCTAAGTTATGACTTTACACGATTTTTTAACATAAAATAAATGGCTATGTGTGAGTAGAATAATTAATAATTAAGAAGCAAGTCAAATATGCGTCGTTAGATTACACGTTGTTACAGAATGCGTTGAAGAAATAATAGTGGCAGCCGTACAACGGCAGTTCGGCTCGAAAACTGCAAATCGATGTAGAGTTTAGCCGTCATCAATCGATGTCATCAATTTTTTGTCTGGGATTTAAAAATTTTTTTTTTGAATTTTTGAATATTACAATGTGAGACGGTTCCTTAAACTTCAGATCTTTATGAGACTTTATGTGAACTGTACTGTACCCTGTTGCTTCTGTTTACTGGTGTTATGTAAGTGTATTTAAAAATTCAAAAAAATATAAAATTTTAATATTTTTCATATTGCTTTCAGAGGGTTAAAAATGAGGATATAAACTATCATTTAAGGTATAAATTAGAGAAAAATACTGAGCCGTCTTCTACCTGGAAGGGCCCAAACTTGGTATGTTTTGAAAATACTTTTTGGATTTGAAGAAACAAAGTAGCCCAAAGGTAATAGTGTGGTATATTTCAAGCCCTTTCATTTGATACACCACACGAGGGGTTCTGAAAAATTTTTTTTTTAAATCCCATACAAAAAATTGATGACACCATAACCCCTAAGGGAAATATTTTGAGGAACTGCGGCTCAAAATGATTGTTTTGCCCTAAAGTACCTGTGTGCCAAACGGCTAAACTCTACATCGATATGCAGTTTTTTTTGAAGTACACCTACGGCTATAAAGGTTCACTGCTCGTTTACTGAACACGAAATTCAATATTGTGTCTGCTATATACTATATATAATGCAGTAAGTCGTACTCGCGACACCAGTCAAAAAATCCAAAGACTCCCTTTGAATCGGGGACAATAACTGACAAAGTTCGGAAGTCATTTAAGCCGAGTCTACGTTGTAAGAAGTGTAGATTTGCCTTTCAATACTCTCGTCCTAAGCAACAAACTAAATTGGAGTAATCATCTAAGCACAAAAATAACCAAGGCATGTACAACCTGTTCTGGCAATGCAGAAGACTAATAGGCAAGAAATGGGGCCTTAAGCCATCCATAACCTTTATGGCTTTATACAGCCATAATACGACCGATGTTAACATATGGTGCAGTAGTTTGGTGGCCCCGAATTCAGTTAAGCACCGTAAAAAACAAACTACAAAGCCTGCAGCGTCTTGCCTGCCTGGCAACCACAGGCAGTATGAAAACAACTCCCACGACAGCACTAGAGGTCATTCTCAACCTCAGACCCCTTCATCTTGTTATACAACAAGAAGCTGAGAAAGTAGGGCTCTGGAAACGGGACGATAGAATCACTCGTGCACGTCTCAAGGAGGCAGTAGGAAACAAGCTTCCGATGATAGAGGCGACATGTGTCATCATCCCAAAAACCTTTGTTTTTGACAAAAAATACCGTATCCAGCTTCATGAGGAAGAAAAGGAAAGCTCTGGCATCCATGAAGTCAGGATCTACACCGATGGCTCTAAAACGGAATCAGGGACGGGCGCAGGGGTTCTCCCATGACCTGAACATCAACATATCAACGAGCTTGGGTGCACTCAACACCATCTTCCAAGCAGAATGTGTTGGGATTACCCGAGCTGCAACAGCGGTCTTGTCTAGAGGCATAAGCGATGCATCGATACGCATCATCTCTGACAATCTGTTAAAACTTAGCAGGAAAAACCTACGCTACATAGTAAGCATAATAACAGGTCACTGCCCGCTAAACAGGCACTATTTCAATATCGGCGTTACCGACAGTCCTCTATGCAGGGGCTGTATGGAAGCCGAGGAGACACCGTCTCACGTGGTTCTTCATTGCAAAAGCGTGAGCGACCAACGGACAAAGCTCCTTAAGAATCCACAAACCTGGACTCAGAATGGCCCTATTCTGAGGTTAAGTGCGGAAAAAATAAGTCCAACTAACTAACTAACTACTCTTGTCCTCGCACTTCGGTAGCAGTAGCGCCTACTCTATGGTGCTCGTGCCCCCAAATGTTAAGTGCCTGCGGCGCTGAACCCTAATATTTTATAGTTTTACTATGATTTCCGGGACTCGGGCCCCCGTAAATTTTTTTTAAGCAATGTTTGTGGATAGTGTACTGGGTGCTTTATGACAGTTTCTAGGACTTAGGAAAGTACGAAAGCTGTAATAGCATTCTGTAACCAATTAGCAGCTCAATAATAAGGTAGTGAGACATCAAATCGCCGGCACGACGGAGCACCGGCTGGCACCGTTTACGTCTGATTTTAAAATTTAAACGGAATATTTGACTAATTACGATATTGGACTACTCAGTATCGGAATTATAATATCGGACTTAACGGTCCGAGATTCCGGGATTTCGATATTCATGCCCTAGCTATAATATACATATATTAACATAAAATACAGTAAGGCATATTACGATATATTTTCATAGTAAACTTTAAATTAACTACTACGAATGGAGCAATTATATGTAAATTTTTATTTTTTATGGATATATTTTGGCATAAGTACTAATACATATAATAGCTATGTGTGTGATGGGCTTTCGACTTTTTTTATTGAGACAGACGTTGACAGCCTATCACACACGGAACTAAAATCAGCACCTAAGCTTGGGGAGTGCAAGAAGGGGCACTTGCTCCAGGCGGGCAGCAAGCCACCAGTTAGTTTAGTATGCTATAAAATTTGCCTGAAGAGCGACAAAGTGGCACTTTTAAAAAGGTATATCAGGGGCTGGTTAAAATATATATTAACTAGCGGTCACGGCGAACGATGTTCCGCTGCCGTCCCTCTGTAACCCGGCGAACGTTGGCTTTTACCAAAAGTGCCCGAGTCCGGCTCGCACTTGACAGATTGAGATAAAAACTATCCTATTTTTTAAGTTGGATCAAATTACAGATAGTTGACCCGGAGAACGTTGTTTCTCTTTTTTAAAACAACTGGCACGCCACCGATTTTGAAAGGGTTGTATTGATTCAAAAACCCCAGCGTATGCTTGACCAATTATTATTTTTCAAAAACCTTCCCCGGCGGTGTGCACCACCATTTACCAAAATTTCATTACAATAGGTTTACCAGTATTGCGCGGGTCCGAGTCCCACTTGACCCTTTTTTATTTCATATAAACCTTGCCCTTACAATAATAAACACAACTTAAATTTTCCAATTCAGTGCAGTCGTTTATACATATATATATAGAGCGCCATCTATTGAATACTTACTCAATCCAGTTAACAGATATCGCAATCGTTTGGAGCTAACAGATAATTGTGACACGTGGTGGTTATGCTATTCAATTGTAACTTATATGAAACGTTTGTATTTTTAACATAGCGCCATCTATTAAAGAATCGTTTGGAGCTAAAAGAGAAATCATTTGCAATAAAATAATATTGCGACCATCGATATACTACAAACAACCAAGTCGACCAATATCGCACGCCGAACAAATCGCTACCAGAATTTGTGGAACACTAACTAGCCAGTTTTATTTACTTCAATACGACTGACATTCAAAGAAATTTTTACTCTTTGACAACCTAATAAGACTAAAAATTAATTGTAAGTATTGAGTCATTACTAAATGCAAAATCCGCTACGGACGCGTTTTAGCGGTTTTAAACCCGGTTCAGTAGTTTAGGAGTCCATCGCGGACAAACAACGTGACACGTATTTTTTATATATCAAGCAAGGCAATATCTTGCGCAATTAATCTTCTATCACCTACACGCCCGCGCTTTAATTGTTCTTTGTTCTTTCTCTGTGTGGCAAAACGCTGATATATGTATCGCTTGGCCCATTTATATTAACAACTAGCTGTCCCGGCGAACGTTGTTCCGCTGCCGTCCCTCTGTACCCGGCGAAAGTTGGTTTTTACATATAGTGCCCGAGTCCGGCTCGCACTTGACATATCGAGATAAAAACTATCCTATCTTTTAAGTTGGATCAAATAACAGATATTTACGAAGTTTGATCAAAATCGGTTCAGTAGTTTAGGAGTCCATTGAGGACAAACATTGTGACACGAGATTTATATATATTAAGATTAGCTCGTGTATTAGGTACCGCATTATCTTCTCTATTTATGTATCTTTTCTATTTATGTATTTTAATGGTTTCTGAACGTATGTTTGCCAATTTGGGGTATTCAGATAGGTGGTAGTAAATCACTTGAAGCTGTCTTACGATGGACCATCCATACTAATATTAAAAGTGCGAGCGTGTTTGTGCGTTTGTTGGTCTGCCTTTCAATAACTTTGCAACAAAGCAAAGGATTTACGTGATTTTCTACACAGAGATAGTTTGTTGGCATAGTGTGACATAGGCTACTTTTCATCCCGAACGACAGTTCCCGCGGAAACGTTTTTTTTTGTAATATTTTATTAATTAACGCAACAATGGAGCACCTTAATGCCTTTATTTTTGGCACAGATGTAGCTGGAAGGACAAAAACAGATATAGGATACTTTTTTCCCCATTAAGGGATCGATCTCACAGGACCAATATTTTTTGCATATTTAACCATATTATATTTAAGAATCGATCGATATGTTACTACTGATTTTGGGGGAGGTTTTCACACCCGAAAAGCCCCGTGGATCCGCCACTGTTTGAAAAACTAAAAAAATATAGTTGGGGTGACTAGGTTACTTTTTATACCTACATAACTTTAGTGCAACTAACTTTTCTGACCCGATGGTTAAAAATCAAAACTTCAGTCGCCATATGAAAATGGTGTGAACTTACGACACCCAAGGTCAGAAAAGTTTGGTGCAGAAGTTAACATGATAATAGATTTTTCCACGAGACACTTCATTCACGTAGTAGCAGAGTGCTGATATTACAATAAATGCGAAAGATTGAGTGTGTGTGTGTGAGTGGGTATGTTTGTCACTCCTTCACGCCACAAAGACTGAAGTGATTTGACTTAAGTTTTTATCCTTAATTCAAAATTGTTCACAGGAATAACTATATTCTCATAGCTACAACTGTAGCTAGATATAGCAAACTCCTTCACTATTATAATAAACGAGGACTTGCCGTAGGATTCCCACGATAACTAAATTGCGCGCGGGCAAAAGCTAGTTTACGTGCGAAATAATAAGCAATGTTTAACCGCTCTAACCAATGCGATCGGCTTGCGTGCACTGTGACGATCTCGACCGTGGTTTGAGTTGAGCGGACCTTTAGCGTTTAATTGAAAACAGTTATTATTGAGCTTTCGGAACGTAGTAGCTAACTTAAAATAGGCTGAATAATATAACTAGCTTTTGCCAGCGGCTCCACCCGACCTAAATTTGGTTATCATCGTGGGATTGTTACGTGAGCTTATTAATTATACTTAACTAGCTTTTGCCCGCGGTTCCACCCGCTTTAAATTTGTAACACTTGACGTTTTCAAGTAGTCTATATCTTTTCTCGGGACTCAAACTATCTTCATACAAAATTTCGTATTAATCGGTACAGCGGTTAAGCGAGAAGAGGTATCAGACAGACATAGTTACTTTCGCATTTATGATATTAGTATAGATTTTCGTTTCGTTATTGATTGTGTGATAAGTTATCGTTAGGTTTAAGAACTGGAACCAAATAAAGAAGATAGGAATTCTTTTGATATTGTTGTAAAATGTTTAACCGAATAACTAGGTAACGTTAAACACATTTATGTATTTTAAAGTTCAGAAAATCAAATATCCTACTAATATTATAAATGTGAAGGTTTGTATGTCTGTATATATATATATATACGCCCTCGTCGCCAAGCTTGTCCTGTTAAGTAGCAAAATTGTCATTTGAGTGTTGACTGCACAATAGGTTTCCACATATTAGGTAGTAAGGCTTTCATTTATTAATATTAGTTTATGTAAGCACTATTGGTCGGGTACATACGTAGGTGCTTATTATAAGCCCCGCACTGTGGCCTTCACCTAGGATGTGCACGCAAAGGCTACAGACGCAGGCTGCCTGGTGGGCCATTTGTATTGAAAACTTCGCAACCGAGTGTAACGTGGCCGTTCCGCCTTCATTTTTCACAAATTTTTACGAAGTTCGAGTAGTAGCGGTTATATAGGTATATTAAATTGTGTGGTGGTACGCAACCCGTTTGTGTTGCACTAGTTCGACTTACACTTGGCCGTTTTTAAAAGTTCTTAGAAATATAAATCAAATCAAAAACATAGATCTATATTTTTTAATCTTTGAAATTAAAACCTATCAATTAGTTCACACTTAAAAAATTATACATAAAACATCATTAGGGCGAAATAAAAAAATGTATATAAATACCTGAATAACTCTTCAGTAGATAGATATACAGACTAACCTGAGGGTCGAAAAATGCAAAGAATAACTACCTACTCTTTATAAACATTCATTAATCTGATTGACAAGTCAATATATATGTGCAGTATATTTATACCCCTACATGCTTTTTACTAAAATTAACTTATTCATAATGTGACTATTCTAGGTCACCTTGGAATCGATGGTTACTTCTTCGGAGGTTGGTTTTTCATACATTGGTTTTCGTCTCTTCGAGGATAGATGCCTTAATTTCGTACCTTGTAGCAGTCGTCGGTCAAGCAGCTCGTCTTGCTCCCTCTATGATTGCCAATTGCCAACTGAAAAGTCCATCGAGCCTGCTAGTAACGAGCACTTGGACAAATAAATACAGAAATGACACATTTAATGATTGAGTCAATGTTCAATAGATATTTTTGTGGTACCAGGTTTCTTTGATATAGACGGTAATCATTTTAGTAGGCATTACATACTAATTTATTTCCTAGTTTAATTAAGAGCGCTTAGACAAAATCCGTTTACTTTTTGTGTTCTTGTTCGTTTTTAATCTTTAACTACTATTTAACTATTGCAATAAGTAATTTGCAAAATTTCAGAAAACATTTTTGAAAATTGGTAAAATAAATATTAAAAATAATTAAGTTTAGTAATTGCTTTTTGCCATATAATCATATAATTGAAATATAAAAAAAATGGATTCTAATTAATTGGAAGTATAAATAAAAACCAAAAATGACCAGTTATCCACATTTATAACTGTGGACGGTAACCAGCACAGATTTCTAATTAATAAAAAAAAATTAAACATCAAAATATAAACCGATTTTCTTATATAAATAGAATCTTCAGTGTGTGACGCGTTTTCAGGAAGAGAGGTAAAGCCGCACGTGGGCTCCGTCGCATTATGCGTTAGCCTGGTGGCGCTACGCATACGCCTTTAAGGACAATTTAGCTGGCGCTGGGCGTTTGAGCGGATTGAATGCAGAGAAAACCTAAACAAGTAATGCGCAAAAACGTCTAAGCGCTCCCAAGGAAAAGATATATAAAATTAAAGTTTGGTTTAAGTATAAATTATTTGAATGCAATTTATTATATTATGAAAATATGTATTATAAACTCCTTCAATATAATTAAAGTTGATTTTTGTAGTTACATTACTGTACTAAGTGTTTGCGAAATTTGCCTACTATGGAGTGACAGTTCTGTCCTCTAGTACCTATTATTTACTCTGCGCCAAATTACAGCGTTTGTATATTACCCACTATCAATATTAAAAACTCAATCATTAAAAGTTCAATTCGGATCGAAATTTAGGGCACTGGTTAATATGATAATGTGGCTGTAAATTCGAAAACGTCTGCGTTTAAAAAAAAAAAATACACAAATTTGAGACAATTTCTATTAGTTAGGTATATAAAAAGATGTTGAAGAATTTGCAACCACATATTTTAAGGTATGGGGTACCTGTAAGAACACAGTAGATGATGTGAATACAGCATCCAATATCGTGATACAAGAAGCACATAGGGGCGCTTCCACCACGGTCCATATAAGCTTAGTATGCGATGATAACATATCTAATAACTAAATCTGTTGCAGTCGACACTATAGAAAAATATTGAAACACACAATCCTCATTTTGTAGGGTCTAACTTTCTTATCTATATTGTAAACTTCTGACAACATGTGAATGAAACCCATCTACGCCACAGTTCACATCAGAGAGACTCCACGATAACCGTCCTTAATAAATAGGAAATATGTGAGCTGGCTTTAAGGTAAATGCGACTTAGTTTTTATACATTCAAATTTTATTACCTCAAGGCCAGGTTTTTCGTTTTGGGTGATTTCAATAGTATCCTTAGGGCATAAATGTCGAATATTAAGGCCTTTTGTTTGCTTGGTTGTTTTATTTTTACTAATAAATAAAAAGAAAGGAAAAGAGCTTTGTAAAAATGTAAAGTTGGTTTTAATAGAAAACTGCAAAAAGGCGAAAAATTTACCGAAAATCAAAACCTATAAATTAGCGGTTACAGAGTTGGAAGAAAAACATGTCCTTAAGTCCTTATTTTAAACATTGCGCTACTCAAAACGCGTTAATATCATATATAGCTTTTCACTAAAAAAAATTTAATGAAAACTCTGGTTTGATATTAATTTACTGGCATTATATGAATAAATATGCTTTATAGTAAATTAGCGATAAACAAGTTCATAGCAAAATATTTAAGATAATGTATAAAGTTCGAATAAACAATCGAAGTCGCATTCACATTAACTACATACACGACTGCCTATATAATTGAAGAATGAAAAGATTCCACGTAAAGACAGATCAACTGTATGGCTATAGCAAGTTTATGTTACCTATTTCGGTTATTCAGGATTTTCTCAACTGTAATAAACTAAAGTACCTGAAAGACCGAGCTTTGTTCGTTTTTTTTCAACAACGCTATCTATTCTCAAGTAGCTTTAGTGTTGCTGTGTCGGTAAAAAAATAATAGTATTACTACTCGCCAATAGATGTCAGGCAGTCATATTTTTCAGTTTATCATTGCCTGAAAACACGTATAAAAATGAAACTTAGCTAGAGGGATTTATCACCCCCGAAAAAAAAAATACAAAGTGTCATGAAAATCGTTGGAGCCGTTTCCGAGATTCAGATTATATATATACAAGAATTGCTCGTTAAAAGGTATTAGATAGGATAAAATGGGCGCGTCCCTTTATTCTGCGTAGGCAGAATAAATGTCATCTGGTTCAGTTATTCAGGAGTTTCTGAACTGAGATATAGGTTATATCCATATCTGATGGCAATGGCAAGTAAATATCACCTAGTTCGGTTATGCGAGAGGCTTCCTAAAATATGTTCTGTGTACTGTTCTGGTCTCATAGAAATAAAACATAATTAACCCTATAATCGATGCTTGGTTAAACAGAGATGTTTGTTGGTCGGGGCGCGCACCTATCACCCGTCCTACCTCTAGCGGTCGTTAAACAATTCAACACATCTCAGCAGAGAAAATTAAGCTAAGCCATTTCAGAACGCAACGAAAGTTAAAAAAGAGGTTTGTTTAGGAAAACATCCCGCAGAGGGCAAAAGAGAGAAGTACAAATTTTGTACAAGAATTCTATTAAATCCAAAAAATTAAAACCAAATTTTTTATCAAAATCCCACGCGGATGAAGTCACGAGAACAAGCTAATTTAAAATATTAATAACTGGGTGTCCTATATCCAAACTTTATTAATTATAAGGTTATTATCTACATTACTAAAATAGCGGTTGATTTCCGCCATTAAAAACTGATTTCTACAAAAAAGTATCGTTTTAGAACAAACCGAATGTCAAATTAACCCGGCATTACCACACGGCAGAGAGTTAGTGTTCCTCACCTATTTGTGTGTATCGCATCGTTTTATACGTGCTGCAAGTGTTTATTTATTTTCATGTTCTTTGATATTTGTAATAAATTATTTTAAAAGTTATATATTGTTCTGCCAATGAAGTGGAACTGAACCCCATTCTGCAGATTCTAAGGTTCTAAGGTTTGATGATATACTCCTCGAACGCGGTGCGGAGATAGAATGGCTATTACCATAATTCCAAACAGATTCCTTGGATAACAACCCACTTTACAAGCGAACTTTAGGGATTTAATATTAATAGTAAACGTCAAAAATTTGCACAGCTCGACTTTAAACAGCGTCAAAAGGGCCAAGAACTATCTAGATACCTATACCGTTACACCTGCTTTCATATGACAGCAGTATCCCATATGGGGCCAGATTTGTGACTTATAAATCTTTGCCCCAAGGTAAATTACTGCTTTGCTCTGTCGAGTACAAGTTTCTAGGAAAGCGGCTTAACCTTAACTCCTAATTGATATTGGAATTGAATCGTATCGGGAGATTCACACATCAAAGATCCTAATACTCTTGAAGATGGTAAGGGACATGTGATCGAATTGTGAACCCATAGTGATCGGGGTTTTCTTAGCGGTAAATGAGCAACTTCTGTGTTCGATGAGTTCAACTGGACCAAGTTTTTCCGTTCTAACTTGGAGACGACATTGGATAGAGTGGTTCACAATGAGACGAGGGATCATTTTCAGTACTCTCTGCATAGCAATTATGTCATCGATAGAGAACATATCATCGCGTCAAAGACAGCATATAGCTCTGTTAAAGTCTATGCTTACGAAGCAACAACCGTTAACTACGGCTCTTATGCATCTGCTGGACAACAAAAAAAACATCCACTTGCACAAACCCTTGGATAGTCCATAAGATGGCAACTTTTCCAAAAATAAAATTAGGTCTATGACAATGCTAGTTAATGATTTTTCACTAGATTTATTATTTATGTAGGTTTATGGATATTTTTGGTTTATATTTAATTAAGCCAAATAAAAGTATCTTGAGCGGCGGAGAGGGTTAGTGGGGGAGTGACTACATGTATATTTTACGTCTGTTTGTGCAAGCATAAAACAAATTTCAATCTATAAGGATTATAACTAGATTGTTTACTATTTAGCTTTAAAGTGTCGTATATTTGATAGTTAAGTATTTGCGGAATAAACACGTTTTGTTCAATATGGACAAGCAATATAAACTTTATAGTGCTGTGATGATAAAAATTATGATATATTAACAGACTTTTAAGTGGCATTTGACAGCTAGGTTTATCATTTAACTCGAAAGTCAATGTTTATACATTTGATGCCCACATTGTTATCTCAAATGTCGCATGGGCACCGGTAATTTAATTTCATAAAACTTAAAATAAATTATATTTCATGACTTGTATACCGTGGTCGTAACAAAACCAGTCTTCTTCTTTCCTTTATTTATAACAACAAATATCATATTTAATTATAGGTTTGATGAGTTCTTTATTTAACGGAAAACCCTAGGAACGGCTTTGCTTCGTAATCAAACGCATCCATATCACCCGCAAAAAGAAAAACCCTAACAAATACCTGGCGATTTTAGCGTCAGTGATCCACATCACACGATGGCTCGTAACTCGAAAACTGTTCAGCAAAACAAAAAATGTTGGAATACCTCGGTAACTGCAAACGGCCTTCTTAACAAAAAGCTGTTATTAAACTGTTACGAATTTTCAACATACACCCCATTTTCTTTTCTTTGTCTTAATTTGTAAACAAAATTGTAACTTCGAAATAAAAAAAAAAATGATAGGCTAAAATAAGAAAGGGCACTAAGTAATATATTGTTATATTATATTCTTTTTTCATTCGATTATGTATTTTGCCTTTCTCATATTATGGACCTAATTCATTATTTTATTATTTTTGAGGTTAAAACTTTGTTTACATAATAAGACAAGTAAGAAAAAATAGAGATTATAAAAAGTTCGTACAATTTCATAACAATCTCGCGGTAAACTATTCAAAATACCAGTCAAATACCTGCCAAATCCGTCGGTGTGCCGACTACTACCGAATCGTTCGCAATGGGATCTTTACCTGCCCATATCTTTGCCATAATCGCATTTTGGCACTACATTTAGCTGTAAAATAAGTGTTAATTTATTATTTTGACACTTTTTTGGGAGGTTTAGTTAACACAAAAAAATGTGTTTTACAGGGTTTTTCAAAAGGAGTGGGTGAAAAGGTGTGGGTTTTTTTTTTAAAGATTCAATACTGTCATTGTATACTTACCGATTCCAGGCGCTATTGTGATACCTCAGTTAGTGGCGATCACGGGAACGGCGACGCGAGCGGTCGTGGGATGATCCTGAAAATTAAGAAAAAGTTTTAATAAAAAAATAATGTGTATAAAATGTTTTTGTACATAGTAACTTTTCTTACACATATCGTAACACTAGAGTAGGTATAAATGTTCATCATTGGGTACAGGAATGGGCAGAGCATTAAAAATTGAACCCCGAAAAGTGCGACTTAATTATTAAAATACCTGGAAGACCGAGCTTTGCTCATTTTTTTAACAACGCCATCTATTGTCAAGTAGCTTTAGTGTTGCTTAACAACGCCATCTATTGTCCAGTTGCTTTGGTGTTGCTGTGTCGGTGAAATAATTTACTACTCGCCAATAGCTGGCAGGAAAAGTCATATTTTTCAGTTTATCATTGCCTTAAAACACGAATAAAACGACGTTTTCTAAAAATGAAACCTAACTAGATCGATTTATCACCCCCGAAACCCCGTGCTTGTTAGTTACTAAAAATACTAACGAATTCATGAAAAAAAATACATAAATGCCTAAGCTTGAATATTAGAGGTTGCAAATTGCAAATATACATATTAATAAAACATAGTTTATATTACTAACTTCTCTCCCTCCGGCTTCTGCGGTCACGATCGCGATCACGGTCTTTGTCACGGTCTTTATCACGTTCTTTGTCGCGTTCCTTGTCGCGTTCCTTGTCGCGTTCCTTGTCACGTTCCTTGTCACGTTCCTTGTCACGTTCCTTGTCACGTTCCTTTTCCCGTTCCTTGTCACGTTCCTTGTCACGGTCCTTGTCACGTTCCTTGTCACGGTCCTTGTCGCGGTCCTTGTCGCGGTCCTTGTCGCGGTCCTTGTCGCGGTCCTTGTCACGATCCTTTTCACGTTCGCGGTCGCGGTCCCGATCTTCGTGTCGGCTGCTGGATTTTTCATCACGGCTTGACCTGTAACAATCAATTTAGACTTATTATAATTTTCAAATGTGACTCAACATAATATCCACTGCCAAACAATATACATATAAGTAATTAGCTTAGTTGACTTATAACAATTGTAGCAATGGTTAAGGAACCCTATACTTAGTTGGGTCGCCATACTCTTAACTGGTTTTTAATAGCAGCAGAGATACTCACCTAGATCGGTCCCTATCTTTGTCCCGCTCCTTATCCTTATCTCGGCTACGTCCCCGACCCTTTTCTCGTTCCCGGTCTCTTTCCATTCGTTCACGATCTCGCCTATCAGAGCCAAGGCCACCGGTGCGAGGTGGACGTTCTTTTTTCTCCCACTCTTCTCTTCTCCTCTTATCTTTTTCTTGTAATTCCTTTTCTCGTGCCTCTTTCATTTCTTCATATGCTTGACGGAGTTTAAAGTAACTATAACAGACATTTAGGATTTATGTTATAGAAGCGCATTAGTAATATCTAAATAGTTATGAATAATATTATTTATAAGTCATTTATAATTTTTATGTTTACATTTGTTTCTGCTTATTATGTTGCAATCTTTAGTGAAATAAAATAAGTTTACTTGAACAGAAATTATCGACGGACGACTCTGCAGGAAAATATATTGAGGTTAAGAGTTCTCAAAACTCAAACCTGAATAACCAACATGTTCTTCAACCAACCTTTCGCTGCCTCTATGGTAAAAATGCTATGCAAATCCTGTCTACTATTAATGCTTATGCTGTCCATCTCTCAAACTATGTGAGTAACAAAAACAAACAGAAGGTAGGAGTCCAACTGATGGAGCACTGGGTAATGCTGCGAATTCAAGCGGTGATTTTTAGGCGTGACATCAAGGTCATGATAAAAGATATTGTTGGTGATTCTCCTAATCTAGAATCTCCTGTGAATACTGTAAGAAATGTGCACAAAAGATCAGTAGGCGAAATCTGACCCGGTCACAAGAACGGTTATATTTCTAAATTATGTTAATATTACTCCTTTTAACTGTGTATATTTTACTTATCTAAATTCCATAGGAAAATAATATATATAACATAAATCATCAAGCAAAATAAATTGTGCTAACATTTCAGACAATAATTGTAATATGTTTTCAATTTATAAACAGTCCTTACCCAACATGTTGTTTTCCTGAGAGGTGGTCCTCGATCCGCTGTTGAGCATCTCCAACAATGAGAAAGGCACCACAAACCGGACATACTTCCATTTGTTTTTCTTGTGCGGCTGCTAATTCTGCAGTCATGGACCAGTGGCTGCCAGAAACATAGGAGTCAATACAATAACTTCTTCCTTCATAGTGAAGTCGAAAAATAAGTATTTACTAGTAATATGTTAAGCAAAAAATTATTCAATACTAATTGGAGCTTGCGACATACTGCCATACAATTATATTTCCATATCTATAAATAATATTCAGAAGAAATAACCACCAAACTTACACTTATAATATAGTCACTCACTTCTATCGCTAAAATAGCTCACATGTAGGAAAAAACTAACTGACTGTGACGGAGATACAAATAATAGCTATATTTAGTTATTACTTTATGATACTTAATGATAAAGTCAATTATGATATTAACAAAACTTTACTAGAAAAAATTTACCTATTTTCTTGTTGTTTTAGAAGATTATCTTTATCTTCTTTTAATCTATCACAAAGCTTCATGAGGCCTTGTGCTTGTTCAACATCACCTCGAGTTCCAGCTTCCTCTGCCTCTTTCTCTAAAGATGTTATCTTATCTGACAGCAGTGCCACCTATAAGGGACGCTTATTCAAGATCAAAAATTTAAACAGTAGGATTGCCAGTTAGTGAGTAAAATATTTTTCCTCTACTGTGAAAATATAAAATATACAAAAAAGGAGTCCTAGTCAAGTATTACAAAAATAAATCACTAATTCAATCACTAATTTTAGAAGCACTAGCAACAAACCTGTTCTTGATTCTTTTCTGTTTGAGCCTGAGTCATAGGAGGACCTTCAGGTTTTGAATTCATCAATTCCAGTCTTTGTTTGCCTTTTTCAATTTTTCCTGTAAAGATAAAAAATAAAAACCTGAGCGCATTTGGAAAGTTAAATAAATGTGGCGAGTTGAGAACAGGATAGATTATATATAGGAAAGACAGTAGTTAACTCTACATTCGGTAGAGTTTGTTTTCCAACACAAACCTAAATTCTGACAATTTCTTTGGTGAAACAAGTAATCATATACCATTATTTCAAAAATCAAATCATAGAATTTACTGCATTATGCATCATTTACTTCAGTTAGGGTAAGTGTTTACATATCTAACCTGTCTTTATTTATTGCCTGTGCGTTACGTTTATAGAATTTCTCAGAATTAAAAAGAATGGTAGCTTTAATTTTAAAAATAATAGGTGTTCCATACAGGGTGGAAAAGAAAGGTTGTAGTAAGATGAGAAGTTCCCTAATATTAATGATGGCAAATTTTACATTAAGGAAACATTCCTTTATTTACTGAAAATTTTACTTTGTAGAAAAGAAAATAATGTTTCCTTTTAATAACCATCATTAAGATTTAACCCTGTATACATTCATTACAATTCAGGGTAGTAACACTAAAAACATTTTTTTAAAAAAAACTTAAGTGAATAAGGACAAAAAAGAAATCAACACAAAATAAAATAAAACTAAATCTGTTGGAAGAATTTAACTAAATAAGTAGGTACTTAACATAGCAAAGAAATTTAACAAAAATTTGATTACAAAAAAAAAACTATGACAAATATACTTACTTTCAACATCGTTTATCATACTTTTGCAGAATCTAAGAAATTCCTCTACGTATAAGGATTTCTTGTAACTACTCTCACTTTTTTCAAATAACTCCTTAACTTCATCGTCATGAACTTTGGGACAGGCTCCAAGGTCAGCTCTTGTATTGACAAATAAATCATGAGGACAGAACTTAACCATGTAATAGTTACAATACTGAAAGAAAAGATTTGAAAGAATATATGAACTATAATTGAATACATAACTATAAATATGTAATGTTGGGAGGTTCTAGATTGGGGGCCTACATGTACATGGATGTGCGTGTAAACATATTTGCATAGATTTTGTGTATGTGGTGGCTTGGTTCCTGCGTGATTGTTTGTTGACTAGTATGACAATTCACAGGACACAAATGATACCACAGTAGGTAAATTAAATAATGCGTACCTGTCGATATTACAAATCGATTTTTTTAGGCTCAGGGAGTCTAGACAAGTGTGCATAGTGGCAATAGCGATAATAAAAACATATATGTCGCTTACCTACTAAATTAAGTAGATTTTCATTAAAGTTTATATATATAAGCATATATATAATATAAAAAAAATTGATAATGTAATAAATAGCACAGTTACTACTGTAATTATCGACTCTCCTTTGAGATGAGAGATATTACTTAAATGGTTCCAATATACTTAAATTACTTTAAATACTTAAAGCACTGGGGAATAATTTGCGATCACTTTAAGAGTGATGTCTGGGTGTGTATGTATATAAGATTTTTTTTGGGACCTGTTCTGCCGTACAGAACCTAAACCGACGTAAGTGCAAATTGTTGGTTCTGAGAAAAACGCGTTTAAAGTATTTGAAGTTCATCAAACACGCTATAAATTTAAGTTAGGTTTTAACTGAATACTGAAAGCAAAACTTATCACTAATCTACAGTCTTTGTCGTTGAAATTAATTTTAAAATATAAATAATACAGAAATTATGATGACTCCAATTTTTTCATAGCTGTTACTGCACAAGAATTTGTGACATGAAACTAATTAAAGTGTCGTAAAATATATCGTTACTACAAAAAAAAACAATTTTTTGTTGTGAAATACACACTCAAATGTCGTAAAACAGTGATTTTTACGTCGTTTTAGTTAGTATTAGTACAGATATTGATAATACTACTGCTTTTAGCCAATACAAAACTAAGCACCGAGTTTCTTTATCATCGAACAGACCATTACCACCCATAGTAATAGGCAAAGGACTTTTTAATTGTTTTCTACACAGTGTGTTCTTACAGAAAAGTTATATATTTTTGTTAGAAAAATGATAGAATTAAAATAAATCGAACAACTTTTTTAATTATTTATCAAAATTGTATTATTATTGTTTAATAAACTTATAACTTACTTAAATGCTACAAATTTAAACGTTAACAGTAGGAACTTTGTTATTAATTCAACATTATTTTTAAACTTTAACTTAGATTAAATCACAAATGACTATTAAACTACTACTTCCAAAATTATAAAAGTTCTAGTACAACAACTATAACATAAATATTAGCATATCAAAATTATCTATCTCACTGTTACTTAACTCTCAGTGTACTTAAGCAGTCTCTATTTTTTTTATTTTCAGTCTTTATCTATAATATTCCAAGTATGTCTTGTTTCCTATCATAGATACCTAGTTAAAATATTTGTTTTATGGGTAAGACTTAAAATCACAAATTTGTTTTTATTGTAGGTATTAATAATTTGACCCAATTAGTAAAATTTTTCCCTTAGAAGCTGTCTATGTATATACTTAAAACTATGTAAAACATGATAAGAACAACTTGTAGAGATCTCAGTAAAAAAACTATTAAAAAATGAATTAATAAAGTAATTAAGGAATAGTTCTCTTTACAAACAAAGAAAACAAAAATAGAAAGTTAAAAAAATGCCGTATATATAGATAATGAATTTAATCCAAATCAAAACATATCTCTGTATCGTTTAAATTATTATTGTATTTAAATAAATTTTGCCAAAATGCTATCCAGTTCTCAGGCATCAAATTTCCCAGCTGTTTAATTATGTTAAGTTTTCTGTTGTTATCTATTCCTTTAGGAATACTACGAGGCAAAAACGTTGGATTTTTTTTTTCGATTTTAGGCAATACACTTTATCATATTCAGTATCAGAAAACTGTTTTCTAAATCTAAAAAATCTAAATCGTTGTTTTTTACCATAACTTTAACAATATCTATTAACTAAAACGACTACTAAAAAAATATACCCATAATACGGTTATTTTTGTCGCATATTGTGACATAAATAAATCAAAACCTATGAAGTATTCCCCGTTGACCTAGAATCATGAATTTTGGCAAGAAGCAATGTCATGTAGCACACATGAAGCAAAAAATCTGAAAACCCTATATTTTTTGTTACATCACAAAAAAATATTATTTGCAATTATAAACTTTTTGTAGTTGGTAAACTAACCGCTACCTATGTCGATGTATTGGGACAACAGTTGTCCTACGGTAAAGTTAAGTTTGTCCCTCAATACAGTTTACCTTTTATGGAAACCTCGGTGCGCGTGTCCGACTCGCACTTAACCGGTTTTTTTTTATATTACCCATAGTGGGAGGCATCGAGCGACCTTTTACTCTGGTCAAAAACATATTTCAAACATTAATTGTTTTCAAAAGTAGTTTTGTTTGTTGAGATCTAATCCAACACACTATATCTAATAACTAAAACGACGTAGAGGTGCGAATACTCTTTTTCTATTTACAACCTTTAGATACATTTTGTTTAACTTTAGCAATTAAACTGCAGTAGTCAACTTACTTTTATTATATGAAATGAAATGAAATCTTTATTCACAATGTTGGATTTACAAAATCACTTATTGTCGTCAAAAAAACAATTATTAAAAATAAAATACATTTAAAAGAGAAAAAAAAAAGACAAATACATTACTTTAGTAAGCTCGTCTAGATACAATAAAATAAATTAATTACATAAAATTATGTAAAAAAAATAAAATACGTCAACAAAATAAAATAAAAATTCTACATGGCTAAGAAATATAAGTTTCATCATACTAAACATCTTTCTAAGTTTGACAATAATAAGATCAGTCGGCCCAGGCATTCTTATCTTACCTCAGGAATTTTATTGTAAAAACGTATGCAGTTGCCAGGGAATGATTTGTCTACTTTGGTTAATCTATGTTTGGGTAGAGCGTGCTCATCTTTGTGTCTTAAATTTACCGTGGTGCATTCACTCACTTTTGGAAAGAATGAATATTCCTATGTAAAAATTTTACAGTTTCATATATATATTGACATGCTACAGTGAGTATATTGCTTGTTTTGAATACATCTCTTAAAGATTGTCTCGAACTCATTATATAAATAGAGCAAATTGCTCGTTTTTATAACACAAATATAAAACCTATATCCGCAGCTCTACCCCATAAAATAATGCCGTACGACATTATACTATGAAAATAACTGAAGTATACTAGTTCTGCTGTAACCTCATCTGTCAGCTGTCTAAACCACTTGACTGCATATATGGCAGAACTCAGTTTCTTTGATAATTTGGGAGCCCCACTGAAGTTTGTTATCTATAGTAACCCCTAGAAAGACTGTGTCATAACCTAAATCTATACTATTATGATTAAAAACTATGCTAGCATCTGTAGGCTTTACATTAGGCAGTGTAAACTTCATACATTTTGTCTTATTGGTGTTTAATAAAAGGTTATTGCAAGTGAACCAATTTGTTACTTTACTTAGAACAGCTATAATGATATCAAAATTTTGGCAATGTCTCTCTGTTTTAAAGATCAGAGATGTGTCATCTGCGTATAACACTATTTCACCCTCGTTTTCGATCATTTGAGGAAGATCATTAATATAAACTAAGAATAAAAATGGACCCAAGATTGAACCCTGAGGTACTCCAATGTTGACATACGATCCTGAAGACCTACTACCGTTAATATTCACTGTCTGCATTCTGTTGGAGTAGATAGGATTCAATCATTTCCAAACTTTTATCTCTAATACCGTAATGTTTTAATTTTAACAGAAGCGTTGAGTGCTCTACACAATCGAAAGCTTTAGAAAGGTCACAAAATATACCTAGAGCATTCCGTGATTCTTCCCACGTGTTATAAATATGTTTAACTAAAGTTATTGTTGCATCCGTAGTCGATCTACCCTTGACAAATCCGTATTGTTTTTTGTTAAGTAGGTCAGTTATATTAAAATGCATTAACAATTGATTAAGCATTATAACTTCAAAAATTTTACTTAGTATTGGTTATATGGACACGGGCCTAAAATTGCTAGGTTCTTCTTTATCACCAACTTAAAAAGGGGTATAAGCCTTCTGAATTTCATTAAATCAGGAAAGGTCCCTTCGTCAATAACTTTTGTTGACATTCCCCATATGTCTTCCGATTATTTTTTTTCTAATTTAATGATTTAAAAGCTTTTATGACTATTTTATGTCATGTAAATTTTTTTAACAAACATGTTTGTGTCAAAGAATGTTAAAATGTCACTGTTATAGAATGACATAGTTTGAATTAGATTATTCAATTCATAAATATTATTGTTCTTACTACTTGGCAACAATTTTGAGTATGGAAATGCACAAAAAATAATATTTTTCATTTTTAATTTTAGTAAATAGTCTAAACAATTCTCAATGTCATTCTTATGAACGTCATAGCTGTTATCTTTTAACAAAACAATAGTAGTGTCAGCTACACTAGGTCCGTATTTTTAATCTTATCATAAATTTGTCTAAATGTAGCATTGGGCTTACAATAGTTTATTACTTTACAATTGAGATGGTTGTTAAAAATAGTACCCATCCCTGTCCCTAAATTATCTGAAAACACCACTGCTTTATGTATAACCTTAGATCTAGACTTCTCTTCTTCAGTATTCTTAATTTGGTTGTATTTTACTGATGTGTGTTCTTGATTTAATTCTATTTTCTGTTTTTCTAATATGTCTGCCAAACAATCACACACTCTATTGTTAGTCAAGGATGCAAGGCGTTCTTCATTATATTTTACTAAGACCTAGGAGCTCATTGAAAGCTAAGATATGTTTACCTATTTCTTTCTGTGCAGTTTTATATCGAGAAGTGATAGTGTTGAGAGTAGCATATATATAGTAGTATATTTTAACCAGTAGGTTTGAACTAACATTGTTTATATAAAAACTAATTATAGTGTCTTATTACACATACTTAAATCAGTTTAGTTAGTGTTCCTTCATATAATTGCTACATAATACCAACTAAAATGAATTAAAGAGGGTCAGTACGACACTTTAGTTAGTAAGCTTCATACAAAAAATAGTATGACAACGTTTGTCGTACAAACTCAATGTATGGTGAAACATTTATGGCAATTTAGTAAGTAATTGATTGGTATTTTATTGTCTACTTTACTTATTTAATGATGGTACAATCTAATGTGTTACTTTATTTTAATCTATATATTAAAGTTTTCAGTATCAATTAATTTGCCACTTATGGTTTTCTGTCACATTAGCTAGTTTCTTGTTAATTTTGAAGCAAAAATACGCTTATACGACAAAAATGATTTTTTAAAATCAAACTTCTGATGATCGTATTAAGATTTTGATCAGTTTGCCTAAAAGATAATTTTATCTGTTGTAACCTGTAATATATAACTAAAAAACACCAAAAGTGCACTTACGACGGTTTAGGTTCTGTATGGCAGTGTTATTTTGAGAACTAATGAATCAATTAACTTCATCATATGTCAATTTTCACCCAGAATCAAACTGATAAGTTTGATAATTTTTTTCTGAAAAGTTCTGTTAGGTTTTAGAGGGTGCTAAATCCAAATAATTTATTATTTAAAGAAAAACCAGATGGCAAATCCAATATATTGTTCATCCAAGTATATTGGGTATTCAATGGTGCTGAGTTCACAATTTTATTAGTTTTTCAATATTCAAGTAGTTATTTTTCATGGGTCTATTTTATTTATTTATTCTAGAAATGGTATAGTAAACACAATGATTCGGTTCAAAAGTTTTTACTGCCAGTGTTAAAGAAATTACACTTAGAGCTAACCTAACTTCATCCATAATGATGGATATAATGGATGATAATTAACATCAACAGCTGGTCTGAACGTTTTGGCATAATTATTTATTGCTAGTAAGTTTCAGGCCATGCTTATAGGTAGGGCTTGGCAAGTAAGTAAAGTAGATATGACTACCATACCACCAATTATATTTACAGGCACCACTGTCCCCATTTCTGATTGTATTAAAAATCTTGATTGGGAACCATCTGTCATACCTGTTTGCAGGGTCCTCTATTCTGCCCATCTATAACTAACTTTGATACTCTGCTATTTCAATCACAAGTCAAAAGTGATTAATGTATATGAGGGGTGACCCAAAAGTATTGATAATTGTAAAGCGCATAAAATATAAAATATTTTTTTTGCTTCCTCATATCTCCTAGGTCAGAAAAATCAAAAAATCATATAAATAGGCCACAATTCCCAGGAGGTATCCCTGTCATCAAGTCCCTCTGCTTGAAAAAAATGTCTACCAAAGTCAAAGACAAATTCTACCTTATGTCCCCAAAAGACCTTGGTCCTTTAGGTTCCGTAACTGTAATTAATCTGCTACTTCAACCATATGCCGTCTCTGACTGGGTCACATATGTACACCAGTATTCCTCACCAAAATTAGAATTAGAGACCACTCTTTTTTTGAATGTGGCATTGATGAAAGAACTGTGGATCATATCTTTTTCAGCTGCCCTAAATTTCCCCTGTATTTATATGACGTTCTTCCTTAAAATATCCCACGGCCAGTTAATATGCAATTAAGGTTAACCCAGGTTAATTCTCCATTCATAGAATGTCTAGCAGAATAATAAAAATCTTTAATGTTAAGTTGTAACCCCGATATCCAAGTATTAATATTCTTATTTGCCCATCGATAATCCTTTACTATGTGTATTAAAATGTGTCTGTGTTATGTGGTGGTATATTGTTCCAGGTAATGGTTCCAACTCCAGAACTTCATATGTAGTGAGTTTTTAAAGTTTTCAAATGTTCCATGCATCAAAAAACCAGTTGAACTATTAAGCATGTGTCTCCTTCTCCACAGGTGATTGAATAAGTTATGTGGATTAGTCCACAATAGAAGACAGCACAAGTTTTTGTTTTTTTTAGCATCAGCATTAGTTGAAAAGTTACCGGAACGTTAGAATATCTTTACAGGTTTCACAATTTCCTTCCTTGTAATACCAAGCTTCAACTTGTACAAGCACTAGTTTTGCCGCTTTCTGATTATTGTGATGTGAGTAATCGGGATTCTGATTTCAAAAACAAACTAGATCATCTCTTAGCAACACTGTCAAACTAGATCGCCGAATGCAGAAAGTGAGTTTAGAAACTCTTTAGAGATCAGGGTAGGTGACATTAACTGCAGCTCCATCATGACATATTGACTTTGCCTTATCACTAAATTTTTTCAGCAAAATTGTCTGTCAAACTAGTTCGCAGAATGCCAGAGGTGCGTTTAGTATGGGAGTTCCATCTCTTCTTACGTGATATCATGTTTCCTGTTTGCTATTATTTTATATTATTATTATGGTTCTGACTACATAATCCAATGCATGCTCTTATAGTTACAGCGCAGTTGTATAGTTATTTGTATTATGTTGGAATCCGCATTTTTACGTATGCTGCTGCCTGTACGTAAAAAATACTAAAACAAACCTAATATGAATAAGTGAACAAGCTCTCTAAGTATTGTAGCAAAACATATAGAGTTAACTAACCTCAGGATCTTCCCAATTCGGTTTTTTAATTTTTTCATTAGGGTTTATGTTGCGGTGTCTGCCCATTAACTCATCTAGCAACTGAGCAGCCGCTAGAACAGCCATTGTGATTGACAACTTAACAAGGACTTTACGCAAAATAGCATCGGCGCCCAAAACCAAGTTTCTAATACAAAAAGATGTATCAATGCAATGTGTAAGACAAAATAATTTGTACCACACTCAACCATCCATCTTGAAGTATTTTTTTATTATTTATTAGGCTAAGTACTGTGCCATACAGCTTGCTTTATATATATTTTTTATTATATTTAAATGCATGGATACGACCCGAACTTGGCTGGTTTTAATTCAAAAATAGATAAGATAATTTATAATATTTTTGTTTCGTTTGGTTTAATTTCAAAATACTTTACAACCAGCACCAACGCAAATACATCTTACTTACTTACTTTTCTACGAGTAGTGTTGATAACGTCAATAACATTGTATGTTTAGTATGAAGCGTTTTTCACTTAGTAAGGACAATAAACGTATACCTTTAAATGTTTATATCTCAAAAAGTAGCTATCGCAGGAAAAAATTTTTTTTGTCACATCTATTCAAAAAGAGATGTAAACAGGGATCAAAATTACACGTTGAAACCTAGGGTTTAGATTAATTTAAATTTGGAATGTAGATTATAATGATCGATTAAGAACATTGTATGAACAAGTTACTAGCTGTATAATAAAAATGGCTAGCCGCGCGCGCACCATACAAAAAAAAAATTGTGAAAAAGTAAAAACTCAAATTCGTATTTATGATGATACTTTAAAAAAAAATTGTGCGAGCTCTTCAAGTAGTGATAATGAAATATATAAATGTACTATACTTATTTATAAGTTACACTTAGCTCTTTTCTCATAGAGGGTGATAAAAAGTATAATGTATCACTCAGTCACAAAATAATTTTACCTCGTGCATGGTGCCTTTAAATCCCTCGTTGCGCTCCATATTCTACCTAAGATTCTACTTTAGAATTCTTAGCCAAGATCCCTTGTGATTGGAGTTGGGTCCATACCCGGTAAATACCCAGTGCTCGGGTAAATACCAATAAATACCTATTTTTAGCTACCTACCTACCTAAAGATTTGCTCAACCTTAATTTTCATGTCTAGTTTGTTGTACTGTTTTGATGGCAATGTGATACAAATGTAAAATCACAAATGTGCACACATTTACTTAAATGTGATATGTGTCCAGTGATTACAAAAATATAAAATAAGAGAGAAACTTGACGTTCCCAGTTCTGAACCATCAACTTCTATCTTAACCGTGACAGCTCCAATCGCAGATATAATTTCTAATCCCGATACATCAACCCTAAGCCAAATACAGCAATCTGCAAATGAACTACAAATACTGCTTGACGAGAAAGCAATGACCAATCACTAAAAAATCTTAATTGCTGGTTCGCCTTCTGGCTGGCTTCGCTGGTTAGACTTTTTTAATGATTAAGAGTTATCCTTTGAGTTACCGGCACGAAAGAATTTGTTGATAAATTTAACGCAAAAATTAAAAAAGAGGAAATGAGACAGATGTTCACAACAACGAATTACTTACGTTTACAGTGTGACGGCTGGAAGCAACGTAAAAATGAAAGAGTAGTTAATTTTATAGTAGGTGCCGAATCCTAAACTATTCTTCGTGGAGAGTTTATCAACAGAAGACAACAGATACACAAGTTTATATCTTAGCAATGAGATACTTAAACTGATGAAAAAGTATGTTGGGTCACTTGTTTTGATTTGAGATAATGCTAGTAAATGTAATTATTCAAAAGGTTTTCATAAATAAAATTCCTCAAACTATTCCTTTCAGTTTTTCAGCCCAAATATTATATTTATTAGCTCATGACATAATAAAATTCGAAGCTGTTAAAGGAATTTTGTTTTGGGGTAAGGCAGCTGATATTGATGAAGTAATTATTTTGCAAAAGAGGCAGTACGTGACAGCAGGGTTGTCAGACTTTCTGAAGAAGCTAGAAGCCTTTTGTTGCTTGACTGAAAACATTCAATAATTCGAACGCACTTTTCTTACCCCTTCCGTTAAAGGAGGATACAGTGTCACACCCAGTATAATCATGGAAAACAGGCAAAACTTCCACTCTTTAAGGCCCTGAGGAAAAAAAGTAGACTTTAGTTAGTGTAACAAAACAAATTAAATTAAAAGCATGATTTAATAGCGAAACGCCCAAACCTAGTGCGGATGCAATAGAGTGGCATGCGATGAAATTGTAATTCTTTCCTTTTTTCACATGAACCCACAATTACTTCCCCAGGGGCAATTTCAGGACACATTATACAGCTATGACAACAATATCCATGTCTACTGTGCGATCATTATCTTGCAATGGACCAAGGGGGTCTACGGCATCTGCAACGTGTTCTCTCGTGGTTGCTTCATAATTTTTGAAGTACTACTAAGTACCATCGTTTTTTTTCGTTTCTTATGTTGAATACAGCTATGACACCAACATCCGTGTCTACTGTCGTAACGGTCGGCGCTTATCCTGAGCAGTAGTGCCCAGGGTATATCGCGTGCCACTGTACGAATTATATGTGGAGTATGCTCACCTTATTTTATCCGCTTCGAGGTTAATTCTAGTCTACCTGTGGCTCCCCTGATGCGGCTGCAGCAGTTCACATCCACGGTCACAGACTCATCTGTATATAATACAGCAGGGCAGGTCGTTGCGTAAAATTTAAACAAATGTCACAAATTTCAATATTTATAAACATTTATGAAAAATTAAGATTAAATTTTACCATACATGTGTTTGAAATTAATTTTATTCTTCGTTTAGGTCGCTTATGCGTTGAAACCCTCCTAAAAATAATCATTAGTTCGGAACGTATTACATTATTAGACGGAGATATGCTAATTCACATTATCTATGTGCACACGATAATGCTTCATCTCACTCAATCATTTAAGCGGTTCAAAGACAATTACGGGTTTCTTAGCAGGATTTATGCTGTTCAACAAAATTGACTATATGGTACGAATAAGAGCATTTTTTTATTATATAGACTTAAATTGAACTGCCTGGAAAAGAGGTAGTTTTTTAAAAGTTCATAGTAGGCCTGCTGATCTCTTCTTACAGCTAAATACTGATAATTTTGACATTATTGAATAACCTCACCTCGCGCAGCTAGTTTTAGTCTGGCGAAAATCCGATTTCAAATAGTTTTATTACCCGCATATGTCGATTTGTATTTATACTTTTACAAAGTACGTTCCGCCTGTGTATAGCTTCTTCCCTCTATAAGAGCCGTGTTGCTCATGTGTTGCTCTATGGGTGCCATTGAAAAATGGCCTTAAGAGGCAGTACTACGTAACAGTAACAACAAGAATGACGCGATTAGTAAGTAAGCGTGCGAGAGTAGTGCAGCTACATCGCAATTCACTGATTTTTTCATTGAAATACATGAATAAGTTACTTAATAGTGCATTACACATAATTGTTACCACAAAATGCGTTTTTTCGGGGTCTAAAACACTATCACGGCTAATCTTTCGCAAAGTTGTACACTAATAGCACTAAGGACTTTGGAGATTTCGTTACCAAAACTTTAAAAAAAAACTGTAAAAAGGGTTATTTTAGGGTTTTTTTTCTATCGAAAAAAATTCATTAATCGTGTTTTAACCACAAATTATAAAGTATTATGTACAGTTTTAACGTTTTCAGAGTCTAATCCCGATATCCCGAAGAACACAATTATTAAATTTTAGTCGTATCTGTTCAGCACATCCGGAGAAACAAAAAGTGAAATTTAGGTGATGACTTCACGGCCAATGATTTAATAAAAAAAAATGTGTATAAAATTTGTTACAAAGAGGACTTGAAGTTGAAATTGGCAGAATTAGCCCAAAATAAGAGCTTGTTGCTATAAGGGGGAAAGGGGTTTTAAAAATTAAAAAAAAAAGTAAATATAGGTTTCTCTGTCTACGAAATATGCCGAAATTTGTTTTTATTTATATGTTCTAAGCTCAAACCATCTTTTCTAGGTTTCGTCATGAAATGTGGGAATGATATAATTTTAACTGACAGAACAAAACCTAGACAACAAGCTAGAGCGCAGCTTCGGGAGTCGTTTCTGGCTGGAGTTCAGAAGTTAAGAGGTTAGAAAGATTTAAAATTACCGTCTTCAATCCTTTTGGTGTTTTATCGGTATTTTAACGGCTAAGGTACCTATGAGGTAGGTATTTAGTTAATTTAAGGTTATTTTTTACTTCCCTGCACCATGTAATTTTTCAAAAAGATTTTAATGACTCGAGATGCATTACACCGAAACGAAATGCAGAAATCGGCGGCCAAAAATTATTTTGGTCAGAGTAACTAAAAGGGAGACCTTTATTTTTAGATTTAAACAAAAAAAAAAATTGTATAGATTGTTTTAAAAAATGTTGCTTTCAAGTATTAAACACACCCGTCTGTTGGCAGCACTCGCTCCGCTCGGGTAAACAAGCATACCCAAACCTAAACTAGCACTAGTATTTCAGTATAGACTTTTCAAAAATTTTGTTTTTTAAAAACCATTTTTTCCATCGACTTTTTTATTTCATTTGTGTATATAAATATTTTTTTACCCAAAAATAAAAAAAATGAGACTGCTAGAATTCTGTGGAGGGAGAAAGAAAGACTATGAAAAAGGAAACAAAGAGAGAAGAAAAAGTTAGAGGGAACTAAGCAGACATAAATTAAAAAAAAGCAGTTTTCAAACATAAAAAAAAGCTCTTCCTGAAAATCTTACTAAAAAAGAAGCAATTCTGATACATATTGTAAAAGAAATCACTCTAACTATTTGGTTCTTAGAAGTCAACACACACATACATAAGAAAACAATTAAAGCAAAAACCAAGGAGACAAGAAAGATAATCATTAATTTTTACGAACAAGATGATATTAGCTAGAAATCTCCAAACAGGAAAGACACTATGTCAATCAATGTCAAACAAACAGGCACAAATACTTATTTAGCTATAAAGCACATGATGACCATATCTGAAGTATATGCCTTGTTTAGATCCGATTATCCCAATTTAAAAGTGGGTAATTGTAAATTCTTTGAACTGAGATCCCTCTACGTAAGGCCAATGATCGAGAGGCATAATAATGTGTGTGTGTGTGTCTGGATTCATCAGGCAAATTATAACTTTTATTTAGAAACACTAAACAAGTTTTCTCCAACAGAAGTTGTTTTACCACTGAATTTATGAAACTAATTTGTTGCGATGTTACTAAAGAAATGTGTATGTCAAATGACTGCAGCATATTTTGACATTTTAGATATTCTTCCATTAAACAAGATAAATGCCACACTAAAGGTTGCTTAGAAGTAATGGCAAACCGTTGATAGTAGATGTCATATAATGACTGCAAGTAGTACCTTACAAGAACTCATTATCATGCTGAAGTACCAAACATCTAAATTCAAATACCACACATTTGCAATCAAAAGCTGTTGCGATCAGAAATATAGAATTGGCCCAAGAAAGTCTTAGTAAAAAATGACAAAATCACCCACACCACACCTACGACCAATCCCATACATCACCACTTAAAATCCCACAGTCATTAAATCATAAAATCAATGCGATGTGTACCCGTCTGGAAGCGAATTTGACAACTAGTATTTATGTGAATTATGTTGGTTTTCTAAGATTACTTCAGTAATTGTTATTCTTTATAATATTTATATTATATAGTATAAATATTATGCTATTAGTAATCAATAAAGAATACCAAAAACATGTGTATGATTTTTTGTTATTTTCGTACTTGTCCCATCAGTCAGGAATTCATATCCCACCAGTCACAATTTGTAGTGCTTAATTTTTTTAGGAAAGTAAGCTGAGTACCCATTTGTGGTCTATCACATAGACCAGGTCTCAGCACAGTAAATTAAATCTGAGTATGTGTAGCATTTATGCTAAAATATTGTTTAATACTTATAGGTATGCAGATGTGAGGTATTTTTGACTATCCTACAAGTCACACTCCAAAATTAATAATATCATGGAAATATGTACATCAATATTATTCTAAGTTGGTTCATTCTATTTTACAATATCTATTTGACAATAGTTATATAATTATTTAAGATCTAAAGTAATACTTACAAGTCAAAACATATGATATTCTGGTGTCAACTGTCCTACTAGTCACTATGGAATGACCCCTGTACTTATGTTGAGAAACATTCAATCAAAGTTAACTATGTATAAATTAGTGCAAAACTGCAGTTATGAGTAAAAGTATTTATGGTATGGCTCCACTTGTTTTTAATAAAAATGCTGGACAGTTAAAGAACTACCATTAATTTTATAAGAAAAACTTGTTAAGTCTGACGTCCACTAGCGCCGCCAATTGATATTTTTATATTCCTATTTGTGCAAAGCTAATTTCAAAATTGTGCTACAGAAATATGTAAATGTTAAAAGTGACCGATTTTAGCAGATATGCTATCTACAACTTGCAGTTTTATCCTAGAAACATAACAACACATCAAAAAAATTATAAAAATTATAAAAAGTAATATATTTCTGAAGACGCACTTTTTTAAATTAGTTAGCAGGGGTAACGCTCTTAAACTTGTTATGTTACTACATGTTCAATGACTTCATGAATGAGTGTTCATTGTATAAAATTTGATTCCTTTAATGTCACATTTATTAATTATTGATAATAATAATAAATTTATTAAGCTCTCTCACAGTACAATGTTGTATAATTAATGTACATAAAATTTGTTTTAAATTGCAAAATTTTACAGTGGGAAGCCCAAACTAGGTAAAATCTGCAAATATGGGTCACCTAGTTTCCCCTCACGGATATAAAATAGATTATTGTGAAAAAATTAATATGTGTGCGTGCGCGTGGGTGAGTGTATAAATACTGATTTGTATTTGCATTAAAATAAAAAAAACTGTCTGTTTGTCTATCAAGGCTCTTTTTCTCGGCTATAAATGAATATCAAATTCTTAGGTCTACAGTTACTTGGAGGAGCTATAAAAAATTAAAATTGGCAAAATTACCAAAAAATACGGCCAATTGCATATTTTGATACATGCAGGTAATCGGAACCTATAGGGTACTTTCTGTAGATCTAGGAATCATTAAATTTGACAAGAAGCAAACTCTCATAGCAAAGTAAATGAAAAACTCAAAGCTTATATTTTACATGAAAAACTTGCATTACAAACATACATTTTGCAGTTGGTGAAATGAAAGAACATTATAACAACAACTAAACAAAGTCTGCCCTTTAATGTGATTGTGGGGGAAAATTAAAACATAGGTACTCAGAAAGAAGGGACAAAAATCTTTTAAGACTCGATTCCCGTGATGGACGAACTATCTACATACAAGTTTGTATGGAACCCTCAGTGCGCGAGTCAGACTCGCACTTGTCCAGTTTTCTTATCATATTTTTACCAGCTATTGCGCGCGGTTTCACCCGCCCTAAATTTGGTTATCGGTGTAGGATTTCAACGGCAACTCCTCAATTATAGAAAAAAAAAGACTCACACTTGACGTTTTCAAGTACCCTATGTCCTTACCCGGGATTCAAACTATCTCCATGCCAAATTTCATCCTAATCCATACAGCGGTTTAAGCGTGAAGAGGTAACCGACAGACAAACAGACAGACAGAGTTACTTTCTCATTTATAATATTAGTATGGATTGCTCACTTCACGAGTTACCATCAAACTTTGAGTACTAGTATAGTATTATTTATAATCTATGTTTTTAAATAGTTAGTGTACATTTGATTTACTATTGACACGTTAGATGTCGCTTTTTTTATTTAAAACACGCTATGTTTACAAGGAAAGCATTTCAATCGATTGCACTTTTAACGACTTTTTTCTTTGGCTGAAATGCTAAAAAACTTTGGAATACGATGACTTTTAGTGTCGTTAAAAAAAAAAGCATAATGTGTACTGTGGAGATCGACGTAATTATCATCAACGAAACTAGTCCGTCCATTTTCGTTCATCGACTAGTTGAATTTATGGACTAGTCGAATCCTTCGACTTGTAGTTTACGTAAACTGTGAGACATGATCTCATAATGGAAGAACTTTCTTCATATAATAAGTTTGTATGGAACCCTCGGTGCGCGAGGCAGACTAGCAAGTGGCCGTTTTTTCCTTTTAAACCTTTAATTTCCAAAATTTCATTCAAGGCGATTTTCACTCTAAATCATATTTGATATGCCTCACTATTGGAGTATTCAAATGCCCTAACAACTTGTAATCAGTTTTACACTAAATATCATATTGAATTTCAGGTGAACGTTGCAAGATTTTGTCCTTTGAAAAGACGCTACTTCCTGCCACATTTTCTGTGTGGAAGCCAGATGGAACTAAGATACTTGTCCAAGATTTAGGGACCCCTTCAGGCACTGTAATGCCATCGGCACTTTTAAGGACACCTGATGTTTTGGCCTTACAGTTTGATAAATCAGTAATTAGTTAAATATCATTTGAATTTTCTTATAATTCAAATAAATAAAACATGGACTCTAAAATGTAATAAAGTTTTTGATTTGGTAGTCTCATAATGTGTGGTCAGATATGGTATCTGTTGGTCGGACTGTGCTGGCATTGACTTGAAGTGTTGATCAATGTTTAAAGGAAAAACGCATTGTTGTAAGAAGATAATAAGTATATAGTAATAAATATTTTTGGATATTACACACAGCGCCGTCTGGCTCCAAAGTAAGCAAAGCTTGTGTTATGGATACCAGACAACGGATACGAATACATATATATTACTTTCTAAATACATACATATGTCGCAGGCAAATCGTATAATTCGCCGTTTTACAATATGCCTAGGCAGATCGTAAAGTATGGAATAGAATTTATCATATAACTGAACAGATTAATTATATGAAGCTGGGCTGGAACGCTCCGCTCGCTTCTCTCGCTCCGCATATACGTTTACAAAAGAGAAACTGAAACTAACCTAACAACATACATGACTTATACAGTGCGAATTCTGTCCCTTTCGTTTCCATACTTTACGATCTGCCTAGGCATATTGTAAAATGGCGAATTATACGATTTGCCTGCGACACATACATAAATACATCCAGACTGAAGACAAACACAAATGTTTATCACATAAATGTTTGTCCAGTGCGGGAATTGAACCCACACCATTTGCACAGCAGCCGGCCACACTACCAACTAGGCTGCAAGGGATTAACTATTAGAAAAGTTTTATATAACTACGAAAATATTGATTTCAAAGAGATGATTAAAGGTCATATTAACATGAAGAGCCCATAGTACCTAAATTTAATTTTTTAGATTGCTTGTTAAAATTACTCAAAGAAATGATCATGTTCTACCGGATATTCTACTACTACTGATTTTTCTCACTTTTGAGAGTTTGATAGAATGTATTTTTTTCAATATTTAACCCCACGGGCCAACTATTTAGTTTACTATTAACTGACTCAAACTCAAACTTTGTTCATTAAAGTAGACTTTTAAACAGCACTTTTGAATCGTCAGTTTAATTATTAATTTTATAAACTTTACGAACGGTTCTGAACGATTTACTACCGAGTAGAAACGGCAAGAAACTCAGCAGTTAATCTCTAATATTTTTTCAACTTCATATTAAAATAGAAAAACAATTTAGCCTTACATTAGGTAATAACATAATATACAATGTTTTAATTTTAAAAGACTAACTGGTTATGCCGTTAAGTTGGTCCGTGGGAAATATCCAAAAAAATTTTACCATGAACCTTTCACACTCCTTTGTAAACAGTTTCGGAAAAGAAAGGTTCTATGCGGATTATCATGAAATATTTTCAATAAAAGAGGCTAAAAGCTGAATAGAGCTGTATATTTAATTTCCTGTAGGATAAATTTTTATACTCCCATATAAAAAAGGAATGCTATAAAACTGCTCTTCCACATGCACTTTGTATCAACCCTGGGGGCAGACCTCCAATATCTTGGACTAAGGTCCATAGACTTTCGCCCAGTCTCCTTTAAAACACCAATTGACGCTAGTTAGCAGGAGCAACGCTTTTAAGGTGAATCCGAACATAATTATTCATAGAAACTGGATTACACTAAACATCTTTAACTATAAACATTTCGCTATTCAAAACGTGTTATTATCATAAAGCGCTATTTACCATAGTTGCAAAACGCATATTCATCCATAAAAGGCCTGAAGTTTTTTTCGAATTAATTTATTGTATGAAATAAAAAAAACATAAGTAATAATAAAAATCAATAAGTAGGTAGGTATATGATTATAACGCATTTAAGGCAGCACAGTGCTTTTTATAGTTATGGATAATAATATTGTGCACTGCAGGTTGTATGGGAAAATCTACTTTGTATTCACCTTAACTCCGTATAGTATTGTCTATACATCAGGGTTGTAGCTAGAGTTGAATCTAAGGTAGGGCAGCGGTGATTTCATGCACGGGTACGGCGAAAGTAATTTTTCTATCTTTCATTATTTTACCTGCTTGTGAGCGTGAGTAATTAAGGTAGAAGGTAATTGGGTGGGATCGTGGGAAAACAAGAGCAAAATGGTATTAAATTATAGTACGGGAAATAATTTATATATATTACACCCTAGTTTATGGTACTTTTAAGGTAGGGCATTAGTATTTCAAGGTAGGGCATTGCCCCACAATGCCCCCCCTTAGCTACGGCCCTGCTATACATACCACCGAAAATATTTATCTTACCTATCTATAATAGTATAGTATTATTTAGTCTGTAGGTACTATGTATCTGTATGCGTTTCATCTAGCACCGTGCATCCGAGTCATTTGTCCGAGCTTACAAACTCATTAGGGGGAATGGTCAGCCGAGATCCAACTATTCTAGCTATTCCCTTTATTGTGTGCTCGTTGAGTTGCTGTTAAAAAAGCGATTGCAGAGATAAAAGGAGAATGAGAGAAATGTACCTACCTAGTTCAAGCCAACGACTAAGATTAACAATATAAAGAGGGGAGATTTGGCATACATCGCGCTGCTCCGGGCCATTGCTAATATCTAAGCTCAATACGTATCAAAAAGGCTTATTATTACATATAGATAGGAATTTATAAGCAGCCCAGCTTGATAATACCGTGCTCATGGGTTAATAAAAAAGAGAAAAATCGTAATTAGCGAACCAGCTTGATAATACCGTACTCCCGGGTTGATAAAAAAATGAGAAAATGTTAAATAAGCAAACCAGCTAGATAATAGGTCCGAGTTGATAAAACTGCTTATTATACGTTTGCGGAAAAATGTTGAAAAAAAAAATTATTGTAGAAAATAGGATTTAATCAAACCATACATCACCGTAACATAACATTAGGTAGGTACCTACTTAGTAGTAGTTCAGTAGTGTCGGTTATAAGCTCCTTCCCCCCTCCGATATTAGGGAATGGTAAATTTTCGTCTATTTTCGCAAATAGTTACTAAAACTATTTTATAATTATTAAAGAAATATATATATATATAAAAGACTGTCACATTAAGCCTTTTAATTTGATATGTCACGTTGATTTTGTTACGCGCAAATCCGGATCCGGAATCCTAATTTATAAGGAAAACTAAAAAAAAAAAACCTTGAAATTTCCGTTGTTTTATAGTCGTAGTCGAGTCCGGGGTACAGGTTTCTATATAGTAACATAATCAAAAACCGGCCAAGTGCGTGTCGGCCTTCGCACATTTAGGGATCCGTACCAAATAAAGAATATATGCCGCCTGAAAAGCAGAATTATTCCTAAGCAGTAGCTGAGTGAATCTCTTCTGTGCTACGCAGTTGACCGCAAATAGTTGGTTGTAAAAGGAAAAACCGGCCAAGTGGGAGTCGAACTCACGCACCGAGGGTTCCGTACCTACCATCATTAACGTAATTTACGAACACAAAAAAAACAAAAGTGGTCCCCCATCCAATTGCTGACCAAGCCAGTCGTTGCTTAACTTTGAATATAGTTTCCAACAAACAAATATGTTACTGTTTCGCTTAATAATAACTAGATGGCGCTGTAGCGGTGATGGTAAATGGCTCGGGCCCGTCTCAAACTTGGCCGGTTTTTATTATTTGTTGTTATACTTTAGAGCTTACACACACTATGATCACTACAAGATTATTTGTGTTTCTGTTTTTAACCACGTTTTTCTTATTTCCGCGTGGTGTTTGTCTGTTTGTCGCAAGTTTTCTGCGATTCTTGCAAATAAAAATTTTATCACTTCCCGACTAGCTAGCAGGCTCAAATTTTCAGAGAAGCTTAGTTCTAGATGACAATCTAATATTTCATCGCTTCTTGCACTCTGCGAGCAGTATTAAGCGTTAAATGTTTTGATATAAGCGGTTTGTTCTTAGCCCAACGGCTTCTATGATTTTAAATAAAATGATGTTTGCACACATTCTGACAGAGGGCGCTGAAGTTTAAATGGTGTAAACAAGATATTCTAGTGAACAGAACAAAAAAAATTGTGGAAAGAAGATAATTAAGAGGAAAGTGGATAGAAAATTGCGAAATAAACAAAATTTAAGTCGTAATTTACAAGAAGAAAGTAAGAAGAAGGAAGAATTTTTTTTTTCGCTTTCTCCTTTACAATTTGTTCTGTAGATAATAATAGAAGAGATAATAAAGGAAAAGGTGAAAAAAAAAGATAGCGAGGAAGAGAAAATTTGACCAAGGAAACGGCGATGCAGCGCATAAGGGGTGCCAGGAGAAGAAGAATGCCAAGCAGCAAGAAAAGCGGGCAGCTAAGCAATCAGGTGAGCGAAAAGTGCACGTGCACGTGATGCCCAACGAAAGGCCAAAGAAAGGGCAAACGCGAGCGATCGAGAGTCAGGAAGAGTACGAAGCGCGCCTCGAAACTGAAAGAAAGCGCGTCTCGAGAGCGATTGAGTCGGAAGTGGAAAAAGAAGCTTGTCTCGCAGCTGATAAAATACGCAAGGCCAGCTCGAGAGCGATTGATTTGTGAATGTTTGTCTACGTGTTGGGTCTATAAGAGTTTGACGCGCAATAGATGTAGATCACGTTACCCTTAGCTTCTATATTACTCATTTATGCCTAACCTCATTTCCCCGGTTAGACATGGCAATCCGGAGAAATTTGGAAACCAAGACGGTTTAGACGTCTTTCTATTAAAATGAAAATTTTCAATAAATGGTTCAAGCATAACATGTCTTACATTAATTTCTTAATACTTTCAGCTACGATAGTCGGGAAAATGATTCATTTATTTTCAAGATTTATATAAAACTAAAAAGTAGAAAATTTCGTTTTTCTAATGAAAATATTTTTTCTGCCACTCAAAACTCCTGACATGCAGCTGCTGCATCAAGGATATGTAAAACTTAAAACGGGGATGCGCATTTAAGTAATACATACTCACAATTCAGAAAAGTGAATGACGACTACACTCTGCTTTTGGTCGCTATGACACTCAGTGATAGCACAATTTAACAGAAAGTATAAATAAAGAGCTGTCGGTGGGTTCGCGAAACTCTAATGAAAGTTCACTCAGTTTAGCGAACAGTTCCGATTTACCCTTCACATTAATCTGCGTTCATCTCACTTTGTTGCTATTAATTTAATCCTTTGGGTGATAGTACAAACTCCTTGGGGATGGGTTATTAAATGCGCCCCCACGTTTTTAGCTTTTTAGTTCATTAGAAACACGTGGTTACGTAAACGTTTTTTTATACATATTATTACGATAGAGAAACTAGATTATAAGTTTGTACCGTACCGCCAAGCGCCGCGCCTGAATTCGAACGTAATAATTGTTTTTGACGTGACAACGTCTTTTAAATTGGTTTGCCGGGTGACACTTCAAGAAACTGCGTTACGCTCCGCTCACGTTATGCGCTCACAATGAGAGCGAGTGAGAGGCACGCGCCCGCCTAAGAGCGAGAGAGACAGACATAAAATCATTGTCACGTAAAACTTTCGCCCGTATACCGACTTTACAGGCAACCAGTTTTTTTTTAATTTGGTAAGTGTTGGTATTCAAAATGTTAAAATTTTATTTTTCTGTAATGTTGCATGGTTCATAAACTTATATTTAATTCCTGTTTAACACAAGTAACAACTTTATCTTAGTAACTTTTGATGGAAGTTGTACGAAAATAATTACTTATTGCCAAAAATCTGCTCTGAATCAGTTTGAAGATGGTGTTGTGTTTATGTACCTAAAAGTTTATAACACATTTCACTTGCATGACACCAACTTCAACTACTTCTTTTTATTGTTAAAAAGTTTTTATTTTTTGCTTTTGAGTGACGAATTGCTTTTTGTTTTTCTTATACTTAATAAGTGTAATAATAATGTAAAAATAAATTTTATACAATAGTCAACATAAAAGGCGTGTTTCACCAGTTCCAAATTAACATCAATTATTTTTTTCTCCGTAAGTTTAAGTTTCAATTCCACTTCATTCATATGGGACCACATCAGGAGCACACTCTTTCGAATAAAAAAAGAATTTTTAAAATCGATTCATAATTGTCGAAGAAATCGGTGGACATACCTACATAAAAAAAATATACCTGTCAAACATAGAACCTCCTTTTTTTGAAGACGGTTTAAAAATACAATAAGCATTTTTTATGGAAATTTAAGTTCAAGCGTGAAGACCCCCTGGTTGTAAAACAATCTTGAATTACACGGAAAGTGATTAATAAAGCGGAATTATAATTAAAAGACGCAATCAAATTATTATAGAAACAATTAATACGCTCTTTAATTTGTTAGTAATAACAGTTTATATTCCGGCTGATAAGAGATGTAAGTAGAAACCTACCTGCTTGTTGCAGATTAAATTGGATTTTAATTTTGTGGTCGTATACCTACAGAAAGGTTAGGTTTTTTTTTAAGTTTTAGAAATCACTTGATTTAGTATAGTGTAACACAGTGTATTGGTTATAGTGCATATAATTTCCTATAACACACACAATGTAAATGCACGTACACACCTTTACCAAAGTAGATAGATACTAAGAGCGAGTCACACACACATACCTACATACCTAATAGGTACTCACATACCTACACTCGAAGTCATAGAATAATTTATATTCTTTGCTTACCTCACATTAAGAGAAACACATAAATAAGTCTCAATATGAAAGTAACCAGATTAGATTGGATGTTTATTTTATGATAGCTATTGTAACTGGCTGTATGTACTTTAACTGTTGCAGGTTTCTAAGAAGACTGGTATGTGGAAAATATTGATTATAACAAATTTATTTTTATGTAAGTTTTTATTGTGTCTTTAAACTAAAGGCTAAGTTTATTTTTTTGATTGGCAATTCCATACTTTATACAACTCTGTGGTAGAAACACAGAAGGTAGAAATGACGTGCTTATCACTTATCAGCTGTAGAAAACACGTTATGTTGTAAGTATGTCTATCCATGCTCTGGTTACCCCAGTTTGGGATTAAAACCGTGAAGTAAAACTTGTATAATATAGAAATATCTCTTAGGACTACAGTAAAGGGTTCTTAAAGAAGTAGCTTGTCTTTGACCATTCAAAAGTGTTCTTAGAAACCTATTTGAATAAATATTGTTGGATTTGATTCTTAGCAGAAAAATAGTTCACTTGGTCATACCAGCACCAAATTTTAGTATGTTATTATACATATTATTCTCTTTAAAAACCGTCAGGAGAAAAGCTGTAAAGTTCCTGGATCCTCAGATACGACGAAGTCATCAAAATGGCAACCGCCGCATTTTAAAAAATGCAAATTATTTTAGTTATGCCGCTTTTGGTGAAGCTTCGGGCGATCGTTCTGCCCGTCCGCATGCTGTTCGCCGATTCTAATTATTTACTAATGTCATAATTTATATATTAAGTTACTACATAGGAAATAATTGTTATTGTTGTTAGTGGTTATTAGTAAAATTACTTCATAATTTTTTGAATCTGAACGAGTGCGTGGGTAAGTGACGTTAAATCTGTTATTTTTTAATTTATTATTATTATTAATAGGAATTATTATTAACCACTTGCATGGTGTAGGTACCCCGGTCTTTACGATATTTCAGTAGGTAACAAAAATTTATAATTAAGGCCGCAGTCTAGCTGTGCACGACATATAATTTTAGGTAGTTTTTAGCAATTACTTATAAAAGATTTTTATTCTATTTTCTGTCATGAAATCCACAGAACACTTTCAGTTTACCGTTTTTAAATTAAGTTAACTTTCAGTTGCAATTCAATAAAAAAAAAACAAGTATTGTTTTGATTAAAATGACGAAGAATTGGAACAACTAAGGCATCTTCATTAAGAAAACAAAAGCTGTATTACGGAAAACACTCAGCACATATTTAACTTAAACCTTTTAAGGTAAATATGTGCTCAACCAACATCTGAATATAGTTAGTACTACCAAAATACATGTCGATTAAAATACACTTACCATAAAATATAACGGATGAAACTCAAGCTAAGTAAACTGCTGAGTGATGGAGAAACACAACCACTTGATTGAAACGTATGTACCTATATAATATTTATGCAGAATAAATATTTCAACAGTGTTTGCTTTGCGAATAACCTGAAACTCCTAAGGAAAACCTTGTTTCAGTGTAGGTATACCTTTAGAATTGGACCTGATAGTCGTATGAAGACTTAGTATCACAAAGTTTGTTATATAAGGCTTCTGAACTTCAGTCGTCAAATCCTACTCGTTTTGCGCAGACATTTTTACAATTATTTATGAAGAGAAGCTTGTTTTCGTATTCCCGAACTGATATACATTGTTAAAAATATATTTAACCTTACCAATCGCAAGCTGTGAAGCCAAGCGCTTCTTTTCATAAATACAGAATGACGATGTCAAACTCACGACTTAACCATTTATCCGTTTTGTCCATAAATGTTGATTTAACTAAGAACCTAGAATGTAAGGAGCAAATTAAAGAGTTTGCCAAAGGAAAGTGCAGAAAGGTTTCTTTATAATTTGTCATTTTTATTACGGTTGTATAGATTGTTTAAAACTAAGGCATAATATATGATAATATAAATCAAATATTTTACTGCCTCATTTTTTTTTTAAACTTTGAGTAGTTAGGTGGGCCCCTAAGTAGTATTAGCCCAGGGCCTCCAAAACTAACGGTCCGGCCATGAACCCGAATGTTCAACTAATGAAACAGCGTATGGTTCCATATTCTCAGAACGCGCCTCGCACATACAGGAGACCACCCTTAGTGCTAAAGATCCATTTTTTTTTTGTTTTTTCTTTCTGACCTAATCACGAAATTCTAACAAAGAAATCAAGAGTTTAGAAAAAATGATCAAAAAATGGTCTCAATTGTGCCCGACTAAAAGAACAGTTTTTGCAATTCTTTCCAGGCCTTCAAAAAGAAAAGGTTGGTAGGTTGGTTGGTTTTTTTGAAGATGATGTGCGATATGCAATTTAATGGCATGTGTCTAGCTCGTGCTGCGAATATTGTTCGCAAACAAATGCTTAAAGAATATCCATTGCTTTTCACGCTTCTAGCCTTTATAGCAACATTAGCAACTAAATTTGTAGAATGTTATTTTTTTATAAGTGCTTCATCTTCATCTGCAAGCGCATAGCGATGAATATCCTTTTCGCCCGCTTACGTAACTGAGTTCTGTAACTGGTTTCGTCAGAGATAACCTTCTTTTTCTGCTTTGGTAACTGATGTTTTTGGTGTCAGGTCCAATTGTAAGGGTATAGACACTGAAACATGGTTTCCCTTGGGTGTTTCAGGTTTTTCGCAGAATAAAAACTGTTATAATATTTTTTTGAAATTTCTAGATTTCTGGTCTCCTACACAGATATAGTCTGAGTCTGAGATTTACTTAGCTTGGGTTTTATTCTCAAAACTTTTTAATTTTAATCTATTAGCTTTATGTTCTTGAAACGTTTGGAAAATATGTTCGAAATGCATATGTACCGGGATCGAATCATACTTTCCATAGGTATTCAATAAATGATCAGTCAATGACTGATAGCTGCGATCCGTTGGAACTTTTAATGGCTAATTTTTATCTTTTTGTTTGACAAATTATACATTTTTCCCATTTTAATGCAGGTCTAACTGAAGTCGATTCGATAATTTTTATAGATCATTCACCTAAAATAAAATGTGTTGGTAAGTAAAAGGAAGTACTTTACTTACTTAAAACCAGATATGTAAGTTGGTAATTTTAAATTATCATTTTATGCAAATATTTTTAGTGGCTAGATTTTGCCCGCGGGATCCCTTGTGCCTAATTCAGTTATAGATATTTTTTTTAATACAATAGCAATTGGGCTATTCCTGTGGAAATATTTATTCTTTTGGCATGAAAAGTAGCATATGTCCTTCTTCTTCCCTTTAACAATAAAGTATTTTTGTAGTTTAGTACTTTGTACTAAAATCAGCTTCATTAATTGCTCTGTTTTCTCGCAGAAAGGTCACCTATTAATTATAAAAGGTACTTAAGGTGGAACCGAATATAACTATAAACATTTTGCTGTTTAAAATTCATTATAATTATATTTGTCTATTTATCAGAGTTCATCATTAGTTTACATCTTGAGTTTTTGTTAATTTCTTACAATTAATTAATTTGATAAAAATTAATTTGATATGCAAGTGGTTAACAATAATTGCTATTAATAATATTCTCTAACTTAAGCAAAATAACAGATTCAAGGTCACTTACCCATGCACTCGTCAAGATTCAAAAAATTATGGAGTAATGTTACTAATATTAGAAGAAAACAAAAACAAATAACTTAACAACAAAAAGTAACAGTAACAATTAACAACAATAACAATTGTTTTGTATGTAATTACTCAATACAAAAATTATAACATTTGTAATTAATTAGAATCGGCGAATAGCCCGAAGCGCAACGAGCTTCACCAATAGCGGACTAATTAATTCATTTTCCATGCTATTCATTCACTATTTTTTTATACAGAAAGCTGATAAATACTTTGTTGATACTAATATTAACATAATATAATATAATAATAATTATAACACTAATAATAATTCCTATGTTGTCTTGAATAAGTTTTGTTCAATAAATAAAAAAATATATTCTATAATCAAAATACAGAGAATTTCAAAAAATAATTTTCACACAATTTTAAATATTTTACTAACTATGCTACTCAGGTGGACTTATGTTCAGACAATATTGTCGAACAGTTAATTATCTTTCATTTGATACCCCATTCATGTATATAGTATTTATAATTTCAAAATAATTTGCATTTTTAAAAATGCGGCGATCGCCATTTTGATGACTTCATATCTTAGGATCCAGGAACTTTACAGGTAGTCTCTCGAGGGCTTTTTAAAGAGAATAATATGTTTAACAACATACTAAAATTTGATGCTGGTATCACCAAGTGAACCATTTTGGGCCTTTTCGAGGCTAAGAGAAGCTACTATTAGATTTTTGAAGGGTCGGCAACGTGTTGAGAGCGTCCATAGGCTACGGTGACCGCTTACCATCAGGCTGACCGTAAGCTTGTTTGCTACCTAAGTGGTATAAAAACAATTTGTATGTTGTCTTCTGACTTAATATCATAAGACTTGCTTGGAGCTTATTGCGAAAAGTCTGAAGTACCTACTTGGGGTCTATGTAAATATATGTGAATACATTTAACCTATCAAGACTGAAAAAACAGTTCCTTACGTTTATTCAGGCCTCTGTTACACAGCAGTAGGTATAAAATATTTTCAATTCCTTGGTCTTTCTTTAGGGGCAAGAAACCACTACGCTCTGGTAACTGACTGTCGCCAGTGTAGTGTAAGTTTAAACAGCATTTTAATATGGCCAACCAGGCCACAAGCGCTCTACGGCCGTATAGTTTTGTGAGCAACATAGTTCTTAGTATTTGGTCCCCCACGGCACGACGGTTTATGTGTATTATATAACTAGGTAAATAAGCCGTGCATATTCGTTATTATGTATGTAACGACAGAGCAATCAGCTCTTAGCTTTAAAGTTTTTGTTATAGTGAAAATTCTGTACTAGTTATTTTATTCTGTGGTATCGTGTCCGAGAACTCGAGCCCGATACCACACCACACAGTACTAATCTCCCTAAAAGATGTACAGGAGACTAACAGACTACAATTAACTTCTTTTCGGATTGAAAGACTAATAATCATGCAGGTAATAACCATTAGGGACCATTTTTTATATGTGTTCACTTAAAACCAAAAACAAAAGAGGTTGCTTTAATGCTAACCTTTTATTTTTCTGTTCATAACTAAAATTAATTCGCCTAGTTAGATTTACAATCTCGCGTCGAGCGTGTATGCTTTCGTGTCACATTTTTGTGACCCTTGGTTTGGTTACATACAGTATTTCAAACTGAGTTACTAAAATCTTTTAGCACTGTTAAATACATCACAATAATCACATTTTATTTTGCTATAGACAATAAACAAACTGTTTATGTAGGTTTGTACTTATTTAATTTGTTAATCAAAAACTCGCGCACGAACTAAAACATTTGTTGTGATAGGTAAGAGCGACAACAGCGCACTCGCGCCCCGGTGGGACTGAAGGCGGGGGTCAAGCTGGCAACAGTATTTTTTCTTTACATAGGGCTAGGAGTGGTGCTCCACATTTTGCTAATTTTTTATACAAAATCTTCTGGTTCACATGTCAGACTGTGTCACACTTTTTCTTTCACAGTCGTGGATATGAGCTTTAAGTCGCGCGCATTTACTAGCGCTCCACTTTGTGACACAGTCTCCTCAGTGCAAATCCGTACTAAATCTTGAGTTAACTGTCTGTGTAGAGAATGTTTGTGAAATGCTATTTTAACATAAAGAGTAATAGTAGCATAATAATTAATTATTTTAAGTAAAATATAAAACGTATTGTTTTCGTAAGTAGATAATTATTTATGGGAATGCGCTGCATTAGCGCTCCTTAGGACGAGCCGCCTTAGTTAGGAACATCTCTTACAATATATGGGTACCTATAGAGAAATACTACTAATTTAACCTATTTCAATGGAAATAGGCAATGATTTGCTCCTAAAACTTTAGGGCTCGGTAAGATAAGCTAAACTCAACACAGAGAAACTACAAAATTTGGATTTACGTTTACCGTAGCAATGTTACCTACACTGTTAACCTACCAGTTTATGTTATTGAGGTACTACAGACGCCGTAAAAACTAACCTTTTCAGGCTTCCTTATACAAATCAGCCTGTATTAACTTTATAGATAACATTGCTTTTGGACTGTGTTTGCCTCCGGATGTCGAAAATATATTTGGTGACCTGTCTTGGAGGCTAAAAGTGAGAATATTAAACAGAGATCTTAAAAGTTCTCCTCCACCAATCATTCATCCAAGTCACTTGTGGGCAAAAGTGATTAATGGTCAACCTGTAAGGAGGAATCTACCAAGCAGTCGGATACCACCTGAACTCGACGATGAAAACAATATGAAACTAAAGTTATTCCGCCTCATGTATGAAACTGTTAGCGAAAGCGACCTGAAGGTACAAAGAGCTGAAATGATAAGAAGTTTTTACAACAATTCCAAGGTTTTCGAAGTAGGCTATTTGATGGGAGATGTTACCGATAAGTACAAAGCCATGAAAGATATATCAGAAACGCTAACCAAGTATTATAATGATTGGAAGCCGATTGAACATATTAATGCTTACGAGCAAATTGCTAATCAAGCCATTGAAATTACTAGTGTTATTGAAATCATGAAGGGTATTGAGAAAAACGCGACCAGGCTAGGGTAAATATACTACCTACGTACACGGAAGTTAGGTTAGAGAGTGTTATTTTACCTATGTGTGTGAACTGGAATAAAAATGTAAAACTGCTTCTATTAAATAAATGTTGTTTCATGGCAATATACTTAGTTGGTGGTGGTCGAGGGCGTTTGATTTCACCTTGTGTCCTGAGTGGCGGAGTCTCGAGCCTTGTGTGTACCAACAACTCTTTTTCCTAATTTCTCAAATACAGTAATTATTCACACCACTGGCTTTTAGGTGAAGGGAACCATCGCGAGGAAACCTACATACGTCCAAAAGACGTTTGTGAAGTCCAAAATCCGCACTCGGCCCGCGTGCGGACTATAGTCCAAATCACCCTCGGTGAGGGTAGGCCATGACACAACAGTGGGGACGTATGAGGCTGTTAAAGTTAAACATTGTAATATAAGTTTTTGGTGTCAATCCTATTATTGATTGATAAGATAAAAGATATTCTACAAAAATAATCTGACTCAAAAAATGTAACAAACAGTAAAACATAACACCTTAAATAATACAGGTAAAAAAGACCTAACTAGAAGTCAAAAAAAACTTTGGTCATGAGTTACCTGCAGCATGGGGCTTACGAAACCGAAGTTCTCTAAAATTGTAGGGGCATTGTACAATCGAGATCAAGTTCATGCATGGGCGTAGCCAGCTTTTGGATTAAAGCGGGGGCAGGCTTGGCTAGGGGGGGGCAGACCTGATAGAAAATGTCATTTTAATATAGTAAACATGTTCATTTTGAGCCAATTACTTCAGGTAATGGGCACCTAGGGGGGGCCTGTACCTCGCTACGCCCATGAGTTCATGGCGACAAAAAAAATTTATAGAAACCTGCAATTGGTAATGGCATATCTAGCTTTCGCCCGTAGTTTCACCCGCCCTAAATTCAGTTTTCGGTGTAGGATTTCAAAGGCAACTCCTCAATTATAGAAAGAAAACCGTCTCACACTTGACGTTTTCTAGTAGCCTATGTCCTTCCCCGAGACTCAAGCTATGTCCATGCCAAATTTCATCTGAATCTGTTTAAGCGTGAAGAGGTAACAGACAGACAGATAGACAGACAGACAGACGGACAGAGTTACTTCCGCATTTATAATACTAATTCTTTGTCTGTAGAATTTCCCCAAAATTTAACACCATACCTGAAACTAGAGGCTACATATGCATAATATGCTGTAATAACTACCGATTTATCTACAACTTTACTAAGCATAACAGAATTTATTTACTTTTTTACACACAGAATCCACATGCTGTTTCCACGTAAGTTTGTTATCAATTTGCATTCCTAAAAACTTTTTTGTGTCAGTCTCATTAATCTTAGTACCGGAATAAGTGATGTCTAGTGCTTTATTATGGTCGCGTCTTATTGTAAAATGTAAGATTTGTGTTTTTTCCAAGTTAATTGTAAGACTATTTCATTGTAACCATTCTATTATTAGTTTCAAAATGTGATTGATATCAGTTTCTATGGTATTTTTGCTACTATTGCTATAAATTACTGTACTATTACTGTACTACTTTACCAAGGAGATACCTTGTTCCTTTATTTTTACGCTCCCAAAGATAAAGTAGAGTAGGTATCTAGGGGGGTACATTATGATTCAAAAAACCCTGTCAAAACTCCCAGATTAAAATCAGTTCCATCAACTACCCTTTTTCTTTCCTTACTACCAAATGCAAAGGTGGCTGAGGAATACTTAACTCCTAAGGAGTGGAGTTGGTTTTGACAGCATAGCAAATTATGTCCAGCTCCTCAGAAAATCTTGAAATGATATTATGTTCAAGGATACTTGTCTACACGGACAACAGGGTGGAGCGAAAAGAGTGAAGTAATATGAACGAGTACTACGGGGCGATTCAAGTTAGTAAAAACCATCCGGTTCCCAGATGACTGACACGCATTGTCCATTTATTTTACGTTTTAATAAAATAAAAATTGCGTACAAATTAAATTTAAAAGGAACTTAGACGAAATTGGTACTTGTGTAAAACGGGTATTAAATATATAAGTTTATAAACCATGTAACTTTAGAGAAAAATAAAATTATAACATTTTGAATACCAATACTTATTAAATTAATAACAAATTTACGTTATAATAGGGCGCGGCGCTTGCCGGTACAGGGTACAAATTTATAATCTAGTTGCACTGTCGTAAAAACAGTTTCATATACAATTTAAGTCTCAATCTTGCATTGATCATAGTGTGTGTGAGCTCTAAAGTATAACAACAAATGATAAAACCGGCCAAGTGTGAGACGAGCCCGAGCCATTTACCGTCTTAAATCACCGTTACAGCGCCATTACACATTTGTATGTTGGAAACGATATTTAAAGTTAAGCAACGTCGGGCTTGGTCAGTAATTGGATGGGTGACCGCCTAGCGGCACACTTTTTGTATTTATTTAAAAATTACTTAAATAGTGGTAGGTCCGAGTCCTACTCGCACTTGGCCGTTTTTTTTTATCAAGTTGTAACTAAAAGTGAACCATATAATAAACACGGTAAACTAGTAGCGTAAAATAGGTTTTAAATTTCTTATTCATTACTTAATACAACTGACATTAAATTTCGAATACCTATTTACAGAGAGACTTCACACATTCGATATATTTACCTACGACTAGGGTTACCTACATATGAAGTGTGTTATTAAATTGAGCTTAGATTCTAACCTTTTGCCCTGTTTGTATGGTTTTGGAGTTAATGGTCCCTAAGGGTCGTGAATAAATATTTGCTAAGCCCCTATTCGCCTTTTCAATCCGACCCTCCCCGAAGTGTCCTTTGCTTTCGATGTACGTATTTTAGTACTTATAAACCCCTTGGCACTGAAACTACGTGTTTATTGTTTACAGAGCGATTAAAGCTCACATAAATAACAATAAAAATATAAGGGCATAATGTAAATCATAAGTGCGCGTTTGACAATTGTCAATGGCGAAAGTATTTTGAGTTTTGAAGTTTATCTTTTGCGAAGTTTATGTTGGTTTCCATTCCTAATAGATATTTAACAATTTCTGATTAAACTCTTATATTCAATTTAGTGTAGTTTAATCTCGTTTAATTTATATAGATACCTAGATGATCTAAGGAAAACTAAAGTAGGAAGATAGGGGAAAGAGTTTCGCATTTATAATATTATTATGGAATCCAGACAAGTTATATTTTTAACCGACTTCAAAAAAAGGAGGAGGTTCTCAATTCGACTATATATATATTTATATTTTTACGGGTGTTCATGCAAGTGAAGCGTGTTATTAACTGTTAGGTAAATTAAATAGAAACCAACTTCAAACTGTAATTCAGATCAGATTTTTTCGAAATAAGTAATTATTTTTACCTTTTGTTTTGAAGACGGTTGTTTTTCTTATTAAAAAGTTTTTTATCTTCATCGGTACACAAACTAAACCAGTGCCCATGAAATCAGACGTAAAGGAGCTTATTGGTAATAGTCTCGGGTATGGCACACCTTGGAATTCCAGAGAAAAATCTATGCAAGTACCTTCATGGGTCTCGAGAGGTAAAATCTACTTGCATACATTTTTCGCTCGAAGTCCAAAGTCTGGCTTACTTGAAACTGTTCCCAAAATGCTCTATTGTCAGGTAGGGTAAGTGGAACATGTTTATTTTTTGATAATGTGTGATGAACCTACTGCAAAATGCTAATTGAACAGAATGTATTCGAACCGTAATTAGTACCTACATCCTCAACTTTTAGAAAATATTAATTGCATTTATGATAGAAAAAAATACGACAAACCCTATTCGCTCTGCAATAATATCTGAACATTCTTTAATAAAACCTTTTTCTTCGAGAAATAATATCTTTAACACAGTCATCTCAATTTCAATAACTTTTAATAAGGGTGAACGAAGACGGCCCGTTGGTATCGACCCTTTTATCAACAGGCTTTGTTTTCAGTGGGGCCGAGACTCCTCGGAGCCAACTCGACCTGATTTCAAATATCCAATTATATTTTGCATGTAGCTTTTAGAGTCTTTGATTAGAAAACAAATCAAATTTCATCGCTATAGCGTCTGTAGTGTTGTACGCTTAGTTCTTTTAAACTACGCAACGCATTATAATGCGGTTCCCATCAATAGGTAGAGTAATTCAAGAGGTTACTTTATACGTATAGTTTTAAATTGTTTTGTGTTAATTTGTTGAAATATGACGATAATTGTTCAAGATGCCGAAAAAATTATGCCGCCTGGAAGCTTAACATGGCGTGCGCGGGCTTAGAGTTCCATACGTTTCTAACAGATGGCGGTGTTAGTTAGTTTATCGACATAAACATGTCCAGGTTCAGAAAATTTGTAACAGATGCCCGTGTAAGTTAGTTTATCGACATAAACATGTCCGAATAGGGTAAGTATCTGAAAGCAATCCACGCGGGTGTAGCCGTGGGAAATAGCTACCCCTTTGTTGTAACAGATGGCGCTACAGCGCATCAAGTTTAAGGGCAGAACAACGTCTGCCGGGTCAGCTAGTTTTCTATATAGTCGTTGTTCCTATAAAAAATTCAACGGCACAAGGCATATAAACTATGAGTATATTAACCTAATTGCCTTTTCGTCAATTAAATTGTTTTCACTCATTCACTAGGCACAGTAGATTCTAAATAATGGAATTTAAGATGAGATTAAGATAGGCCACATTTAAGCTAAAATTACTAGCTTTCTTATATATGCTAGACTTGCTTGTTTATGAAATTTCATTACTTTTTATAGACAATTATCTCAATCGAGACTTGGCACTGTAACGCCCCACCATCAGTTCAAAAATATAAGTAAGATAATAAAATGTTCTAGGAGACTTCTAAAGCTTCTCCACACTAATACCCACGGTCTCACACATAATGGTGAGAGAGAAAGTAGACGAATCTAATATTTAATATTGATGTACTCCTATATAATTATTTTATTTGTCCAAACGTGATCGTCATAAGTAGGACCCGAAAACCGTTGTGTCAAATAAGAAGTAAACCTAGTTCTTTTGGAGGTACGTCAGAGTACCTAATATATCAATAGCATGCAAAATAAGCATAAAAAAATAATCAAAAAAATAATATCATATATTATATACGAATGGAAATCTTCTTTTCTTATTAAAACTTACGACTTCCTACTACAACACCTAAACAGAGAAAATATTCGAATATATCTATACCTAGATAGGAAGAAATAAACACTTAATTAAAAAAAAAAAAAACTTTCCCAGTATCTATGCAAAGGATCCTAAATATTGCTACTTCGACATCCGAAAGTAAAATACGATACGAATGCTAAAAGTAAAATACGATACGAATGTTTTCGTATACTATAAATCTCTAAATTTATATATTGACTAAATATCGTGTTTTGTTTAACTTTACCAGCTTTCCTACGAATCTAGGTTTCAATCCAGAAATTGATTTCGACACTCCTAATCGCCCTTTTAATAAAGGTATTGACAGTTCTTAAATATTTAAGTTTTTATATATCCTATAACTTTTGAATTTATTAATTACTCCTAAACAAAATTAACTTAATCATTTTATTTCTCCAGCGGATTTCCGGTAATCTTAATTACAAGAAGATACTGAAGATCTTGTAATAAATATACTAATTGTTTATTATAATAATGTTTTAGCATAAAATTATTAATTTCAATATAATCTGACACGAAATATCAATTTTATTATGTTTAAATTAGATTCTTCAAAATCTTGTTTTTGAATAACTGGTTCATTACCATTGACAAAGAAATGAAATAAATAAAGTATGCGGTAGTTACTATAAAAATATTACTGATTTACTGTTAGCCGTTTCAATTTTCAACGTTAGCTTCTTGAACAGTATATAATCCTGATAAAGGTTACGAAACAACCTTTGAAGTGTATCTATATGGAGTGTGACATTCTTATGTTACTTACGCTACCTCCAATCAAAGTTAATGCTGGTTCAAAATATTCAAATCAATGAATCGGGAGTTAGATTACTACACTTTGCAATTAATTTTGTGTTAATGCTAAAGATTTGTAAGTTCACCTAAAATCTGTCAACGTAACCTATTTTTTTAACATTCTTCTACCAATTTTTATGCTATGAATTAATATTTTACAATTTTAGTCATTAGTAGGTAGTTTTATTTTGTTACCTTTAAACATTTCATAAAATAAATCTTAACTTCTTATCAGCTTATGTATAAAATTACTAAACTTGTAGGTATGTTTGAACGCGAATTCTCAGGAATTACAAATATTATTTAAAATGCATTCAGCTATAGGTACATAGTAAGTTCATTGAGAGTTGCTTACTAATGTATATCTTTACGCTATCACCTAAAACATGAGCAAATATAACTAAGTTCCTTATATTTATTAGCCAAAGCTTGAATAAACAACATTGCATAACAAAAATGTCAAATCGTGGCAGCACGATTTATACAGCATGTTTTTATTAGGAGTCAACAACAATTCTTTACCTAACATAATTAGATAAGTAGATACATATCGTACCTATCATATTAACGTTGTAACATATTTACAAGTAAAATTAATACTTACTAAAAATCTCTTTGCTTTTCCAATTCGGGCTTCGCCTTTATAAAGCCGTTTCCCCAAATCATCGTCGTATAAAATTTATCCCCTTCCAATCAGGAGTTGCTTTAAAAGCGTCATAAATTCGCTGACTGACATTAAATGACGAAGTGAGAAAATAATATGAGGATTTCGCTTTGGGAAATATTTAAGGTTTCAATATTATAAATGTGAAAGTTTGTTTGTATGGATGTTTGTTACTCTTTCAGACTTCAATCACTGGACGGATCGGGATGAAATTTGTGAATATATAGTCTCTTTCTATAGGTAGTGATAATCATAAACCTATATAGATTATCATAACAACTGTTACTTTTTAATCATGCATTGATAATAACAGGTTTGTGTAGACATAGACAGTTTTATTGCCTAATGTGTGTATGTAAGTACTTATGTATGATATAACGATTTTAATCCTTAGAAGGGGGTAACAAATCGCTAAATGCCCCATACTTTTCTCAACAACTATTTTATTCTTGCGTAGGATAGCTGGAGTGCCATCCATTTAATACGCCACGTTAATTTCCGTAAGTTTTAGACGCCCCCTCTCCAATGTCAACGATTTTTTTCCCAATTACAGTATGAGAAAATTGCCTTTATGACACTTTGCATGACCCCTCTCCCCCCTAAGCACATGACGTATTAAATGGATGGCCTCTGTGAGCTCATCGCCCAACATTAGCTTCTTCATAAAAATCTGAACTAATTATAATTATTACACCACTTTATAACTATACTATTACACACATGCTAATGTTTCTTAGTTAGGTAAAATACATATATGTATTACCACAGCTAATTAATACTTCAATTTGGAAGGAGGAATGTACGGAAATTTCTCAATGCCGGTATCAGTCACTGTAAATTTGGCATCAAATTAAGCAATAACTAGGAAGTACCTACTGCGCCAATAATAATTATTTTAAAGCCACAATTATTTAGTATTGTTAACATACACATTATCAAATATAATTTTATAAGCAGGTATTTAAAATGATTGGCTTTTATACGAGATATTTAAAATTTCCATACGATTGAATTGGGATTCAATAGGTCTTTGATCGATTTAAAGAGTAAGTATAAAACGGTTACCGTACGTCAGGATTCGTCTTAAAATCCGAACATGTCAGGATTTTTTAGCTTTTGTTAGGATTGCGGGTTGATTTTGAAACTGCCAGGATTTTTATTATTTATTTATATACAAAGATTTTTTATTTAAAGACATAGAAAAGCGTGAATGACACAGGTGATATGTATATGTATATAAATATGTCGATTAGTACGTCTCTGATGCATCTGCAAACGCTTTAAACGCTTTTTCTATAGGACTTAGAGTTTTTGTGAGGACATTTAAACTTCCTGTTTGGTAGGTAACCCTATATGTACAGCATTAGTTTGATTCTTTAAGGTTACCTTACTAAAATTTTTCTCTTCAAAAAACTGTTTAACGCAGCAAACCAGGAAAATCTGAAACATTTTGGACCCCGATACACGCTAACGACAGAAGCAGTTAAGGATGCTGGAACGAGAATGTGGGTCGTAACGCGTAACGCACCTCATCTGGTGCCCGCTTTTTTATGAGAGTCATTTTCTCTTGATGAATGTCATGAAGATTTTATTGTGCTTTTGAGCTTCTTTAAAAATACCAGGTTTATGAATATCTTTATAAGGTGTTTTACCAACATCTTTACTGGGTAGACTCGTTAATACAGTAAATACTAGGTTTATCGATAAGTTTCTGAAATTGGATACTTTACATAAATAGGTTATACCTTTAGACTTCGAGTTCTGTAATTTGTTATTCTAACGTTGTGTATGTAAATGCACTATAAATCATTAGATAATGTTATATACTTCTTAAGTTATTTATACCGTAATGACGCCTTGAAACTTTTAATTTTTTGTATGGAATTTAACGCTATTACCGTTTTGTTGTCACATTTTTTGACTTTTTGCTACAATTTAGAGTCAATGCACTAGACAACAAGCTAAGTATTCTAATTATTAAACCAACTTTCATTACAAGCAAATGCAAAACACGTTTTAAAAATTTGCATAAGTGTTGAAACAATGGTCACCTTCAGATTTTTTATTGCATTAAATACAATAAATGAAAATCATTCAGTAAGGTAATGCACTAGACAAAAGCAAGTTTTATAACATATTTTTTTCAATCCTTTAGAAGCTATAGTTAAGCCACAAAATTTGCACAAAAACGGCGTATTTTCGCGGTCTAGCCTATACCGCAGTCTTAAGCAAAATTATAATGAAATTTCAGCTAAATTATATGTACGGTTATGAAAATAAATAAAAAAGTGGCGAAATCTATAGGTAACTTTGTGATTCTTTCTTATCGAGAAAATTGCATTATGTTTTTGCTAAAAACAAACCTTGGAATAATAATAAAGTATCTTTGGGGCTTGATTTACTCACTGAAAATTAAATTCTACTGTGAGCAATTTACCCTTATACCCTCTCTTAAAGGTCGGACAGAAAAACATACAGATCAGACAGTGTCCTGTTCGCACCCTTTGGGTACGGGATCCTGATGACGCAATTATACAAATTGTATGATCAACCCAAGATATCTACGCCAGATATTAAACAAAAGTTTCGTTGTTACTTGGTTTATAATAATTGAAATGTAGGAAGTTGTGAACGTTGAAACTTATCCATTACAAACATGAAACTCATTTCATTACCAACTTTCTTCACAATTTCCTATCCAAGAAGTTTCAATTTGTCGCTCAACAAGGGTGGTAATCAGGGATGTTAAGCTCCTCCAACGTTAAGAGGGTCGTTACGACACGCGCGACATGCACATGTTGCATGTTTTTTAAATGTGTTTAAAAAAAAAAAAAACCTGTTTCTAAAATTGTCCAAATTAAGTGCTTGCTTGTTTTTAGGGCCTTAAAAAATATACACCGTGTACATTTTTATGTATGAGTAATTCTGTGTCTGGGTTTTATACCGCTAAGGTAGCAAACATACTAACAGTCCACCTGATGTTAAGCGGTCACGTACTCCTAAACATATAGTTATTGTAAAATGATTGTAATCATTTAGAAACCTTTTGGCCTGTGTGCGAAACAACAAAAAAAAGAAAAAATTAACATATACATACTTGTATATAAAGATATAGTGAGGGGGGGTAACATTCGCGGGTTCAGCTAGTAAAGGATAACAATCAAGATGGAAGGTCTTTATAAGAGCAATAGAAAAACAATTATCTTTAGAGTTTTTGTTTATTTGTATGTTTGTACGCGCAACATACAAATACTGCACCATAAAATTGGATGCGGTTTTAACAGCTGTATTGCTGGAAGTCGAACTTAATCTGGTACATGTTTTATCTTGTAGGTCTTGGTACGTCACCTAGAAGCAACGTTTATCCTACTAAACTTCCATAAAATAAATCAAGAAGTTGCCTTAGGAATCCCATGCCGATAACCGAATTTAGCGCGGTCGAAGCAGCGGGCAAAAGCTACGTTTAAATAAAGATGTGTAATCACTCATATTAGCTCCAGTATAGTCGTTACGGACGGTTTTAAGTACCTAAGTAACTAATGTTGTTTAATTAATTCATGCAATAAGCTCTTCTGTCTGAACAAACAAGATACGGCTTAAAACTTGTACTTATAGTTAGTAAAGTTACAATTGTTACTATTCTGATTAAGTGCCAAGTTGGAGGTCTTATTTTATGTAACTTTTGTTAACACACACTATAAATGTGTATAAACAAATTTGTGAATAAACAAAATATCTTTCATGTTGAAAACACTTTTTAAATTAAAAAAAGGCTTTAACCAGAAAATATGCGAGCGATAATGTTTAAAAATATTTTGTTGAGATTTAAGCATCTCCCATTCATTTTCAGATACAAATTAGATCTAGATAGTTACAGACTAATTGATTAATCTGGGTGGATATTAATCGCTTTGTATTCGGAGTGATATTGTTACCCTACTGGGAATTGGGATAGGTTTCAAGTTCAACACCATTGCGGTTCCATTGCCGCACGCATAGGCATTGGTTGCTACACAATACACAAGCACGCGGCAATGAAAATGCACATTTGGTGTTGCATTTGAAACCAATTGCGATAAATAATCAGTGTTAGTTCTAATTTACTAAGTACTAAGTTGTACTAAGGTTTATAATAGAATATAGGTTAAAAATATTGTATGGCACTGGTGAGATATGGTCAATTACTCATAACGCACTAGGCTCAATTACACCCTCGCCTAACGTTGTCATATTTTAGTGGTGGCTCTAGTCTACGGGGTTACAAGTAACTTACGCAAAAAAGTAATATAAAATTAAGCGTTTTGTAATGGATTTGTAACCGGGATATTATCCTTAATGATGGGTAATCACACTTACTCGTAAACAGTTTCATTACATGCGGGCAAATCGGATTGTAAGGCCTTAATTACTCCGATGGGCTTTTTATTTGTAAATTTTACTGTCCTACAGAGAAAGCGGGCGTTCATAGAGCCCACGGGTGATAATGATATTGAAACCTGTCCTGTGCGCACTGTGCGTGCTCTACATAATTTGTCTTATTCTATCAAGTATGTATAAAGTCACCGTCTGTGGTGAGTTTTTTTTACCTTACAGTTTTATTTATTTACTCGCAAATGTGATGAAATTGAATGAATGAATGAGCATTGTGTTACCACGAACGGTACAGAAATTACAAACTAGTCTTATACGTAAAGTAAAGTCTTCTAAATAATCTCGCAAAAGTTTTTCTTTATACTATTCTAAGTACCTGGAGGACCGAGCATGCTTGGTTTTTTTAAGCAGCGCCATCTATTGTCAAGTAGCTTAAGCGTTGCTTAACAACGCCAGCTATTGTCAAATAGCTTTAGTGTTGCTTATTACTACTCGCCAATAGATGTCAGGAAGAGTCATACTTTTCAGTTTATCACTGCCTGAAAACACGGAAAAAACGACCTTTTCTAAAAATGAAACCTGCCTAGATCGATTTATCGTCCCCGAAACCCGCTGCATACTAAATTTCCGCCCGCTAACGATCCTCTTAAGAAAAAAATTACGATTGGTTTGATATGGTAATGGTATGATGCCAGTATACGTATCCCTCGTAATGGTCACGCACGATGCTCCGCTTATTTTTTTCTATAGGCTTGAGTGAGTTAGATTACCATCTGGAAAAATTGTAAAAATACCAGCTTTGAGTAAAGAAAAATTGATTGTATCCCAAATCTCATATAGGTATATGCCCACTATGAAGGGCACCACAAGTTTTAACAGCTTCAAAGCGCACGCCTGCTGGCCGTGCAGTAAATTTCGCAAAGCCAATTAGTCCCAAAGTGTGTCAAACCGCGGCCGTGCATGAATTTAATTTGCAGGGTTTAAACCGTTGCTTTTTGAGGATTTAGGAGTTTTGTGCAATTTCAACGTTAACCTTCTATTGATTAAAAGCAATATATTTTGTTTAAACTTCAATTGGAGTGTAAAAATTAAATTTATCAAGTCTTTCTTGTATTTTTTATGTAAACTAAATATATTAGATGTTCATATTCCCCATTTTCGCTGAATATTGCTGGTACCGGTTGGCTCCATACTCCCCACTCCCACTACCCTAGACTGCATATTCCTACACTGCCGTCCTATTTACGTAATTTTTCCGGTGTCTTGGGCTATGGTGTACATATGGAAATGCCGTAAAACAGCTTTAGTTAATCGCACGGCCAACTGGGTCATAATTAGAGGAAAAATCGAAGCGGTTGGCTCCATACTCCCCACTCCCACTACCCTAGACTGCATATTCCTACACTGCCGTCCTATTTACGTAATTTTTCCGGTGTCTTGGGCTATGGTGTACATATGGAAATGCCGTAAAATAGCTTTAGTTAATCGCACGGCCAACTGGGTCATAATTAGAGGAAAAATCGAAGGGTGTGTTAAAATATCGGTTATGCGATTTTAAAGCAGTGATTAAGGCAAAACCAGGATTCCGTTATTTTTGGGAATTTGGTCATGTGCCCTAAAACTGACCAAAGTTTAATTGCTGTCTGATAAATGTTCTACCAAAATAATACACATATGTATAAAAATAAACAAAAAAATACATTTTTATTTACACGTACGAAAATAGTGTATTGTTAGTGGCAATCCTACACTGCCGTCTTATTTACGTAATTTTTCCGGTGTCTTGGGCTATGGTGTACATATGGAAATGCCGTAAAATAGCTTTAGTTAATCGCAAGGCCAATTGGGTCATAATTAGAGGAAAAATCGAAGGGTGTGTTAAAATATCGGTTTTGCGATTTTAAAGCAGTGATTAAGGCAAAACCAGGATTCCGTTTTTTTTGGGAATTTGGTCATATGCCCTAAAACTGACCAAAGTTTATTGCTGTCTGATAAATGTTCTACTAAAATAATACACATATGTATAAAAATAAACAAAAATATACATTTTTATTTACACGTACAAAAATAGTGTATTGTTAGTGGCAATTATCGATTTCAACAAACTCTATAAAGGCATTTTGTAATACCTCTAAAATATTGATTTTTTTTCCTGCCAAGAAGTTGTTCAGATATTAGAAGAGAAAGTAGAAGTCGGAGAGCTTGCAACCCTATCTCTTGTAGATCAGAGACAAGCTGTTGGGCAATGTGGGATCGTGCGTAGGTAAATAAAAATAGTGACTTACTTTTTTGTATATAAAAGAAAGTTCAATACCTAGAAAATGACCAAGAATAATTTTGTTTTAATTATCTGAGATATCGATACGACCGAAGGTAAAATTAATTTGTATGATTTACACTAATAAATGACTAATATTAGAACACAAAAAATAAGTTCTTGCGTCAATAAATATGTTTGAACTAGGAACAACGTAATATGAACCCAGGCATTAGAGTCATGACCTTGAATGCGTGAAGCAATGATGTGTCACTCAATGGCGCGAAGTCATTTTTTAGGTTTTAGGGACGTGGGTGCGAAGGGTGCACTGCATTCGAAATTAATACCACTAGAGTTCACAAAACCGTTTTTACCGAAATTAAAAACGTGCCAAACCGGATTTACACATTTTTAAAATTTTAATTCTTTAGTATTGTTTAATTAAGTATGCAAAAAGGCATGTCCAAAGTTTTTTTTCTATGTTTAGGAACTTTAGTATGCATATAAGTAGGTAATGAGTATTTATCATTTATCAGACAAAAATAAATCTAAAAAGGGATTCTGCAATTCAGTACCTTTTGGTTGATCTTTTGGATGAGCGAAAGAACATTGGACTATCTAAAATAACAAATTTACAATGCTACAAACTTTTCTGAGCCCCTGGACCTTGGGTTTTTGGACGCTAGTATCATTATAAGTTTACATCATTTCAATATGACGACTGTAGTTTTGATTTTGGCCCATCGGATCAGAAAAGTTTGTTGCACTAAACCTATTTTTAGTGTTCTAAAGGACTCTATGGTTTTAAAATGTGTACCTACCGACCGAAGTAAATAAACTTAACAAACGATAGGTTGTTTTTACCTTTAATATTAAATTAAAACTGTTGTCACTTAGCTAATTAATTACATGCCACAGTACGTGTACTTAAATGTCATTATAAATGTCAAGTAAAGTCAGCTGCCAATAATTGTAAGTTCTTGGTTTCAATTTATACTGACTGAATAAAAAAGTCTTCTTAATACAAACTACATCTGTAGTCGGAGAAAATACTTGTTTCTTTTAAAATATTACCGTATGAAGTCCCGGGTACTTGTGACCTGTTGCTCAATCGATTCGCCGACACTGCCGCCGTGTCGGGTTGATTTAACTGGGGCGCACCCACTACACGCTCGTGGATTTTTAACTTTATTGAAAGTCCCGATCGACTGAAAGGGGTGAGCTTATATTTTGGGGTGAGTTGTTTTAGATGTGAATAAAATGTTAGTAAGTTTTTATTATTGTTACTTATTTGTGAATTGATACGGAAAGGCGACACTATTTAATAAAAAAAAACCGACTTAAAATTGGTGTCAACGTAAAGAAAAAAACCTTTTAGGATGGTAACTTCTTCTTGAGTTCCAACGCTAATAAACAATTTCCTTTATTACGACTCACCAGGTGTTGAGCACCCATCCTAGCCTTTGGACGTTTGAAAGGACCAAAGGCCTTACTCGTGCGTTTATCGCTTTAAAATTTGATTACTCCCATCTTAAAGAACCATATACTAGTTCTTAGACCTAGAGAAAACCTCAATCGGAAGTTCATTCGCAACCGAAGTCTTTGTGGAAGGAAATACATCTGAAACACCACAGTGAGTAGGGCAGAAACCTAAAATATGACATACCTACCAACGATGCGTGTGTGAACATACCTACTAAAAATCATTATACATTAGCATACAAATTACGATGGAATGTACCTATTTGTTTCCTACTTCATAAGTAATTTATACCACAATCACTTACGTTTTGAATCTCTTCGTTTTTTGTATGGAAACGTTTTACCGTCTTGTAGACAAAGTTTTTGAATTTTTTTTTATAATGCACTAGTTTCCAACAAATTATAATGGTTTTACTGATTTTCATTACAATCGAATGTAATATATGCCTTAAAAATTTGCACAAGTGTCGGAACAGTAGAACTTTCTGAAATTTTTTAACATAAATAAATTATTGTTTTAAATCAATAAATATATTTGGACTTTACACACAGTCCGTTTGGACCCAAAGTAAGCAAAGCTTGTGTTATGGATACCAGATAACGGATACAAATACATATATATCACCTTTTTTTTTACATACATACATTTCATACGTAAATACACCCAGACTGAAGACAAACACAGATGTTTGTCACATAAATGTTTCTCAGTTGCCAGAATCGAACCCACACCCCCTGCACAGCAGCCGGCCACACGACAAACTAAGCTGTGATGCATTTAAATGAAAATCACTCAATAACTCAGAGCACTAGACAAAAGTACGTTTTTCATAATAAATTTTTACAATCATTCAGTGTTACAGTTTTGTTAAAAAAAAGCATAAAAATGGCGTATATGAATACAATTCACGGCGTTTTGTAGCTTATAGCTATGTTTGTAACAGGCTTGAACCTAAATATTTTTTAGATAACTTCTCTTTAGATAAAGCTAAAAAAGCAACTACTTCTATTATGTGCTGTAGCGTAACTTGTAGTAAGGAGAGAAATACTTGTTATTTAACAATAGAATCAATGAATTTATTGGACGTAACGTTAACATTCGACACGTGTCCTTAACCTGCTATTCATGTTTTCATGTAGTTAATGTATCAATTTAAGCTTCTGTGGAGTGTGGAGACCACTTTACGACGTTGGATATCTATTCAATGATATCGATTGGATGGTTTCAATAACACAGAGCTTTGTACTTGTACGTAAGTATAGGTGATACGGCTAACGTTAATGTTCCGCTCTGGCCTACACTTAAATGCCCATGTATCGTGCCTTGAACCTGAATAAAATCTATTTGATTATGTGATTAACATACAGCTTTTGGCTTTATATGTTTTTTTCCGAATCGAAAAAAAAACGGCCTTAAAATCATAGAAGTTTAGATTATTGAAATTTTAGATTATTGTAAGGTTTGTGTAATTTTAAATGCGAAAGTTTGGGTGTTCGAAGGTTTAGTTGTTACTCAATCACACTTCAACCAGTTAATGGATGGGGATAAAACTTGGCACATACAAAGGCAAGGTCCTGGAATAGGACGTAGGCTATTTTTTAAGTTTAGTTTTAAAGTTCCCGCGGAAAAACGTTTGTTACTCAATCCTGCCGCCATGGCGCATCCAATTGAGCAGAAATTTTGCAAAGATAGTTCAAAATACGGAGAAGGACAAAGGCAACTTTATATCCCGGAAAATTTAAAGATTCCCGCGGGAGTAACTATAACCGAATTCCACGAACGAAACATAGCTGCAGTTATAGCTTGCTATAATAAACTTCTTTAGTATAATCAAGGAGTTGCCGTAAGACTCCCACGCCGATAACCAAATTGGCAAATTAGTACAAAACAAATGGCGTATTTTGATAGAAAGAGAAAATAGACAGCAGGTTCGCTTTGTCTATTTCTTATGGACTGAACAGATTCCAGAACCCTAAGTCTAGGTCCAGATACTCTGCATAAGAAGCACGGTAACGGGTTTAACCCCTCTTATGCAGGACTAAAGTGATTGGTTAAAAGAGGTTGTATCCCATTGTAGTGGGTGTGTATCCAGGCACTGGCTACTCCCTTCTGGAGTTAAGATCTTTGAATATATACTGGGCATTTCTTTATATTATACAATAATATACAATTATATTATATTGTGTGTATAAAATTATGCCTATGTATGTTCATTTTATATATTTCTTTATATTTGCTTTATATGTATATTTAAACATTTTATGTAGTATTTTCTATAATTAATATCATTATAATAATGTATCTAGTTTCCTCTAACCGAAGGTTGTCTGGCAGAATCAATACAATAAATAACTAGCATACTAATAGTTTAAATGATAACGGCTTAGCTCTACTTATCTTAATCTTACCTTTATGTGCATCGCTTTAAATTTATTAGTCATTTCATGAAGTGAAAAAGGCATAACTAGGTAGGAAGCTTATCGCGAACAGTCTTGAGTCCACCAGACTGGAATTATAGGTAGGATCTACTTGCATACATTTTTGTCTCGAATTCCACAGTCTGACATACTCGAGACTATTCCCAATAAGCTCCCCAGGCTTTAATTACAGCATACTCACAAACATTACAAAATTAAGTTACTACGGCTTTTTTTTACCTCGGTGTTTTACTGCATATATTTATTACATGACAAGATACAACTGTATGTGCGTTTTAGATTTTGCTTAACGCAGTTTTTGTAAGATAATTAAATCAACATAAATATTTTTGGACATTACACGCAGCGCCGTCTAGCCCCAAAGTAAGCAAAGCTTGTGTTGTGGATACCAGACAACGGAAATACATACATATATTACTCTTTTTTTGGAAATACATACATAAATACATCCAGACTCAAGACAAACACAAATGATTATCGCATAAATGTTTGTCTAGTGCGGGAATCGAACCCACAGCAGCTGGCCACACTACCAACTAGGATATATATGTAGCTTAAATTTTATTTATAGTTTACACTTGAGTATTATTCATACTTATTTTTGATGAATTTCTTAATAAAATTAACTTTTTATTAAAAATTCTCTTTTTTAATAAAATTAACATTAGTTACAAAATTAGGTCTTGTTATATCGAAACTGACTGCTCTTTGACATTATTGGACATTAGAAGTAATTTGAATATTTCTTATTTTAAAAAAACAAAGTCTCAATAGGTTCCAAGTCTACGGTGATCGTTAAACATTAGGCGGGTTGTAAACTAGTTTTGTACCTTGGTAATATAAAAAAAGATACTTCATAGAATAAGGTAAAACCCTACTTTAAAATATTTCACAGTTCTTCAGTACGACATGCTTTCGAAAGTACCCCAACTTCTTTTGAGGACGTTACATAAATGAGATCGTAATGAGATTGAGCGCTCTCAAGATTGCAGCATAACTCAATTCTATGGCCTGTTGCTCTTTTAAAGAAAGTTTTTTTTTATACTAACGCACTTATAAGTCCATATCTTTTGAAATTTATTTTGCGTTTTCCTCCTAGTTTAATAGCGTTTCTGGACGATGTTATGTTTTAATATTTAAAAAATTTATCGATTTAAATATTGAAAACGTTCTTGCAAATTTTTGTAAATGGATTATATAATATTTAACAATTTGATTCTCTCACATTAATGCACTGACAAAAGTCTATGTTTTTAAACACCATTTTGTGATTTCCTTTTGTGGTGTCCACACAGTTTATGGACGGTGTCAATTTTGGATATCTTCACCGGCGTTTCCAGTCCGTAGAAACCAAATAAATAAGGTATTTTTATTTATTTATTTATTTAACTCATATACACATACATACACACGTACATTATAATTTTAGTGTAAAATTAACAAATTGATACTTATGTACTAATGTGGACTTATCGCATAATGCGATTTCTTCCAGTCAACCTTAGGGTATTTCCGAAAAAAGGTTAATTTAAATTTAATATTATATAGGTACTCATAAATACATACATAATATGTATACATATGTATACATATTATGTATGTATTTATGAGTACCTATATAATTATGTATATGTAATTATGGTGTATTTATGTATTTGCATACTACTTGAAATTATTTTATTTATGGTTTTCTTTTTTTTTGGTTTGGACTCTATGTTTGTCACATAAATGTTTCTCAGTTGCCAAAATGGAACTCACACCCCCTGCACAGCAGCCGGCCACACGACAAACTAAGCTGTGATGCAATTCAATGAAAATCACTCAATAACTCAGAGCACTAGACAAAAGTACGTTTTTCATAATAAATTTTTACAATCCTTCAGTGTTACAGTTTTGTTAAAAAAAAGGCATAAAAATGGCGTATATGAATACAATTCACGGCGTCTTGTAGCGTGCTAATATAATTATATAGCATAGCTACGTTTGTAACAGGCTTTAAACTAAATATTTTTTAGATAACTTCTCTTTAGATAAAGCTATAAAAGCAACTACTTCTATTATGTGCTGTAGCGTAACTTGTAGTAAGGAGAGAAATACTTGTTATTTAACAATAGAATCAATGAATTTATTGGACGTAACGTTAACATTCGACACGTGTCCTTAACCTGCTATTCATGTTTTCATGTAGTTAATGTATCAATTTAAGCTTCTGTGGAGTGTGGAGACCACTTTACGACGTTGGATATCTATTCAATGATATCGATTGGATGGTTTCAATAACACAGAGCTTTGTACTTGTACGTAAGTATAGGTGATACGGCTAAAGTTAATGTTCCGCTCTGACCTACACTTAAATGCCCATGTATCGTGCCTTGAACCTAAATAAAATCTATTTGATTATGTGATTAACAGACAGCTTTTGGCTTTATATGTTTTTTTCCGAATCGAAAAAAAACGGCCTTAAAATCATAGAAGTTTAGATTATTGAAATTTTAAATTATTGTAAGGTTTGTATAATTTTAAATGCGAAAGTTTGGATGTTCGAAGGTTTAGTTGTTACTCAATCACACTTCAACCATTTAATGGATGGGGATGAAACTTGGCACATACAAAAGCAAGGTCCTGGAATAGGACGTAGGCTATATTTTCGCTCTTAAGTTTAGTTTTAAAGTTCCCGCGGAAATAAAAAAAACGTTTGTTACTCAATCCTACCGCCATGGCGCATCCAATTGAGCAGAAATTTTGCAAGGATAGTTCAAAATACGGAGAAGGACAAAGGCAACTTATTATCCCGGAAAATATAAAAATTCCCGCGGGAGTAACTATAACCGAATTCCACGAACAAAACATAGCTGCAGCTATAGCTTGCTATATAAAACTTTTTTAGTATAATCAAGGAGTTTCCGTAAGACTCCCACGCCGATAACCAAATTTAGAGCGGGTGGAGCCGCTGGCAAAACCAGTACAAAACAAATGGCGGATTTTGATAGAAAGAGAAAATAGACAGCAGGTTCGCTTTGTCTATTTCTTATGGACAGAACAGATTCCAGAACCCTAAGTCTAGGTCCAGATACTCTGCATAAGAAGCACGGTAACGGGTTTAACCCCTCTTATGCAGGACTAAAGTGATTGGTTAAAAGAGGTTGTATCCCATTGTGTAGTGGGTGTGTATGCACTGGCTACTCCCTTCTGGAGTTAAGATTTTTGAATATATACTGTAGCTTTCTTTATATTATACAATAATATACAATTATATTATATTGTGTGTATAAAATTATGCCTATGTATGTATATTTTATATATTTCTTTATATTTGCTTTATATGTATATTTAAACATTTTATGTAGTATTTTCTATAATTAATATCATTATAATAATGTATCTAGTTTCCTCTAACCGAAGGTTGTCTGGCAGAATCAATACAATAAATAACTAGCATACTAATAGTTTAAATGATAACGGCTTAGCTCTACTTATCTTAATCTTACCTTTATGTGCATCGCTTTAAATTTATTAGTCATTTCATGAAGTGAAAAAGGCATAACTAGGTAGAAAGCTTATCGCGAACAGTCTTGAGTCCACCAGACTGGAATTATAGGTAGGATCTACTTGCATACATTTTTGTCTCGAATTCCACAGTCTGACATACTCGAGACTACTCCCAATAAGCTCCCCAGGCTTTAATTACAGCATACTCTATTTGAATTTAACAATTCACAGTTTGGAGGAAGCCATTACGTCATTCGCCGACATTTAATGAAGTATTCTTCACTTTTATTGCAAACTGTGGTTTCTCATTCTCGCATATTCTCCAAAATTAAGTTACTACGGCTTTTTTTACCTCGGTGTTTTACTGCATATATTTATTACATGACAAGATACAACTGTATGTGCGTTTTAGATTTTGCTTAACGTAGTTTTTGTAAGATAATTAAATCAACATAAATATTTTTGGACATTACACGCAGCGCCGTCTAGCCCCAAAGTAAGCAAAGCTTGTGTTGTGGATACCAGACAACGGAAATACATACATATATTACTCGTTTTTTGGAAATACATACATAAATACATCCAGACTCAAGACAAACACAAATGATTATCGCATAAATGTTTGTCTAGTGCGGGAATCGAACCCACAGCAGCTGGCCACACTACCAACTAGGATATATATGTAGCTTAAATTTTATTTATAGTTTACACTTGAGTATAATTCATACTTATTTTTGATGAATTTCTTAATAAAATTAACATTTTATTAAAAATTCTCTTTTTTAATAAAATTAACATTAGTTACAAAATTAGGTCTTGTTATATCGAAACTGACTGCTCTTTGACATTATTGGACATTAGAAGTAATTTGAATATTTCTTATTTTAAAAAAACAAAGTCTCAATAGGTTCCAAGTCTACGGTGATCGTTAAACATTAGGCGGGTTGTAAACTAGTTTTGTACCTTGGTAATATAAAAAAAGATACTTCATAGAATAAGGTAAAACCCTACTTTAAAATATTTCACAGTTCTTCAGTACGACATGCTTTCGAAAGTACCCCAACTTCTTTTGAAGACGTTACATAAATGAGATCGTAATGAGATTGAGCGCTCTCAAGATTGCAGCATAACTCAATTCTATGGCCTGTTGCTCTTTTAAAGAAAGTTTTTTTTTATACTAACGCACTTATAAGTCCATATCTTTTGAAATTTATTTTGCGTTTTCCTCCTAGTTTAATAGCGTTTCTGGACGATGTTATGTTTTAATATTTAAAAAATTTATCGATTTAAATATTGAAAACGTTCTTGCAAATTTTTGTAAATGGATTATATAATATTTAACAATTTGATTCTCTCACATTAATGCACTGACAAAAGTCTATGTTTTTAAACACCATTTTGTGATTTCCTTTTGTGGTGTCCACACAGTTTATGGACGGTGTCAATTTTGGATATCTTCACCGGCGTTTCCAGTCCGTAGAAACCAAATAAATAAGGTATTTTTATTTATTTATTTATTTAACTCATATACACATACATACACACGTACATTATAATTTTAGTGTAAAATTAACAAATTGATACTTATGTACTAATGTGGACTTATCGCATAATGCGATTTCTTCCAGTCAACCTTAGGGTATTTCCGAAAAAAGGTTAATTTAAATTTAATATTATATAGGTACTCATAAATACATACATAATATGTATACATATGTATACATATTATGTATGTATTTATGAGTACCTATATAATTATGTATATGTAATTATGGTGTATTTATGTATTTGCATACTACTTGAAATTATTTTATTTATGGTTTTCTTTTTTTTTGGTTTGGACTCTATGTTTGTCACATAAATGTTTCTCAGTTGCCAAAATGGAACTCACACCCCCTGCACAGCAGCCGGCCACACGACAAACTAAGCTGTGATGCAATTCAATGAAAATCACTCAATAACTCAGAGCACTAGACAAAAGTACGTTTTTCATAATAAATTTTTACAATCCTTCAGTGTTACAGTTTTGTTAAAAAAAAGGCATAAAAATGGCGTATATGAATACAATTCACGGCGTCTTGTAGCGTGCTAATATAATTATATAGCATAGCTACGTTTGTAACAGGCTTTAAACTAAATATTTTTTAGATAACTTCTCTTTAGATAAAGCTATAAAAGCAACTACTTCTATTATGTGCTGTAGCGTAACTTGTAGTAAGGAGAGAAATACTTGTTATTTAACAATAGAATCAATGAATTTATTGGACGTAACGTTAACATTCGACACGTGTCCTTAACCTGCTATTCATGTTTTCATGTAGTTAATGTATCAATTTAAGCTTCTGTGGAGTGTGGAGACCACTTTACGACGTTGGATATCTATTCAATGATATCGATTGGATGGTTTCAATAACACAGAGCTTTGTACTTGTACGTAAGTATAGGTGATACGGCTAAAGTTAATGTTCCGCTCTGACCTACACTTAAATGCCCATGTATCGTGCCTTGAACCTAAATAAAATCTATTTGATTATGTGATTAACAGACAGCTTTTGGCTTTATATGTTTTTTTCCGAATCGAAAAAAAACGGCCTTAAAATCATAGAAGTTTAGATTATTGAAATTTTAAATTATTGTAAGGTTTGTATAATTTTAAATGCGAAAGTTTGGATGTTCGAAGGTTTAGTTGTTACTCAATCACACTTCAACCATTTAATGGATGGGGATGAAACTTGGCACATACAAAAGCAAGGTCCTGGAATAGGACGTAGGCTATATTTTCGCTCTTAAGTTTAGTTTTAAAGTTCCCGCGGAAATAAAAAAAACGTTTGTTACTCAATCCTACCGCCATGGCGCATCCAATTGAGCAGAAATTTTGCAAGGATAGTTCAAAATACGGAGAAGGACAAAGGCAACTTATTATCCCGGAAAATATAAAAATTCCCGCGGGAGTAACTATAACCGAATTCCACGAACAAAACATAGCTGCAGCTATAGCTTGCTATATTAAACTTTTTTAGTATAATCAAGGAGTTGCCGTAAGACTCCCACGCCGATAACCAAATTTAGAGCGGGTGGAGCCGCTGGCAAAACCAGTACAAAACAAATGGCGGATTTTGATAGAAAGAGAAAATAGACAGCAGGTTCGCTTTGTCTATTTCTTATGGACAGAACAGATTCCAGAACCCTAAGTCTAGGTCCAGATACTCTGCATAAGAAGCACGGTAACGGGTTTAACCCCTCTTATGCAGGACTAAAGTGATTGGTTAAAAGAGGTTGTATCCCATTGTGTAGTGGGTGTGTATGCACTGGCTACTCCCTTCTGGAGTTAAGATTTTTGAATATATACTGTAGCTTTCTTTATATTATACAATAATATACAATTATATTATATTGTGTGTATAAAATTATGCCTATGTATGTATATTTTATATATTTCTTTATATTTGCTTTATATGTATATTTAAACATTTTATGTAGTATTTTCTATAATTAATATCATTATAATAATGTATCTAGTTTCCTCTAACCGAAGGTTGTCTGGCAGAATCAATACAATAAATAACTAGCATACTAATAGTTTAAATGATAACGGCTTAGCTCTACTTATCTTAATCTTACCTTTATGTGCATCGCTTTAAATTTATTAGTCATTTCATGAAGTGAAAAAGGCATAACTAGGTAGAAAGCTTATCGCGAACAGTCTTGAGTCCACCAGACTGGAATTATAGGTAGGATCTACTTGCATACATTTTTGTCTCGAATTCCACAGTCTGACATACTCGAGACTACTCCCAATAAGCTCCCCAGGCTTTAATTACAGCATACTCTATTTGAATTTAACAATTCACAGTTTGGAGGAAGCCATTACGTCATTCGCCGACATTTAATGAAGTATTCTTCACTTTTATTGCAAACTGTGGTTTCTCATTCTCGCATATTCTCCAAAATTAAGTTACTACGGCTTTTTTTACCTCGGTGTTTTACTGCATATATTTATTACATGACAAGATACAACTGTATGTGCGTTTTAGATTTTGCTTAACGTAGTTTTTGTAAGATAATTAAATCAACATAAATATTTTTGGACATTACACGCAGCGCCGTCTAGCCCCAAAGTAAGCAAAGCTTGTGTTGTGGATACCAGACAACGGAAATACATACATATATTACTCGTTTTTTGGAAATACATACATAAATACATCCAGACTCAAGACAAACACAAATGATTATCGCATAAATGTTTGTCTAGTGCGGGAATCGAACCCACAGCAGCTGGCCACACTACCAACTAGGATATATATGTAGCTTAAATTTTATTTATAGTTTACACTTGAGTATTATTCATACTTATTTTTGATGAATTTCTTAATAAAATTAACTTTTTATTAAAAATTCTCTTTTTTAATAAAATTAACATTAGTTACAAAATTAGGTCTTGTTATATCGAAACTGACTGCTCTTTGACATTATTGGACATTAGAAGTAATTTGAATATTTCTTATTTTAAAAAAACAAAGTCTCAATAGGTTCCAAGTCTACGGTGATCGTTAAACATTAGGCGGGTTGTAAACTAGTTTTGTACCTTGGTAATATAAAAAAAGATACTTCATAGAATAAGGTAAAACCCTACTTTAAAATATTTCACAGTTCTTCAGTACGACATGCTTTCGAAAGTACCCCAACTTCTTTTGAGGACGTTACATAAATGAGATCGTAATGAGATTGAGCGCTCTCAAGATTGCAGCATAACTCAATTCTATGGCCTGTTGCTCTTTTAAAGAAAGTTTTTTTTTATACTAACGCACTTATAAGTCCATATCTTTTGAAATTTATTTTGCGTTTTCCTCCTAGTTTAATAGCGTTTCTGGACGATGTTATGTTTTAATATTTAAAAAATTTATCGATTTAAATATTGAAAACGTTCTTGCAAATTTTTGTAAATGGATTATATAATATTTAACAATTTGATTCTCTCACATTAATGCACTGACAAAAGTCTATGTTTTTAAACACCATTTTGTGATTTCCTTTTGTGGTGTCCACACAGTTTATGGACGGTGTCAATTTTGGATATCTTCACCGGCGTTTCCAGTCCGTAGAAACCAAATAAATAAGGTATTTTTATTTATTTATTTATTTAACTCATATAGTACATAATAATTTTAGTGTAAAATTAACAAATTGATACTTATGTACTAATGTGGACTTATCGCATAATGCGATTTCTTCCAGTCAACCTTAGGGTATTTCCGAAAAAAGGTTAATTTAAATTTAAGTAGGTAGAGTCCAAACCAAAAAAAAAGAAAACCATAAATAAAATAATTTCAAGTAGTATGCAAATACATAAATACACCATAATTACATATACATAATTATATAGGTACTCATAAATACATACATAATATGTATATGTATATATATATATATATATATATATATATATATATATATATATATATACATATATATGTATATATATATATATATATATATGTGTATTTATGTATGCAAATACATAAATACACCATAATTACATATACATAATTATATAGGTACTCATAAATACATACATAATATGTATATATATATATATATATATATATATATATAATACATAATAAATATACATTAAATCAGTATGTGTCATCAAATTTGCAATGATTGAAGAAAGAAGGATTTTAAGATAGTTTTGAAAATATGATTTGACGCTGCCAACCGAATGTCGGAAGGTAGATTGTTCCACAGCAGAGCTGCTTTCACAGCAAATGATTTGCCATAAAAGGTAGTGGAGTGGGGTGGAATAGTTAAAGTTCTTTCTACTTTGTGTAGTATTAGCCTGGTATTTAAAGAGCTCCTGCAAGTAGCAGGGTGCAGAGGGATTATTAAGGACAGTATACAAAAGAGTGAGAATGTGAGTATTCCTGCGAAGTCGATTTGGGAGCCGATTGAGTTTAGTACGAAACCCTGAAATGTGATCGTATTTCCGTAATCCGAAAATGAATCGTATACATAAATATTGGAGACGTTCAAGTTTGTCTTCTCTGTAAGGTTTAGATAGCTTACGTCTGCGTAATCAAGGATAGGAAGCAGTTGCGCCAGCATAACCTTAGTCTGGAATGGTAAAAAGTTTTGAAGACGTTTGAGTGAGTGTAATGACGCAAACAGCTTTCGGCTAAGTGCATTTACCTGAGGGCACCATGATAACGTGCTGTCGATGAGTATTCCGAGGTTCTAAATATTTCGACAAAAGGAATAGGTACGTCATTGTAAATAATTTGTGGCAGTTTATTTATGTCCAGGTTAGCGAGTTGACGACGGCTGCCTACTGTAGCCTGAGATTTACTGGTTTTAAGTAAGAGTCCAAAGACTTTGCCCATTCAGATTTTGATATAACGTCATTTTATTCCAGCTCTGTAGAACAAGTATTTATCGTTCTAAAAACCTCTAAAGTATATTGTAGTAAGGGCACAGACTATATAATACTATACTGGTAAGGTTCGTCAATAACATTTTCTTTAATGGGTAGTGCCTAACACGGTGACTACAAGTGTTTGAGTTTGAGAATTAATACTATGTAGAGTTTGTAAGGCGCCGTCTCTCTCGCAATCTCAAAACATATTTCTAAGCCTGCTTTTATTATGCTGCTGTTCGATTTAATTTTAAATACTTTCATCCCCTAAATGTAAGGTGAAATCCCCCAAGTTTTTATCACTGTTCTTTTTGGATATTTTCTTTCAGTTAGGACATGTTTCATTTGAACAAAAGATTTAATGCTGCTGTAGGAAGAACATAAAACGCCAGGGACGTGAAGACGGTTTCTACATACCTATCAAATGTCTTTCTTACAACATTGTATGTGGCTTACCTTTCACATCATGTCCGTACGTAGACAGTCATAAAATTTTATGTCCAACGATTTTATGACAATTATTTTACGCTAAGATAGTTTGTCTCAAATAAAGAATTCTTATATTTAAAAGAAGTTTAAAGAGACAATAAATATGTATGTGTTACTGTATTTTTAGGGTTGCGTACCAAAGCTTTAAAACGGATCCCCTATAGTGAGTCTCTTAGTATGTTTGTCTTTATGTCACAGATGTTGTTCTCGGCAACTACAAAGATTTTCGACTTGAAATTTGGTACTGCTTGGTACAACACTGCTAAGTTAAATGGTATTGAAATATTTTTTACTTACTCGTCAAAAACAAGTTGACTAAGACATTTTGAATTTGGCATAACATTTAGAAAGTTATGAATTTGAAATATTAAGTTACGTCTTACCTATTTTCATGGTGTAAATATTTTTTAATGCTGACACCTGTACAGTTATATATTTAGTGGCAAGGATCATGAATATTTTGCACTACTGGTTCTATAGGTCTTGGAAGTAGAGTAAACGGATTTTAGACTGGTCTCTCAGGGTATTGATTGGGTAGGTCCAAAATACTACTATCTATAAAAACTATCAGGTTTATAAATATTGTAATGTAATGTAAAAAAAAATGTAAATAATAAAGATTGTAAATGGATATAAACCTCCGATATAATATGTGTATATATATATAAATGTATATATCTAACACAAACACACACACACACAATGCCGTGTATTCCGCTAAAAGTTATTCATTTAACTCCAAATAATAAGACTGTTTGTTACAAGTGTATTTTAAAAGGAAGAACATATATAAAACAGTATGCACGTGAGCAAAGCCAGGTGTATCAGTGAGTAAAAAAATAAAATGCTAAAAATGTTAGTGAAATATCTTCACAAAGCGACAGAGCCATCGTTAGATACGTAGGTCTATCCACTCGGCTCGTGATATAAAAGGACAAGAGGCGGCTTAATGAGGAATTATTCATAGTCAAGGGACACCGAGTTCGTCTCATTAATCTGAAATATGGTGCCTGTGAAAAAGAAAGTAAAAATGGGTAGCGTAATATTTTTGATGGCCTGGTTACTGACAAATTGTATCCTAAAGTATATATTATATTTATATTTTGTAGATCTTGTTATATTTCAAATTCAATAATTATGTGTTCATAACGATATACAACACTAATACAGAGTGCATATATAACTAAAGTCGGTAATGATAATGTTTTTATTTGCTAGAATATGGGTAACATATTGGTCTTATTTATAGTACAAAGTTCCATTATATCCTATCTTTACATTTAGGTGTGCAAAATATGAATTTTTACTATTTTTACTAAATAAATAGGCATTACAATTATACATATTTATTTAACCATTTATCTTTATTCGTATTTGATGTCTAATTTAATTTAATTCATGGCAAAAAGCAATGTGTTACATCTCATAACTCAGAAAAACTATAGGTATCTCATTTGAATAAGTTCTAATTTCCGTTACTTAATTGAATTATAATTAAAATGATTTACATATTTATAACAATTTAAATATCCAACATAATCTAAACCTTAGGGTATATTAGTAGGCAGCACTCGTCAACCACAAATTATTTACAATAACGTACCTATTCCTTTTGTCGAAAAAGTTAAGAACCTCGGAATACTCATCGACAGCACGTTATCATGGTGCCCTCAGGTAAATGCACTTAGCCGAAAGCTGTTTGCGTCATTACACTCACTCTAACGTCTTCAAAACTTTTTACCATTCCAGACCAAGGTTATGCTGGCGCAACTGCTTCCTATCCTTGATTACGCGGACGTAAGCTATCTAGACCTTACAGAGGAGCTACTCGACAAACTTGAACGTCTCCAAAATTTATGTATCCGATTCATTTTCGGATTACGGAAATACGATCACATTTCAGAGTTTCGTACTAAACTCAATTGGCTCCCAATTAGACTTCGCAGGAATACTCACATTCTCACTCTTTTGTATACTGTCCTTAATAATCCCTCTGCACCCTGCTACTTGCAGGAGCTATTTAAATACCAGTCTAATACTTTACAAAGTAGAACGAACTTTAACTATTCCACCCCACTCCACTACCTTTTATGGCAAATCATTTGCTGTGAAAGCAGCTCTGCTGTGGAACAATCTACCTTCCGATATTCGGTTGGCAGTGTCAAATCATATTTTCTAAATTAACTTAAAATCCTTCTTTCTTCGATCATTGCAAATTTGATGACACATATTCATTTAATGTATATTTATTATGTATTATATATATACACACCGGCACAATTAGCGGAACAGAAAAAAAAGTGAGACTATGAGATAATAACGCATATATTTGACGAAAATGTATTTAGACACAAAATAACAAATTGATTAACATCTTTTAACAACGACTTTGAATAGTCTTCGTTATTTTTTATTGAAAAATAAAGAAATTTGAAATAAGTGAAATTTTTAGATGATTATGAACCATCACAAAAAATAAAAAAAGTAAGCATTAAATGATTTAACAATAAAATTAAAGCTAAATTAATAACGAGTGTTTCCCCCTCTTGCTCTGATTACGGTTTCCATTCGTCTGGGCATGCTACAGATTATGTTATCGATGATTTCTTGAGGCAACCGCTCCCACTCCTCAAGTAATGCGTTTCCAAGTTCATTTAGATTGTTGGGGGGTGGCATTCTGGATTTAACCCTTCTTTTTAGCAAGTCCCAGACATGCTCTATCGGATTCATATCAGGGGAATTTGCTGGCCACTGCATCACCGGTATACCTACGTGGATCAGATATGCCTGTACCGATTGTGCACTATGAGCACGAGCATTATCTTGCATTAGAATAAAGTCGTCACCAATAAATGGGGCAAATGGTACAACATGTTCTTCTAAAATGTCTCCGATGTATCGATCTGCTGTCATGGTCCCTCCTGTGACTATCACTAACTCCGTGCGAGCTCCCAAACATATCCCTCCCCAAACCATAATCGAGCCGCCACAATAAGCCACTGTGTGCTCAAAATTAGACTGTATGTGGCGTTCTCCTTTGCGAATCCATATTCGCTGTCTCCCATCGATCTGTTTTAAAAGAACTCTGCACTCATCAGTAAAGAGAACCTGCTGCCATTCGTTCAAATCCTTTTTTTGTGTTCCGCTAATTGTGCCGGTGTGTAATATATATATATAAGTATGTTTATGTAATTATGCTGTATTTATGTATGTGCATATACTTGGAATTTTTTTATTTATGGTTTTCTTTTTTTTTTCGTTTGAACTCTACTTACTTAAATTTAAATTAACCTTTTTTCGGAAATACCCTAAGGTTGACTGGAAGAAATCGCATTATGCGATAAGTCCACCTTAGTACATAAGTATCAATTCTAAATTTATAAGAGAATTTATAATAAATAAATAAATAAATAATCGTAAATATTCAAGTCTATTACAATAATTTAAATAAACATACCTAATTTGATGATATGAAGTTTTACATTTATCTGCTAGGAATTCTAGACAAGAAAAGTACCATTTAAAATCACAAAATTCTATTTGATAAAACTAATTAAAAGACAAATTACGAATTAGCCTCTTTTATAGATTTAAATAAAAGTCTGGTAAAAGGTTGGTAAAGCCTTTATCCGACGAAATGTTATAAACAAGATTTAAATTGTATATTGTATAAGAATTATAATCAAAACCCTGTTTTTTCTTACTTGTCATAATTAATATATTATGTTCAAATAAATGCTCCGTTGCCTTGTTCATAGGGTTCCAGCTCCATGGCCAACCAATCATCGGTTTTCGAATAGATGGGATGTAAAGATTATTTCTATTTATGTATATTTATAAAGTATTACTTAATTCTATGCAGAGTTGACGTGGTGTATTTGAAATTGAGAAGGATATGTTCTTATATAACTCCTAGTCACTTATAGGGACTTTATAAGAGATTATTTAACTATATTCTACCTAATAGCTTTTGTTATTTGAGCCTATATCATAGTTTTCTTGACTTAAAGTTTGCCAAAAAAAACAAGTACTACGTAACAACACGGTGTAAAATAATTATTGTCATTTCCTAAAAATGAGGTTTAGGCCTTCGAATTGATTCGAAATGTATTTATGTCATTATAAAAATAAAACGTGTTCCCTAAAAATCTTTAATTAATATGATTTTTTGGTCGACTTTTAAAAAATGACCAAACCATAGACACATATAAAACTTGTATTAAAAAACGAAATGTTAAAATGAGCATAAAAAAGTCGTTCATTTGTTACAGGTATAATTCCTCTTTTCTTTTTGCGTAAACTTAAAATTTGAAAAATTCTTTATGTACATTTCTACCTTTGATCTTTTCCCCCAATGTTTTAAGCGCTCCATTAGTCTTTTGACAAGACGGAATGAATATACTTAGCTTAAATATTGTTACACAAACTTTAGGGAAAGATGCCTACAGAAAAATTGAGAAAAAAATATTTATTTCACCGTGCTTATATTGAAATGACATTTTATGTTGGAACAGGAAAATACCGGACAAGTTTTTGCGGCCTGAGGAGGGTTCTACACAAACTTGTTACATAAGATTTAGTCGAATTAAAGAACAAACCTAACTAAAAAATGTGCTTACATATTTTTTATGGCCTACCATCACAGAGGACGATACATTCTTAGAAGAGATAAATCGTGGCCAGATCTTATAATTGATCACTTTATGATTTTCCCGACCGAAATGGTTGTATACAATAAAATGGTCGTATTTCATTATATGGCCAGTTAAATCTGTTTTCTTTAAAACGTTAACGTTTGATTACATGTCAATCCACGTAGGGTTTCCGTAATATAAAAGGTACAGAAAGGTTTAAATACAGAAAAAACAAAAGTATAGTTTCACAAATTTTCGAAACCGGCGGTCAAAAATCAAATCTACAATTTTAAAAGTTAGTATAGTTCGCACCACGTAAGTTGAACTAAAATGGCGGCCGTCTGCGCAGGTACATTACGGACAAATGTACTAACGAACCAAAAATGTATTACTGCGCAGGTTCAACTTACGTGGCGCGATTTATACCTATATGTTGAAAGTCGACGACAGTATGACAGCACAAATGTCCGCAACAGGTATTAAGCAGATATGACACGGGCTTAACTAGAGAGCAAGGGAGACTTTTCCTCCCTGTGTGTGTTCTACCTTGAATAATGAGTTGTGTTCTTTGGAATTGGTTGAAATGCTGCCCACGGCTGCTTTTTACCATCTCACTGGTCGTCATTTGCAGGCATTTTTTTTTGGTCACGCACTAAACAGTTTTCGAGATGCTTCTTTCCGCAAACGCTTAGGTTGTGGAATGAGCTCTCTGCCTTGAAACTATAGTAAAGGGTTCTTCAAGATATATATAGAAAACAGACCATTTAGCGTAGATTTTTGTCAAACGGAATTACTACGACGTTCTTATTCTGTTGACGTAAGCATACTTAGGTTTAGGCTGTGGCTTTGAGAACACCAAAACAATTTAATAATTGAATGGAATCCCTTTAAACCTAATATATACAGCATATTACATATCTTTTCGAGGTGTTATAAGTTGCTTGATTTTTTTTTACTGGTTTAAGATCGTCATGATTAGCGGAGTGCTCATCACGACGGTCGATCTTGCATGTCTCTATTAGTCTTTCAACAGATACGCCTACACGTTTTATTTGAGTTCCCCAACGATTTCTGTACGGAGGACGAACGTATACATATATCATAAGTATAAGACATATATGAAGACTCTTTCTAGTGTTCCGAAAAAAGTCACACTTGAAATAACGCTCCTATCATAGACCACTCTACATAGATTTACTGAATGTTTAACACAAAGCATTAACAACGCTTGGTTAGGGCCTTACGCGTGCTCACTACTCTCTCGCTGACTCCTCGCAAGACTACGTGCGATTTAATTACACCTACATAGCAAAAAGAGCAAACGGTAGGCATGATGTTAAAAGGTTGCCGTAGCCTATTGACGCTTGCAACACCATAAGGCATTACTCCCGCGCGCCACAGAATCTAATATCCAATAAAAATCTTATCATTCCCTTCTATAAAAAAATCTATTCTATAGTTGCTAGAGAAAACCTAGGCAGGGAGCTTATTCAAAAGCTAAGTGTATGCAAAGAAAGTTGCTCTGAAACCTCACCTATGGCGACATGCAGCAAGCAAATTGTTTATCCAATAAAAAGCTAGGATACTGACAGAATTAATCAGTTTACAAATTATTTTACTCAGCTTGCCGAACATGATTATAGATGAGCAATTATTTTTTATGTGCCTACGCTGCTGTCGATTTCCTTAGTCAAACAACGTCGTCTGCGTGCCACCCATTGTCACTGATTTTACGAGAGACGAATTGCACTAAAAAAAACTAATAAATAAATAAATATAAATAAATAAACAAATATGAACATTACACACAGCGCCGTCTGGCCCCAAAGTAAGCAAAGCTTGTCTTATGGATACCAGACAACGGATACAAATACATATATTACTTTTTTTTGTAAATACATACATATCATATATAATTACACCCAGACTCAAGACTAACACAAATGTTTATTACATAAATGTTTGTCCAGCGCGGGAATCGAATCCACACCCTCTGCACAGCAGTCGGCTACACTATATACCAACTAGGCTGCGAGAGAGTCTATAATAGCCTCTCTATAATAGCCTCTCCTCTAAAATAGACTTAAGTCTAGCCGGATAATCTTAAGTTTATTTTCACAGCTACTTTTAGCCGTAAAACACACACATACAAACACACACACAGAAGACAGACAGGGAAGCTATTGCGAAAAACTTGAAGAAGTTTTCTAGTTCGTAAGCGATATAGCTCGTATGAATTGGTACCCGATCTTTACGACCCATTTTCCTTTGATGAACGTCATAAAGTTTTATTGTTGCCTTCATATATCCTTGCAGCATTACATTACAAATACTTTTAGCGCATTAAGCAAAAAAAAAATGTTTTGCAAGAAGATCCTGTATATTTTTGTCAGGACTGTTTTATTGTGATTTATGCTCAGTTTATATATGTTTGTTTAGAATCAAATTAATTTCGGCAGCCTTTGTGTCCCTTATACACACATAGGTATTATAAATACGGGAACCTTCATCAGATTCTAAATAAATAGAAATATTTCCAGGCAAATACGGAATTTTCCAAAAAAAAACCCATTATTATATAAGCCATATCATTGGCCAATGTATAAATACAATAAAAAAATATATTTTAGGAGCACGGACATGGTTATTCGGTACTTAGCTGGTAGAGTACCTGGACGGTAACAAGGGGTCGCAGGTTTTAATTTTTTTTTCTGACTAACTATGCAGTTGGCTGTTGCAGCCATTACTGCTTCACCGGCCTTTTTTGGGCGAGACTCTGAAGGAGCCTCAGCCCGTATAGCACCCAATGCTCAAGGGCTCCCCGCGGGGGGAGCCTCGGCTTAAGTTGTCGCTATCGGGGGCGTCCCTTCGACCGGCGTGAGTCTCGAACCCGAAGGTGAGTCACCGCCAGGAGGGGAGTTCTCCGTTACGCGGGTGCGGTTGCGATTGAGTGGGGGCGAGAAGCGCCCCGGCACTCTTTGATACCTCGTGTATCCTTGCGGGCGCCGGCGAACCCGGGGACGTCGGCGTTGTGTTTGGAGGGAGGCCCTATTAGGGGAGGTCGTTGTGACTAATCTCGCTATTCGGATAGCGAGATCATCATTTGGGGCCGTTAGTACGTGCCGAGGCCGCCTAACGATGGTTTTAAAACCATGCCGAGGGCGGTCGGGGGGATGAGGTTGTGGATTGCACAATTAGTCGATTCGGGTGATTTTGTGTACGCTCGAAAAAACGGACTGCCAGGTCTTTGAAATATTGGGGAATCGTGGGGAGCTCGAAGTCCCTGTGTAGGTCCGCATTGGGAGGGTCTGAAGTTTATGAAAATTGCGCTTGGATAACGCAAAGACTACGCCAGCATAAGCTAGTATGGGGCGGATGCAAGTTGTGTACAAATTCAGCTTATTTCTAAGTGACATCTTACTGTACTTGCCTATCATGGGATAAAGACGACCGAAGACAAAAGCGGCTCGGTCTCTAACTATTTTGGTGTGATCGCCGAAGTTCAAACGCCTATCCAGGGTCACACCGAGATATTTGGTTTTGTTTTGCCAGGGAATGGCAAGACCGAAGAGTGAGAGGGGAGATGGCCGCGGAGGGCGGCCTGAGGTATACAGAACGGCAAAGATTTTGTCGGGATTCACTTCGATTCTCCATTTTCGAAACCATTCGCCTAGGGCGGTGATAGCTGGTTGGAATCACTTAGTGATTTGACTCACTTGCCTATCGGGGTATAGATAGCGTTATCGTCCGCAAAGAGGGCTAATTGGGTACCTATCGTTTTAGGGATGTCGTTAGTGTACAGAAGGTACAAGATAGGGGCGAGCACGGACCCTTGCGAACTCCTGCTTCTATGGGACGGGGAGAAGAGAGAGTGCCTTCAACTTTATAGCGAAAGCTACGATTCGGCAAGTAGTCTCGTATGATGAGCACGAGATGGTCTGGCAACTGAAAGCAGACAGCAACAGAAACTGGCAACAGTTAATAAATTAAACCGTTGTGGCAGACTTTGTCGAAGGCTTTCGCTATCTATTATAATGCCTCTGAAGACTAAAGCGTTCCGTAGGCGAGCGAGGAGGAGGCGTTCGTAGAGTTTACCAAGGGCCTTTATACACGCCCTTATATATACACGCGTCGAATTTATAACAGCCCTCTGTTTTCGTCGAAGGTTAAAAAGATATTGTGTTTCAAACTGAGGCGGCTCGTGACAATTTTTAATGGGTGTTAACTAAAAAAAAAAACAAAAGAGGAACAGGAATTGCTTATGCTAACCTTTTATTATTTTGTTAAATAACTAAAATTCATTCGCCTATTTAGATTTACAAACGCGTATCGCGCCTTTATGTTTTCTTGCCACATTTTTGTGACCCTTTGCCTTTATTACAAGCTGAATTATTAAAAGCTTTTCGCACTCTTTAATCACATAACAATAATCACATTTAATTTTGCTATAATTATTAGACAATTACAAACTGTTTATGTAGGAATGCACCTACTTAATTAATTTGCTTATCAAAGATTCCCGCGCACGAACTAAAACATTTGTTGTGATAAAAGCGGCAACAGCGCGCCGGTCGGACCGCAGGGGGAGTCAAGCTGGCAACAGTATTTCTCTTTACATATACCCCAGGAGCGGCGCTCCACATTTTGCAATTTTTTAATATAAAATCATTTGTTTCACGTGTGAGACTGTACCGAACTCTCTCTTTCACACTCGTTGATTTTAACTCTAAGTCTCTGTACTGAAATTCTTTTCATAGGAGCGCAATCGCTAGCGCTCCTGTCAGTGCTTAGTCTCAGTGCAGTTACATACCAAATCTTGAGTTAACTGTGTGTGTGCGGAATGTTTTTAGTAAAATGCTATGTAAGAGTAATCGAAGCGTAATAATTTATTATTTTAGGTAAAATCTAAAAACATATTTTTCATTAGGTAGATAATTATTTGTGAAATATAATGTCTTTTATAACAAGTAAAGAGTAAAATCATAAAATTTGCAGTTTTTATGTTCCTACATGTACAATTTGTACGGTATTTTTTACGAAGCCGTGCTTATTTTATGAAGTTGCCTGAAAACAGCGACGATGACAAGTCGGGAAACATAAGGGTTGGTCGTTAGCCGTAACATTCAAAACGTGAACGTATCTACCCAGATTGTTTCGTGTAGTAAGTTTCTACGCACTGGGTACGTGCGTTCTTAACCGACTTCATAAAAGGAGGAGGTTCTATATTCTACGGGTATATTTCTTTTTATGTATGTCCACTGATTTCTCCGTCAATTGTGAAAAGGTTTCAAAAAAATTTTTTTTATTAAGAGTACGTTCCTGAGGTGGTTATATATTAATGATTTGGATTTAAAACTTGAACTTTTGAAGAAAAATAAAAAATTGATGTTTCTTTTAAACTGCTGAAACGCGCCTTTTATGTTGATGATTGTACAAACTATTGTTACTGGTAAGGATGTTTTTAGTGTACGAGAAAAAAAGTAATTCGTCACTCAAAAGCAAAACACAAATCATATTCAGATCAGATTTTTGGCAATGAGTAATTATTTGACGTTTTAGTGCATGTTTTCCAGCTAAAATATACTACCTACATTTATAACTTTTCTTAAAGACAGTAATTTTCATGCGAGCCTGCAAACACCGTATTATTGAAAATACACTAACAATTATTTTTATATTCTTTAAAACATAAACCACCGTTAACGATGATATTAAACAAATGTATATTTTGTCTTATTTAAAATTGACTTTTTTTTAAATGCACATCAATAAACTTATCGATTAAATATTGTTTAAATTAAAATAATTATTGTTATTCAAACTAACCAATTCCTAAACAAAACTTGTACTAAAAATAATACGAAAATATGTTTCAATACAATATTGTTTCTTTTCCTCTAATGCACGACAAAAAAGTTTCAAGTGTACCTACTAAAAGACGTTTTCATATCAAATATATTGATTGCACATCAAATTAACTTAAGCGTACGAACGTAATACTCACACGTTTAAAAAATATCAATTTTTACAACATGTTTTCTATAAACATCTCAAAACAAATATGTCTGAAAATATGCTCAGTAACCTGAATAATTATTATAACAAGATATTGCTATTCATATAGCATTATTTTTTGAGACCGATCCAACAATATACAGAAAATACTTATATCCCGCGCTTTCTATCACATTGCTGCTGAGAAAGTGCCTACTAGTAGCCTCCCACGGACTTTTTCTTTGTAAATTTTACTATTTTCAAGGCAAAGCAGGCGCCCATAGAACCCACGGGCGGTAATTAATGACGCACCGTACAAAAAATAAAATATCTGTAAGCACCCCTTTGGGAATAAATGTCGGGATGGTTTACTAATTTAAAAGTCATCTATTGCGTTTTCATAATATTATAGTAGGTATATCTAAGATATTCTCAGAAAATTCAAATCTCAGAAATTACACCAAAACATTTTTATTTAATCTGAACCTTTTGTAGAGTCGGTATAAAAGAGGAAGAAAACTAATAAAAGTTGAGTTAAAGAAACTTTAACAATAGAAAAGGCATCTCAAAAGGTTACTATCCACCTACCTAATTTAGAAAGAATTTTCGTTTCTAGCAACATTAGATTAAGTATATCGGTTGACGGTTGAAGCGGGAAGTTCTCCTTCGACCTTTTATAGAAGTTTTTTTAACTTTTTTACCTTCAGAATTTTATTTCTTAGAAAGCTGTTTTTACCTGGCACAAGGGTTAATTGTTAGTTATTTATTATTGGAACAAAGTTCCTTATAGCTCGTTATAAGTTTTTTTTTCTTTTGTCCTTTTTGACGCTTCTTGCACATACTAATATGTCTGTCTGCCTCTCCATCTGTCTTTCTGTCTGTTATCTTTTGACGGCTATCCGATCCGCTGATGTAATTTTGTAATATCTTTCACCTTGGGGAAGTAAGAACACAGGCTACTTAAATAAAAAAGTCAAGGAGCGTATTAGTATACAATATGGCTTAGGAGAAACAGGCGCGGTGGCAGCCTTAGTTTTTGAGGGAGGGTCATATATAAGCTCAAATAGCGTTTCATGGGCAAACTTCACTAGTAAAACATACATGACATCACGCTTGGATTCCGGAAGGGAAGTCAGTTACTTCCACTTGCTACGATCCTTGCAAACTTCATTAAATTCCGCCAGTGTTTTTAAAACTTTAGTCGGTTGTAAAGTACTCTTAACCTCACCTATTCTAAGAACACTCCACTATAGCAACCCTTTCGTTTAATTTTGTCTCTTTTAATTCTTAATTTTCACAAGCCTTATTCCTTCTTAATCCTTGTCACTATCCACATTTTTTTTTTTCACTCCACATCGCTCTTTTATCACTCTGCATCTTATCTTGTCATTAAAAGTAACACGTCCACACACACATCTCAATGCTCTCATTTCCGCAGCATTAATTCTACTTTCATTCTTTTTTTGCCCTTACCAACATTTCCATAAATCAGTTATGGAACCAACACACCACATGAAATATAAATACCTGAATGTGCAAGCATTATCAAATAACATCTGACTACCAAGGGTATGCAATGCCCTATTTACAAGATTTAATACGACCTCCATAACGTTGCATTCTGTAACAGTTACATTCCTCTCAAAAACCCTGACCAAAAGTAGTAAAGATAAAAATCAATGTAAGTATTTTTATTCATTTCTTTTTCCCTATATAATTGTTACTATTCCTTGACACTTCACCGCTGTCGTTTCGTGGATCACCTAGATATCAGCATATGCAAGTGCTTGAATAGTAACTTATTTTTCCTTAAATTAGCGATAAAAGATTAAATAATGTAAGGACAACGATTCCGATTACACGCAGCAAGGTATACATCTCATGGAATGAAAATTCAAGTGATAAACTGAACCGCCACTTCATCGAGGATATACCGAAAAGGCTTAAGGAAAAGGAAGGAAAGCAAGATTAGGGTGACTCTGGAACAGCTTAGAAACTTCAAAGTCCAGGCGACGACAGCATTATGACGATTGAGCTTCTAAAAGTTTAGGGAGCTCTAATTGCTTAATTTAGGAAAGCTCTTCAATGTCATCATCTGTAAATGTAGTACCACTGGGGTCATGACCAATACGGGGTCATGATCGTAAGAATTGGTTTGAACCAGTAGTTTACCGCTGAGCCGATTTTAATAAAACTTGTAATAGAGATAACCTGGGGCAAACCAGAGAAAGAAAATGTCAAGGCTTTCGTACTGAATTTTTTTTTTAAATACATATATACATAGGAATTTGGCAGAACTACTAAGCAGGTTATAATATAAGGTAAAGGGATATCTTGTTAAAAAGGGATCGTAACTTAAAAAAGTGTAAGTAAATTCAGCGCACTGAGATTTTCATAAGTACTGAATAAAAAAATAAAAGTTTTTTTATCGAAGCCGGAAGCTTTTAGAGTCGAGTTAGTGCGAGTTCATTTAGCGCACAGAGGGTTTTTACTAAAAAACAGTTTGTTTTATCTAAAACACGTCAAAATGTGCTAAGAGTGGGTCTATTACCGGGCTAGTGAATATATTCACTCGAATATATATGAACAAGCCCAGTAATAGACCCACTCTTAGCACACTTTGACGTATTCTTTTCGATATCAAAAAGAACATCGTTCCAACCGGGTGTGACACTACGTACTTTTTCGTATAGGAAGACAGTTTATAAAGTTGTACAACATTGACGATACCATATTATATATTAAATTTATTTCAAAATTCTAAGATAGGTTTTAAAGTTGATATTTATGATATATGGATATAGCCCGGCCCGACAGACGTTGTCTTTTTCCGACTTGATTTAACATTATCTTATTTATTTATTTATTAAATTATTTACATTATTATACCTTACAGTTACATATTAACCAATTTATACAACAATGACAAATGCAGACTCACAATACTTTAAACTAAACCTACAGAGACTGTTCTATATACTTACTATACACATTTAATACACTTCTATATACATTTAACAATCACCCATTCTGATGAGTTGAATAAATCTAATTCCGTGTTTTGGCCGAGAATATTGTTTATAGCTCGCAGAGCTCGCGAAATCGGAGTGCATTATATTGTGCGGGTCCGTGAAAAGCCGGTGGCTTCGCGCTCTACCGTATTTTTCAGGTACATAAAAGTTTACCTGCTCCAATAAGCTTGGTAGAATTTTTTTCCTCTTAAACATGTTAATCGGATAAGTGGTTCTCTCGTGCAAAGAACATAAGCGAGTTGAGTTTTATAATTTTTATAGATTTAAAATAGGTTTTTTAATAAGATTTAAGTTTTAATTCACTCTTTCCCTCGTCAATTTAGAATGATGGTAGGAGACGATGGTGATTCTATTGTAAACTAGTTGGTTACCCGCGGTGTTACGTGTGAGATTAAAACTTCTCGTTCCACCTTCACATATAGGAATTTCCATGGTTCGTAAAGTAGAAACTTTACGAAAATGGTAAAATGTTTCATATTTACAACCAAAAAGGCGAAATACTAGCTGTCGTGTACTTGTTAATAAATAATAATTTCAAACATTATGGATTCATCATACAAACTTCCAACCCTCTCTCTCCTCAACTTCAAATCCTGTCTCACTGGATAAAGGAATTCCTATTCAAAGTTATCTAACCACAGTGGTTTAGGACGTGCGCCTTGTGCGTTGTAACTAATGTTACCGGCGCCAAAATAACTAAAATCAATTTACCTCATTATGACTGTTAATTTAATGGTTTTATAGAGATCAGTGCTTTTAATCATTTTGTTGATGTTTGGTGTGACTGACAATATTTTCTTTTTTAGAACTTTCAAATATAAAAATGAAGATAATACTCCTATCATAGAGCATCGCATGACTAGATTTTTTTTTAATGACGCATGATCGCCACAGCAGGTACAATCGACAAAAACTTTGCTGAACCACCTCTACGTGGTTCCTCACCTCTCTGCGTTCTGTTTACTGCTTCAATTAATGTGTTTGACATAATTAGCTTGGCTCGTTTTTGTTGGTTGGATTATTGACATTAAGCGCATAATGTACATAATGTGGGAAAACAAATTTAATTTCAATTTGTCAAAAAAAAAAATACGCTTGTATCTTTCGACATGGAGGGCGAACCATACACTTATATGTGTGAGTGCGGCAATATCAGTTGTAGCCTGCGCGCACGCGCAAATGCACTCGCTTCTGAAGTAGAACCGACTAACACACAATCAATAAAGGCTAAATTTACTAAAAGTGCACAGGTATTAAGAGTCACAAAAGCTGTGTAGGTAAATTAGCGCCTGATATCAGGTTTAAGAAATGTTTTTAAGATATTTAATTTTACTAGATAAAACAGGTGAATGAATATCAAAACAACATTGTTTCTTTAAATTGACGATAAAATGGGGGCGTGGCGCATATGCCGATGTCAGGGGCAGTGGATTATTCTTTAGAATGGTTAAAAGGTAAGAAGGTCGATGTACTCTAACTACACCAATAAAAAATATTTTCAAAAAATAAAATTAATCCGTATTTAAATCGACAAAAAATTAAATAATAAGCCCCTAAAGTAAACCAAAAATTTATAGTAAATAGGCAAAAAAATCTGTTCTGTCAGTATATCTGCTTTAGGGGCATTAGCTTATGCTTTATCTCATTTCTCAAATGATTCTTGTAATGGATTTATGGCGGATTAATGTTTACATTTGCTTTGGAAACCTTAAATTTAAATGAAAGCTTACGAATGGATAAGATGGAAAGGATAGAAAACTACAAGGGTTTGGTTTTAACCACATATCTACGGAACCCTAAAAACAAATAATAGAAAATACATGACTAAACTTAAAGCGTTCTACTTATTACTTTTTACCAACCAAGATATACAACATTTTCAAAAGTAATAAAAACTTTTTAACAAAAATTTTGGTTTAAATTAATAATTTTGAAGCCGGTTGTTTTTTTTTGGTAGAAAGTTTTTATTTTTTGCTTTTGAGTGACAAATTGCTTTTTTTCTCGTACAATAAAACATCCATATTTGTAACAAAATTTTATACAATCATCAACATAAAAGGCGTGTTTCATAAGTTCCAAATTAACAGCAATTATTTTTTTCTCAAACTTTTAAGTTTTAAATCCACTTCATTAATATGGGGCCACGTCTAGAGAATACTCTTTCGAATAAAAAAATTAATATTTTAAAATCGGATCACAATTGACGGAAAAGTCGGTAGACATATAAAAAAAATATACCTGTCGAACATAGAACTTCCTCCTTTGTAAATGCAGTATTATAGTGAACTCCATTGGTGTTGAAGATTATAAAGTATACTTACATGAATAAAGAGTACGTTACTCTATTTTAGAGTATATACAGTTGGCTACCCTAGGTAGAAGATCGTCTAAATAATCAAACCTAAAGTTATAAAAACATTTTCTCGCCTAACTCTGATTTTCTTAGAACGATTTTTACCAATTTAAAATGCGCCCATTCCATAGGTTAACCCCTTTATATGAATGTAAAAAGTAAATATATCGGTTTATAAACAACGAAGTTTTGAGGTAACAAACATTAAAAACTTCCTCTTTTTATGAAGTCGGTTTAAAAATACAGTATTTACCAATATCAAGCACGGTACCAAGTACGGTAGGAGTAGCCTATGTGCCTATTGATTTATTGCTCAGTCAAAGTCAAAGACTTCCTCTATTATTCATTGCAGACCGTTTTTGGTTTGTGGTGAGACAATATTAATTGATAAACTTATTGAATAAATTCACTGTCGGAGTTCAGGATACACTGTTTATTTATCTATTATATTTCCTTAAATTTCGTCCTCTGTAACCTTATTATTTGAAAAATATTTATGGTAAGTTTATAATTATCATTTATACCGTTAATATTTATAATTTAACTTAAAATTCAATAAATCATTTATCCAAAAGCTACATAATTTATTAATACTTTTTTTAGGATTTTATAGAAAAAAAGGTATCTAGATATATTTTTATATGACGCAGTCCGTTAAACCCCAGATCCTAGATCCTATGCGTGATGCCACACTTCGTTATTAATAGACAATTGTATAAAAAGATCTCTTTTTATGTAAAAAAATATGACATTTTAGTTTTTTTTTAAAGCTGTGAAATTGACGTAAATCTGCACTTAATGAAGCGATGCTCTAAAATCTTTGGTTCCTTTCTTTTATAATTTTTGAATAAAAGAAATAAGAATCTTAAACAAAAAACAAGCAATGATGCTCTTAGCTCTTGGTATATAGCTTATTCGTTATTCCACAAAAATTGAAACGTGTAACTGGATTTTTTTCAATAAGGGGCTAATTTTTTTAAAAATGGAGAAACTGACAAGCTGAGTGTATAAGTGCAACGAACTTATCTGACCCGGTGGTCAAAAATCATAACTGCATTCGCCATATTGAAATGGTGTAAACGGTATCGGTTACAACGACACTAGCGACCGAACACTCAAGGTCAGAGAGTCAGAAAAGTTTGTTGCACTATAACTAGGTTTTTATAGTATTATATAGTTCTTTATTAGTCCTCCACAAGTATCTATTGAGTAAACAAGTAAAGTTAAATCCTTAAAGATGTAAATACTTCTTCTAGTCTGCAGTGTTCTTAACATATCATGTTTGCTGTCATTCAAGGTAAAGGCCAAGAAAATGCGTAAAAAGGTCGAAAATAGCTTTGAAAACTCAAAGAAAACCTTTCGGGAAAACATTTAAGTACTAAAAGGCTTTTAGGTAAAGAAAATACATTTGAAAAAAAATCTAGGACAGGCTTTGACAACTACATTACCATATTATTTCTTGTTCATATTTTGTAATGTTGACATAGATTTATGGCGTACTAGTTGCTTCGTGACTTCGCTCGTGTGTTTATATCATGTGATGAAGTTTGAAATGGGGGTTATATTTTTTCTCCAATTAATTTACTAAATATTCCTTTTAAGGGTTCCGTACCTGAAAGGTAATTAGGAACCCTATTACTAAGGATTCGATGTCCGTCCGTCCGTCCGTCTTTCACCAGGCTGTATCTCATGAACCGTTATAGTTAGACAGTTGAAATTTTCGCAGAAAATGTATTTCTGTTGCCGGTATAACAACAAATACTAAAAAACAGAAAAAAAAAATTTTAAGGGAGCTCCCATACAACATACGTGATTTTTTTGCTTGTTTTTGTAGATAATGGTAAAACCCTTCGTGCGCGAGTCCGACTCGCACTTGGCCGATTTTTTTATATTCACACAACAACTAAGGACCTTTAGAGTCCTAGTACATCAATCACACCAATCAATTAGATGGTCATTGTCACTAATACATAAATATTCTAAGCAATAGAAATATATATATATATACCTAAATTGAGAATTAAACGAACTTACCTTGTAAAGTTCAATTCCAATTATACGAACACCGAAACCGAAGACGATTACTTATTTACTCGCAGCAGCACACGAGATGATGCTGTCTTAGTCACACGTTTAGAGACCTAGTCCCAATAAAAAGAAGCAATATCTTCCTTCTCTTTCCCTCCCAGACGCCGGACGAGCGCGCCATTATTTTAGAGTTTGAATTTTTATTTATTTTTCGGGTATGTAGTCGACCGGGGCAGGGTGGGATCGAAGTAATTGTCTTCGGTTTCGGTGTTCGTATAATTGGAATCGAACTTTACAAGGTAAGTTCGTTTAATTCTCAATTATACTTCACACCTTAGGGGCCGTCTATTAATCACGTGAGGCTCTAAAGGAACTAGGAAGGCACGTGAGGAACAAAAATATTTTTTTATTTATACGTTATAAAAAAGTTATTTAATTAATTTCTTAGGTTTTTAATAGTTTTAGCTAGTCGTTGGCGCACAGGAATATTATATTCCATTCCATTAAAAAATGCTAAAAAAATATCACTTGATTTAATCCGATATTGCAGTCGACTAGTGGCCTATGTATTCCAAAGCCTCAAGAGCATGATGGCTAGACGTTTCCTACAATTCTTCTGCGTCGGTCTCTTGGAATTACCCCAACGCATGAGGGCTTTAACAAATTGCTTTATGACCTGCATTGCCCTAGCCTGCAGAAGGATCGTCAGCAACTTGTGGAAAGGACGTGCGGCGTGGATTGTACTGCTGTACAAGGAAGAAAGTCAAGGAACATGTAAATTCATGTCACAAGCAACCTAATCTGAGCAATAATAGTCTAGAGAGTCGCTATAGAGTCGAAGGCACTCTCTCTTTCCCTCGTCCAATACAAGCAGAAATCCCGCAAGGGTCCGTGCTCGCCCCTATCTTGTACCTTCTGTACACAAACGATATCCCTAAAACGGGTACCTATCGTTTAGCCCTTTTACTAGGATGATACCGCTATTTACACCGTCGATAGGCAAGTGAGTCGAATCACAAAGAGACTCTAATCCGCAGTCACCGCCCTAGGCGAATGGTTTCGGAAATGGAGAATCGAATTGAATCCCGACAAAAGTTCTGCCGTTCTTTTTACCACTGGCCGCCCTCCGAGACCATTTTTCCTCTTACTCTTCGACCGTGCCATTTCTTGGCAAAACAAGGCCAAATATCTCGCCAAAATAGTTACAGACCGAGCCGCTTTTGTCCTCGGTCGTCTGTATCCCATGATAGGCAAGAACAGTAAGATGTTGCTTAGGAATAAGCTGACTCTTTACGTCACTTGCATCCGCCCCATACTAGCATATGCTAGCGTCGTCTATGCTAACCAAAACGCAACCTCTATAAACTCCAGACCCTTCGAAACCGCTATCTCAGAGCGGCCTCCGAGGCCTCCTGGTACGACTGGAATGCGGACTTACATAGGGACTTCGAGTTCCATACGATTCCCCAATATCTTAAAAACCTGGCAGTCCGCTTTTTGGAGCGTACACAAAATCACTCGAACCGTTTAATTGTGCAATCCACAACCTATCATTCCCCCGACTGACCTCGACACGGTCGAAAAACAATTGTTTGGCGACCTCGGCACGTATTAACGGCCCTAGACGACGATCCGCTATCTGGATAGCGAGACTAGTCTCAACGACCTCTCTAAATAGGGCCTCCCTTCTAACACGACGCCGACGACACAAGGTATCAAAGAGTACCGGGGCGATTCTCGGCCACACTCACTCGCAATCGCAACCGCGTAACGGGGAACTCCCCTATTGGCGCTAATTCACCTTCAGGGAGCCAATTCTCACGCGATCGAATTGATCACGAATTCGAAATAAAGTACGAATTTAAACTTTTCTCGAACGAAAATGTAGTTTAGCAATTCTGGTAATGATATTTTTTTACTTAGTTATACTTATTATTTCCTCATTGATAATGATGAAACACAAGTAAAATGTTACTTCAAACATTTTGTAGTCACCGAACCCTTTTTTAATATATCAAAAGAAGCATATTAGAATAGGCTTTTTTAAAAACGCTCTACAACTGTGCAACGGAACGTACCTCATAGCATAACCGGCTTACAATGGCAACATTCCACCGCTTCGAACGACATTTTGTTCGAAGGTTGTTTCGATTGATAGTGAGAATACAGCAAACGCGAAAATGATGTCGACGATCGAAATTTTACAGTCGAGATAGTGCCTTCCAGATAATCTCTAATACGAGATTATCTCGGATGAAGTGAGAATTAGGTCCCAGGTTCAAGGCTCACGCTGGTCGAAGGGACGACCCCAAGAGCGACAAGCCAAGCCGAGGCGCGAGGCCCGCGGGGAGCCCTTGTGCGTAGTGTGCGAAAATGAGAGAGAGAGAGAGAGAGTGGCTTGATGAAACTGACGTTGATCTTCAACAAAGCACAGTGCCAAAAACTGGCTTGCAAGATTCTTATCCAGTTGTTAGTGTTGAAGAAAGTCTTGCTAATCCGTCGTCCGAGGCTAATGTACATTAAATATGTTCATGTACTAGTAAAATATATATTTTTCGCATGATTACACCATTCCTTTGATATTATTATTATGCCAACCTGCAATCTTTCTGTCTATAGACATTTTTATCATGGTCCTTAATTTTCTAGAATAAAATTAGATTATACTTTATACCTGTATTTAAAGATAATATTCTAAAAATTTTAGGATTATTTGTAGGTACTAAAAAAATACACGTGATTTTAGGTGGGGGAGGGACGGTAGTCTTAAACCTCACCACGTATCACCAAGGGGGAGGGGAGGTTAAAAATGCTAAAAAAAACCTCACGCGATTAATGGACGGCCCCTTAACCGAAGACGATTACTTATTTACTTGCAGATGTTTAGAGTTAAGTAAGAAATAAAAGAAATTGAAATTTAATTAATTAACACACTTATATGTTGCGAGAAACCAAAAAATACTTATAGAAATTTGTCTTTATAATTTGAGGTAAGTAGTATAATTTTTACTAAATATTTATAAACTTTAGAACTAGGACTTAAATGAAGTACTGAAACAAAGTATCATTTATCATCTTCTTTACATCTATTAGCATCTATTATCAATAAAAGATCTAATTTGACTTAAATATTGACTCTGAATAATTAGTAGCTGTTGTTGAAGCATGTCGGGTACTGTGCACTCCAAAAATACCTACATCTGTACCACTAGCCTTAAGCTTAACCCTTTGTCCAATGACCTAATACTTGTGAGCCAACTTTCTTCTAAGGTTTTCTAACGCTAATCAGCAAATGATTTTTATCAGACTCTTATCGATGATTTTACTGCTAGAGCTGGACATATCTCAGGAGATCCTTTAATATATGGTGAAATCCTAGATCGAGATATCTTACTGAGGTTTTCTCATTATTGAGATTCTCCCTTGAGACTCTTATAAAGCTGATGCTGATGATTAATTGATAAATTAAGTAAATTTTCATTTTCATATGGGAAATTATGTGATAGATAGATGATGAAAGGTTTCATTTGAAATCGTACTTAGGTCTGGGTGGCCGAAGTCTGTAAGAACCCTTAGGAACCTGCTGTAGTAATTCTTTTTCCTAAAATGATTGAAAGTGCTGAGCGATGGGTGTTGAGGTGGATGATTATTAACAGAAATTTAGACATTTTTTTTTTTGCAAAAGTCTCACCATGCATTTAAACTTGAATTATTGTGAATTGTTTGCGAACGTGGGCATAACTTCAAATCAGGCAAACTGCCTGGTTGTGTATTTTTTTAAAAGGTAAGTTGTCCTTATTAATTTCAATTGATTTTTTTATTCCTATCTATCTTTTGAGGGCCCGTTGAGCTCTCGTTAATTGTTTTAAATATAAAACTTAGAGATACCACAGAGTCGTACACAACGAGAAAAAGTGTTTGTGTAAATTTGACTTCTAACTTAATCACATATAATATTAATAACAATAATTCTGTGGTCTGCGTAATTTAGATACAATATAATTGAAATGGCGATGTATAAGAATAAACACCTAAAGGTATATTTTAAGTTAAAATGGAACTTTTAGAGTACAAGTTTTCATTATAGGGTGTGGACGTATTACCACAGAATAAAGAAGAGTCCGTATTACTAAATTCAAAGAGTTGATTGTTTATCATTGCGAGATCTTGTCGCTTTAAGCAATTGACACAAAAAAGATGGTCTCCTGTATGTCTAGAGTCGCCATATAACCATAAAGTACATTATATATCTGATTTATCAATCAATTTAAAGGGAGCCACAACATTTCTTAAAATGTTCGACATCTTTACGTTTAAATAAAAAATCATATCCCGTTTGTTTATGTCCTCGGAATTCGAAAATTTGTCAATGGAGTGACTTAAAATTCGTACACAATGTTGCATTTGTATATAAGATTAAGAGTGTTATTATTATTTACTTTTTATCGCTTAGTTCCCACGGGAAAAGGCGCTTCGCAAGTGAGACACAGCAAGTAAATGAAATTATTGCTTTTTTTTTAAAAAGTTAAATCAACACTTTCCATTAGACTTAGGTAGTACACAAGTATGTGTTGCAAATTGTTATGAGCACGGGGTCCAAGAAGAGTTCAAACCGGATCGTAAGAATTCAGTATCCTTTCCAATTGTTTTAAGCTGTTACTATATGACACGATTCACAGTTAAACGGTATTTGTTATATGAAGCCACTCTTTAAAATATCTTAAGATTGTAAAGCGAAAATTTATAGATAATGGTACATAACCTGTGATGTAAATAGCTTAGAGTTGTTGTACTTGTGGGTACCGCGGCACCATCGGCAGCATGGTGCACAGGCGGCGGCCGCAGCGTCGCTGTGGTGGCACTAACCGGGGGCTTGGCTGCTGTTGTTCCAGGTTTCCCCGTTAGTTTAAAACCCGAGAAAATTGACGACGCCGTGTTCAAGCAGCTGTACATACTGTGGCCTACTGAGTTTACCGCAGGAAGACGGACGTGTTGGAACTAAATAATGTATCTTGTGTATTTGAGTATTTCTCGCTATTGTTAACTTATAATAGAAAAATGTTTAAACGATAAAAGCCTAATTAGGTAATTTACCAATTGCCTAGAAACAGTTGTACATTTAAATGTGTTTCTGCTTCCTAATATTTTGCAACGTTTGATTTAGCGAGTGCTAAGTTAATCTTAAGATTTAATAGAAGCGCTTTTGTACAAAGTACGTAAAATAAACTTTAAACGTAACTTTATTACCTTTTGATATGCAAGCCGTTAATCATATATTAAAAAATCGTGTTGCTATACATAGTGTGTTAATTGTCTGAAAACATTTTATTTTGTATTGGGTCGAATCCCGATAGCTGCAACATGTAGGTTTTCGTTAGCTGTTTCCATGAGTTGTGAAGGTATGGCAACTCAGCATGGGATCTCATTTGTAATAGCGGCACTAATTATTAGGTAAGTTGCTATTCGTATATTTTCCACACATACACACGTCATAAAATTAATGTTGGTGTGCTTGTTTCATCATAACCAACCACGATAATCGTCTCGGGATATTTTCAATAATAGTGTTTATTTTATGACAAAATATAGTAGGTATCCAACACAATATAAGTCTTGATATTAACGTGATGGTATCTATCGATTATACGTCATAATATTGTAACGAGTATTTATCCACACACACTATACGTCGGAATATTGCAACGATTATTTATCCACACACACTATACGTTGGAATATTGCAACGATTATTTATCCACACACGCTATACGTCTGAATATTGCAATGATTATTTATCCACACACGGTATACGTTGGGATATTGCAATGATTGAGATATTTGTTTTATGAAATAATGTAGCTATACACCCACGATATAGGTACGTCGAGATATTCCAAAGCTTGTATTTATTTTATGACAAAATGTAAGTAGGTGTGCACACGTAATAAACGCAGAGATAATTTAATTTAGATGTTTGCATACACACATCAAAAGAAGCTTGTGCCAACCTAGAAAACTGTAATTACACTTACAAGTGTTGTTTTTTTTTTTTTTAATTTTATTCTTAATCATTTGTTCTTTGTTTAAAAATATGTCATTAAAACAAAAAAAAACGTAAAACTTCTCTTCTTTCTGGTATGGTACGTATTTGAATAAGATAGCATTGTTAAAATGCTTTTATATTTTATCATAACCATAAAAAATATTAAGTTTTCCAAGCGAACGCAAACTATGTGCATGTCCCACATTGATTAAGAAATTATGCTTTGTTTTCTTGTTACATTATAACAATGTCTTACTTACATTTGCTCCAACAATATTTAATGTTCAATAAAAAAGTTACTCAAGACGGTAGATGTAAACTAATTGAACATTTATTGTAATTATATTGTTTCATTCTTTACTCTTGTTTCTAACAAATCACTTTGAAACTTACCCTACAGTTCTTGATAACTGACTAAATAATTAGGCGAATGTGCAGTAAAACAACGTATGCGTAGATGGCAAAATTCTCCTTCGTTTTATAACGTAATGGCAGTCAGAAACATGCATATTAGTAGGTAGTAGGAGCTAGCTACTAACTATGTTATTTTCGAGGTATTTTGACAAACCACAAGGGACTTCCATTTAGGGACTGATAGACAGATTTTTCTCGCGAATTCCGTAGGCTTTTTAGGTAGGTAATCCATTTAGGGTACAATTGCTAGGTATTTCGACAAACCATATAGGTTGACAAATAATTTATCCCCACGTTTTACGTGGGTTTTTGACTGTCTATCGGTGTAACAATAGCTTAAAGTGAGCATAAGCTCCAAGTTATACACGAGTAGGTGGGTAGTTAGAGTGAGGTTAAGTTAAGACACTCGAATACTTACGTAACCGACCTGATAAGAGAGGTAGTCAAAATAACAAAACTGCATGTATCGGTGTTAACACTATGTTCTCATTTCATGACGGGAGTCAAGACCCATCCTGATTTGTTGTTTTCCATGAAACACGTGATTTCTCCTCCGACGAGTTTAATCGACGTCTCCTTTAACTTTTTGTACTCCATGCGCAGGCTGGATTTGGATCTTTTTCTTTTGCTCATGGTTGTTCACCATATAATACACTGGACAAACTTGCCTATCACTGAATATGATTAAATTAAACCGAACGAACGTGCGACTTTGATAACACAAAATGTGGCGCTCGCCCGGCGCCCGGGAGGGAAGGAGAAAGAAGATATTGCTTCTTTTTATTGGGACTAGGTCTCTAAGCGTGTGACTAAGACAGCATCATCTCGTGTGCTGCTGCAAGTAAATAAGTAATCGTCTTCGGTTAAGGCGTGAAGTATAATTATTATATATTGTAACATTACCTACATATTTCTTTTATTTTATACCAAGCATAAGGCAAACAATCATACGGTCCGCCTAATGGTAAGCGGTCACCGCAGCCTATGGATGCTTTCAACACCTGGGGCATCACTGGCGTGTTTTTTTTTTTTTTTTTTTTTATACCACTAAGGTGGCAAACAAGCTTACGGTCCGCCTAATGGTAAGCGGTCACCGCAGCCTATGGACGCTTTCAATACCTCGGGCATCACTGGCGCGTTGCCGACCCTTCAGAAATTTAACAAAATTCTTTCTTGAAAGAACCCCATACTGTAGTCCTTAGAGAAAACCTTGGCAGGAAGCTCATTCCACATAGAAAAAATATTTTTTATATTTACTAAAACAATAATAATGAATAAAGTCCCTTAGTTGCCTACCTACGAAACCTAAGGGAGGTTTTTGGGTGGTGTAATTCTGTCCTGCCACCAACACACGCAGCTGCAGTAGAGTTTTCATTTGTGCTTATATTAACAGGCACTAAAAAATCGGCCAAGTGCGAGTCGGACTCACGCACGAAGGGTTCCGTACCATTCTCTATAAAAACGGTAAAAAAAATCACGTTTGTTGTATAGGATCTCCCCTTAAATATTTGTTTTGTTCAAATTTATTTATTTATTTTTATAGTGACTATATAACTAAATATTCTGTGAATATTTTAAGCGTCTACCTGTTGCCGTTATTAATATCGAGCAAAATCGAGCGAATTAATCACGTTTGTTGTATGGGAGCCCCCTTAAATATTTATTTTATTCTGTTTTTTAGTATTTGTTGTTATAGCGGCAACAGAAATACATCTTCTGTGGAAATTTCAACTGTCTGATTATCACGGTTCATGAGATACAGCCTGGTGACAGACGGACAGACGAAAGGGCTGACGGACGGACAGCGAAGTCTTAGTAATAGGGTTCCGCTATGTGTAAGCGGTATATGAACACAGCTTTCACAGTAAACATTATTTATATATGTATTTTTACCAAGCGAAATGGGTGCAAATGGGTAAAATTCGGGATAAAACCTAAATTTTCTGATTATACCCAAACCAAATGGGTAAAAACTCATTATTCCCATTTCTATTCGTAAACATCTCGGGTGAACGTAATTGATTACTTACACCCAATGTTATTTATTATCATTGGTTAAGTATCTATTACTAGATATTTAGTTTGTTTAATCGAAATAAATGTGTGCAAACCTAGCGGACATGAGACAGACATATTTTCTCATAGCACTATTTCGCCATAGACATAATATGATGTTTTGCTTTTTTATTTTTTATTGAATGCAACGAAATATGCCTTACAACTGTATAAAGTCCAAATAAAATTATAAACGAAACCTTTGTCAAAACGTATTGTTTACTATTTGGTTCATTAAATTTGCAAGATTTACATAAATATAATATTAAACGTACAACTAAACAAATGGAAACAATCAGGTCTGTAAAACATACTGAGCATATAATTAAGCATTTGTATAGAAATTTAATATTTACTTAATGGCAAAAAGTAACAGAAATAAGTAACTTATAGTTTACGTAACCAATCAAATAGCTAGTTTACAACAAGTAAAATATGGCCAGTTTCAGCTAGTCAACAATTAAATGTCAACTTGCAATAAAGCATTTATCAGCGTATCTTTGGCAGAATCGGGAGTCAGAGCGAAGGCGAAGGTATGCGATAGTCAGTATAAAAAATGACTTCGGGTTGCCTGGGCTAAAAATAATCTTAGCACTCATAACTACAACTAACCTGCGAGACTGATTACACTTATCAATGGACGACCATGGAATACGTTTCTAATCAAAAGATAAACATCGACTACGCTTCTAATCAAGAGATAAACATCCGACTACACTTCTTATCAAGGGATAAACATCCGACTATGTTTCTAATGAATAGATATAAATATGACTGCACTTCCTATCAATGTATAAACATCCGACTACGCGTCTTATCAAAAGATAAACCTTATTCGGTATAATAAATGCATGTTACAAAGCTTCTGATTAAAATTTGTATTATTTGATATGTAGTATTTGATAATTATTTAAATGGGTCATCACAACAAAGGAGTGATGACCCATTTAAATAATTTTCCGAAAGAAAAGTAGGATTAATTTAACGTAACACAAAAAAATATAAATTATAAAAACGCGTTTTTTTTTTTTAGATCCGTGAATAATTTTATATCCTTTCAATGAGGACTGGTTCTGCCTGAACTGATATTTCTTTCTTCCCAATAAAAAATAGACTGTATCATTATAAGGTAATGATACAGTCTATTCTAATTACCTGATAGTAATTATGCTGCGTATTAGCGTTAATTACTGGTTTATGTGGGTAATGCTTAGGAAACCACAACATGGTATCTATACATATAAAATGCTGTAGCTTAAATATTCCTGAACGAAATTTAAAATTTTAGGACTGTTTTGCTTTTAAATTTTTAGCAGTCGGGTTCTTTGTCTTTTAATAATATTTTTGTATCCAATTTACTACATAAAACAATGTAATATGTATTTGTAAACTTATATAGTGATAATAGTGGTTGTAGCTAATTAATTTATGACACGCCTTATTGTATACGTGCTTTATCATTCTCGATTATAAGGCCTCCTTTGTTCCGAAAGCAAAACCTCGTTGAGAAAGGTCTTCTAATTAATTCCTCTTTGACTTCCTGCCACGGTTACACAAGATCAATTTTCTGTAGTAGATCTTGATATGAGACCTGTTTGGATGATCATATACAAGTGAGTTAGCTTTTAGTTTATCAAAGGTGAGTATATTTATAAATAACTTGATTTTACCCGAAATTCAACCCGCGCTAAATTCGGTTATAAGCGTGGGATTTCTATGGCAAATCCTTGATTACCAGTATATGACGTACTTATCTATAGTTCGTTCACGTGGGATTCGGTTACAGTTTCCCTTACGAGAATACGATTCGTGGCGCCATGCAGCGTGCTTGATACAAACGAATTTTCCATTTGTTTTTGACATTTATTGATCAAACACTGTGAAATTTTGTATACATGATTTTAAGCCGAATATATATGTCTGTGGTTTTCCAAAATCCTGAAAAATGTTTTTACTAACTCAAAATCAAATTAATTGAGTCCATTTGTATGAAAAACCAGAGGCCTCTTTAACTATTAACTTATACAATTTAATAAAAAACTGGCTCACTGCAGACTTTGATATTTATTCCCAGAAAATCTCTTCAAAATTTTGTAATATTTGATTAGTAAGTGTCAAAAATAAGTGGTAAATTCTTTTGTATGAAGCACGCTGCGAGGCGCTGCGAATCGTATTCTCTTAAGAGTCTTTTGTATTTTCTGCTATAAAAAGTACCTACTACGAAAACTGTTCAATTTGATTCTCCGTAGCGATGCTAAGCAATAACAAACAACAGACTTTCACAAATATATATTAGAATAAGAATATAGGTGGTCATTACACGCAGCGCCATTCGGTCCCAAACAATGACCTTTTAAGTAGTTACTAACTATGCACGTCGTACGATAACAGAGGCAAAATGTGAAACCGAATTTTTTTTAACATATTTAGCTTCATCTATTGCGATTTTCGATCTTGTAGGTTCGTCAATACACTCACTAGCCAAACAGTGATTTTTAAAATCACGCAAATTGAAGCTGCATAGGGTAATTTTGGGGAACATATAACTAGTGAAGTAGCTTTCATTATGTTAATGAGCGAATACTGTTTTTGTATATTTTATTTTGCAAGAATGCGACTATGTCAGTGTTATTGTTATAATTCCAAAGTTTGAAATCAGTAAAAACATTCACGTTTACGGTATTAAACCCTAGAAGGGATTAACCAGTAAGTAAGTAAAGAGTTGAAAATCATATTGGAAATATATATTGTACATAAAAACTATATATTATAATTATTTTGCAGATTCAATGTCATAATAGGGTAGAGAAATACTTCCTTCTACTAACCTACTTACAGAGTCTGGTCTATTTAACGATAATCAGAAATCTAAATTGAATTAAACCCTCACTCTTGGATGAAAGTCAATTACTATAATTACGTGTCTTTGATTAAGCTTCAGGGCCAGCTTTTAATTAAGTAAACGGGAAGTAGCTTATCAAACTGTGTTACAAATGGATTTAATGGTAGTTGAGAAGAAATTGCTGTTAAATAAAATAACTATAGTTTAGATTAATTTTAATTTTCAAACCAAATGGCGCCAAATGTATACCACCATCTATATCAAATAAAACATTTGCTCAAATATTTTATGGTTCGTTTTTGCATGAAGTTTAAGAAAGGAAATCGCTAACGCTATCTAATGCTAAAAGTGTTACCAATTCTCCCTGTCGTAAGCTTCAGCTATTTCCTTTGTTCATATTTAATACTAGATGAAGATACAGAATAAATAAATACATAATTTGGTACATCTCACACAGCGCCATCTGGTCCGCCTTACTAAGCAAGGCTATATACTTGTCATATGGGTAGCAGACACCGGCTACAAAAACTTATACATATGTTTTTGTAAATATACACTTAACACATCCATATAAATAGAAAACATAAATACACATAAAAATTTGTCCTGTGCGAGGATTGAACCCACTCAACATAATTATAATTTTAAATAAATTCACAGGATATACCAAAAACAATTAGGTGCATAAAAAGTTAATTTATTGTGTTCTTTAGGTACTACAAAAATTTTACTTGGCAAGTTGTCAGGGACAAGTATTTGCATAATTTTTAAGATATGATAACTTGCAAAAAATAAATTATAATATGTTTTTCATTAATACAAACCGAAATGATAAAAGTCTTAAGTCTTAAGTTCTAAAGTTTATAAGTTATTTCGATTCCTATTCTTTTATCGGCAAATCTTTGCCGGACTTGGGCCCCTTTTCCTATTCAGCATCCCCCAAAATAAAACGACAAATTCTGAACATGGTGCGTACGCACCTATCGCTCTCTTCTCCTTATGCCGCCACTGTTTGGTAGGTATGTCATACACTTTGTCAGCACAATTTTATTGTTTGTATTCGGAGAACTCATTTTATTATTATTTCAAGTGCCTGGGGACCGAGCTTTGCTCGTTTTTTTTAAACAACGCAATCTATTGTCAAGTAGCTTTAGTGTTGCTATGTTGGTCAAAAATAATTGTATTACTACTCGCCAATAGATGCCAGGAAGGGTCATATTTTTCAGGTTATCATTGCCTAAAAACACGGATAAAACGACGATTTCTAAAAATTAAACCTAGCTAAATTGTTTATCGCCTCCGAAACCCCCTGCGTACTAATTTTCATGAAATCGTTGGAGCCGTTTCCGAGATTCAGATTATATATCTATATTTATGTACAGATATACATATATACAAGAATTGCTCGTATAAAGGTATTAGATTTTACCATATTTACTCAGCTCTTGTACAGAATCTTTAATGCGTATGTTGAACATTTTGCATTTGTTTTCCTTTCTGCTTGTAAAAGCGTAATATTGTAAATACCTACGTATTTATCGTCTTACATTTTCATCATATTTAAATACTAGCTGCTGCCCGCGACGTCGTCTGCGTGAACGCTATACTATAACATCACTTTTTGTGAACGTAACCATAGCGTGATCTAATTCGACGCCAACGCCATCTAGTTAGCAAATAGGAAACATTTTTATATGGTGAAAAATTATAACACATCTAAGTTATGACTTTACACGATTTTTTAACATAAAATAAATGGCTATGTGTGAGTAGAATAATAAATAATTAAGAAGCAAGTCAAATATGCGTCGTTAGATTACACGTTGTTACAGAATGCGTTGAAGAAATAATAGTGGCAGGTGTACAACGGCAATTTCGCTCGAAAACTGCAAATCGATGTAAAGTTTAGCCGTTTGGCACACGGCTACTTTAGGGCAACACAATAATTTTGACCCGCAGTTCCTCAAAATATTTCCCTTAGCCCCGGTTATGATGTCATCAATTTTTTGTCTGGGATTTAAATTTTTTTTTTTCAGACACCCATCGTGTGGGGTATCAAATGAGCCGGTTCTAAAAATTACAGCACAGTTCACATAAAGTCTCATAAAGATCTGAAGTTTAAGGAACCGTCTCACATTGCAATATTCAAAAATTCCGTCTTCTACCTGGAAGGGCAAAAACTTGGTATGTTTTGAAAACACTATTTGGATTTTAAGAAAAAAAGTAGCCCAAAGGTAATAGTGTGGTATATTTTTAGAACCGGCTCACTAAGCCCTTTCATTGGATACCCCAAACTATGGGTTTCTGAAATATTTTTTTTAAATCCCATACAAAAAAATGATGACACCATAACCCCCCCCTAAGGGAAATATTTTGAGGAACTGCGGCTCAAAATGATTTGAGGAACTGCAGCTCAAAATGATTGTTTTGCCCTAAAGTACCTGTGTGCCCAACGGCTAAACTCTACATCGATTTGCAGTTTTTTTTGCGTACACCTACGGCTATAAAGGTTTACTGCTCGTTTCCCGTAGGTGATAGCGTGATAATATGTAGCCTATATGTTGACCCGAGTTCTTAATAATATTCGTGCCAAATTTCAAGTAAATCCATGCGGTACTTTTTGAGTTTATCCCGAACATACATACAGCCAAACAGACAAGAATTCTAAAAACTATATTTTTGGCTTCGGTATCGATTGTAGATCTCACCCCAAGTATTCTTTTAACAAAATATTCAATGTACAGTTTTGAATTTCCTACCATTTTATTATATGTATAGATTCAGCCTGCGCGGGGATATCTATGACGTCCGTTAAGCATGCATATCCCGTCGGTTCACTTCCAACAAGGGTTGCCAGATTGAAAAACTAAAATCTCTGGACAATATTCTAAAATGGCTGGACAATAGAATTTTGGCTCGACAAAGTCGATGATATGGTGATTAATTACAAATGGCGTAATCCTCATTATATTTTTGATTACTAGTTTACTTATCTACCTAAAAATTTTTAACTCCTGTTATACTTTTTGTAGATAGTATGTAGAACGTTACAATAAAGCGGCTGATTACTTCGCTTCAGTAAGAGTAGGCGGTGCGCCGCCGGTTCCACTTGTGGCTCACGATCGATTTCTGCTCTCGAGCTCTCTCTGCCTCAACAACACTTAACTACAAAATTGCTTCATAACTTACTGACGCGAAATTTTACAAGTAACTACATTAGTACATAATTCTATGTCGATTTTGTAGATGCTTAGTCCTATGAAGGCGTCGATTTATGTATATCTAATCTATAGTTTTTTTATTAATGCAAACTAAAGACGATAGAATCATATCATACTAAAATGACAAACGTGAAAGTTTGGATATTTGTTACTTAGTCACGCTTCAACCACTGGATGTATCGAGATGAAACTTGGCACATATAGGTTAGGTCCTGTTATAAGGCACATACTACTTTTTATTCCGAAAAATTCAAAAGTTTCCGCGGAAATAACTATAACCGAGCTAGAACGATCTATAGCTACAGCTATAGCTTGCTATAACAAACTTCAATAGTATAATAAAAAAATTGACGTAGAAATTCCACGCCCATAACCGAATTTAAGAAGGGCGGAGCTGCTGGCAAAAATGTTCACTGATTTTGATCTTGATCATATAAAATGAAAACAACCCTTACTCTGTTCAGTCTTAATTTAGAATTATATAATTCAAACGATGCATACTACTTGGTACTACGTTTTGGGAACATATTTTAATTCAATTTATTTGTTTTCTACAGATAGGTACAAAATAATCTTAACAAAACATAATTCCATATTATATAAAATATATTTAGCTACATTTAAAACCGGCTAAACTTTGGACAGATGACTTAATTAGAAATGTTCAATAAACTGTGCACCTGTAGCCATGATTAATCTTGTATTTGTAGATGAACTGATTTCTTTGCGCCTATTTCGAACAGCTACATAACTAATTATACAATTAATTAGTTTTTTAAATGAATGCTTTAGATTAGAGTTCTTATATGATTCAGACAGAATTGTTGCGATTTGCCAGATGATAATGTACTTATTATAGTAGTTTTTTTTAGAAATAATTACAATTAGTAATGAAAAATACTTTTTATATGGAATCATGAAAGCAATGCAGAAAATTAAATTAAAAACTGATTTGAAATTTTCTGTACACAGGTAGTTGAGAAAATGATAATTGTAATAAAAACCAACAAACTGCGAGTCACACTCGGGCACTAAGGGTTTCACACCACTACATATGAACAATACAACAGCTGAATATCATATTAATATATCATAATATATAATATATCTGAATAGCAGTTTTAACGATTCAGAAAGATTTGTCAATCTTGAGTATATCTCAAATGATAAATAATAATAATAATAAATATTTTTACCATTACACACACACAGCGCTCTCTGGTCCTAAACTAAGCAAAGCTTGTGTTATATATACCGGAGAACTAATACAAATACATATCTATATATATTACATTTATACTGTTTGGAAATACATAAATATTATACATAGAAAAAAACCCAGTCTTAAGACAAACACAATTAAAAATGTTTGTCTTGTGCGGGAATTGAACCCACGCCTCTTAGTTCAGCAGTCGGGTCACCCACTGAGCCGCGGAGCCCACAATAAATAGAAGTCGTGTAAGAAATTGTTTTTTTTTTTTATTTTTCCCATTTTTACGTTGACGTGGTCATTGGCAAAAGCTGTAGGTATTCATTTTTAAATACTGAAGGCAATGAAACTGAAAAAAAAAATGTATGTAGTTGTAAGTATATGTCTTTCAGTATGCAAGTACCCAAGTCCTACTACACAATACCTAAGTACAAAAACTACATAGCTTTGTAAAATAATAGGGTTATTTGTAAGTTTATTTCGCTACTGTACGCTACTATTTACAATATAGCATAGTTACTCAATTACGAATATTAAAAAAAAGGTTCGAATTTTGTATGTAATGGAGCAACAGGCGCATAGATAAGGTTTGTAGACTTGAATATTGTAGGAATATACGGGCTAACGACAGGCAGGAGTAGTAACGCGTGCCGAAACACGGACGTGGCTCGTAACGTAACGTGTAACGCACCTCATCTGGAGCTCCCTTTTACAAACCATTTTCTCTTGATGAATGTCATAAAGGTTTTATTGTTACTTTTGGGCTTCTGTAAAAAGCACCCAATTTGCATACGTAATGCTGTCTGTGAACTTTATCACTGACATTTATATATTTAAGTTGGTTGTGTTTGCTCGCATTTTGCATTTAGATGTAGGTATATATGGCGATCTAAGCCCTAAGCCAAGCCTTACTTACCTATGCATGCAATAGTATTAAATGAGGGCCAGTAATAGAAGGTTAAAAAGTGGATCATTTTAGTTTTAAATACTGTCTATCCTGTGATGATGAATTGCCTTATCACTACAGATCCACCTTTAATAACAGAAATCTATTCAGCTGTTTCGGATGATAAGAGGAAATAAAGAATACAACATACATAAACCGGACTCGGAATCTGTTTGCAATTCGGGTAAACAAAAATGACCTTGATCTGCGTCTTTCGCTTTGTTAGTCTATGCAACATATATATAAATATGTATAATAAATAAATATTTCTCATCGTAAATTTGGAATTTTGTAGATTTTTGGTTTAATCTGTGTCGTGATTTGAAAACCAGCTAAAGAATGCGACAATATAGGTAATCATGTAAGTATTTTAATAATTTATGATTAAATTACCAGAAAAAGTGAACATTAAGTAAAGTTAGGTTATGTTTTTAAGATTTGCTAAAAGATTCTGAGTCAGGTTTACACAGATACGCGTGAAAAAAAAAACCTTCTTAACCGTCGGGTAAAAAGTGGTAACAACTAGATATGATAAGTACATACAAATTGAATTTTGCGTAACCGAAGTTGAAAGGCCTGAACAGAACTGTATATAATTTCAACTTTATAATTTTTTTTTGTGTGTATCTTAACGTTAAAAATACTCCTAGTGACTTATAAAATCCTAGTATATCAATCTTACAAATACACAAACCTTAATAAATTTAAAAAACATATTATAAATAAACATAGGTAGATAGAAATAATCTTTCTTCGTTTAAGACTCCCTGAAAGTGTCAAAGAAATTAATTATAAAATAAATACCATATATAGATGTACATCAGGCTACATCATCAATGTAAATAAATATTTTATAGCAAAGGGGCAGTCAAAAGATTAGTCTAGAGCCAGGACTTGAACCTGCAACAATCCTTACAATCCGTGTAAAAGCTTCACCAATTGAGCTATCTATCGACTGCATCTTTGCTATGAAAATACTTATTTAAATTAACGTTCAAAATAAGGATAGGTAGTACGTCATAGATTTAATACAATAATAAAAATAATCGATTTCGAAGGTACATCTTTAATAATGCAAAAACTATTTTATTTTACAAAAGCCAAAAATCTAGCTTTCTTTTTCATTTTTTCATTTGTTCCCCTGAGCACTCTATATGTAAAGCTTTCTGAGTATTTCAACGTATTCATTGTCGGAAATAATAACAATGGATTTTGTTTTCCTTTTAGCATTAAAAAGGATCAGAGCTTTGTAACGTCCGTTGTCCGTCTATACCAGTCTTTCGCCTCGTAATTTCTTCCATATTAATTAGAAATAATAGTTTTGTACATAAAATTTTATCTGAGTAAACTTTGGTATTGGGGAATCTCATTTTTTTGGTATTTCGTTGCAATCTTTACATTTCTGAAGACAGAAATAACCCAAGAACTATAGTAAAAAACTTAATACATTTCAACCCGAGTGGGATATACCCGGTTTTACCAACGGTACAGTAAACAACATAGACATTTTTAAAACAGTCAATTCAGGATATTGCCAGTTGGATTTCCTTGTGAGAAATGTTATAAATTGTGTTTTTAATGTAAATGTCATTTATTTTATAGATTCAATAGGATTTAAAACCGAGGTAAATATTGTTCTTCGTGTAAGAGGCTTGAAATCAAAGTTAGACGCTCTAATAAGTTAGCTAAGCTAGTTTTTAAAGTTGTTAAATATGTATGTCGGTTATATTTCGTTGATTTTTTTAAAGTTCTGTCAGAACCTCATAGTTATTAATATCACATAACTGCAATATATCTGCTTGCCCGGCACATACGTTTTTTTACAGACCGCAAGACAGAAAGCTGTAACTACTCAAACTTTTTTATACACTAAGGTGGAAAACAAGCTAACGGTCCGCCTCATGGTAAGCGGTCAGCGTAGCCTATGGACACTTGCAACACCAGGGCGTTAGGGTGACTATTGCAGCCTCGCCGACTTCTTTCCTTTTTCTAGATTTTGATCTATGGACATTTGAGAGAGCTTCCTAAAATTGATACAAGATGGTTTTGTATAAACATAGTTATAGCAATTATTAGCCTGATTTATTTACATAACAAGAAGCAAACAGCAGAAGGAATTCACAAAAGATCCTGAGGATCTAAGTAAATGAAAAATGCTCCATTGATCTACATGTGTATTGAAGCGGAGAATAAATCATCCATGGATCCTAGTAGAAGAAGACAAAGAATCTAAGTAATCACGTGAACCACAAATACTGTACAAGGAGTCACTAAACTTACAAAACTCTGATTTAAATACCGATACCCTTGTCAAGTAACTGAGTCCTATATTTTATTTAAAATATCTCTAACCGAGGTACCTATGTTATAAATTAGATTATCATATTTTTTACATGTAATTCTGTCATGCATACATTTTCTAGGTACAATTAGCACGTTAGAAAAATATATTATTCACGACCAAAGACAAGGTACACAGGATGGCACACCCTTTTTAAACCATTCGAAATGCCTACCTGTGTTTAGGTCATGCACACGCATATTCTATTTAATACATTTAAGATTATCCTGATCCCTTGTTTAATATTAAATTTTAATTTAATGTTCATTCAAATGTCAGATTATATGGGCCAAAGTACTTATCGAAAGTGTTTAATATTTACAGAACGGCATCTTTCTGTAAATATTAAACACTTCCGATAAGTACTTTGGCCCATATAATCTGACATTTGAATAAACATTAAATTAAAATTTTTCAGTAGAAAATATATGAACGAGAAAGGAACGAAACAGTTCGTAAACTCAAGTATTATAAAAAATAAAAACGCTTAATGTATGGATTTAAAAAAGAATAGTATATTATCTTTTTAGGGTCACCAGTAGGTCTCAATAAAATGTCTGATCTGGGGTCTGACTTCCGGCAACAATCACAATTTTAATTGTACAACAATCTCGAATTTAATTATCTCGTAAAAAAGCCTATAATTTTAAATATTACAATTGTAATTACAAGTGGAGTGCAATCCTAATGATACCAATTAATAATCCTAATGATACCAATTAATTTCGTGGCATAAAAATATGCTATAAGAGGTTTACTAGATACTAAAATCACAGTGAAATTAAAAGAATTTAGAGAAGCAAGCGCTATCTTTTCGTTGATAAACTAATGCGATTTCCTTGAAAACTGAAATTTGTAAATTTGTTAAATAACACATATTTGGCGGTCCTCGCATTAGACACAACATTTTTGTCAGTAAAAAGTTATTATAAAGATATAATAATTGTAAGGCTTAATTATGACACACTAGGTGATATGCCGACGGACATAAAAAATAAGATTTTATTTTTGCCATTTGCATTAAGAACTCTAAACATAGAATGACACTTCACTATTTAGTTACTAACATATATATTACTATTTATTATTACATAAATATTATCCTAGACAAAGAACAGTTTAATATATAAGTTTGCTCAACAAAATATAATTGTTTCATAAAATAGTCCTTCTTTCCATAAAAAAATACTAAATAACTTTATCGCAACTTCAATATTAAGAGCTTATTGATTTTTTTGTTTTTAAACGTACTTGTTTTCAGCCAGTCTGCCGTTTGGAGTGAATGTTATTTAAAAAAAATATATGCAATAAAAAATCTGATGTTTATTATATTATTCGATTATTCCGCACTTTCCGTGTAGAAAAATAAGGGTACGAGACAATGTTAGTACTATTGATTAGTGATAGTTTGTAATACATAAGTTAAGGCTAAGTTAGGCAGACAATAGAAGATTGTATAACATGGTAGTAAATTAGTATTTTTATGACGGAGGCGTAGTTTTAAATTCAGAACTTATAGCGAAGGATTTTAGAGTAGAATTTCGAGCATAGCGAGGGATTCTCGAGTAGAATCCTGAGCGTAGTGAGGAATTCAATATACGTCGCCCGAGCTGAAAATATTATATGATACACTCTACCTTTCACCCCCCTCTATGACTAAAGAAATAAGAGTCACTTTTAGACACAACTTATGAAAAAAAATATATTAAAAAAGAAAAGAAAAATATATTAAAGAAAAGTATAATTAATGTTTAAAGTAAAAGAATTTATTAAAAATCTATATGTACATTTTAATCTTTTTGACAGCTTTGAAATGTTACATTTAAAAAACTATTTTTAAAAAGAGTATAGATAGGGAACGAGGATGCAGTTTGTATTTTTTTTATCAGAAATGATCAAAATTCGTTACTGCCCGCTTCGGGATCAGGAGCAAACACGCACTTTGCTCCTGCCAAATGACGAATCAACTAACGTTTTTCGAATAGATTTAAATACATCTTTTTTCTTTTAATTTATTTAATTTTATTTTAAATGACGGATTGTTTAATTAATTATTTATGTGTCACTCTGTCTTTCTGAAATTTGGCTTAAAGGAAGTTTCTATAGCAAAAGTATACCCAAAAATCCAAAAAATATCATGTTTTTAATTTTTAGGGTTCCACATGTAAGTTGATTTTAGTTTTGTTTAACGCCAATACAGCCAATACATGGTGGGTATTGTTATTCAGTGATTTTGATGGACATTTAATTTATGTCACCAGTAAAATTACAATTTATTACAGAGTTTTTTTAATTAACTAAAAATCGTGTCAAATATAAGTATGTATGTACATAAGTTAGTACATAAACTTAAGTTTTAAGCCTTATCTATTATTAATTCACGAGGGTCGACAGTTTTGGTAAACAACACAAGCTATTAGGCCTAACTTTTCAGTAAATATACACATATTAAAGAATTGGGCCTAACGACTTGAGAGTTTATGTGTGGAGTAGAGTGGAGTGTCTAATTAGCAAAAGTAGTGATTTAACAAGTTAAATAAGTGGTGGTGGAGGTCGTTTTTAGGGTTCCGTAGCCAAATGGAACCCTTATAAATCATGTCCGTTTGTTCGTATGTCACAGCCTTTACATCATTGGGTAGATGGGTAAATTGCCATACCTCAAAAAGATAGTTGGCATATTTGCTTTAAATTTTTTAATGTTTTATCATTCATTTCTCCCTGTTTACTTAATTATATGAAAAAATTACAGTTTAATGTTGGTTTAATTTTTTATATGACTTTTTTATTAGATCACGAGTTTAAAAATTACAAGGACAAAATTTTTAATTTTCGAAACCAGAAATTTAAAAAATTGAAAAAGTTCGGGCGGTAGGCGGGGTATGTGGCGTGTTCAACATTGTGCCGCATACTACGACCACCAACAACGTTTATTCAAAATATTAAGGCTGGCACCGACACGAAAATAGTTGTGACATTTACTTTAATTTTTTTTAAAGATAAAACATTTATTTCTGCCCTTTTAGTTAATTAATTAAATAAATTACAGTTTTAAAGTCAGTTTAATTTTTTTTTAAATTACTTTTGTTTCTTCTTTTTTAAATTTCAGTTGTAATTAAAACTAATTACTTAATCATTTTTCCGTTCGAGTACCTTTATTCAATTATTTCTTTGTCTTTCACGTGTATTTTTATTTAGTGTAAAATTATATTATCTACTATGATGTGAATTGTTGCCATCGAACAATTTCATGACATGCTTTAGAACGACACGTTTTCCTTGTGGCCAAATTACACACATTTAAGGATGCGCCCTACTTGAATGTACAGATTTCTGCTAGTTTTTAAAATCGATTCCACTGTCCTATTGCATGTTTCATACTGGAAAAAAATAACATGGCTTTCTACATTCCTTAACTAGCAAATTATTTTTTATTTTTTATTCATAACTCCCTATCAACTAGTAGCGGAAACATATTTTATTTCATAAAATGTTAAGTAACTATAAAGCTAGAAAATTAATGTAATAGAATTTTTATATCATATGTAAAATTACTGTAATTAATTATTTTTCACTTTTTACGCTAAGTTGTACGCCTATCTATAATAAATTTTAGCCACTGAAAAATGAGCTCTATTTGAGATCAACATTGTCGATTTTAGCTTAACGCTCATTAAGCAAATGTATATGCGCGTAGGGGGCACTCTTAATACACATTTAACTCTCTACCACAAAAACTATTCAACTGATTTTGATGAAACTTGCAATGTTTTTTTTTAAATACTTACAACAAAGTTAGTTATCTACGACAGTGCATATATTGGTTCTTCAATTACTTTTTAACCTATTCTTCAATAATCCAACGTTGTTCAGAATCCAAAATATAACGCAGTGACTTTTAAAAATAGAAGTGATTTTCTACTTTGTGAAGCTCGGTATTCACCTGTTGTAAAGTGTCCCTCACATAAATTTACTCTACACTCTACGCGGTGTGTTAGTAAATCGATGGAGCAACAGGCCTTTGGAAAAGGAGTTTATTTTGTACGATAGAAGAGCGATAATTCTATCAACTAACGTGGTTACCTTTAGAATAAAAAGTTATTTGTTACATGTTTTTCTATTGTATAAAACTGTCATTACCGCATAAGTGCGTAATGGCCGCTATTCTGAAATGGCAGATTTTGTAAACGGTAGTCACGACGAGTACTAACATTTAAAGGAAATCCCACTCTGTTACTATATAGGAAATTTCTTTTACAATGATTTTTTCTTCTATAGGCTTAAAGCGATTTTGTCGTGGCTTTGACCTAATTCTTATTATTTCCTTTAAAATTGCTATCAGTTGTAGAGTCCAAGATATTTTTAAAATTGTCTTAAGGTATCACAAAGCGTATTTTGTTTTGCATAGGAATATTAAAGACTATTTAAAAACTAAAGTATTACACTTTGACGTTTTTTTTACTTGGTTTAAAGCACTTTAGTTAGCTAAATATAGTGTATCGTAAGGGATAGTGAAACTATGAAAGCAATGTGGCTGCTGTAGGTACATATAATAAATATATTTAAGGTAAAAATAATATCAAGCAATAGACTAAATTTATAAACTTAACCTTTTGAATGAGCTTTATAATAAATTTGCAACACGTTCCGGTCTAAATTTTCTTTATTTTATACCTAAAGCTTGAAGTTGAATTGTGTCGGAACTGCAACAGTTTCAGGTATATACTTACTTTAGTTCTAGTTTTATAGTTTCTTTGTTTTTATAAAAGTATTGCTTATTAAATCATAGGTTACCTATACCGGGCCCGAGTCTCAGCTCGTAGTTACATGCACATTTCAATCACTCGGTCTTTTTTTCAAAGTAAATCTTTACAGGTGAGAAAACTACTAGGCTGCGACAAATGTCTGATGCTAGTAAGTTTAAAGCATGTTTATGTGGAGAGCGTAGTTTTGACACGCGCTACGAGTTATATCCAACCAACCAGACCACAAGCGCTCGTCGGTCGTTTCGTTTTGTGAGTGACACGGTTCTTGGTAAGTGGTGCGTCAGTTTGTGCGATATATAAGTAGGTACGAACCACGCATTTAAAGGATTGATCGAATCGAAATCTCGAAAAATCGTTTGAACGAATTGAAATTGATCCTTATTGCGTTTATGACAGAGTAATCAAGCTTCGAACTTTGTGTTTTAGTAAAATGTCTGTACTACCACTATTCTTTATACTGTGCCGATACTTTAAACAATGAATCGCAAAAGCGATCTTATAATATTTTTTATGAAACTTATATAATCAGCAATTTATGTAAATTAAGTTGTTGTATTACAAACATTAGCTTAAAAATGTTTGTTTAACCTTTTAGGTTAAAAAGCTGTTGCGACATCAATTCTAACTACTCTCTGAACACAAAGACGTAGCAACAGGTTACATTCAGCAGAAAATGTCGAGCCATCTTGTGAGAGTAGAAATTTGTGAGAATATTTAAAATAAATCGTTTCTCTTTTTTTTTCAAATAAAGCAACGACGAAATACTTTGTACGATTGAAATTGATAAATTCTGATTTTCAACTAAGTGTTTCAATCTATTATGATATAGATGCTTTATTGAACTTTTATTTTTGATGTGAGTTTATAATAACCATCAAGTACTCCAGACTTGTATAACGCTTAAATTTAAATTCTTAGTTTTACCCAGTTTTTCTAAAACTTAATGTAGCTAGTACTCTCTAGTTTTTTAAAATACGAACTATTATGACGCAGGGGTCCGTCAGAGATATTATAAGCATCAGCAGTGAATTTGCCCCTAACCACTGAAGTCGTCCTTAGTTTAAAGATAACAATAGCTACCTGTTGGGCAAAGCTACAATGTTGTTATTTGGCGCGAGTGCCTTATTGAATACCGACAAAGCGAAGGATTCTTAGATTCAACCCACGAAGGAAGCGAGCGAGAGTTTTGCACAGCGAAAGATACGAAGGCAAGAGACCCAAATAATCAGACTATAGTCATTAAATAACAAACACAAAAAAAAAGTTTTTTTTTGGTTGACTTATAACTAACTAACTTGGTAAATAGTTTAGGTAATTTTGCTTTTCAATTCGCCGCGTTCAAATGTCTATTACTTTTTTCACTTTTTTAAATTAATTTAATGGCGCATTTTTTTGTTGTTGAGAGTTATCATTTTAGTTATCAATATTCGGGTTTTAGAAAGTTCGTTACGGACGGATAAAACATTGCAGGTCGCTCTCTGTTACTGTACTGCAAGTACGATTTATCCCAAAGAAGCTTGTGCTAGATATGGTCGCATTTCGTACCATGTTTGAGAAAAAGGTTTATGCCACACCTGGCAGTCTGCTTCGCTGCTGCAGTTTTCGAGCGTGCACAAAATCACCCGAATCGACTAATTGTGCAATCCACAACGTATCATCCCCCCGACCGACCTGGGCATGGTCGTAAAACTATAGTTAGCCGGCCTCGGCACGTTCTTACGGCCCCAGATGACGATCTCGCTATCCGGATAGCGAGATAAGTCTCAACGACATCCCCCAATAGGGCCTCCCTCCAAATACGACGCCGACGTCCCCGGGTTCGTCGGCGCCCACAAGGATACACGCGGTATCAAAGAGTGCCGGGGCGCTTCTCGCCCCCACTCAATCGCAACTGCACCCGCGTAACTGGGAACTCCCCTTCTGGCGGTGACTCACCTTCGGGTTCGAGACTCACGCCGGTTGAAGGGACGCCCCCGAGAGCGACAACCCAAGCCGAGGCTCCCCCCGCGGGCTGAGGCCCCTTCAGAGTCACGCCTAAAAAAGCCCGGTAAAGCAGTAATGGCTGTAACAGCTAACTGCATAGTCAGTCAGAAAAAAAAAATGTAGTAAAATATCTTTGATAGCGACCTTATATTTGTATAACTTAAAAAAAAATTTAGTGTTGATAAAAATTGCCACTTAACGTTTTTCGTTATTGTACTTTTGTTTTTTTCTTTAGCGAAATTGCGTTCGGAAGTTTAACTGCATGATATTGTTATAGAAAAAAACAAAGCATGATGTTTTGAATGTAAGCAATATTAATTCTTACTTTAATTAATAAAAAATATTAGGTTAGTAATTCAAAAACGAAAAAGTGCAATTAAATTTAAATATTTGTCCGATAGATCTTATATAGTTTGTGAATAAGTCATCGCAGTATTTTTTTTTTGTAGCGTCACGTAATTAGAAAAGTTAATTTTCGAACTGAATTACTTCGTTTCACGCTCTAAGCAAAAAATGATTTTGCTCTATTTTTTTTTTGTGACACCGAAATCGCCCTTTTCGTGGAGAGGCGAAAAGTAATTTATTACAAACCAAGGTAAGAGCCGCACTTTTGAGTTTTTCACTTTTCGGCCTATCAAAATCGTAATTTAAGAGGTGCAAGGCGTGCCTGATCAAAGGAAAACTTTCCTTTTGTTTTGGAAAACAAGTGGTTATCCGAGAAATCTTCAACTTTGACAGGTTGAGGAGCATGGAAATACGTGTTTAACAATATTAGCCAAAGTGTTTAAAAAATAATAAATACAATATTAGTTATTTATTCTTCCGATTACAAATTTAAATCAATAAAGGTACTGAAAATCACTCTATCACATCTCACCAAATCTCATAAAGGGGGAGGGGTTCAAATAATCAATTTGCGGAAAAACAAGATTTAAATAAATAACTACTGGTACATAGTAACCAAACTCGGGTCAATTGTATAACTAAATACTTACTAATTTCCAAAAATCTGATCTGAATTACAGTTTGAATTTGGTGTCATGCAAGCAAAGTGTGTTATAAACTGTTACATAGGTACATACATAGACACCAACTTCAAACTGTAATTCAGATCAGATTTTTGGAAATTAGTAATTATTTTTACCTTTTTGTATGTTTTTATTGTTTTTCTTTTCAGTGACGAATTGCTTTTTTTTTCTTGTACACTAAAAGCATTCATACTCGTAACAAAGTTTTATACAATCATCAACATAAAAGGCGTTTTACCAGTTCCAAATTAACATTAATTTTTTTTCTCCTCCTTTTTTTGAAGTCGGTAAAAAACGCGGGTATTAAACACAAATCATAATGGTAATAATAATCTATGTAGAATTTTTGAAATAGACACCATTTCTAAAGACTAAAAATTATTTACCTTTGTTACTAAATATTTGTTTTATATTTAATACATGTGGGCGAGCAAGTTTTACGACTGTTACAAAAATCAAGTCGTTAACATCAAATTGTATAGTCTAAAATATTTTGAATGTCTGGTTAAGATGCGTAATACCATCGATGCTATTGCGCATATCCACCGCAATTTTTAGCCACCCCCATTTATCGACATCTATTTTCGGGGACATTAAACCAGGATCAAAACTACAAATTGTAACTTTTTCCCTTTTACAAATTGTAACAAGACCTTCGACTTGGCACTTCATCACAACTGTGCAACTTCAGTTGTCAAAACCACACGTTACATTACACCACAAACTCACAAACCACACAATCTACACTTAAGCCATAAGCTTAACAAAATCAGAAAAAAACCGTCCGTCGGTCCGTCTGTCTGTCACCAGGTTTTATTTCATGAACCGCAATAATTGGACAATTAAAATTTCCAATGAAGATGTTTTTTGTTGCCGCTATAGCAACAAATACTAAAAAAACAGAATAAAATAAATATTTAAGGAGGCTCCCATACCACAATCGTGATTATGCCGTTTTTATAGAAAATGCTACGGAACCCTTAGAGCGCGAGACCGACTCGCACTTGGTCGATTTTTGTAAATACAGCCCCATATTCTTAAAATTATTTTTTCTTTCTGGGTGTTTGTTTTCCTTATGAAGGCTCCTAGGGTATATGAGTGTACTAAAAGTAGCTCAGCGTATTTCAATGTAGCTGTTAACAATTTGAAAACATAATTCAGTAGCTACTTATTATGAGAAAAAAACTGAAAGATCATTTTATTTTCTACTGGAAATTGTAATAGCAATTTTTCCGAGTAAAGTATTAATATCGATATAAAACGATTAATAAAAATTATTTTAGAGAGTTTCCGATTCTATTAAAGGTTAAATACCACATAAACACGATACCGACTATAAAGACATTGGATACTAAATCTGCATTCAGAATGTCAATAAAGCTTTCCGTCCGTATATTAATATTAGACCTTTCTGTGAGCATATTGGAATGTAAGGCAATAAATTGTACGTCACACGAAAACGCTGACTGCTGAATTTGTGGTATTCTGTGACGTGATCGGAGTTGGATTATTATACCTACGGATAAAATGATTTATACGTTTAATACGATAGTTTATTATGAACATAATAATCTTTCTAGCATCGCTTGTGTTGCGATGGTTTTTAATATTATATTCATATGTCACTAAATAGAACGTAATGCCTGTAATTTATCAGGACTGGAAAAAAACTGGCGATTGCGAGTCAGACTCGCTCAATTAAGGATCTTGGTGCTCTTTGATAACAGTCACGAGATATTCGGAGTCTGGAATTCGATACAAAAATGTATGAAAGTCTGACTTACCTCTCGAAACTCGTAAATGTACTTGAATACATTTTTCTGTCAAATTCCAGAGTCCGAATAGCTCGAGACTGTTCCCAATAAACTCCCTGTTCCTCCATGGAATATTAATTATGCAACAATTTTCATACAGTGCTCATTAAATAATAGTTAGCATCAATGCCTTACAGTATTTATTATGAACATAATAATCTTTCTTGCGTCACACTCACTAGTGTTGACATGGTTTTTACCCGACTGACCCAGAAAGTGGGTAGGTACCTTTTATTTTTTTAAGCGTATGTATGTCTATTTCTTGGACACGCTTCCCTCTGTAGTCTAAAAGGTTTGATGGATTTTAATACACTTGTGTTGTGGTTATTGTTTTTTTAATGCGTCGCGTAGGGGACAATGGTAAATGGTATTAATAAATAAATAACAATAATAATTATAGGCGAGTAAGTCTACAGTAAAACAGGTTATTATAGGTTAGTTATTAAAGCTCCCCGCCACTGATAACTACCAAACTTCCTATAGCTACGTCTAAACATATACAATGTGCATAAATGATTAAAATTCATAAATATGCAAACAAAATGAGTTTATACTAAATTTTTACATCATCAGAAAAGGTCGTAATATGAAGCTTAGCTACTTGAGTAACACAAAGGACTGAGCAACAGGCCGAGGCGATCCAGCTCAGCAGGAACTTTATGGGGGGTAAGTCTTGTTAGAGAGCTTTTATAATCTTATTTGCATTTTAAACTAATTTTGTTGTTAGCACAATTAATCCGGCGTTTCGTGTTGAAGGAAATTAATTTTCACAAGTGCTGTAGTACATACACTAGTACCTAGCTATACTAATCCATACAAATATTATAGATGTGAAAGTAACTGTGTCTGTCTGTCTGTTACTTCTTCACGCTTAAACCGCTGTAGCGATTAAGATGAAAATTGGCATGGAGTTAGTTTTGGTCTCGGGGAAGGCTTCTTGAAAACCAGCAAGTGTGAGTCGTTCTTTTCTATAATTGAGGAGTTGCTGTTAAAATCCTACACTGATATCCAAATTTAGGCCGGGTAAAATCGCGGGCAAAAGTTAGTAATATATATATATATTAAAAAAAAAACAATGAAACTATGTTATTCTATACAGGTAAAGATAGTGTTATAATTAAAATAATTAAAAAAAAGTATAAATAAGTATATTGATACGTATAGGAACATAAAAATAATACATTTATAGATTATATATAGATAGATATTTATAGATAGATTTATAGACTCCCTCGCAGCCTAGTTGGTAGTGTCTACCGCGCAAGAAGGTGTGGGTTCGATTCCCGCATTGGACAAACATTTATGTGATAAAAAACATTTGTGTTTGTCTTGAGTCTGGGTGTATTAATGTATTTACAAAAAAAAAGTAATGTATCTGTATCCGTTGTCTGGTATCCATAACACAAGCTTTGCTTACTTTAGGGCCAGATGGCGCTGAGTGTAATGTCCAAAAATATTTATTTATTTATTTATTTATGTTTATTGTTGCTTATTCACACCACTGGCTTAGCAGTAAAGGGAAAGGGGGAAAAATGAGGGGAATTATATGATGTATACAATCCGCATTGGGCCCGTGTGTGGACTGTGGACTATGGCTCAAATCACCCTCGGTGAGGGTAGGCTGTGCCCCAGCAGTGGGGAGGTATGAGGCTGGTTAGGATAACATGTTAATAAATTCAAATATTTACACATCAGTGCATACATCATGCCGGCACGCAGGTTTAGCGCTGATCTTGAATGCGCAGAATTCATTTTTTAAATGTGTTTGATGTAGGGGTACGGGGTGCACTATTTATCAAATCATCACCACTAGGGGTCACAAAACTGTTTTTACCGAAATTGAAAAAGTGGGTGAACCGGGATAACACACATTTTTCTTTTTATTTCTTTTATTTTGCATCTTTTATTGTTTTAGAATTGTTTTTATTTCAATGCTTTTTTCAAAAAAAAATCTACAGTATTTTTTTTGTTTGTTTCAATAATATTTATTTATTTGGTGAGTTTTAGTGCACATGACCAAATTTCCAAAGAAACTGAACCCTGATCCATTGCATTAAAATCGTAAAACCAATTTTTAACATACCTCCGGGTGGTTATGACGCGTTATAGACTTCATCATTATTTGTAGGTACTGTGGCGGCCACAAATTCTTTCACATAAAATTATCAATCCAGAGTATTGTAGTAATAATATTTTATTTAGTATTGTATGTTTTCCACAATATTATTATTATTTAGACAGACCAGAAAAAATGTTTCAGTTTTCGTTTAAATTTAAAAAGAGAGCGAGGAAATAGAAAGATTTAAATAGGTTAAAAAACAACTTATTAAACATATTATAGTGCAACAAACTTTTCTGACCCGGTGCGCGGTCAAAAATCACATATTACTACATCGCCATATTGAAATGATGTGAACTTACAACGAAACTAGCGACCAAACACCCAACATGTAAATAATTTTGTTATTGCATAAAACCTTAAATTGCGACAGTTGTTTATTGAGAGGCCGATTGCCTTGTCCGTCTGTTCGTATGTTAAACCGTTATATTATCTAAAGAAATTTTACAAAAATGTGCTAATATAGGTTAACAGGTTTGTCATAAAATTTAACAAAAATTTAAAGTAGCTCTCCATACTTATCGAACTGTGATATAATTTTTTTACGCTATTGTATCTGCGAAAAGGACTTAAAATCATTTATGATTTTCATATAAATTTTCTCTCATGTGCACACTATACAAATTATTATCTTTAAAAGTAAAGTGTTGTGTGCCGGCTTCTTTTTACTACTTTTTTTATCGTGAGTTCTAAGAATCTGAAAAATTATCATAATAGATTACATTTCAAATACATTACGAACAGATTTATTTTCGTCATACTACTTGTAATTTAAATTACAATCACATCTTGAAACTTTTCGTTTTTTGTATGGAAATTTACGTTTTTACTGTTTTGAAGTTATGTTCAATTCATTCATGCTTAAAATTTCAATTATATTACTTAATTTTATAACAACTCAATGCAATTATAGCGTCTAAAATTTGCACAAGTATTAAAACAATAATTAATTCCAGATTTTTTTTACACTGAATACAATAAATAAAACTTCATAAAGTTATGCACTAGACAATAGGAGGTTTTACAACTTATATATTTTCTACAATCCTTGAGATGCTTTTTAAAACCGAGTATTTATCTAGCCTAATCTTTAAAATGTTTTAGCAGTTGATACATAAAAGATTATAACAAAAATATCTGTTATCATAAACTAATAACTATTTCGTACGCGACAGTACTCATGCGCTAACATCCCCACCACGTTTCGCTCACCGCTAGACTTATGTGCCGCGGCGTTTCATTTAATTTTTTGGCTAACTCTGACTTACTTCTAAAAACTGGCAAAGGGGTAAGAATTTTATTCTGTCCCTTGTTAATTTTACCGCTGATTTCGTTAAAGTTGGTAATTTACGACGTGTAAACATGTGACGGACATATATGAAGCTACTTTAGTCCAAATGCACTGTATCAGAAGCAGTGTTGCGACGATGGGCTTACCATCTGTCACGCAGGACTACAGTTGTTAGTGAAAAGTGGCGCTTCCCCACATTATGTTGAGGGTGTGTGTCCAGCACTTGGTTAGCCATTCTGGAGATTAAAACCGTAAAGATAACACAAAAAACTCATAGTTTTACAGAGAATAAAACGAAATGTTAAAAATAATATGCAGAATTTACAATTTAAACGAATTTTAACAATTCCCATATATGTAGTCTACAACAATTGACATCATAAATTCCAGATTTAAAAGTGCTTTGGGCAAGTTCATTTGTATGCAGTTATTTTCCTAGTGTTTCGTCTGATGAATATTAAACAAAGGTGCCTTCCATCATAAAATATTTCGATAGTTTTTCAGTTAAACAAAACGGATAATAACAACGCTTTTTGCTATATATTATGTATATTCTTAATTCCCGTATTAGACTTATGTTTGACGTTTTTTAGGTGAGTACAAAAAATATGTTTAAAGGTTAAAAGACTTAAAGATGAGAAACTTGTCTGTAATTCGACTCACTCTTGAGGTTTTTCTTGTATTCAAAAATTTTGATTCAGTTGATGCATAACTGTAACTGCAGTAATCTGACTCACACTTTACGTTTTAAGCTGCTTTATCCTTATTTAATTAACTTTCCCCGTACTAAATTCCTATCCTTTTTTTGAGTCGGTTAAAATTATTTGGATTTTTATTCAGTACGAAACCCTTATTTGACTCACACTTGACCTTTATGAAGTAAATGTTCCCTCTTAAGCTATGCCCAGGCTAAATTTCATCAAATTCGACTCAGCGGCTTAACTGATTTGATATTTACCTTATCCATGTTAAAGTAGATGTCCTACTTTAAGGTTGTCCCCGTTCTAAATTCGGCTTAGCACTTAAACCATTTTTTAAATTTATCGTGTGTCCGCTAATTCGACACACACTTGACGTTCTTTGAAAAAGCGATGCCCTTTCCCTCATCAATTTGCATTATAATCGGCTCAGCAGTTTTAGCCGATTTTTGTGTGCGAATTCGACTCATACTACCTTTTCCAAGGTGTGAGCTATTATTCCATTGCCAAATTTCATCAAGATAGGTTCAGTGGATCATATGGCCGTGGGAGGTAACAAACAAATAGACCCTTTCTTAATTATAATATTAGTATGTTCAAGAGGCATTAAAAATTTTAAAGACATAGAAGTATTAAATATTGTTCTTTTACTTTTGAGTATTATGTAATAGCAAATACAATGGTTATTGTCTGAGAATAGAGTACCTATTTGTCACGATAACTCAAACAATACTAAGCTCGATGGGGTTGCCTCGTTTCGTTACAGAGTTTCTGTAAACCCATCATCATCATCTTCATCCACCCTATAGTCTCATCATCAGACCCTGGATATGATCTAAGACCAGCGTACCTGTCATGACAAATCAAACGAGCCCACACAATAAAACTTTGGTTGAATTTACCTGATTCCTTGCAAGTTTGACTAAACAAATGGGTTGATATAGGACCTACTTAGGTATTAGGTCGTCGTTACCTAATCAAAATGGTTGATTTTTTAAAGGTTGATTAAAAGTTTTTTCGTATAATCAACGAAATAAAATCTTGAGTATTCTACAAAACTAGTTTCCGTATAGTTTAGATTTTTGAAGTGAAAACTTCTTTAGCGGCGTTGTGCACTTTTTTTGTGATGGGTAAAAAATGTTAAACTCGCGTCAGGATCACGTGACCTGATCGAAAATTCGTAAGACGGAGGGAGAGTAGGAGAGGGAGTATCCCCCTGTCTTTCTACCGTGCGGCGAAGTTCTGAAGTGTTAAATATTTAATGTAATATTAATTGTCATGTTTGTGTACGATAGGGCAATAAATGAATATTGTATTTTACCACATAAATGATAGTACTTTTATACTGATAATTAAAGCAATTCGTGCAAAATTATTCCCTAATCATTCCAAAATATCAAAAATTATATTCAAGTTTTCACTTCTGCCGGCACGCTGGACTCCAAACTTCAATGGGGTCCTCATATTCATAACCTAGCCAAAAAACTTAGCTCTGCTGTGTATGCGATCAAGAAAATAAGACAATTGACCGATGTCGACACTGCAAAAATAGTATATTTTAGCTATTTCCATAGTTTAATGACATATGGTATCCTATTGTGGGGTAGCGCTGCTGATGTAAATACAATATTTTTGTTACAAAAAAGGGCAATTCGTGCTATTTATAAATGAGGATCTAGGATATCTCTGAGGGATAGGTTTAGGGAAGTAAAAATTTTAACTTTAGTGTCGCAGTACATATATGAAAATCTTTTATATGTATATAAAAATATCAATAGTTTCAGCAAGAAAAGTGACGTTCACAAAGTAAATACTAGAAGTAAAAATAAGCTGTTGGTGCATGATACACGTCTACACAAAATAAGTAACTCTTTTATGGGGCAATGTATACACTTTTACAACAAAGTTCCCAATAAAATTCAAAATCTATCAATAAGTAAATTTAAATCTTTTATCAAGCAGGTACTTTGTAAAAAGGCATATTACAATATTTCAGACTATGTTAATGATAAAAATCCTTGGGACTGATGATGCTCAATTACAGGATGCATAGGTATCATAAAATTGTACGACTAAAAATCTTTTATTTAAAACATTAATTGTATTTTAGTTTATTTAAGTGTTTTTAAAAGAGTAACTATCGAGTTTCTTGCCGGATTCTTCTCGGTAGAAATCAACAACATTGTGAACCGGCGGGAAGGTGGGAGGGTTCAAAAAATAATATTTTATAACTTTGACGATTCAAAAGTGATTGTAAAACTTGTGACTTTGACTCCCGGAGTGCAACCCGTTTTTTTGTGTATTCTACCATAGTCACTTTTGTTATGTTCTACCAAACGCACTCTGTTACATTCGTTACTTTAGTATACCTTAACAAATGTAGTTTAGTAAATACAACCAGAGCTCCTTTTATATTTCTTACTATGTGTAACTTTGGCGTATTCTATCAAACTCAATTTCATACATATATTCAATCGAAGGCCCTTGCGTAAAATTTACCAAACAATTTTGTGTATTTTACTAAAGTGAATGGTTTGCTCTAATCTAACACACTTTTGTACTTTCTACAGTCTTTTCGTTAGTACACCAATAAATTAAGTTTAGTAAATACAACCAGAGGTCCTTTTAATTTCTTACTATTTGTAAATTTGGCGTATTCTACCAAACTCAATTTCATACATATATTCAATCGAAGGCCCTTGCGTAAAATTTACCAAACAATTTTGTGTATTTTACTAAAGTGAATGGTATGCTCTAATCTAACACAATCTTGTACTTTCTACAGTCTTTTCGTTAGTACACCTTTCAAATTTAGTTTAGTAAATACAACCAGAGGTCCGAAGTGCAACCCGTTTTTTTGTGTATTCTACCATAGTCACTTTTGTTATGTTCTACCAAACGCACTCTGTTACATTCGTTACTTTAGTATACCCTAACAAATGTAGTTTAGTAAATACAACCAGAGCTCCTTTTATATTTCTTACTATGTGTAACTTTGGCGTATTCTATCAAACTCAATTTCATACATATATTCAATCGAAGGCCCTTGCGTAAAATTTACCAAACAATTTTGTGTATTTTACTAAAGTGAATGGTTTGCTCTAATCTAACACACTTTTGTACTTTCTACAGTCTTTTCGTTAGTACACCAATAAATTTAGTTTAGTAAATACAACCAGAGGTCCTTTTATATTTCTTACTATTTGTAACTTTGGCGTATTCTACCAAACTCAATTTCATACATATATTCAATCGAAGGCCCTTGCGTAAAAATTTACCAAACAATTTTGTGTATTTTACTAAAGTGAATGGTATGCTCTAATTTAACACACTCTTGTACTTTCTACAGTCTTTTCGTTAGTACACCTATCAAATGTAGTTTACTAAGTACAATCTGAGGAACTTTGATATTTTTTCCCTGCGCTTCTCGATCGCTTTACTTTCGTAGGCGTTGGTTCGGTTTGTCACTGACAACCTAGGGTTTTTTTTTCTGGATCGTATTGATAAATCCAGGATCCAGGTCACGGCACTAGTCTACACGGGCCTGCTTCTGAGCTTCCCCACGTTCGCTTGTGAACGCTTCCCAAACCAATCTGCAGTGTATGCTAAATCTCTTCGTATGTAATTCGCCTGTTTTCTTAAATTTTTTTTTTACTGCCAGTACACTTTCTTCCGTGACAGCTGTCGTAGGACGACCACTTCTTTGTTCATAGCCCAAAGTAAGGCGACCGCGTCTGAACTCGCTATGCCAACGGTAGATTTTGAAGGTCTTTCATCCATAAAAGCCAATTGAAGTCGATAAAATAACTCATCAGGTTTTAGGCCACATTTAAAATCCTATAGAAAATCATCGCACGAAAATATTCTCGATGCTAATCCATTTTTAAATGAAACACGATAATTTAATTTGGCTCTCAAAAAAATGTGGAGGGAAATTCGAAATTCGAACAGTGGTATTTTTACTTATAAATAACCAAATTTTTTAAAATAATTTCAAGTGGCTAGTGCCTTATACATAAAAACTTTTTTTCGCAAATTTTCTGCGTTGCCTCGTATGTTTGTACATGAAAATTAGCATCCAAATAAAACTATTATATTTAATTATTTTTCTACTTTACACATGCTATAAACATACAAACATACAAGCCAATTTTAGAGCTAACGATATCTATGTACACTTAACGTAAGACTAAACACATTCGTAGTAGGGGGCGTGCATACTTTCTGTCTGCAGTTACGTTTTAGTCTATTTTTACTAGGACTATTGCGGCATTACGATTTGACTTATAGGACCACTACCACTAGATCCTGCGACTTAAACACAGCCTGCGATCTTCTACTTGGTCTGTAGACTTACAGTTGCAAAATTATGCAATTTGACGAGTATAATACGACTGCATCGCAACTGATTCGATAGTTCAGCAACTAAGTTTTTGGGCATCCGTGACTGTTGCTAACTGATAGAGATAGAGACAGATCATTAGTGATTTATAGATACGAAATGTCACGGCTAAAATTCGTCAGTTGCGGGTCCGATAACAAGATATATTTATCACCATTTTACCATATTTTTATTCATTATATTCGATTTTTATTGCAATATCGCAGTCGCATTGTGATCTTTATTCGTACAACGTGCTGTTATGAAATGAGAATTCGTATAACAAAGGTTCTGCATCTCTACCAAGATGTCAGATCACTTTCAGAATTTAATATTTCTTTCGCCTTAAGAAAAGTGCTCGTATTGTTAGAACTTAGATTAATATTTTAAGCATTTCACTGTCTTTTCAGTTCTATTTACTGCTATGTGAATTTTCTTTTCTTCTTCTTTTTTAATCAAATTTTTTTCAGGACTAGATTAGAAACTAAAATGAAATAGAAAAATCTTAAATATACAACTCAACGGTAAACGGTGTAGGTTTCTGAAGCCTAGCTAAAGCAATTTATAGTAAAGCCATAAAAGATTTCATATTATTTTGATCATTTGACACTATATAAGTGTTTTTTAGACTTTCTCGGTTTCATTTATTTTGTAGTAGATTTATTTTGCCAGCCACTCCACCCACCCTAAATTCGGCTATCGGCGTGGAACTTCTTTATTATACTAATGAAGTTTGCTATAGCTCGTTTAAGTTCGGTTGCAGTAATTCCCACGGGAACTTTTGAATTTTTCGGGATAAAATGTAGCCTATATGTTCATCTGGATAGTAACGACTATGTGTGCCAATTTTCATAACGATCTGTTGAGTCGTTACCTAGTTATTAGAGTAAGAAACATCCATCCAGACATACTTTCACATTTATAATATTTGTAGAGTAACTTTTTAGTGTAAATGGTGAGTTAATTTTTTATTACATAAGAATTATTTCTTAACAACTTAGGTATTTTAAATATCCATCACGGAATCACTTTGTGATCCGACAACGTTAAATATTGTCTTATACAATGTAATGTTGAAACACAGACGTGCATGTTTCTGATCTCATGTTCAGTTATGAATGCAAGCGCGAATGTTAAAAAAACCAACTAAGTGTATGTCGTAAATACATTAAGTTAGAATGAGAATAATTGCAGATATCTGAAAAAATTGTAAACTTTTTGTTCAAAATATTTTGATACAAAGTAGTTATAAATCGGTATTATTAAATAAAATCAGTCAGTTCAAAAATAACGTATGTCAAAAAGTCATTTTATTGGGAAATTGATATTGTTAAGCATAGAGCTGTTTTTGTAATTACTAAGAACTAGCTTTTGCCCTCGGTTTCATCCGCTCGAATTCGGTTATGGGTGTGGGATTTCAACGGCAACGCCCCAATAATAGAAAATCCGACTCATGCTTATTTATAGGAATGGCATATCAAAAAAAGTAAAACATAAAGTCATAGCAATTGTGTATATGTCGGCGGCCGATCGTAAAATCCGGCAGATCACGAAATTCCTAGGCACATCGTATGGAAAAGAAATTATCGTATAACTTTTATATGAAGCTTGGCTGGAACGCTCCGCATCTACGTTTACAACGTTCTATGTTCATACGGATTTTACGATCAGCCGCCGACATATATATATTATTGATTGATGAAAAAATTATAGCTCTAATGCCAAATCCAGGGCAATCACAGGGGGTCGTGTTCGTATAGAGGAAAAGAGCGGGATATTCCCTCTTAATATAACTTAAACAATAATTAATTTTTTATTTTCTGCTTTATTACTTTTTCATTGAGAAATAGGTACGCATTATGTTAATTCTTTTCTTGAAAAGACTTGAACAAGTGTTACTAAGTATTTGATTACACCGTTTTACTGAGTAGGCTTTGCACTTGTCCTACTTGTAGCTGAGATCGATACCCACTCGAGAACGTTCATCGAGACTTGTCAAATGGTAAATTTATTGGAAATCTATAGGCTATAGGAATATTCGTCAGTTGAGTATACGTTTGTGTTACACGCCACTTAGCCAAGTTTACAGGAACGCGATTTAAAACAAACCTTAAAAACAAAAGTTCTATTTTTTAAAAGATTGTTTGTCTTTATTGTTTTTAATTTAAGCTTAATATGTGACTGCTATATCCACTTTTAGTAACTACGAGTACTTACCGTACCTTCTGTGTATGATATGATACAAAAGACATGGATGTGCCATAAATAATGATGACTTTTGCCTATAATTTTAAATATTCTGAGCGCCATTCTTTGATTGAGCCACATAAATCCTTTAGTCAAATAGCAATTTTTAAATTCAGTTCCTTTCCCTATGTTTTATAGGTACCACTTTGGCTAAGGGTTCCGCACTGAGTCTTTAAAAGTTTGGTTTTATCATGACTGCGTTGCTGGCAGCGCTGATGATGGCTGAGGGCATGACGCTCTCTTATGCCGTCATTCTCCCTCTACGCCACCGCTTTCGACTTCCTTGCGTGTGTACGTGCGCATACAATACACTCCGTTGCTTCTAACTGTACGGGCTGTTTACTATATCTATCAAAGTATAGTATACTCGACAATGTTTCTGTCGGGCGTCCCGTGACGGCCAACTATTTTTTTCAAGTAATTTTGATTGATTACTTGCGCCTAAGCCACCGCCATTTCGTAAATTTTGTCGCCTACCCCTACAATTGACTGGCTTACCTCAAGTGTTACGAGTATCCCACTTTGAGAAACCCTGCTCTAGATGAATCCTTACGACGACTAATTACCAAAACATTTTGATGTGAATGTGATGAAACGTTTTTTTAATTTACAAACTTTGTAAATTTGGCGACTTAGATCTCAGAAAGCAAAAGAGATACAGCAAGGTGAGGCATATCACCCTTAATTTCGTTTTTCCGACTTGCAAAAAAAGATAGGTACCCGAGATTCGTCGTTTGAGATATAAGAAGGTAAGAAGTGTCTAGAATCGGTTCGTCGAGAATTCTTATATCGCTAAAACAGGTTATACCTCTAATGTATGGGTCAGATCAACTCCAAATAAGTTTCAAAGGATAGAGAAGGCTTACCCCGTCATGGTGACTTTCTTGTGAAACTTGTGAAAAAAAACTATTAATTTACTCTTGACTAGCTTTTGCTAACGGAGCCGCCCGCCCTATATTTGGTTATCGGCGTTGGATTCTAACGTCAACAGGTTGCTTATATTAAAGAAGTTTGTTATAGCGAGTTATAGCTTTAGCTATAGTTCGTTCAAGTGGACGTCGGTTATCAGTTACCCCCGTAGGAACTTTTGAATTTGATAAAAATGTCCTTGTCTTCAAATATCTCTGTTCAAAATTTCAGCTCAATTTATTGCTTAGTTGCAGCGGTATTTTAAGGGGTCCGTACTCAATGGGTACCAATGTAGCCCTATTAGTAAGCGCACACTACCTATCCGTTTGACTGTCTAACCCCATTTTCTTTTTTTACAGATTGTATGTTATTATAGGGAATTATTTTGTAAGTAATAAAAAATAAAATGAAATCTAAATATATATTCTCACCAGATACATGTTTTCGTTGCTTTTGCTATATCTGTAAAAGCTTCAAACAACGAATGATAAAAACCGGTCAATTGCGACATGCTCATGCATAAGTTACCTTAGTGCGCGAGTCCGGATCGCAATTAGTTGGTTTCTATACTAACATACATTTAAACGCGGCATCAAATTTACGAATCTCCAAAGTTAAGCGGTCGGGACACAGTCCACTCCCTATTTATTCATCCCATTATTTAGTATTCAACAGACAAAGTAACTGGAAAATAAAATAGTTGCATACTAATGAACTTGCTCGAAGCACATTTTAATTTTGGTTTCATTATTTTCATTGTTGCATCGGAAAATTTGGTAATTGCGAAATTTCGTTTAAATTGTAAATTATATTATTTTATTTTTATTCTTTTGTTTTATTTACTCTAGGTTTTGTTATGTTAATTAAAAAACAAGAAGTGAAAGCGTTAAAATTTATCAAAAAAATTGAATTGAAAAAAAAAGAAATTTTAAACAATAACACATAAATGTTGTACTGGTTGTGCCCATTATATACGCCGCTAGAAGTGAGAGTTGACCTTGCGCACCGAGGGTCCAGTACAAAGGTTTGCATAGGTTACAGCTTGCAAACTAAATTTATATCAGCATTTGTTATTTAAATATAGTTCAAATAGGGGACTAGAATGTCGCAGAAAATTTGCACTATAGAGAAATAAGACCCGGAAATATCTAAGGTTTGTGGACTGCTGCTTTCGAAGCGCCGCAAAGGCATCATCTCACGAACCTTAGTCGCGCTGATCGTGTCACTGACCTCCGCTTCCTGAGTCCAGAAGCTACCATCGGACTATACTACGACTTCAGTTGTTCTTGCAGTTATAAAACGTGAGCAGCCATTGATGTCGTAGTTAAACTTAAGCGTAGGTGTGGTATGCGTAGGTATGCCTGGAAAAAGTAGACGCTAACCGGTGTGTTTGTAAAGTGATCGACAAAGACGATGCAAGTTCGCAGTTACGCGCTACTACCACTCTACACCTGGCTCGCAGATATAAAAGAAGGCGCATTTGCCACCAGATAAATTGTTAGATCTGTACGTAAAAAAAAGCTTGGATATTTATTATTGAACAAACCGCCAATCTAAGTGCTGCATATGCACGGGCTTCTAGAAGCTTCAATATGTATATAACGTCTATGCCGCCCCAGCTTTTGTACGACTACTGCAGGGGCACAGGTGCCTCCTTGTAGAATGAGGCTTAGGCCATAGTGTCACAGTGGTCTAATGCGGGTTGGTGGAAGTTGTCGAGTTAGGGGCCGCTCGCCTGACGCCTCTATAATAAAGCCTCTAACTTGCCTCGTCGATTGCTGTCATATGACCAAACAGCCAGGACCAACGGTTTTTCGTGCCCCTTCAAACACGGAGTAGCTTCAAAATGTGCCACTAGGCGGTCACCCATCCAAGTAGTGACCATACCCGAGGTTGCTTAACTTCGCATATCGTTTCCGTCAGACGAGTGTCACTAGTCCACAAAGTCTATGTGTTAGAATGAAATTAATTGAAAAACAATTAAATGCAGACTAAAAAACATTAAAAGTGACAGTATTTGTGTGTTTGTCTCTATCTGTTCGGAAAAACCGTATCATCTTTTTTTACAGTAGCTTATTATAATTTCTTTTTCTTCTACTTTTTTTTTTACTACAAAGGTGACAAATACGCTAACGGTCCGCTTAATGTCTTAACGGTCAGCGGTTTCCATAATCGACATTACAAAATAAATACTTATATAAAATACTAAAAGTATAGCCCTATTCAGAATTTCGGAAAAGCCAATTTCAAAGTGTGTCGAACCGCGGTCGTGCTGTGCTGTGCAAGCAAGCTTGATTTAATTTGCGGTTCGTGCTTTTCAACGTTCGTGTTGTTTGAGAACTTCAAATTAGGTGGTATTTAGTTTGACAACAGGCTAAATATTAAGTATATAAGCTTCTTGCTAAACATTCATTGTACATTCATGCATTCTGCCATCGAAGTTGTCTAGACACTTTGGCAAAGCAATTTGAGGCATGTAGCGCGACAATGGTAATTGCAGTTTCAGTAGATATGCGCTAAAAAAAATTTAAATTAAATATGTTGTTTTCAAACTCACGGCTATTTATTCCATGCTTATATTTATTTGATTGTGTAAAACCGTCATAAAACTTTCGTTTTATGTATTTGTTTGTGTAACACTATCATAAAACTTTCTTTATATGTATTTGTTTGTGTAAACACTATCATAAAACTTTCGTTATATGTATTTGTTGGCGTAACACTATCATAAAACTTTTGTTATATGTATTTGTTGGCGTAACACTATCATAAAACTTTCGATATATATATTTGTTTGTGTAACACTATCATAAAAGTTTCGTTTAGATGTTATTTCTGCAATGGGCTCTAACAAAAATTTGCACTTTAAAGCTTAAGGTACTCAAACGAGAGCAAACCCAAAGAATTTGATTAATTTTGTTACAGTCGTAAGTACATTTTTGGCGTGAAAATATATTTATATATAGTTCAAACCTTAATTAAGTGTTAATTAATTCTAAATAAATATTTAAACATTATACCGTACTAAAAACCGAGAATGGTTTAAGCTTCCTTACTATTATTCTGTATGCACGCTATCACATCTTATCCTTCCTTTTTGCAGTCGGGACTGTGTAGTGGCAAAGCTACTTTAAGACTGCTCTTGGGAACTACGTAGACAGATCGAAGTTATATCCAGATTTTTTAATTTTTTTAACGAAGACTGGTGTAAAAATGAGTTTTCCTGCGTTTCATTATGCTACGTGATTTTTTATCAAACACAAAACTAATTCAATTACAAAGAAGTTAATTGAGTGGAAGTAATCTTTCTCTAATCATTTATTCATCAATTTTCCTCGAACGTAATTGCAAATTATTTTCCCTGAATTTGTTACTGTATTGAGTCACCAGATAGAATCTTTATTAAATTACTTCGGCACATGGCTTTGAGATTTAATGAAAGAGCAGGATTAGTCGGGAAAAGATGGATAAGGACGAGTATATATCGATAAGGGTTCCGTGCCGATATTATTATGTTATTGTATCGAATGCATATGTTTGGATGTTTAATACTTAATCACGCTTCAACTACTTGACAGATCGGGATGAAACTTGGCATACATATAAGTTAGGTCCTAACACAGGACTTTGATTATTTTTCATCCTGGCAAATTCAAAGTTTTCCACGGGAATAACTAAAACGTTTTTTTCAGAATCTCGCTGCATCCAATTGAGTTGAAATATTTCACAGCGATAGTTGAAGATACGAAAAATGGCTTTTCATTCCCGAAAATTTAAAAGTTCCCGCGGTAGTAATTATAATCGAATTCCACGAACGAACCATAGCTGCAGCTATAGCTTGCTATAACAAACTTCTTCAGTATAATCATGGAGTTGCCAAAAGGATTCCACGTTGATAACCAAATTTAGGGCGGGCGGAACCGCTGCTGTAAAAGCTAGTGGATTATAAGTGCTTTGAACTGATTTGAGAAAATAATATAAGACTGTCAATTCAACTCAGCATGAGGGCCTGCCGTGGCCTTGATTAAATAAGTTCCATAAATCTATTGCTGCGTAGGGGTGAACACATAGAGGCTACACTTGTATGCTGCGTGGGTTCATTTGTATTGAAAACGTCACCAAGCCATTTATCCGAGTGTAGCAGTGGATGAGTGCGAATTACACATATGTGCGTACATGGTAGTGGATTAAGATCTTGTTTTTTCTACTTTGCTATGTATGTGCAGGATGTAGAGGTGTCCAAATTGCAAAACACAACATTGGTAAATTTGGCTGAATTTTTTGTTTTTGTAAACGTCACAACGGTGAAGTTCCAAATTTATTTGTGATAGACAGACGGAGAATAAGGATGGATTAATTGTTTTCATTGTGCAACTCTAAAAGATAATTAGAAAAACAACGATCTTTAAATATAATATTTATTTTTCAACCTAACATTTTAACTTGATAGAACACCAGCTACAGGTGTACTTGAAATGTGAACATTGTTCATACATCTTACAATTACCGTATAATTCAGTACAGAAAACCAATTTCATCATTATCACGAGATTTACCTTTATCACGTAAAGCTTACTCTTAAGTTATTAATTCCTGTTATTCAATTATTTTAAAGTTAATTTAGAGATTTAAATTATCTACTTATTTTTTTAATTTAGTGAAATATAATTAGGATTAATGTTTTTTTTTTTTGGAAATAATAAACAAATTATTCATGGAAGACTTTTTATAGAAAATGAAACACTAATATTTGTTGATAAATAATGAAATTTGAAAAAGATTTGTATGATCAACAAATAATATTAAAGCAAAAGAGTTATGGCTAAGTATAATAGTCAACTTTAATACGCTAACAGTATACATTACTTTGTTTACTACTGATAACTCCACATGCTAATATTAGAAATAGGAAAGGCACAGTCGAAGTATAAAATTTATTGCTCACCCTCTAACTATGAAGGTACACATAATTTACTATTACTTGAACAACATTTAATTTCAAAACTAATAGCATTTTAAATCGATTGTTTAAATCCCTCGTTACAATAATCATTAAATATTTATTTTAATAATTTATAAAAATTGCTTTAAAAAAAAATTACCATTGCTGTGCGAAAATTATGAACATGTAAATATATTAGTAATAATTACTTGTTTGTCTTTATGAATCTCAGTACATTTGGTTAGAATAAAAGGTATCAATTTTGTTATTTGACAAAAATTATCATATAACATTAGTACTAAGTAAAACACAATTTATATTAAAGGATTTTCTCTTTAAATACTTAATGAAAATATCTTATATAAGATTTTTATAGTTATAGACTGTCTACAAAATTTTGGCTCGCCTGCGCGCCCCTTTACTGTTCTTCGTGGGTCTGTATAGTCTTAAAAAACAAACAATAATGTATGTTTTTTTACACATACATAATTACAATTATGCATAAATAATGACTTTCGAAAGATCCAGAAGACCATTTCTAGATATAGGCTTGTTTTTTTAAATGTCTAAAACGGATAGACCTAAGCTGCTCGCATCCAGCATTAGTACACTAGAGAAACAAATGTTTTCAATAAAAAAGGGGTGCAGCTAAGTAATGAATTTACTTTATTAAAATTCTCTGTTCGTCTATTTCAATGCTATAACAAGTTTTAGGATATTTCTTATGTTACTGGCCTAATGTAATTGCCTGATAGGGTCATACATAATATGCGTGAAATACCAGTATAGGCTGTATACAAAATCTTTTGGCACCTCGCCGCAGTAATTCATAAGACTGTGTAGTCTAAATAAACAAACTTTTTTGTATGTATGTGTATATACTTGATGTCAGTTTTGCTCTATACTTACTTACACACACACACACACTTGTAAACATTGGGGTAGTTTGTAGGACGTTCCAAAATTTTATTGACTTACTATATCGAATATAAATTAGTAGATACCTATGAGTCCTTAATAAAACTGAGTTACTTACCTATTCAAATTTATCTTGGCACAAATGAAATTGCAGCAAATTTGTATTCTAATTCAGATTTGACAAGTTCGTATATTGTTTTTTACATTAATTAAATTCAATTTATAATCTACGCATTAGAATTCGTCTTTATAACACGTAAACACTGTAAGAAAATAGGATTTATTTTAGATTAGAAAATCTTTTTCTCTTAGTTTTCATAACACTTATAATCGAAACAATTGGTTCCATATCAAACAATTATTTAAGATTGGAAACAATCTAACTAGTACTATTTTAAATGAGTCTACATAGTCGTTGATTAGAAGTAGATTACAAAACTAAGTAACATACGTTTTCTTCGGTTTATACTTTAATTATGACACAAAAATTGGAAATCTCTTCTTACTTTAACACTAACATCTTACAAATATAATTTAAATTGACATAACTTTAGTGTTAATCTTACACAAGTGGTAATCTTACACAAGTGGTAATCTTACTAAAAAAAAAATACTATTGCGAGTACTGTCTACGTATATTTTGAAACTAAGATAAATGGCGTCGTTGTGGAAAAACACTAAAAAATTTACTAGTTTACATTTAAACACAACTAATGATATATACAACTTATTCAACTATAGTGTCTGTTAGAAGTTCATGAACCGGCCGCGTTTTTTCAGAATGGTAAAAAGGAAACATTACATCTGGTAACACTATAGTTTGCACTCTGCACTTTCATTTTTCGACAAACGCATTAATCTTTAGCCCTATCCCACAAGTCTTTGTTATTTTTTTGCACTAACTTACACAGTTTTTACTCAAGCTTCCAAGTCCACCTTTATTACTGCAACATTCCAAGGAATAGAAAGAGACGAAGGTAAAAAGTTTAGAAGTAGAAATATTATGGTATTTAGTTTTAGATGTATACTTCATGATGATGCTGCGGCCGGCCCCCCCTGGACTAGGAACCTCGCTCTGAAAGTTCAACATCATTCTGTTCTGGTCTTGCTGAATCTATCTTTCTTCTCTCTGCTATTACTATTCTAATCTTCTCTTCTTCGCTTATTGCCTGTTCACTGAGTTCTGGTGTATGTTGTGATCTTTTAGAGTACTGACTTCCATCATTTGATGATTCAACTGATAATTTCCTTTTTGAATTTAATTTCATTGATTGTCTTGATGAGGGTACGGCGAGTAGCAGTTGAGTTGGCCGCAGTAGTCTTGTTTCTTCACTTTGCAATGAGTTTCTTTTGTCACACTTATGTCTTCTATTGGGTGCAAAAGAATCGCGTCTCGGCGGACTTCCTGGCTCTAGTTCATCAATGTCGTCGGCATCTATAAATCGTGCATCTTCTTCGTATAATGCGGCTGGGGCATCTGATACAAAATCCTGTCGGCGTCGTCCGAAAGCATGAGGGGATAAAGAAGCTCTCCTTGGTGGTAGTGATGACGCTAATAAAGCATGGTGAGAGTGCAATGTGCGCCGGCGATGAGCAAGACGTGCTGGAGATGGTGCCGGCTGTTTCGGTTCGCTGTAAACGAAATTAGCGGGAAGTGAAGGTACCTTATTTAATGCTCTAGGCGGTGTCACGCATTCTTCTAATGCACGGCATAAGGCACGATCTTCTTCATCGTCGGCCTCTCTTTCTAATTCACGTTCGAGTTCAACGTCCATATCGTTTTCTTCTTCCATTTGTTTGTGAGATTCTTCTAAATGTTTCATTAAGACCTGATAAAAAATTATATTTTTTTACTATTGAAGTAAATCATATTCTAACTAATATTACAGCCTCAACAATCATTTTACTGAAGTTTTTTATTTGTTATTTAGTTTGTTACTTATTTATCACACTTAAAGTTTGCAGCCATTTTAATTTTTTTAAATTAAAATTTATAAAAAGAATTTGAAAAAAAGAATTTGATCACAGAGATAGATCCTGAAAGTTAACATTTTAATATCAGAGTTTCCTGAGAGAGGCTTATGAAGGTATATTCAAACCTAAAATTTGTGTTCATGTTTCACCTGAATTTACAATTTCTTAAGTTTATTTTAAAATCGTAAACGAAATAATTTTGGTCAGGGGTTCCTATAGTTTAGATGAGAGGTTTTAGGAATTTAGGGAAAAAATTTTATAAATTTTTCAAGGATTTTACTATTATTTACGGCTTAAAGATTTTTGACTTAATTTGTGACTTAAAGACCGACGGACGTTGTAGGCTTTCCAATGCCACGTTTTGGGTAAGGAAACCCTAACACTATAGTCGTATCATACTTGTAAACATTTAACAGAGCAACGATAAATTGCGGTATGATCCTTCATATATTTATAGGGACCTAAGCATCTAATTCTTTAAGAAGGGAGTAATCAGAATTTAAAAGGGTCGGCACGCTGATTTTAAAATATTTCATATTAAGGTCAAAAAGATTTTACTTACTGCCACAACAACATTAACAAGTACAAATTGCGCCATTAATACGAATACTACGAAAAATATCGGTGCTATTATCGTAGAAACACAGCAGTTGCGGACACAATCAACAGAACTGTCACAATCTTCTCGAAGCGTATCTTTCATAATTCCATTCCAATTATCTCCTGTTGCTACTCGAAACAGTGTTAAAAATGCCATCCCAAAATTTGCAAAGTGGGCGTGTTCACCCAGTCCTGAAGATTAAAAATGAAAAGTTCTTAAATATTTTCTTTTACTATTAAGTTTAATGTAAGCTAATTATTACTCCAACCCACCTTGACATGGTATTTCATCAGAGCATTCAAGTCTTCCAAATAGTTCTACACCTAATGCTGCAAATATGAAGAAAAGCAGAAAAAAAAGAAGTCCCAAGTTTCCAACTTGAGGCAGAGCTTGCATAACTGTATCCAAAAGCGCTCTTATGCCTTTAGCCATTTTCAATAATTTTAAAACTCTTGCGATTCTTAAGACTCTCATGACTCTCATTATGGTAGGATTTATTGGAATTATATTTGATTCCAATTCCTCTAAAACTATTCCAACTATAGATAATATGACAATTATTACGTCGAGTTGGTTCCATTTATCTTTAAGATATATTTTGAATCCTAAAGCGACTAGTTTCATAATGGCTTCTAAAATAAAAACTGCAGTAAAGAAGTAATTGAATATTTTTAAAGCATATTCCAGGGCTGGTGGCATTCTATAATATTCTATAGCCATGGTTACAACGTTTAAGCCTATGACACCAGCAATAGCTAAATCAAAATACTTTGATGTCACTACATTGTGAACAAACAAACGTGTTGGGGAGTAGTCAGAATAGTAAGGTCTTCGATGCATCTCTGAAAATAAATAAAACAAATCATTAACTTACAAGATTTCCATTTAGGATTTCAAAGTACTTAGAATGAATTAGACAATGTCATTGAATGTTAATACTACTCACTTCTTCTCTTTTTTTCCATCTGAAGTGCCCTTTTAGCTGCTCTTCTTACTCTTTCTTCTTTTTCTTGCTCTTCTCGACATCGATGGAAATTCTCCACAACAACTCCAACAAACATATTTAGTACAAAGAATCCCACAAGTAGAATAAAGGCGATGAAATAGAGAAGTCGCCATTCCGAGTGGTTTACAATTGGCTGTATAAAGAATAGATAGTTAGTTATCCAAAGTTATTCATACAAGGCTTTTTTGTTATTTTTCTCATTTTAATTTACCTGTTGATCCACACCAACGGCGTCAAGACCTTGATACATAATATTCACCCAGCCATCTCTTGAGCTCAAAACAAACAGTGACATAAGTGCTTTGCCAAGATCATCAAAATTATATTTTCTATTGATCCATACATTGCCTTCTATAGCTAAGCAGTCCGTTTTATTTTTTACACTCTTAATATTAACACCTTCGCAATAGAAAAATGTGCCTTTGAAAAGCTGAAATCAATTATTTTTTTATACTTTATTTAAAGTCACATATTCGTTTGATATAATATATGTATATATTTAATGTGTATACACTACCTGCACTCCCAAAATTCCGAAAATAATAAAAAACGTACAGCATATTAACACAATGTTTCCAATAGGTCTCAATGACGACAACAATGTTTGGACTACTAGCTTAAGCCCTGGAGCTCTATTTATCACCCTTAAAGGTCTTAGTGATCTTAAAAGTCTAAATACCTGAAAAATATAAAACATTAGAGCACAAATTCTTAATTTTCTCTTTCATTACATATAAAATCAATCTTACCCTTAGAATTCCAAATATTCTGGGACTGGAATCAGATACTAGTGACATTAGTAAATCTATTATAGATATTATCACCAATGAGCCATCCATGATATTCCAGCCTGAAGTAAAATATGCATCAGGACCATAAAACATACCCGAGGAAATTACCTGAGATAAAAAAGAACTTTTAGAGAAATCGGCGGATTCCATATATATTTAACGAAAAACTTTGTAAATAATTTAATGCAAAATAACAAGCATTTCATAACTGGATATGCCTTTTACGACTTATGATAAATCATTTAAAGCAGCGAACTGTTCGTAACTACAGATAGTAGGTTAATGCACCGAAGGTGGTATGGGAAAAATTTATCTGAGAATCACTCTAACCCATATTATTACACATAATCTAGCCAATTTCGAATTAATCAACATATAATGTAACTATAAAAGTCATAAATTTTAGGTTATTGTAAAATTTGTGTAGGTGCAGTACATTTGTGATATCTATCTTTCTTGGCATAACGCTGGATTCCAAACTTCAATGAGTTCCTCATATTCATAACCTAGCCAAAAAACTTAGCTCTGCTGTGTATGCGATCAAGAAAATAAGACAATTGACCGATGTCGACACTGCAAAAATAGTGTATTTTAGCTATTTCCATAGTTTAGTAACATATGGTATCCTATTGTGGGGTAGCGCTGCTGATGTAAATACAATATTTTTGTAACAAAAAAGGGCAATTCGTGCTATTTATAAATTAGGATCTAGGATATCTCTGAGGGATAGGTTTAGGGAAGTAAAAACTTTAACTTTAGCGTCGCAGTACATATATGAAAATCTTTTATATGTACATAAAAATAGCTTTTCATAACTTTGACGATTCAAAAGTGATTGTAAAATCCTAATTTGAATAAACCATTTTGACTTTGACTTCATCATCACACATATAAGTCTGCTGCTGGGCACAAGTTGCTCTGTAGCATGCCATTTCTTACAGTCCTTTGCCTTCCGCATCCAGGCATCACTGCCCACCCTTTTAAGGTCTTCAGTTTACCGGGATGGAGGGCGTCTCTAGCTTCGCCTTCCCGTATGTAATCTTCACTCTAGGACGTCACGTCGGCTCTATCGACCATCGGTCCTCTGGCAGATGTGACCAGCCAACTGCCACTTCAGCTTGCTGATTCTGCAAGCTATATTGGTGAGTTTAGTTTCTTCCGGACGTTCTCATTTTGGATTCAATCCCTTAGAAAACTGCAAGCATAGCTCGCTCCATCGCTAGTTATGTCGTCACATAATTACGAAATAAGGATAGTATAAATTGGAAAAGTAATTCTTTCTAATAACACTAGCAATATACCTATTTACAGTCCGGCCGCTCAAAGAATGCGTTCGTGAGAGATTGTGATCGACTGGGCGATGTAACTTTGAACTGGCGTACAATTTACGGTAACATTTTAAATATCTTTTATTTACCGTGTTAACGAGTGATAACATTAAAATTCGAATAATTATGCCAACTTACAATAAATTTATTAATTTTGGGCTAAAATTATTACAATTACTTAATTAACAAATATAAAAACAATAGCTTTTAAACATGGACGTATAAAAACCACGTCAAACGGCGCTGTTTCAAGGTTATGTTAACTGTTTGTCTTTATAATGATGTGACAAAATAACGAGGCAATTGTAATCGAACATTTTTGTAATCTTAATATAATCTGTCGGCAAAATATAAAAAAAAAACGTTATAATTTTATAATATATAATGTACTTAGTATTTAATACAGTTAATAGTATAATAAAGGTACGCCCAAACAAAACTTAAGAAAATTAGCGTTGTGGGGACCGCCATTTTGTGACATTTACAAACAGTCGTCTCTTGTCTCGCACGCATAGATTACGTTCTCCAGTGTTCCTCGTTGTGTATTTTCTAGTGACTGTTATTGTTGTTATTTTGACTGTTCTTCTTGATATACTGACCTCTGCGCTAATCTGAACTTTTGGTGCATAATAACAATGCCAAAACGCGGCCAAACATTGAAAAGTGAAACTCGTGAACTAATTATCAAGCTACAAGATTACCTTGAGCGTAAAAGACAAAATGGCGGGCCTTTAATTCCTGTCGACCAGGTCCAAGAACGCATCTCTCAGGCACTTGGAGTGAGCAAACGGACGATAACAAATATTAATAAGAAAAAGTTCGGCTCATCTGGCATCGAAGAAAATATTTTACGAACACCAAAAACGAAACGCAGAACTAAACCTATAACAGATATTGATAGCTTTGACGCCGATGCAATAAGGGATCATATATATGGTTATTATTCCAGGAATGAGTACCTTAATAGGTCGATGCTTCTAGCATCTTTGAAAGCAGCTGATTTATTAACGGGAGGCAAAACTGCTTTATTTAAAATTTTGACAGTTATTGGATTTCAATATAAAAAAACAGACAAAAGGAAAATTCTTTAAGAAAGAAATGACATAATTTTAAAAAGAATTACTTTTTTAAGACAAAGCGACAAAAATCAATAATTGGGACAATGTCGTTTCCATCGTCGAGACATGGCTGAGCGCCAATCACAGGCTTTCTCGTTCTTGGACAGATGATACTCAAGCGTCAACCAATGGGTAAAGGAGCACGGCTTGTAATATGCCACGCTCTGGTTGTGCGAAGTATGGTTTCGTGGAAAACGGTTTATTGGCATTTGAGTCAAAAACCACTACTGACTACCACGAAGAAATGAATGCGGCTTCATTTAAGGAGTGGTTCCAGGATGTGTTGCTACCGGCCTGCCAGAGCCTTCAGTTATATTAATGGATAACGCCCCTTATCATTCGGTGCAAAAAAATAAAACACCTACCCAAGCTAATAGAAAAGAGGAATTGGTGACTTGGCGCAAATATATCAATCTAAAAGCAGAGCTGATGAAATTAGTCAATGACCATAAGCCGACAAATGTTCGATATGAAATAGATGAGTTGGCTCTGGAGTACGGTCATCGCGTTCTCCGAATTCCCCCGTACCACTGCCAGTAGAATGCCATTGAGCTAATTTAGGCTCAATTAAAGGTTATGCAGCCCGTCATAATACTTCCCCACTGTATGGCATAAAAAAGATGAAGATGCTTTTAAAAGAAGCATGCAAAAAAGTTACAAGAGATGACCGCGATATCCGTATAGATACTATGATTGACAATAATATGATTATACACGTTAGTGAAGATGACAGCGACTCCTCAAGCGAATTGGAAGACTAAATTGTTTGAACTAGTTTTCACTGTGGCTTAACACTATGTATTTAATAATATACATTTTCCAATAAATAAAGCATTTTTTTTCCCATCGTTACATTCAGAAATTACGATTTAATTCAATAAATTGATTAATTAAAAAATTATTTACATTGTGAATATTTATTGAATATATTGAAATATTATTCCTATTAAAAATATCAACATATAAATTAAACCGAATAAATATGCATAATGAATGAAATAAATAAAGTTACTAAATATTATTATTGTTATTTATTGTACATCACTAGTCATGACGAATTGACGGGTGTCAGGAACGCATTCTTTGACCGGCCGCACTGTAGGGTATAGTAGATGAGTATAAGATATCCGTCTTTTTTACACTTTTGTAGCTATTCTTCATAGTTTTAATAAAAATAGTTACTGCAAACGATTCGCATAATGATATGACCATGATACTAGATACTATATGAATCACCTTAAATATAAATTTTATCTTTGCTTAATTTCCTTAAGATCGATTCAGGAGTTTAGCCGGGAAAAGGTAAAAGACAGAGTTACTTTCACATTCGTAACATTATTAGTGTGTATTTTACCTTAACAAACATTTCAACAGCAAAAACACCAGTAAACACGTAATTCGCACATGAAAGAAATGCCCTTTCTTTGGAATTGGGCGGAATGTTTGGACGTTCCATGGCCAATGTGATGCAGTTCAATGCAATGAATAGTAAAATTATGTTGTCGAACCAGCTTCTTGTTACTATCCAAGTGCAGAGTCTTCTAATGCTGTAAACAGTTATGTAATTTTTATAACGGTATTTATGTATGATAATAATACAGGTAAGGTTAATGCAAAATACGCAAATAACGTCTTACCAATTAGTTGGAGAGAAAATGTAAAGAGAATGAAATTCTTTCTCTTTTAAACACCCTGTTGGCTCCATAAAACGAAACAGATCCTTTATCCTAAAACTTCTACGTTCAATTCTTAAAGAAGAGAGACTATTGTTGTTATTTGATACCTGTATAAAACAATTTGAATAATGACCTGAATTATTTATGAATTAATATAGGGATATAAATAAGTATGAAGACATGTGAATGCAGTTGGCACAACCAAACAAAATGTCGTATTAATTTATTATGAAATAAAAGAAGTTAAAAAAACTTTTTAACAAAAAAAAGAAAGCAACCGGCTTTAAAATCCATACTCGTAACGAAATTTTATCCAATCATCAACATAAAAGGCGTTTCACCAGTTCCAAATTAACATCAATTATTTTTTCTCTCTAAAAGTGTAAGTATTAAATTGACTACATTAATATGAGACCACCTGAGTAGTATACCCTTTTAAATAAAAAAAATCTCGAATAGGTCCGGGCGTCTTCGAGTATTCGGGTAACAAACATAGAGAAAAAATCGGCAAATTGAGATCCTTCTACTTTTTAAAGTAGGTTAATAATATTATTTTCTCCTGCACTTTTTAGTCACCAAGAACAGACCAGGGAAAATTAGTAAATAATTAATTACCTCTTCATTTATTTGTTTGACCAACGGTAGTGGTTGATTATTGGGTATAATTTGTGTCACTTCTTGTCGAGAAGACTGATTTGACAACTGTGACAACTGCACAGCTGAAGCTGTTAAATTGCTTGCTTTCACATCAGGCATAGATGTTACTGAATAAAATACAAAGAAAATTAATAATAAAATTCTAAATATGTTATTATGTACGTAATTTACTATGAGTTCATAATCAGCTAAGGGTTACCTAACAACAGGTGTAAAACAGTAAAGTGATAACGTAGGCAGCCTAATGCCTGCTTTAAATGCGCTTCCTCCCGTGGGCAGAATGTTTTATATAAAAATATGTAGGGATACTTCGGCTGTGACTGAAGGACATATGTGAGAGTAATTTTTGCGATTCAAATATAATTAAGTGTACAGGTTTTTAAAGACCTTCTTTAAATATTAAAATCGTGTCGTAGGCACTTTTTCCTAAGACTGACTTACATTTTTACTTATGAAATATTTTCAAATCAATAAAAAATTGCCAAACTCAGCCAAGGATAGACGATAATATGATAAATTATTCTGTTCCGTACACGTATATATACATATTATCAAATTTCATTTGGGTTTTTTTTTACTTTGAATATAACAGTTACAATAATGACTTTATAAAGCAAAATATTGTTTAATTACCAGATCCACGATCATTCGTAAGTGACAATCTATGAGGTGGAGATTTTACTGCGTCCAATCGAACTGTTGAATCTGACGAAAAATCTGCTTCTGGTGCTTTCCATGATACCTTAAAAAATTACTTGTTATTTAAAGCGTCTTTAATTTTTTTAGGTATATAATACAAAAATTAATTAAACCTAGCTTATGCATAATTTCTTTTTCAATTGATTTGGCCAATCTGAGGCTAAACTATAAAAAATACGTAAATAAAGAAACAACTTACGTCTGGAAGGATGGGTGTGTTATGTGCTGAAACTCTCCTTGCCGGTGCAGCTAATATTTTAGGTGCTGGTAATTGGGGCCGTGTTCGGTTGTTTGGCATTTCAGATTGTGTATCATTTTTAATTACAATTGAGGAAGAAAGAAGTAGCTCATTTTTGCGCAAATTTGATCCTTAAAACGAGTATAAATTTAATAAACTTTACAGAGACTATTAGGAACACCAATGCAGTAAGAAATCATATGCATTCACATTAATCACCTTTTACTAACTTGAATGAAATAGAAGCATTTATTTATTTATTGATTTACCAACAGTTGTAAAATTGATTAGACACAATTTAAAAATGAAATGACCAACTACTTAGAGGTCAATTCAGCATGCACTCATTTGTTAGAGAAAAAAATATCAAGAAATATTTTAAAAACAAAACTGTCACTGTAAATTTTCAGTCAAATAATTAAAGACAAACACACTCCTGTAAATAAACCGTTATTTGCAACAATATGAATATTTATTACTTACCATTACATATAGCATGATCACGTCCATTATTGAGAACAACAGCATCTGATTCCGAACCAGATCTGAGCTTTGGCTTTCGTCTCAAACTGGGTCTCGAAATTCGCCAGCTGTATCCTCGTTGTACACGACATTTATCTTCATTACTAATGCTAGGACTTGCTATACTTACACTCCTTCAAAAAATATAACATTATTTAAAAACACTTCATCTATTGATTTTGTAAGTAGTATATACTTATTATTTTCTTATAAGATATTATAACTATTTTTGTTACTTACTTTTGTGAATTCAGCAGACTTGATTTATCACTGGCCATGATACAATTGTCATCCTTGGCAAAAGATATTTGAAGATTTTTCTCAGGTAGTAGAGGAGTTGGAAGTGATCTTGGTATGTTAGAAGACGTGGAGCCAGATGACTTTATAGGAGGTGGCGCAAGTGTCAAAGGTGGTGGAGCAAGAGTCAGTGGAGAAGGCGCTAGCGATATTGGTGGAAGTCTAGCCTTTTCAGATTTCAGTTGAGCTGCAGCTGAGTGAAGTGTTAGTGTGTAGCTATTTGGTGGCCTTAGCAGACCAGGAATACTGGTACACTGAAAAATATCAATATCATAGTTTGTATTATTTTATTATCGATTTTCTAAAATGCACAAAACAAGTATGTCTTATTTGAAATTATATTTAGGCTGTGAACTTAAAACAATAAAAAACTAAAAAAGTACATCACCAGCTGTTAGCTTCATGAAATAAGAAGACATATTAATATTTTATGAACCTACATAATGGTGACGACGGAAGTTGTTATTCCTCATCTATTTTAATTATTTTACGTATGGTGTGCCTGAAATTGACACTAGTTTTTTATTACTATAATTACTTAAAACTTGTACTAACTGAACTTCTATCAATGGAGTCCAAACTTGACAACATTGAAGATCTTTCCAAACTCAAAACTAAGTTAAAGTCTCTAAATGTTGCTCCAGGCTCCAAAGTAGTGGATGGAGAATCTTGTGGTGTTGCAGCAGTATGAGTAATCATCGGCACAGCGGGGACGTCTGCACCAGAATTACTAGCTAACATTTTGGATTCCTGTAAAAAAACATCACTTGTGATTATAAAATCACAGAATCCAGCTAATAGAATTCAAGAAATATCAAAACATTAGGCTTGTCTTTATATACGATATGTATATAGTATTAACATGAATATAAAATGTAAATACGTTCTTAAATAAAAATGACTGTTGCTGCACATCCTAAAGATTACCTTCTGCAAATTACACTTATTGGACTGGGCGCAGTCCTTACAAAATGTTGGGTGATGAGCAGAATTTTTGGACTTGCCACGCAGCTTTAGAGTTTTTTCCTTATGTCCACTTTTATGTTTGGCTTTACGAACATCATCAGCCGAACGCCAGTAATTTTTTATTTCGTTCTGTAAATAAATTTAGTTAAATCACCGAATTCAATTGTAAAATCGATGGTCTTTGAGGTTTCATACATATTTTAAATTGGGTTTTTTTCATAGAAAAACTGATTCAGTAATTTTTTTTTAACGAATCGGAATACATTTAATTGATAATTATTATTCTTCTCTGTAAATATTGTCAATTATATAGTCATCAACAGCTACTAGTTACTCCCAAGATAAATACATCTCCCAAATCTAGAAAATTGCATACATTAAAACTATTATTTCAGTCTATTTTGACATTTGATCTGCCTTATAAACAATCACATATTAAAGGTATCGATATTACCTGAGAAAAACTGTCACTGGATCGGGAACTAGAATTTGAGTCAGCATAATGGCCATCATTGGAAAAACATGCTCTGGAAAGTTTTGACTTGGCTAACTCACGTTGTTCTCGTTCTCGTCTTTCATTCCGCTAAAAATATAAGTGAGTAAATAAGTAGCTAAAAACTATATTATTTTATTAAATGACAATTACCAATTTAGTAAATATACCTCTGAACTAAATCCTTCAACTAGAATAGCTACTAATAAGTTGAACAATACGTAGTTTCCAAAGGTCATCAAAGCCACAAAGTATAAGGCAGCCCAGTGGCTCGTTTTTTCCATGCCGTTGAATAGGACGACATTCCAATCTTCTTGCGTCAATACCTGAAACATTTGTCTATTTCACAACACTATTTACTTAGTCATTAAAAGAACTACCACAACATTCTTATAACACCACTTGACTTTGATTATTACAAAAAGCATGGTGTGCTGTCATATAGTGTATAAAACGTGCTTTTCGTGTATTATGTTATGTCGAAAATCAAAATGATACGAAAACCATAAAAAGCGTGTTAGTTTTTGTAAGTGTTATGTTAGTGTATTAGGGTATGCATATACTACAATATACACTTACGATATGCAGACAGTGAAATTCAATACGCATTCATAAACTATCAAATGCATACATGTTTTAAAGTGACATGCACTAACTACAGAGCGCTCTTTCGAAAGCATTACTACAAAAATATACTAATAAAACTATCAAATTAAAATTCATTATAGGTAGGAATCACAGCGAATTTATCGAATTCACCAAACGTTCGAGACTATATTTAATGTATTCCGAGAAACACGCGGCACTTGGAGTAGATCTCAAAGAAACTACTGACTATGTCTAGCCAAGGCTTACCTGGAAAACTGTGACAGTAGCCCAAAGGATGTTATTAAAGTGTTTCCTGTCGCATTCACACTTTGGATGGTGAGAAACAATCTCTGGGCAAGTGCAGTCTCGTTCTCTGCCATCGTCTTCAATGTACTTGCAAAACTTACCACCAAATAGGTACATGCCCAGAATACTGCGTGTCGTGGAGCCGATGAAAAAATGAAAGAAAAAGAAAATGCTGTGCGCATGGGTAAACTGCAGCCGGGTCAACCTGATAGTTTGCCACAGAAGGAACTTGTTTAACAGCTGCTTTATGTTAAACAAATTCATTTTTCTAATTTTACTGTATCAATTATGTATTAAAAGGAATAGCAAAGAATTTATGAAAGGCATTCAAAATTATCTTTAGATATTTTTTTAACTGTTAGTTATAACAAAGTATTAGTATGGGCGTTATACTTTTAAATGTTTATTACTATTTTATTAAAAATTTAGCATGGCAATAACTGCAAGGAATGATTTTTTGATATCATTCATTGAAGCAGTAGCAATACCCTATTTATAATTCAGTTTTACTCCTGTATTTATATTTCAGCATTTATAAACTTGTATTTTATTATTCTTAAAGATTAAATTTTCTCTTAAGTGTTTCATGTCATTATAACTTTTAAATGTTTATTTACGAAAAAAATCACATAAAATAAGGCAATAAAAGAAATAAAGTGCATTTTATACACAAAAAGAAAATATAAAATATTTACAGAGCTCCATGTTTAAATTCGTAAAGAAATATCAAATTAATTTATCATTCATGTGGATTTAAATAAAAATGCAGACAAAGGTATAGCGTAAGCAAGACATTGTAGAACTGAACATTCAATGTTGAAAAGAGGAAAAAATATTTTTGAATAAATTAAGATATTTGATACACAATAGAATCGAAGTCAGTAAGTATACATATATACTTTAAAAGTATACAAATATAAAACAATAATAGTTAAAAGTAACACTCATTTATATTAAGTACAAATTACTGATTTTGTATCCTAGTAAAATAATCAAAATAGAAGCAACATGCAAAGTGAAAGAAATATTGTTTCAGCTGAGTACTGAATGTAAGTGGAACTAGAAGAAGTGATGATCAAGGTAACCCGAGACTTGGTTGAAGTCGACCTCAAGCTAACCTACAATATAATCAAGCTAACTGACTAAGACAAAGTGATTCTGACAGTATCTGATGAGAGTACTGTTCGACACAACATGATGAAAGTGACACTAGATGACATTAGGTCATTTTGTTACGAATGGGTCTATACATGTTTTCTATGCCAATACTAAGTAGCGATTACGCGACAAAACGTTTGTTAAACAACACACAATGCTGCAAGCCCAATATAATGACTATATATTCATTAATAGATACATTTGATAATCTTGCAGCATTCGGTTGCTTGTGTGATCACGAGGTTAGTTGATTAGCTGTAGTCAATTTTAATGTTCTGTTTTTGGGGTTTTGTCGTGAGTGCTGATTGCCGACGATCCGGTTGTAATAAGCGTTTAGTAAATGTTGCAGGATCAGTTTGTTTTTTTGTTTGTCTGTTAGATTTTAATTAACTTTAATTAAAAAATTTGAATACCTGAAACACTGTGACAAAGGCCCACAAGAGCGTATCAAAGTTTTTTCTGTCGCACTCTTGGTCACCCTCTTCATCTTTCTCGCAGAATTTGCACCCGAAGAGGTTCATACCGAGGATGCTGAACGTTACCACGCAATATACGATTAGATAACAATGCGTTAGCTGAAGTCTTCCACATCAGAAGAGTAGAAAATTGAATAGAAATAGGTATAGGTAAATACAGGTCGCTAAAATGAGAAAAGATGAAGTGCAGGTTTAAAGAAACTGAAGTAAGACGTAGCGTAAAAGCGTGAAAGACACTCACTATAATAGTAGATATGTATATTAATAAAATAGAGGATAAAAAGTTGTATAAAGTGTAGATAGTGGTAGTGTATAGTAGATAAAGTGTCAAAAGATAGAAATTAATGAAATGTAGGTTTTATGTCTATGAAAAAGAACAAGAATAACCACTCACAGCTAGGTAGTGCACAAGTAAAAGGATGCGGTGAAACAGTTTAGTACACAGGTTCAGTATTCCATAGTTAAAAAATAAGAAAAAAAAAATTGCTAAAAAAAATGATTAGAAAAACAAAACAACCAAATTAAAACGACAATGGATAGGCGATTTAAGATGTCTAATTACTCTAACAGGTGCTACAAGATTTTAATTATAACAATATTTATTATAAAAAGACTGACCAAAATAGGTTTTGCAAAAACAACACTGGATCCAGAGATAAAATCCAAATTAAACAGATATTTTGAAAAAAAAACGGCCTTAATTTTTAAGTCAGTCAAATAAAAAAAATAAATGAAAACAAAATGTGAAACGTTACTGATTAATTTGAGACATGATTTAGTACCTTTGTGTCCGAAACGCATATATTTTAACACCAAATAGGTTAAAAATCATGCATCATTTAATGTATTACTTTATTTAATTCTTGTATTTAGTTAATATTTATTTTACAACTGATGAAGTTCCAAAATTAATTAAATACACATTTAAATATTATAAGTACTATTAAATAACCAATCCAATAATTACCTGAATATAAAGATGAATAAAACAAGCAGCGAAAAGAAGATAGCAACATTATCCATAGTTCGTAACATCACAAACAGCTGTCGACGTAAATTAGGCATAAACCGTACTAATTTCAAAATTCTTAATAATCGAAATGTACGAAGAACTGAGAGGCCCGAACTTCCAGCCAAATCCTTTTCATGACCAAAGCTTTGTGCTAATTCAAAAGCGCTGTTGAAAAGAACAATTATTAACAAAAATGTATCTTATAACCTAAAAAAAATTGTTAAAGCAATATTCAAACCTTAAAATTACAATTATTCCATCAAATACGTTAAAACCATTAGAAATGTATTTGAATGGTCCTTCTGAGATGACTTTAAGGACCATTTCTACAGCAAATATGGCAGAAAAAACAACATTGCTTATTTCTACTATAACAGTCAGCTCCTCCGGTTGATTGTGATATTCAATGCCCATTGATAGTGTATTAATGAGTATAGCCAGCAAAATACCTGTAGGTTAAACAAACAACTGTAGGATTATCAGTTTTGCATATGACTGTTTAAATATAAACAATACTAATATGTTGAATATAAATTAACAATTGAAACGAGGTAAATAATATATTTGAAACAATGTAAGATTCAGAAATTGCAAAACGAAATTTTATTTAGACGACCAAGTAACTAAACGTGTAAATATGTAGTACCTTGTTGAAAATATTTGTGAGCAACGACGTTCTTTATGTGTTTTCGTATAAATGAAAAAAAATTAGATATGCGTCTATATAAAAGAGAGCATGCTTTTGAAAATGGATTCTTTCTGGTTTCTTTTGATGTGGCCTCTGCTGCTAGCAACTCAGCGCAACAAGAAAAATCGTCTATTTCAATAGCCTGAAATGAACAAAAGATTCAGATAATCCTAACAGTTTAGACTTCAGTATATTACCAATGATGACTTGCGGTATAAATCAGGTTTTTTTTCTACCATTACCCTGCTAAATAAGCTTAAAGTTGATCATCAAGCTATGGGGAGAGCTCTGCTAGGTGATTCTTCGCAGTATAAAATCCGAAATGGGACAATCATCCAAATAGCCAAAGCGGAATATATGTACAAAGCTTGAAAAGTTGGAAACTTACTGGATACATAGCTCTTCAAACGGATAACAGATTGGGCCAAGGTTAAGGTAAAAGGGGCGATGGAGTAAAAAAAGAGGAGATGGGGTAAAGATATAAATTTATTTAATGGCTATTTTAATTATTTAATTTATCTTAGGAAGCCAATGTGTGCAGGCGGCCTCATTGTCTTGAAAATGTATAAAAAAGAACAACGTTCAACATAGGGAGTCTGCTCTTAAAACTGACTGACTGACAAATCAACATCGAGCCAAAATCAATGCACATAGGAACGTGCCATTTGGTTATTCAATTTCCAAATTTGTGCCATTGCCGTGGCGGCTGTGGCAGCGCTGTCGGTCGTCAATAACTAATTCTATATTTGAAAAAAATTAGGAATTATATATATTTTGCTATTTGCGTGTTTATCTTTATAACAGGCCATGCAAAGAAAATAATACACGAATTTACTGTCGCCTTTTCTGTGAAGAAAAGTGATTTTTTTTATTATAATATTAGAATTCAGAATCAATTCCTGTGTTATTTTTGAAGTGAAAACTTCTTTAGCGGCGTTGTGCACTTTTTTGTGATGGGTACAAAATGTTAAACTCGCGTCAGGATTACGTGACCTGATCGAAAATTCGTAAGATGGAACTCGCGTCAGGACACGTGACCTTTATTTACATTAGATTAGTTTTTATTTTTAGTTTATGGCGATTATAAGTAGTACAGGGAGGTTGGATATGGGATTTTAATTCTATGACAGATTGAGACGTCAAATATACTACGTCAAAAAAGTAAATAAACAAACATTATTATTTATAATAAATAAATATGTGTACGAAGTGATTGAAAGTAAATAGCTAGTATAAGAAAAAATAAATTGTTAATATTCAAGTTTACACTTCTGCCGGCACTCCCGGAGTTTTTTATTTAACTTTTTTATTTAATGTAATTTTAATTTGCCATATCGTTTTGAGTAAAATAAATTACATGTTTCAACGTCTACGTATAAAATTTTATGATTTGTTGTTAGAATGCAAAAAATCATCATAATCTTCCTATTTATCAATGCTAATAACCTCAAACGACAACTTTAGTAACTAAAACTAACCTTCATATCCAACTTTTCTTCCCCTGCTCTTTTACTGATTCCTTTAGTTAATTCTTCAAAAAAAGAATCTAATGCTACTTGTCCTGTTGGCAAGGCAGCTGAAAGAGCTCCTGATAGTGCTAGAAGTTCTTGGCATGACATAGCACCTCCAGCTGCTGCTTTTTCTTCAGCTGTGATTCCCGCTGGCAGATCAAATTCTGCCAAAAATAAAACAACATTCTTAACTTCTTAAACGTTTAGCCTCTTTAATGCAATAAAAATGCAATAACAATTTTCACTAAAGTTATAAAATATATCATAAACATTAAACGCATTAAAATATTTGCGTGTCGGGAAGAGTTACAAACATTTATATAAACTTTTTTTTTATAAATGAAAATAAATTAATAATAAAATTAACTAATTTTTCCAGAACTAACTATTCTATTGCTAGTAAATACTATGAGGTGGAAAAAAGTGTCAGGGAAGCAACAGATAAAAATCATTGGATGCCCGTCTAAATAAATAGACCTACCACCAACCTATCTGAGATCTGAGTGGTGACGCTAATTCCGACTAAAAAAAATAAAAAAAATTGTACTATTGGCAGTTTCTTCGGTTTTCAACGCTATGGTGTGGTTTTATGCAACCCAAGAGTATCCGAACGATAACTGTTATTATGCCAACCACTTTATATATGTAAGCAAAGGTCCCTTTGACATTCTTGGCGGTACATCAAACAAGCCCTCCTTGAGGTTAGAATTCATGATGTTTAAATTGGTGTCATGATAAGAGTTTGTATACTACTTGGTAGCGCAACATCAATGCTGGTTTTAATATCCGAACAGCCCCTAGGTATACGAGATAACGTCATTAGTTCCAAGGATAAAGAACCCCTAAATTCTTTAATTTACTAAATTGACAGTTTTCAGATAAGTTGGCGGGTCTGTTAGAATACAGTTTATCTAAATCTATCATCTATGATCTATCAACTTTGAACTCACCAACATCTTTCTTAAGCCAGTCACGCTGACACAATGAATCTATAAATGTTCATTGAATTTGTTAATTGCTCTTTTAGTTTTTAAAATATTTAAACTTAATGTCAATACGCACGTGGGAATTCTATTGAAAACATCGCAACAATAGATAATACGTATTTGTTACATGGTATCTGTATAATGTATCCCTATTAAAAGTAGAAATGTAAAAGCAGAATCTGCATACTATTTCTTGTACTATGGTCAAAGTTTGTTTTATTTTAAAGGCTTAGAAATGTTATATATTTATATGTAAGAAATTCAACTAAAGTCTAAAGTTTTTACTGTTGTATTATGCTATTTTGTACTCTTGTAATTTTGATGAGATAAGTTGAAACACATTTGTTCGTAGTCAAAGAATGAAAAGTGTTGCCGACACGTTTTCTTTATATTCTATTTAATTTATTATTTGGATTTTAATATATAGTAGTAAATGTAGAAAAAGGTTTACCTGTTTGAGTCATCTTTTCCGATGAACACACATTGTGCGGATGACCTAGGTGTGGTTCATTGGGTGCATGTAAAAGGACAGTGTCACTAAACATCACTGAAGATCTTCGACGTGCAAGTGAAGGCGGCGACAACAATGATAAGTTCGATGAATTCTAGAAAGATATAGTTTGTTTTATAACTAAGTCAGATAGGATTACTTAGGCGTCATTGTTAAGAAAGGAAACGCGTCTAAAATATGTTTTACTTATTAGAAATACAAGGTAAGAAATATATGACAACTTTATAGTCTAGGTAGTAACGATCAATTTTAGAATATTTTTATAACTGAATAAAAGTTTAACCTCGAGATCAGCAGCTGACAAAGATGGAACCCGCAATAGGCTTGGTCTGCTCATTGGTTCTTCGGCTACTGCAATTCCTGTCTCCTCACATCCTGACTTGCTACCATTAGCTTGCTGTATTATAAATGCATTTTTAATATGCAGATAACAAAATATCAACTCGTCGCTTAAATCTATTACTTTTTAAATTAACTTCATGTATTCGGAATTTTGTTATTAATCAAACCTTTATTAAAATAAAATGTCTTTTATAGCTTAAACTGGTTAAAAATTAGAATAACTGAAGTTTGGGAAAGTACAATATTTTACTGTAGCCTCATGATAAAAGATAAATAGTAACCAGAGAAACCGTTTAGCGAATGGACAGCGTAGGAAATAGAGAGGAAAAACAAGAACAAATTATAAGTTAATTCATCATTAATTAAGTAAACGTGTGTGTAAATTACAAAATAAATAATAATTTTATCGCAAAAAACAAAACAAGGTAATGTTTAAAAGGTGCTTCTTTTTATAATAATACTAGCTGACTTTACTCTTTGTTTAGCCGCCAGTTTTATTGAAGCAGCGCTATCTAGTGGCAAGTTACAACATAGCAGACTCTTCTCCATGAACCAGTAGGACTAATAACCAATATTAAAAAGCAATCGTGAATAAGTTTTGTTGAAACTGAATAATTTGAATGAATAGTGCATTGAGCATTAAGGGCGATTAAGAGAAATTACTAATGAGAGGCTATATAGATGCCTAAGGCCGAAGACCGAAGGCTTAATGACTCGAGTTTGTAATTTCCGTACACACACAATGTTTTTCATCACATTTGCGAGTAAATAAATGAAAATATGAAGCGAAAAAACTTACATTAGTACTTAAAAAATTACTTTACAAAATTTATTGTCGGGTGAGCTTTATTAATAATTTCTCTAAATTTTCTCCCGTACCTAGGTTCCTTCGATTTCTTACTCACATACCTATCTAACTACTTAAGTTAATATAGTGTTCAATATTGATAGAAATTTTGGACTTGTGGGTGCTCTTCAATATAGTGTAAATTTCCCATAGGGAAGGAGGTTTGTATTTTTCGGCAAAATCTCCAAAGTAAGCTAATAGGACATTTTCTGAAAACGAACCCGTTTTCTTCTTGTTATTCCAGGTAATAAAACAGGCGTATGCGGTTAAGTGGATACCTATTTGTCTTTATGCTTCGGTGGTAACAGGTTCATATCTAAGTATTTCTTGAGCCCCATTAACAATATCTGGCAGTCTCATCATTTTATTATTTATTAAACTCATCTGACGACGAAGAAATTTTTTAATTCTTGTGTAAGTTGTAAATAAAAAAGCTCACCAAAATAAAAATGGTGGTAACAGAAGTGAAGCCATCTAGAGATATCTGAGAATTTATGAATTAAAAAGTTTTGTCTAAAGTTAAAACTTTTCGTTCGCTAGTGTCAGTATAAGTGCAAACCATTTCAATATGGCGACTATAGTTTTGATTTTTGACCACAGTTCAGAAAATTTTGTAATAATTGTTCGCCTGGTGCTCAGTGATGGCCGAGGTTCGAACCCCAGGGTCGGCGTGTACCAATGAGTCTTTTCATAATTCCTCAAGTACACTGATTCACACCACTTTCGGTGAAGGAAAACATCGAGAGGAAACCTGCATACATCAAGAAAAATAAAGACGTATGTGAAGTCCACAATCCGCACTGGGCCTCGTGTGGACTATGGCCCAAATCAACCTCGCTTATGAGGGTAGGCCGTACCCCAACAGTGAGGACGTATGAAGGCTGGCAAGAAAAACTATACAAAGCACTTTGGTACATACTGTTTTATCGTACAAGATCTGCGCGCGGTAAATGACATAATGAATCATATCACCCGTGGGTTTTATAAACTCCCGCTTTGTCTTGAGGAAAGAGAAATTAACAAAGAAAAAGCTCGTGGGAGTATTTAAGGTCTTAACACCTACTTTACCAGCATGTAATGAAACTGTTTACAAGTCAGTGTGATGACAAAAAAAAAAGATATAAATACCCGAGAATGAGCTCGAGGACAGCAGGGATGGTGTTGTTTAGGTTTATTGACAGGCAGCTGTAGAGTTTCCCTGCTTGTACGCCATTGAGCTTGGGCGCGTTGATAACGGTAAACTCTAAAATATTATAGCACACTATTAATTAGACCTTTATACTTGATTTTTGAATAACGTGCGTACAATTCGGTATCGTAATAACTGTCTTTATTGTTATTTTCGTGTTTTAATTTAGACGTTATTGACATGCTCAGATATTACAAATATACTTGCAACTATTTCTAATAAATATATCCAATTTTACCTGATTTTTTTAGCCATTCTTCTTTTAAATCTTCTCCACAAATGGGCAACATATTTAACTATCTCAGCATAACAAGTAGCAGGTTCACTATTATTTGTGGAAGATGCCAATGTTGATGTGGACGTAAAACGAGCACGTTCTGCCCGCATTCGCTCCATTTCTCGTTTCTTGGTCTCACTAAACTGAGTCGCTATAACGACCAGACATAGATTAATCATAAAAAATGAACCAATCTGAAAAGAAAAACAATAATTTTAGTAAAATTATTTTTAACATTTTGGAGAAAGGAATTCGTATTGAAAAAAACCATACCACTATTAGTAGTACAAAATATATCCAATCCCAAAAACTGTGAGCATCTTGGACATAGTACATTATATCTGTCCAACCTTCTAATGATATTACCTGGAACATGAACCCAATTTTTAGTATAAAGGTATTTTGAGATAAATGTAATATTGTGTAATATAAATAAATATGTAATGAAAACAGCTCACCAAAAATATGGCAACCCAAGCAAGTCCAATATTGTCAAAAGAAATAGTGCCTTGGAATGGATTAGGTCCTCTTTGAGTACAGTTTTTATAATACTGATTCCAGTCGACACACGACGTGTTAGTTGGTATATTTAAAGAGAATGGCTTAGCAGTTTCATTGCACAGTAAGATTCCGTTACGAAAATTTGGAAAGTTTCCACAGTGATGCATCCCACTATCCTCTGGTGTGGTGCAGATATAGTCCAATTCTTTGGAAAACTCGTAGAATAAGGAAATGCTACACAAAAACAAAATCATGATTAACGTATTTAACGCAGTAAATACAATGGTCTACTTTTAATTTGCAGCTATTTTAATAGATTGACAAAAGTTACTTTAAAGTTGTTTTTATACTTTTTGCTTATACAGTTATTCGAACATGTGGAAAAAAAGCCAATATATGAAATTGTTAAGTACACTTACAACAATTAAATTACTAACTACAGACGTTCACATGCAACAAATCATAAAAAAAGGTGGTTTACTAAAAAGGGTTACATGAAAGTTACAAAAACGTGATGTTTAAGATGTGTTAAGGAGTATTGTTCATTTATATCTACATTTGGTTAACAATATATCTAAAAATGTATAACTAGGAGAAATGTTTAACTAGGAGAACGTTATAGTTTGGATTCGGAACTAATATTTTGTAACAACATTCACGTTTTACTAGATGATAAGCACCCACAACTTGTCATAAATAAGATTGATTTATTGATGAATGAGGTCTAAACTAACAAAAATATTTGTTAATATTTATGGAATCAGTTCAAAGGAATAGCAGTACACAATGGTTTTGATAGCTGTGGTGATATAATTATAGGATGCTAAAGTAGGTTCATTAAAATTATGAATACCATTCTACTTCGCTAAAATGAGATAAAATGATACAATGTTCTAAAGATGGATATTAAAATTGAAATGACACTAATGATACTAAAATTTTACTAAATGTAAAAGTATTTTTCATTCAATTTTTTTTAGTGTACATAGAAAACAATTCAAAAGAATGGTACAGTATACGATGGCAAATGTAATGCACAATTTTAAAAGATCATAGCCTGTTTTTATTGTGACCTTTCCTAACCATGGAAGAAATGAAAGAATAGATATACGTATGTATATTTTTAAATTGTATAGTTTAGCTAAAAGTTTGTATAGTTCAAAATAAGTAACTATAATCCGGTTTGGTAATACAGTAATACATAAACTGGCAGTTTTTAGTAATGTTACTGATAAAAATGTGAAAATTTGACAAAACTGCCAGTTTACACAACTAAGCAAGTACTAGAGGAGGCACATCTGGACGGCAGATGTGTGAAGGTACACGAAACAACAGTTTTCAATAATTGTAATAGAAACACATTAATTTTGAACGCAAATTCTTACGAGTTCAATCTGACGCGCACTCTGTACCATTCAGACAGGTCTCTGTAACACAAATGTACGGTGATAGGTGTTAGGCGCCGATGGGAAATAAATCATTTTAAAATCTAAGAATCTAACAAACCTGATTTCCGTAATCAAAATTAAGACAAGTAATTCACAATGAATAAATACATAGTTATGCATGTTTTTTCTTTGTTGTATTTTGCATGTTATAATAAATTAATATCAATATAACTAAAAAATCGCTGTATTTTCTGAAATAAATTGCAAAACGGCTTCATAATAGCAGAATATTTTTCGCAGCGTGCAAAAGCAAGCTTAATAACTTCTTCTTTCTTCTTCTCTTTCATGATCCAGTTGAGTTTTTGCTAATACAGCTTATATTTATTTGATTTAAGTTCATTATTGGATTTAATTGAATAAGTTTGGCTTTTGTAATTCTTATATAATCCTAAATATAAATGTTTAAATATGAATGCATATGCATTTATGTAATTATATTTTGATATGGTTTGAACGACGATGAATTTATACTGTTTTTCTGTGTTATTAAGTGTTTCTGGTTAATGTTCTTCATGTACTTAAAGATATATCAATAGACCATATTAAAATAACATAGATCAAGAACTCTCATGGAATATTTGCGAATTTGGTTACTTAGCTTTTTGCATATTAGTAACTACTTATTTGATCATATGCTGTAAATGATGTCAGTCGTAGTATTATCTATCAGTTATAGCTTTTCACAATAATATGATAAATACAATAATAAATGACTTTGACATGATTAAACAATGCACTCAATTTTAATAAATGAGTACTTAACAATATTTATCTAAATTTAATGTCATTACTAAACAAATTAAGGCCATGAGAGATCCTGCAATAATATAAACTTAAGTGAAATTTGACAGAATGCAATATTTAGGTGTCAATGTTATTAGTGTGTGATTAGTTATCAGATTTAGACGTATCGAATAATTGTTAACGTACATTTGTACATGCACGTTCATTTTAAGTTCATACAATTCAAAACATTGGCTAGTATTTAAATTACAAATAAAGACAAATTAGCACAGCTCTTCTTCGTTCATGATTCTCTAGCATTATTTATAATCTAATTTAGAATTGAAGCATTAAATATTGCATGCAGTCATTGCTAGCAATTGGACGTGCCTCTAAGGTGAACGCTTTCGAGCAGATGTCAAACAACGAAATGTTAATTTAGACGAAATGTCATCCATAAACTCTGAAAATGTTAATTGTAAAAAAACTTAAAAAATGATTCTAAATTTCATGTCATAATCCCTGTTATTGTCTCTAATATTGATTAAACAGTTTTTGGTACATACTTTGGACGAATTACATTTGGTGGAAGGACAAGCTCGCAACGCTGTCTTAGAATTCCTTCCCACAGCTGAACGCCAATGATTCCAAATATGAAGAAGACGAAGAAACATAGTAGTAGAACATTACCAAGCATTGGTAAAGTGTCTAACAACAACATTACCAGAATTCGCATACCTGTGAATTAAAAACAAACATTTAAATCGTGAAATCAATATTAATACCAATCGTATAGATCTTGACTCTTATTTAGACTTGTTTTACTTTAACCCACGTTACATCTTAACAGTTTTATCCCCGGGAATGAGGCTAATACCCTCATCATAATGGGTTGGACAGCCTCTTTTCACCAATTACTTGAATCGTCCTACTTGACAGGGGCCCATCACCACAATACTGCTTCTCAGGCTGCCATTTGGACTAAAATGGTTATATATAATATGTCACATATATCGTGAAATGCCAGCACTACAGTAATTAGCAATAAAATAAAAGACATAATATACCCCTGTTATCAGTTCCTGATGTATAAGTAGGTTTAGGCAAGGGTACTGGACCAATTTCAGTAATTCTGTTTTACTTTTTAGGGTTCCGTACCCAGAGGGGGCCAACGGAGCCCTATAACTAAGCCTACCCTGTTTGTCCGACCATTAAAAGGCTTTCTCTTTTAGACTGAAATAGGTAGAAGCCTGAATTTTTCACAGAATATGTGTTATAATAGGAAGTTATCTAACAAATAATAAAAGTTAAAATTAAGGAAGGTCCCAAAACAAGAAACACATTTTCGTTGTTTTTGCTCTATCGGAAAAAGAGTAATACATACAAACTTCAAACTTGCAGTGTAATATATCGTGAACTCTAAAGTATAACAACAAATAATAAAAATAATAAAAAAGTTTGAGACGGGTTGAAACCATTGCCATTTAAAATTACCGGTACAACGCCGTCTGACAATAGTATCAAGAGAAACAGTAACACATTTTTGGGGAATCCTCATACAAAAAACATATTTTCGTTGTTTTTGTTCTATCGGAAATACCATTTGTATGTAAACAAACTTCAAACTTGCAGTAAAAAATAGCCATCTAGCCATCTAGCTTATTATTGTGAGAAACAGTAATAGATTGTTGGAAACGATATTTAAAGTTAAGCAACGTCGGGATGGTCAGTACTTGGATGGGTGACCGTTTAGCGGCACACTTATTGTTTTGTCTCTTCGTAAATTACGTACATGTGAGTTGTTGTATGAGCGTTTTAGCTAAAAACGGCCACTACACAACGGAAACCCTATCTACAACTCACAGGTTTGTTCAGACACGATACATAACTTCCAAAAAATATGTAAAATGGTTAAAATCTAAATAATTGGTTTGTGAAAATTTTGTAATGTGTTTTGTACAAAGTTTTGTATTTGTTTTGTTTATGTACATATTTCCATAAAGAATATCTGTTTTCGGCGCTAGTTAGGTAGTCAAATTGGGCGCCTTAAGTAAAAATTGGTCCAACATTTTAATTATCTTTGACTCTCAAAGCACAAATAGCAAAAACCCAGTCTCTTCTCTTTCTTTCCTAGTCTTTATCTCAGCCTAAATACAAAAAAAAACTATCTTTGAACGTTAAATACCAACAACAACTACATGTTAAAACATTTTAACAAAAAACGACTTGAAATTTAAAAGAGGGAATGTCTATTCAACACTGGAAGCATTAATGAGGTCGTATTTGCTTAAATCCGGGAAGCCTCCCACGGTGAACACTTGTTGCTCCCGGATCGATCGCAACCCAAGCCCAAGCCTGCTCACATTTCAAGGTTGACTTTCAATTATATGGCTCGCAAATATACGATGTGGGTCCGCCAAAGCCTCGAAAGCCTTCGAGGCTTGCGCAGTTTGCATAAATGGCTTACAAATGTTTGAACAAATAAAGCCCTACTAATTTGTTTTCTCGTAAGAGCTTTGTGAAATCTAGAAAGATGTTTAGAAGTAATATATGTTTTAGTGTCGAAATTTTATGTGTCGTACCTTGTTATAAATTACATCCATACTTATATTATAAATGCGAAACTGAGTTTGTTCTTTCTTCCTTTACGTCGCAAAGGAACATCTAACAGGACTACAGTATGGAGTTCTTCAAGAAAGAATTTATTAGATTTTTGAAGGAACGGCAACGCGCGAGTGATTCCCCTGGTGTTGCAAGCATACATAGGCTACGGCCACCGCTTACTATCAGGTGGACCGTTAGCTTGTTTGCCATCTTAGTGGTATAAAAAGAATTGAGCTAGGATTTGGAACAGAGGTAGTTGAAAAGACGGAAGTTCTCGCAAGAATAACTATAACCGTATTCCACGTAGACGAAGTATAGCAAACAATTTTGTTTATTTGCAAGCATATATTTATATTACTTAAACTGAAGTAGGGAACTTTAAATTATTTCTAGCATTTCATACCTACACTAGCTTTTGCCAGCGGCTTGGCCCGTGCTGGATTCGGTTATCGGTGTCGGATTCCTGCAGCAACTCCTCGATTATTATGTTATTCCTTTTGATATAGCTGTCTAGGTAATATAGGATTTCGATTATAGTTATCCTACATGAAACTTTTAAATTTTCCGGGATAAAGTGTAGTTTAAGTGTAAATTCAGGCTGTCTCCATTCCATAGTTCAGCCAAGTCAGGCCAAGGCTTCTGTTATTGTGATGTAAAGGAGTAACAAACAAACTTAAGCATTAATTATTTTAAGTATTAGGACCAGAACTTACTGGGTATCCTGTTGATAGCTCTCAGAGGTCGCAGAACTCGAATAGTTCTAATGGCAGACAAATTGATATTCTCCACATTAAGCGCATATTCCAAGACCCTGTAAATAAATTTAAGGAAGAACCATTAATAATATTACTAATTAATTTATATTATATTATTAATAAGGGTAGTATATTGGGCCCTTTGCTGTTTTTAATCGATGTAAATGATCTCCCTTCTGTAACGAAATATCCCTGCACTTTATTTGCAGATGATATATCTATAGTCATACCAGATAACAAGAACACAAATTCATATGAATCAAACATAAACATCACCATAAATTCTATTTTACAATGGTTAAAGTCCAATAATTTATGTGCCAACCTTAACAAAACTATATATATGCAATTTTCTACTTTTGATCAAAACATTGAAAAAGTTACTGAAATAACGTTTCTGGGTATAACACTTGACCGATATTGTAATTGGAAACAACATGTTAATATCGCTGTAAAAAAACTAAACAGATTTGTCAATGCATTAAGAAGTCTTCGTAATACAGGTGGTGAGGCAGCTGCTCTTACTGCCTACCACGGGTATGTTGCTTCAGTCTTAAGATATGGTCTTTTATTATGGGGAAATCGAGTCTTTGTAGTACAAAAAATAATGCATTAGGGCTATATGCGGAGCCAATCCATTTGACTCATGTAGACCTTTATTTAAAAAAATTAAAATTATGACCTTAACAGGTCTCTATGTTTTTAAAATTGGAATGTTTGTTAAAAAGTGCGCCAATTTGTTTAATAATAATCACAACGACAAAGAAACGGCTCTTTTATCTCGAGATCCACCAAGACTTAGGTTTCCAGGTAGATGTAACTCTATATTTAAAAAAATCTAAAATGATGTGCACACAAGTGTTTAACACCTTTCCAAAACAAATCAGAGAGCTGCCACTAAATAAATTTAAGATATGTCTAAAGAAAATAATACAAGAAGAATGTTTCTATACGCTTAAGGAACTTAATGAATATTTTAAAATCAAATGACAATTTCTACACGTGTCAACTTAAATTATAAAATTGTTGTTTTTATGTACGTACTACATTTTACCTACGATATTATTCTTACTAAGCTAGATAATTTCTAATTAAGTTAATGTCTTAAAAATATTATATATTTGCATGCCAAATTGTGGCGGAATGTGTATGTACTGGATGTGTAATGTAATTTATACATGTGAAAAGCAACTGGTAGAGATCACACTGGCTTTAAATCCCACTTAAAAGTACAAAATAAACATATCGCAAGCTAAAAAAAGACGAAAGTCTACAATCAGTGTGTGTGATAACAGTGATGACTTTTGGTACAGAAAAGTGGTCTCTTACTGTTGGCCTCTTAAACAAGCTCAAAGTTGCTCAGCGAGCTATTAAAAGAGCTATGCTTGGTGTTTCTTTGCGCGATTAAATCTCAACTGAGGATATTCGTCGAAGGACGAAAATTATCGACAAAGCTCAAACAGTTAGCAAGCTGAAGTGGCTATAGGCAGGCTACATCGCTCGTCGAACAGATGGGGGAAAAAAGGTTCTCGAGTGGCGACCACGGATCAGAAGACACAGCGTGGGAAGGCCTTCTACCAGGTGGACAGACGACCTGGTTAGAGCTGCAGGAATTCGAAGGACGCGGGCGGCTCAAGACCGGCCGTTTCAAAAACATATGGGGGAGGCCTACTTTCAGCAGTAGACGTCTTCCGGCTGAAACGACGAAGAAGACGCTCATAGAATTTGGAGCTACGTGGTCTCTTCTCCTTGAAGTAGAAAGCTAAATAATAATTGTCGCTTTTTTTTGCTGCAATTGTATCATGTGCGTGCGGATTGTTCAACTTTTACTTACTTTTTGATGGGGTTCTGAGGGCGGTGTAATTTTTTTTTGAGGGATGTAGGATATAAATCAGATCATCAAATAATTCTTTTTTGATTTTTCTATCTGCAAAAATCCCAAACAATATATTTTATACATTCGGAACTTTAAGAACACTTACCCAGCCATAACAATGAAAAAATCCAGTCTGTTCCAAGAATCAGCTAAATATGTTCCACGACCGTATACACCCATGGCCACCATTTTGATTGTTAACTCCAAGGCGAAGAACGCAAAAATTATATCATCAAAAACCTGTAAAAGATTAAATATAAAAAGAGAAATTAACATTGTTCTTTTATAATTTTCTATTCTACGAGCTACAAGTCGACTATTGCCTTTGATGTTAAAGAAAATACCGACAATGTCATTCATGGCCCCACGTAAAGACATAAGCAAGTCGGTAGTGTTCGCCCGAACTTCTCGATTGCGTTCTCTAGACGTCTTCGATGGCCGAATTTCAATGGCCGTATTTTGGTTCACCGAAAACTTTATCCTTAGGCTACAGGACGTTTCCCAAACAAAAAGTCGGTAGACTTATTAGGTTACTGCACGCGTGACGTAATAATCCTAATAATCCAAAAAGTTTGAGCCAAGATTTATATAGTTATGTTACACACATTTATGTATTTTTGAATGAAACTTGGCTGAATTATGACATCGAGCGCATAGAAATACGCCTTATGTTGTGAGATATTTCTGACTTGGTATATTGTAACACTCCTTCAAAATCTAAAAGTTTCAAGTTTGTTTTACAGTCCATAATTGGCTTGAAGTTTAGTTATTTGCAAATACAAATCGATGTCATTTTTTATTCAAATATTTATATTCTACATAGGAGAAAAGCAATCAATACCGTACTTCACGAACATATTTAAGTAACTAAAACTGTCTTCATAAATACCTGTAATGCTTTACATCTGTTGGTTACACATTGGTCATCGACACATGGTTGGTACATCCCAAGAGTCACACAATTCAGCAAAATTACCAACATCGATATCCTCTCGAACCACGTGCCATGTCACAAATTTTGAGTTAAGGTTTTTAAAAAGGGTGAAACATTTTATTATTATTTTCAACTAAAAGGCCTAATTTTTTGAGGCATTAAGCTTCAAAAATGACAGATTTCCATAGAAACTTCAAACCGCATTTTACCCCTGGCGACAATAAATTTTGCAATATTCTTTCTTAATGCTCGCCAACGCTATAATCGGAACCTCTGTGCAAATATTAAGTCCTCTACACCTCTTAGTTTGGTCTGTGATATATCAGTCAATAAATCAGTTAGCCAGTTTTTTCTTTTATACGTAAAGAAGATGTAATTTGCTGGAAAATATAGGACAAAGTAGAAAAAATATGGGCACTTAATAATAAATTTGAATATACGTAAATAAAACACTAAAAGTATAGACAGTTTTATTTTATCAAAGGTAAATCTTTCATCTTTTGTTTTCAATTTACAATTTGATCTCAATCAAAAGAATACGAACTTAAAATTCATGCAAGAAATAGCTGTAAAAATCAAAGATGATGAAAAATAATAAAGAGTTTTTGTAAGAGAAAATAAATAGGTTGGATAGTTAAAAATTAAATGTTATTTTAAACAAGTTATACAGTACTATGTTGTTGTTCAATATTTTCCCTTATTATTATGTGATATCATCGTAGCATGGGTAAATTTATTAGTCAATAAATTAAAAAAGTTTTACACCGTTACTATAGCCTAACAGTCCACTGTTCGTCCAACCTTTACGTGTAGAGACAGTTCGTGTTTTGAGTCGTATTGGCGCTCCATCTCTCCAATATCGGTAAATTATGCTGCCGGATGATCAGGTCTATATAAGGTACCAGCTTATACTCGATTTGGCATGTCGTGTTGGTTGATCATGAAATTTGTCTCGTCCAAATTCATGCAGAGATGAGAGTTTAACTAGGAGATGCAACAATTCGCACACTTCTTCCAGAAACTCTGCCTTGATAACGCTGTCTTCGACAAACCAAGGTGTGTGATGTACTTGTCGTTACGTTTATGTCACGCCCAGTCGCAGTGCATTTAATATATTTAATGATACCCTCCAGGGCTTTGGTGAACAGAGATTTACCTTGGACAGACAATCCAACTTGTCCGAAATAACTTTAGAGAATAAGCCAATAATAATAATACGGTTTTCAACAGAAGTATCAAGCTAAGGCTTTTTGCATTTGGCTAGCTTCTTTTAGTCGCCGCCCCGTGGCTTGTCTCCAGCAGAAAGTGCGTAGTAAAAAAACGGCCCAAAAGCTGGCTAGGCCCATGTTAATAGCGACAGATATTCGTTGGTAAAATATTCTTAAGACGTTTGAATTTAGTGACCTAGTTGGAAAGTATGTAAGTGAAACTGTATTTATTTGCTTCTGTTTTACACTTGTCACCATGCATATATTCAATTATCCATACTAATATTATAAATGCGTAAGTGAGTTTGTTTGTTTGTCGTAGCTTCACATCGCAAAGGAGCATCCAAGGTCTTCAAAAAGTCCCGAACCTATTTTGTTCCGTACAAAGTAATGAAGCGGGAGAGACTGGTCTTGCAACTCTGTCGTATCACAGTCTGATCAATTGCAAATTATTCATAGGCAAGCACTGGATCAGTTTATTCAATTTTGGCCGAGAATTTGGTTATGAGAACAGTGCCCGCGAAATTTGTGAAAAAGCTGCTAGCAATGGAGCGCATTTGATTCAGATCTTCATCCCGAAACACAACCTTTCTGTGGTTTGATATTTGACTATTTTCCAAACTCGAAAAGATGCGAGAAGAAACCTAATTAGATGTTAGAATAGATAGCATGCGGAATGCAACGGCACGGTTGCTCACCATTCCAAAAACTGCATCCCAGAAGTGTTTTTAACAATGGTGGGACGGCTGGAAGAAGTCTGTGCATTATCAAGGACACTACTTCGAAGGTGATTGTTTTAGTTTCCCAGATCAAAACATGTAGATATATTTACCAAAAAATTGATAGAAGATTAGATGAATTTTTTTTTTGAATACGTCAAGTATGTTGTATGATATTTTATTAGTATTTCCTTGATGCCGAATTTAATTCTCCATTGCACCGCTAATATTTTTTTGTTTAACCTCTGGTTAGCTCATATAAAATTGTGTATGGCATTAACCCTGTCTGTCTGTTTGTGTACATAAAAAATATAGTCTGTTGTCATCTTTAACGTGTTATTGCTTGCGACTTATAAAATTTTAAAATGACTCATTGTTAATTGTTGTGAACGCAGCTGACCCAACTGACCTGGTTTTTAAGTGTATTTCAGTACATGGTCTCTAAATTGCATTACTCGGCAAATTTTGTTTACATTGGCATCAGCTGAAATGTCGGCGGACATCATATTTTGCAGTAAAACTGTAATTACTGCAAATAACGGTTACGTTACCCTGGGATTCAAGCGCAAAAGTTATATTTTTGGCACACTTTTTTTTACTTAGGTGGCAAACATGCTTACGATCCGCCTGATGGTAAGCGGTCACCACAGCCTATGGACGCTTGCAACATGTGGAGCATTACCTGCGTGTATCTTATATATAGATATCTATTTCTATAGAAGGTAAACTTTGCTATGCAATAATTTCTATAGGAGGTAAACTTTACACACGCAGCTGTAAATATGTTTCAGTTTTGTTTGGATACATTTTGACATATTAATATGTGTAACGGGCTTTACAAAGTGAAAGTACATGAGACTCCATTATAGGTTCATCTTCTTTTGTATGTCCTAAAATTCACGTTTTAACGATAGTAATCAGTCCCACAAACGTGATGGTGGTGAGCCTATCACTGTATCGGGCACAAACCAGAGTCCCGACAACTGCACAATTTACAAATTGTAATAATGTTAATTTCTCCTACTGGAAATCGAATCTGGGACTTTAAACATGTCATTCAAACGTACTTCACTTGCGCCAAGTTTTTAACCTAAACTAAACTAAAATTTCATATTGGTATTTATAATAAATTAGCAGCAATTAAACTAATTTAGTGGAAAGATTTATTTTGATTGATTAAGTATTTTTATAACAAGATTTCAAACGACCGATTGCAATTTAATAAATTTCACGTGTTACAGTAAATCTAATGACTTTACTGCCCTACAGGATAATAACGCTTTTGAATATTTATTACTGATGACGACGGGGACGCGCGAATCTGCAAGCACTTCTCGCCTCAGAGTGACAAAGCGGTGGAGACCGGGACTTTACCTGTGTTTTTATGTACTGTGGTTTTTCCTTTATAATCTAAACTAATAATTTCGTACTGTTTTTTGAGGGGTCAATCCGTCACATTCTTTTTTTAACCGACTTAAAAAAAGAAGTAGGATCTCAATTCGGACCTATTTCGGACCATTATTAACTTAAAGTTATAGCTCAAACCTTAATTAAGTAAATTGCTAATATTATTTAATTAATTATAATGATTTGGATATTAAAACAGATACAATAATAAACAATAAGTTTTATGTTATTTCCAGTTGTTTACAAAAATATTAATCACCTGTCTTGCAGCGCTTTAAAAGTTGATCCTCCAATTAAAAAAAAAATGTTTTAAGTAATTTAACAACCGACAAATTAGTAAGAGTCGCTCAACTTACGCGATGGAAGATATCTTCAAAGCATGGACTGAACTCGACGTAGCGTAAACATAAACTATGAGTACATCACACACCTTACACCTGACAAAATCGTCATCGTGGCAAAGTTTCTGGAAAAACTGTTGCATACCCTAGATCAGTAGTTCTTAGCCGGTGGTCCTCGGACCACTGGGCGGTCCCTCGAAGCTTTAGAAGTGGTCCCTAAAGTCAAGTCCTTTATTTTTCGCAAAAAACAGTGTAGAATTGTGTTAAATATCGCCAAATTCTACACAATATTATCTCAGCTATATGTGAACGCCACAAAATAGGAAGTTATGTTTTTTTAAATATAATTAACGCAATCAAGCTCAGATAAACGTATTTACACTAATGTAAGCATTTTGAAAAATCTCACGTGAGATTAGGGTCCCCTAGCCGGGGCTCGAGCCAAATCTCCAAGAGAACGAATCCGAAATAAGGACGTACGAAGGTCGCGCAGAATCAGCAAGTTAAAGTGGCAGTGGGCTGGTCACGTCTGTCGAAGGACCGACAGCCGTTGGAGCAGACTTGTCTTAGAGTGGAGACCGCGTATCGGAAAGCGAAGCGAAGCGATGACCTTAAAAGGAAGAAGGCGGAAGACCACGATAAGTGCCATGGAGGAGGCTTATGTCCAGCAGTGGACCAAAATAAGCTGATATGATTATAATGATGATAAACGTGTCGTCGTTATATGCAATCGGTTTAGACTAGTTTTATAAATTTGTAAAAGTCTAAGGGCTGGTTTTACACTGAATAATAAAGAAATTGTCACATTTCTGTAGTCTTTTATAGTCGGTCTGTACCATTCAGTGAAATATATTCCCTGAAATAAGGAAAACTAATTCTATTACTTGCATAACTCAGTCAGCTTGGCTCCAGTCGCACATAAAACTGCCATAAAGTCTATAGCTCAGTTCATTAGTCATACTTATAAGTTTAAGAGGAGAGGGTGTACAGGCTTTTATTTTTCTACAAAAAAACATAATACAAAATGTTATTGGTTATTTGCAAGTAAACGTTTTCTTTTTATTTAATATAAGTTTTTAAATTTATGCGTCACATTACTAATTTAAAATTAATAAACCGGGATTAAACGCGTCGTTATTTGGCAAAATACCTTTTTCCCGACGTTTCGGCTGGGTTACACGAGCTTTGGTCACGGGTAGACTGGTCCTGTTGAACTACCCTCACTTTGTCTTTATACTTGTCATAATCACTACACACAACAACGGTGTCCTCAGGTGCGTTCGTTGTAGAAACTCGAGAGCTGTATTTTCTTATGACTGGATTCCATACAGGCGACAGTTTGTATCCATCCTCACGATTGACGTTCTTATGCTTTTTTTTTATTGCCAAATAACGACGCGTTTAATCCCGTTTTATTATTTTTTTTTTTTTTAGTTTTAATACCAGCTAGCAGTTTGTTAACAGTAGCTTGACTTATATCGTAAGATAATTCCAAGCTAGCTCACGACAAAAGTTGCACCAAAATCGGTTTAGTGGAAATTGTTAAAAATATTTCTAGTTCAGAGACTTCTAGGCAGTCGGTATCAAACATTTTTATAAAATACCTACAATATAGAAGACTGATCTTCATTACTATAATATAAAATTAACTAGCTGATTCCTTGCAAAATATAAAGGGTAAAACCCTTGCAATTTCACTTTTCCCGTCTTATCAGCTGAGGAACGCTCATACAAACTTTTTCCCAAAATGCTGAAATGTCAATCATGTTTGCAACTAAGCGTTTTTATTCCCTATTATACCTCTTACTGGGGTGATTTTCTAAAAAAGGTGAAACATGTACATGTTCAATCAAAAAACTAATTACTATTTTTCATACAAATTTCCCAATGAATCAAGGTCTTTTGAGCTTTGGACCACCATTTTTTGAGATTATTAGGGAACAATGATGCATCAACCGTAAGGATCAAGGTATAAAAAATATCATGGAACGCATTACGTATATTTTATGGCATTTCAGTGTAGCCATCACTTATTTCAAGTTAAGATACGGTACCTTCCTATTGTTCTAAATATTAATTTGATCCACTGTTGCCTACACTAGGTGTTTCGAGAATACGATTCGCGGCGTCTCGCAGCGCGCTTGATACAAACGAATTTCCCACTTACTAATTAAGGCCCCTCTTACATACAGCTCACTAGCGCCGCCATTTGATATCCTTAATTTACTTAGCTTAATATTTGCGACATTTGGATTTTAGAAATTCGTTTTCTACGAAGAGAAAATTGAGGATATCTAATGGCGGCGCTAGTTAGCTGCTATATGCGCCTTAAACACCATGAAATTTTGAAGACGTACTCTAGGATTAAATATCTAGGTCTGCAGTGTGACAGTTTTCTATCAAATTAAAAAGTTTAAAAGCTGTGCTATATAGTTTTTCATACAAATGATCTCGAATAAGTTTCAAATTTAATTAAAAGTTTTTTAGTATGTTGGTAAACCACAGACATAGATATTCGGCTTGAGCTCATGCCTACAAAATTTCACAGTATTTGATCAGTAAATGTCCAAAACAAGTAGAAAATTCGTTCGTACGAAACACGCTGCGAGTTGCCGCCTCTTAACAAAGAATGCAAAAGATAATACGGAACTTGTGAAACAGAAGGAGATAGCTATTAATAAAAAATAATATTTAGAAAGTGACATGTGACTGAATCAAATATGACAATTATCTTAATTTCGCTGCTTCAGTTTTTACATGCCAGTACGATATCAACCTCTTTTAATTTAAACACGATCATTGACAGCCATCAAGCAAAAAAAGAAGGCAGAAATTTTTCAAAGGCGTGTTGCTTCTTTATGATAATAGTCCACTTTACAGTGCTAAGATTGCAAAGGCTGTCATGACGATTTTTGTACATCGAGACCTTACTGAACATCTTTTTAGATGACTGGACACTGAATAAATATAGCAATATACATTATAGCGAGGCAAATTACGATATATTTTCAATAGTAACCTTTAAATTACCACTCACACAGATATAAATATGTTTAAGTTTTGTATGGATGGATATATTTTGACATTATAAGTACTTAATAAGTATATATTATAGCTCGTAAGTATATATCATAGTATGTAATTTATAATATATGTATACTGATCATCATATTCCCGTACTTTACTATTTCATGGGCATACTAACTTGTCACCAAATATAATATTAATTATCTCGATACTTAATATTTATTAGCTTGGTCAAATTTATGTAGAGTACCTACATTTCATAGCCTTGGGAACACATTCTTGTAAATTAATGTACCTATATCCCATAAATATTAAATAATAATCGTATTTGCATACTGTATGATCTTGTGAACTTAAAACTGTCGGCGAAAACTCGTTATAAACGATTAGTTGTTAATATCTTATATGACACAAACAAATTTTAAAATAACTCGAATTTGTATACATAGTTAAAAAAACTTAAAAACTGTTTGAGGTTAATCGTTTAAAGTGATTAGTCGTTACCGTACCGTTGTTAAGATGTTATGTAATTTCTACAGTTTTAAAATAACTCGAATTTGTTCAAAAATGAAAAAAAAAGAAAAAATTATTTAGAAAAACAAAATTTAGAAAAACTGAAAACTGAAAGTCGTTACCGTTGTTAAAATCTTCTGTAACACAAACAAATTTTAAAGTAACTTAAATTTATTTATGTAGTTAAGAAAACAATTAAATGTTCGTTTTAAAAATATTAAAACAATGAAATCTTGATATTTTTTTAGTGTATATGGAGATTAAGAATTGTCAATTGGAAAAGAGCTTATCAAGGCCTAAGTATTCATTCGTCTGTTATCAAAAATCTGTTATCAACACGGCTGAAAACCCGAGAGCTATAGCGATGGGTGCTATATTTAGGATACTCCGGATATCAACTACGAAATTAGCATGGCTTAAAAATAGTAATTAGCCGGGTGATAATAGTATTATGTTAAGCTTCTGAAGCGGACGGGGAACCTGGGTCCAACGTTAAAAGATATTTCAAGCTTACCCAGTAGAAAGGACATGAAATTATCTTCAATAGTACCTACACCGGATATGGTCTTCTTCTTTTTCTCTGAAATATCTTCAAGAACACCTAAGTAAGCTTGTCTGTGGTAGATCAGTCTTAATATATATTTAGTACACTATGGTTTCAGAGAAACTTCTCTCTGTGAACGCTTGGGTTGTAGGATGAGCTCCCTGCCAAGGTTTTCTCTAGGAACTACAATATGGGGTTCTTCAAGAAAGAATTAGATTTTTACAGGGTCGGCATCGCGCAAGTGATGCCCCCGGTGTTGCAAGCATCGATAGGCTACGGTGACCGCTTACCATCAGGAGGACCGTTCACTTGTTTGCCACCTTAGTGGTGCAAAAAAATCTTTGCTCGAGTATAGGTTTGTATTCGTATTATTTATGCGGAGCGTGTGCTGATACAAATATTTATTTAGTTAGATTAATTATCACATTAAGCAAATGTTCTTCTTTATTGGATGTTAATAATTTACTCGCAATAGTGTCATTTCTAATTATTGATGAATGATAATTCTTTTTGAAAACGAATACCTTAAAAATTTTGATTGATATTCTAAATCTTAACCAAAATGTAGTCAGTTCATAACTTGTTTTGCTTGAACGTTTATAAAATTATGAAAACATTTTGCAACGTGGTATTAATTACGTAGGGAAGTTTACGTTTCACTCTGTGACTTTTGTGTTCAAATACACATCTAAGAATACATATAGAGGCGAGAAAGTCTGATGACGACACGACAGAATATGGAAGATTAAAAACTTCTGTAAATTGAGAAATCTCTATTTTTAAATACTTCGCAATAGAGCTTATACAATTTAACACATTACAAAGTTAAATAATATAAACCGAGAACCACCTTGAACTTCTGTTTATTGTACTTAATTCACTTTTGAAAGTTTTTATTTTTGTGCGCTTTATGTTCTATGCTCAATTTCCGTTACGCATTGTCTGTAATGCAACAAAAACATGGCTGACAGTAATTTCAGTAAAATTCACTGCCAATTATGTATCGTAAATAATCTTGCTTAGTGCAGTAGTCGTATCTGCATACATTATTTTTAAATTTTAAAGTCGCTATTTATGACGGGTCGAAAGATTTGTGCTGTGTCAGACAGACAAGCAGCCGCACAGCATAATCTTTGTATAGTCTAAGCTTAGTAACTTCGTAGCCACCTTTTGTGTTAGTGCTAAACGGTATAAATGACGCATTTCTCGATAAAAACAAATGCACATTTAAACTATGCTTTTAGCAACTTCCTACTCATCCATTTCTTACAGTTACAGAAAACACTTCGTTCAATACAAATTAAATTAATCCATCAAGTTAATTTCAGTGCGAACTGCTTTGAATGATAAAATAGTTGTTGATAAAACAGTTCCTTGAATATAGTTTTTAAACATCCTGTATCGGGATTTAAAAATTCTGAAACATAAATATTATTAAAGTCGGCCATGTTGTGCGTGTCGGACACTTATTAAGTAAGGGTTCTGTAGAATGCAAGTTATCGCGGATATCTGAATATTTACATATTATGGGTACGGAACCCGATAAATCAGATTTTTGATAAGTATAACAAGTAACAACATCAACGCAACTTTTATCAGTCACTTTATTATGAAGGTAAGTACTTTAATAGTAGATACATAACAAACTAGATTCCTTTGCACCTATTTTATTATCAGTAAATCTAAATTTAAAAGACAGTCATTATTTCAATCCAGTTTACTGTATTATGGGTTTTACAATATTTTTTCCATTGGCGTTCTGCCAATGACGTCTCTGTTTATTTGTTATGGACATTTTATGGATCAGTTAGACGTGTAAAATAAAAATAAGTCATAAATCAGTTCCAGTGCATTTAGTTCACATTCTACAGATTTTTAAGAGTTTTGGTGGAGGTGGAAATACATCAAATATTATTATCTATACTAATGTAATATAATGAAGCTAAAGAATTTGTATGATTGTTTGAACGCGCTAATCTTTGAAATTACCAGCCGGATTTGAAAATTATTTTTGCATTCGATGGCCACTTTTTGAGAGAGTTTATTATATAGGCTTTTAACATCACGCTTGGACCCTAGTGCTGAGAAAATAGTCAGAAAGAATGCTAAGTGAAAACGAAATAATAATAAAGTAATTGCCAGGTCAGCTAGCTGTGTATATGCTATTATATTATATGGTGTTACAAGCGTCCATAAGCCACGTTGACCGCTAACCATCAGGCGGAACGTGTGAAATGGCCTAGTGAATGTTTAAAACTAATATCATAGTGCGGTAATTTGGTTATTACAAAAGAGTAGACGAATGTAAGCCCAAGACGAGTTTGTTAATACCAATTCCGTACAAATGTTATACAACGTTTTTCAACACAGTATCATTTATAGGTAAACTTTGTTTACTTTTAACTTTAAATAAAACATTTCAAAAATGTACCTTAATTAATAAATATTTTTTTTAAATTTAAATAATTAATTTTATCCATTATTTAGCCATCTGACTGTCGTTTCAAAAATACGTGTAACTTTATGTAGTTACTTTAATAAATCTATGACATTGTTATTTTCAAAAGTGCTTTTCAACATCGAATATATTGACCATAATGAGGACGGCTTTTACTTCACACGTAATTCATATAAATAAGCCATTAAAACATTTTCAGAGAATGATTGAGTATTTCTTTTAGTTTTTTACGATTTATTATTGTATAAATTATTGTGTTCGGACAGTGGATACAAGCTTCGTAAATGCATTTTTTGAGCAAATGTTTTGAGAAGTATATTTTCGTTCTACAGAAAACTAGCGGCGTCTGTTATTTATTACTTTTGAAAGCTACGCAAATATAACTATAACATAATCATGCATCAATACGCTAAAAATAATTAAATTCTTCTTCTGAAGGTGTGTTAAAGACTTATTTTCACGTTAATTATGACTCGTGGTATTATTTTTTATCACTACCACAACACCAAAGCTACTTCCACTTGAAGACGTTGTTGGGCAGGCCTTACAAAGTAATATATACATATGTCTATAATTTCCGCACAAATAACAGAAAAGATAACTACAAGTCAAAATAGACATAACACATATATAAATATTAGCGATTAGTAGTTTTTTTTCTACTAATCCCGTATAAATGTATATTTATGGACATAATGATTCTAATTACCCAATGGTTCTCTACCTGCAACCCTGTAATTTAGTGCACAAGCCCAAGCTTGCGAATAATAACTACCAGTTAAATATTCTATCGTGTGGTTGAACTAACGGTTGAACGCCCGATGATTGTGGATATATCGATTACAAGATAGAACTGGACTTTATTGTGAACATCTGTCATTCACACACAGCAAGTAAATATTTTAACAATTTAGAATAGCAGTTTTTAATTTTTTTCTATGATTTTAGAGTCTTAAGTAAAGTAAATACGTAGCTATTTTTGTTTTTGTGAAATAGTAAAGTTAAGGTACATAAATTTGTGTTATTTAGATTCTCAATTATGTATTATTTTCTTTCTTTACAGCTATAAAGTTTGACAAAGGATTAGGGCACATCATATACTTTTATTTGTTTTTTTTTTAAAAGTTTAAATGCCAATTGTTATGATTTATTGACGAAAATAACTGTTTAGCTATACTAAGTTAACATGCCATACAAAAACACGTTATTCCCTATTTTTACCTGAAAGCCCATATTTTTCTTTAAAATTGGTAACGATTTTTGAGACAAATTTACTACCCCATTTAACTCCTTAGAGGACTCATTCCACAAAATACTTTCTATGTTATATATACAAAATATGACTAATAAATTAAGTATCAGAGTTAGTTCAGTAGTTTTGGCTGGACGATGCATGATAAGTCAGTAGTTTAGTCAGTTAGTCATAAAATTGTACATATTAAAATGCGGCAATGCTTTTTCTTAATCAAACTTTTCGAAGAACACATGATATTAGTATACAGTATGTACACATCCAACTTCAAGCAGCCAATTAACTTGTTTTTTGATCTCGTGCTACAGTATAACGTATATAATAGCTTCACTCCACTACACATATAACTCTGATCTGTACGTGATAGTAACCATAATGCTCATAACACTGTGTGACAAATTTTTTTTTTTGTGCTCTAACATTTAATGAAACGGCTATTTTTTATCAAAATAAACCTGCTGAACAGAAAAACTTAAATAGATTTTTTGTAACACGTATCATTTTAAAGTTATGATAAATTGATGTACTATAAATAAATAAAGACAGTATCAAAATTGTATATCATATTTTTTATTTAAATTATTAATTTTACACAAAAAAAATGTTATATATATTGACAAGTGACAACGAATCAAAATAGCTGAGGTTTAAGTGGTCAATATAAAAAACGAGCCAAATATTCCAAAAGAAAATGATGAAATATTAACTTTGCCTCTTGTGAAGAGTAGAATCCTCTTTCATTACAAACAAATGATTTAAACACTTGCGGTGGTTACTTTTCTTCATGACTTTCGAAAAAAATGTTATGATTACCCAAATAAACTGTTAGAATTATCTTAAGACCACTAAAACTTTTAATTTATAGTCGTACAGACTTCAGTATTAAAAGAAATCTGCAATTAACAACGTTTGATCTTTTGTTTTTTACGAGGGTACACGTAAATAGTATTGACACTATAACTTAGAAACGTGACGTGTTAGACAACCATATCAATTGACAATGTTTTCAACAATGGAATAAGGAATTCAAATCACGTAATCTTATTTATGTTAGAAAAATCGTGTCACACAGTGATAATTAATGTTACAGTTCTCTCGCCCCAGCTGTACCATGCCATAACCATGTTTTGCGATGAAATTTGTTTAATGCGAAAATACGGATACGATGTTTTATGTATATGATATCAGACGTTGAGTATAGAGAAGAAACTCTTTATTATAGTAATAGTAGGGAATCAAATAAACAAGGTACTAGTTAATACTTTTTCGAATAACAAATAGCGTTCTGGGGTGAAAAAGAAACTTTCCAGCAACCGCTCTTTTAAATTTCAGTTATCATTACAATTAAAATGATCTAGTTCGTTTTTATCATAAAGGTAGTCATTAATCGTATGATAAGCTTTTTTGATAAGTGTCTGTTTTAAAATGTTTTTAACATTTTTAAATATTCACATACCTACTTCTGCAGGGGTGTCACTGTAACACGGACCTTTAATGTGTGGATCAAAGCAAGTTTATGTATATAATATTGCTATTCTTTTCAAAACATTCAATATTCTTATGAACATATATTCAATGTATACTGAAATTGTAAGGTTAATTGATTGATTTTAATTGAAATTATCTTTTAAAAAGTGCTTATGAGATAAGTTGTAAATAGCTTGAACAGCCCTATTCTGCGTCACAAAGATTGTTCGAACATCAGCTGTGTGACCCCATAATAAAACAACGCAGGAAATCACGCTATGAAAGTAGCTGATATAAACTATTCGAGCTGTATCTTCGTCTGTGAGTTGAGAAATCTTTTCAACCGCGAAAGCTAACTAGGTCTATTCGCCAATCTAGCTGTGTGTGATACCTAGGAATACTGAGTAATCCACAAGATCTAATTGCTCCCCGTTTATAATCACCTCGTTCCTCCTTATCAGCTACATACGTCCCCACTGTTGGGGCACGGCCTACCTTGTGCGGATTGTGGACTTCACATACGTCTTCTTTTGACGTATGCAGGTTTCTTCACGACGTTTTTCTTCACCGAAAAGCCAGTAGTGTGAATAATTATTGTACTTGAGAAATTATGTAAAAAACTCATTGGTACACGCCGGTCTTGAATCTCCGCCACTCCGAACGCAAAGTATTTTACATGTTTTTTTACATTTTCTTTTAATAATGCTTCTGCTATTGCTGGAGATGTGTTAACGTATTTTGTTGTTAAGACTGAAATTTCCTCGCTTATATTAAATGTTCTCTCTTACATATTATACACAACCGTATTCTACTTCTATAAATGTCCACAGTATTTTTTTTGTATTTGTATTATTGGGCAATCACTAAGCCGTAGGATAGCCTTTTTGGCGATCATAATGTGCATCTGGACTAATCTGGTTTTACTGGCTTTATTTATGTCCTACTAGCTGACTCGGCGAAAGTTGTGTCTCTATTACAATCGGTTTACTCTTAGAACACAAGAACTACTCGCACTTGACCCTTTTTTCCTAACAATAACGAACACAACAAAAAAATATTTATCGTATTTGGTGCAGTAGTTCGAAAGTTATGGCTTGACCAAGGGAAACAGGGATTCAATTATATATATACAAGATAAAACGTATCTTACCAGGTTTAAAACAATAAGTGGTAAAACAAAAGACCAACCAGAAGATTAATATTCTTTTTACCAGTTCTTTAAGAAGTAAGTTAGGATTTGGCAGTAACATAACATGAATTTACTTTTCTTTATCTAAATAATATTGAAAAGGATATGGATTTGTAATCAGCTTCAAACACCAACTTCTAGGTCGCGTGTCTTGCGTTAAGTATCTAAGGGCAACAGGGGTAAACCCTGGAAAAGGTAAACCCTGGCCAGCAGTACTCTCTGTACTCAATCCATCATCTGAATCCGATTCCCCATCTGACCCCGAACATCCACCACTTGAATCCGATCCGGGTCCACCTTCTCGGTATCCGTAGTAAGGCATTCTCTCCCTCTCTCCAGACATAAACTTAAATGTATAAGCTCATAATATCACTTTTAAAGGACAGTCTAAATATTTAAAATATTATTTCACCATCTTAATGTCTCGTTTAACTATAGAGGAAATATATGTCCGAGTGCTTTGGGAGGGGATGTTCAAAGTCTTCTGTCAGATCATCTTCAGTGGACTCCATGATGAAGGCTGTTTATCTGAAACAAAGAAAATAGGGATATAAGTAACATAATTAGCAATCAGAAAATCAGTTCCCTCAGTCGAGAGGCCTCTTCTTAGAGGAGTACGCTAAGACCGTTGTCTGCCGCGCTGGCCCAGTTAGAATTGGTATATATTGTTGAGCTTGTTGGCTAATATCATATGCTTGATGGCTCAGAATTTTCAAGCCATAAGGCCTCTACTTGGCTTAACGACTAAGGCCATATGATAACTCCTCAATTACCAAAAACCGGCTCACACTTTTTCAAGTAGCCTATGTCCTTCTCTAGGACTCAAACTATCTTCATGTTAAATTTCATCCTAATCGGTACAGACAGCGGCTTAAGCGTGAAGAGGTAACAGACTGATAGACAGGAATTACTTTCGCATTTATATATATTACACTATGAATTCCGCTTTCAAAACAATACAGCTGGTCAGATAAATCCAACAAAACAGGCAAAACTAAGGTTTTTCATTATCCTTCTGACAAAGATTAGAGCAACTAAAACGACCGCAGTATGTGGCTGTACATATTCTATGTAAAGAACCACAACACGTTTCAGTGTTTAAAATTTCACCACGATTCTCTTTATTAGTAACATTAACATAATTTAGGTAGTCAGTTTTAAGAGATCACATTCAGGAGTCAGGACAGTCATTGTTGACCGACTTCAAAAAGGAGGTTATCAATTGGGCCCGTATATAGGTGTAATATTATTAGAAATGCACAATATTTATATGCCTACATGGCCTCTTAACATATGTGCCAAATGTCTAAAGTGCATGTATATATGTATATGTGTATTTCCCACCCATCCAGGTACTGACCGCGCCCGACGTGGCTTAACTTCACCGATCGCCTTTTATCCGTCATCGTAATCAGAATGTTTGCCATTCAGAAATATAAATAAAAGATTTAAGAAGCTGACCCATGCCAAGTGACATTTCTTTAAATAGAAAAAAATCAATACTTGTAGTCAGTACTTGTAGTGTTTTAGGTTAAAAATATATTATATTAACCCTATATAAAAGAAAACATACCTAATGGCTTTTACTACCAAAAATGCGATAGCATTAATTTGCCTTAACCTCTATTCGCTAACGTATAACATTAAAATTCATATTAGCTAGCTAGCTAGGTAGTCCATGGTCGTTATTACTGAAATTTAAAAAAACGAGTTAGTTTTCAAGTAAATACCTAAAAACCTATTTGACGTTCACGTTAGCTTATACTGAAAAGCGCCGTGGTCTTTATGTCTCGCTTTTGTTTACGTGATATTAAATAGCTGTGTTTCATACTGTCATAAGAGGTGGGCGGGTAAATCCTGAAATTTCAAGTCAGGTCACCGAGTCTTAAGGTAACAATATAATGCAAAAATCACATACCATACTTAAGTGGTCTGTGGCAAAAATACTCCTTTCCTCAAGTCTATTTTTTTTTATTCTTAGTTTTAAATTACAAATGATCTTACAAAAATAATTATATAGGAATGCACTTTATGCGAAAATATAATTTTACGGATAGTGTACCTTTTCAGCTCCACTTCGTTGGATTTTTACGCGACGTGAGATACTTTAATGTTTTCATAAAATAAACTACTACAAGCTATAAATTATTCTTTTATTTACGTTATGTATTTTTTATATCATAAATTATACATCCCGGTTTTTTTAATATCTTATACCCTAACTTAAAATTAAAAAAACGGCCAAGTGCGAGTCGGACTCGAACACGATTCTGTACAATTATCTATAAACCCGGCAAAAAAATCACGTTTGTTGTATGGAGGCGCCCTTAAATATTGTTTTATTTTAATTTAATTATTTATTTTTAAAGTGAATATATAACTAAATATTCTGTAAATATGTCAATGCCTACTTGTTACCGTTATCAATAGCGAGCAAAAAAGAACGATTTGGTTCATGGGAGCAGCCTTAAATATTTATTTTATTCTGTTTTTTAATATTTGTTGTTATAGCGGGAAAAGAAATACATCATCTCAGAAAATTTCAACTGTCTAACAATCACGATTCATGAGATACAGCCTGTTGACAGACAGACGGACGGACGCACTGAGGAGTCTTAGTAATACCTTACTTATGTATCTATCGCAGCCATCAGGTTAAATTAGCCAGTTAATTGGGCGCCTAGGCAGATCTTTAAGTATGGAAAATATATTATATAACTGAACAGATTATTATATGAAACTTGGCTGGAACTTAATTGTTAAAACTTAATTTAATGACATTTATTACGACCTGTATTGTAGTCCGAGGGCCCAAATAAATGACAGTTTCCATGATTTAATTTTGTTTTTCCATTACATAATAATGATGTGATTATGATAATTTGAATAATTAAAATCTTATATTTTAATTTTATTTAAAAAAAAAGATTTTCAATGATTTTGTTTCACGCAAACTAAGCAGAAAATTCCAGGTTTTCATTAAGGAGTTAGTAAGTTTAAAATCTTCTTTTTGTCGATTTTTTTGTTTTGCAGATGAAGAATTTTGTATCTACGAAAAACAGGGTTAAAATTTAGAGCAAGCCTACTTTATTAAATCCTTTTTGGGCAAATTCAAAATATTTTTTTAGGTGTGTATTTAGTACGACACGACATGGTTTTAAACGAAAAATACAAAGAAACCGAAAAGTCTCATCTCTTTTATAAAATATAATGATTCACCACATTTTACTCTTTACAATTTAAAATATTCACAAAGTAAACGAATTATGGAAGACTAAATATTTCCAGCGTTTGTAAACCGTTTTATTTGACATATTAAAACAGACGCAACGAAAACAGACGACGTAGTATCAGACAGGTGAAAATATGTTATGCTGAATTCCAACCGATTTATGAGGCAGTGGATTTTTATTGAAACTATTTTAAGCAGTAAGTTAAAAATAAATTTTATAACTTGTTTTTAATATGAATATCACTCACAGACTATTATTAGAGACTATATATTATATTTTTCTATGATCCAGTCCAGAATACAAATAGTATTCCACTTTATAATACTATTTGTCTTCTGCCCGCGGTTCCACCTGCGTTAAATTCGTTTATCGCCGTGGGATTCAAACAGTATAATATTCAGCCCAATTGGTTGCTCCGCAGCAATGTTAAACAATAACAAATCGTATTTCCCAAATAAATATTATTTTGGATTTTTGTAACTGTGGAATAAAGCAAACCCATTTTTTAACATTATATAACATACTCACTGGAGCTTTCAAGCTAAATCGTGAGACGCTAATCGATTAAATTTCTAAATATTTACTTCAGTTAGTTGTTTAAATATTTAAACACGATTAAATATTTACTGTTTGTTGAAGTAAGAAGACTATCAAATATAACCTTTATATGTATACTTGTATTATATATATTGTGTTTTTTTTTTCATAGAGCTCAAAGTTACATTTATAATAAGAAAAAAAGACATATGTGAAAATCATTTTATAGAGCAATTACCCAGTAAATTATGTGTGCTTCCTAACTATAAATTAGTTTTTTTTTTTAGAAAAATCACACACGACAACTAATTATGTTATTAATGGTTATCTAATTAATTATATAAATATCACACAGCTTACTTATACCTACACGAAAAATTCAACCACAAATTATGTGTCTTTACAAAGCCTCTTACCCTAAACTCATTTTTTTATTTATTTATTTCTGCACCTTACGTCTATGTATTTACAGGTTTTTTGCCTAATGCGATAGTGTAGCTTTATATAATTTATCTGTAATATTATCATTTTTACACATTTTTGTAACATATTACCTAATTATAATGCAATTCTTGTGAAATCAGTTAAAGCACAAAAGAACAAATCTATCTTTCTACCAATTTTGTTAAGAATTCTGTAAGTACGTGACAGTGATAGTGCGTGCTTGCGGCAGAACTAATTGGTCGGGGTGTCGCCCCCTCCAAACGTATCTATCCAAAACCAAAAACATCTATATGTCTGAGTATTCTCCCTCTTATTAGTTTAAAAATATAATAGACTAGTGTGAGTTCCCTTCTTACCCTCTTTTCATTCCTACCATGCATAAGACCACAAGAGTTGGATACCTCAGTGGATATGTCGCAGCCATCTGGTTAAATTCGCCAGTTAATTGAACGCCTAGTTAGATCGTCAAGTATGGAAAAGAAAGGAACAGAAATAACACTGTATAAGTCATGTATGTTGGGTTAGGTTCAGTTTCTCTCTTTTAAACGTAGATGCGGAGCGAGCGAAGCAAGCGGAGCGTTTCACACAAGTTTCATATAATAAAATGTTCAGTTATATGATAATATCTTTTCCATACTCAAAGATCTACCTAGGTGCCCAATTAACTGGCTAATTTAGCTAGATGGCTGCGACAGATACATACGTAGGATACACGCCATATTTTCTCTTGTATAAATATCTTATTTATTTTGCACCTTTTCTAACATCAGTGTACACTTTGTTTCATGTGGAGCTCAAATGATTGCATTACACTTCAGTTGGCTTCGACTAGAGCATTGCATAAACTAATAATTTCTGTGAAGTTCTTGAAGTCGTGTGTCATACGGAATATCATAGACCGAAAAAAGACCTTTCCGCCGAGGACCATCTCACTGTTCCAACTATTACAAAGACTCTTACCAGTCTCTCAGTAACCATCGCCGTCAAGAAGACCCAAGACAGATTATAATAGATATAATTAATGGACTGTCTTCACAAAAACCTATTACATGGACAAAATCTTCAGCAACGAAGAAAACTACTTGAAAAAAGAAGAATTTCAATAGAATATAGAATTGAAAGTGTACTTGCAAACTTTCATCAACCATTATACGACCTATAACAAGGGTATATGCATCTTTTTAAACTGCACTGCCCCAGTGTCAATTGGTAGACGTTTGTCGAGTTAGGGGCACTCGACTTTCCGAGTTTTTCAAGCCACCCATAAGACCTCTTACTTGGCATAACTATCTGTTATCATAATGTGAAAACAGTCAGGACCGACAGTTTAAAGCGCCCTCCGAAGCACGAAGGACCTAAGAAAAATGTGGAACTAGTCGGTCACCCATCCATGTCCCTTCTGACCACGCCCGACGGGGCCCACGTGCTCCTCATCATATCAGCTCATATTGGTCCACTGCTTAACATAAGTCTCTTGCATGGCGCGCCATTTCTTTCTGTCTTCCGCATCCAGCCACCCTTTTAAGGTCGCCGGTCCGCTAGCCTCAGCTCCTCATTAATACCACTTTTAGTAGTGTAACGTAGTAAGTATTAAAAGCGTCTAGTGTTGTAAAATAAGTAAATTTCCAACCAACTCCTGTAAATTAGCGGATATATGAATAGCTACATTTTCCTCTTAATGAACTAAAGTAAACTATAATCATTTTGCCGGTAATAATAGAGGAGCTGCAACAATGTACTTGACCGTTTATTTTCAATAGTGTAGTATCAACAATCATTTCCTTTGATATTACTCAACACCTTAGCTTTGATAATTTCAACATCTTCGATTTTTTAAGTTTATATTATTGTTTATGTAACATTTTATTGTGTTTTGAGTAAAAATACGGTTGTTTAAACTAAAGCCATGGAGTAGGTATCTGTTATTATTGCTCATTATAATGTACTATACACGAATTAAATTATTTTAAATTAACTCTGTTTTTTGGTGTAACTATCTTTATATATATTACTCTTCTGTTCGTGTGTACGTCACTAATCTCCATACTCCGTCTACTTACATCGTTTTTGATGAAATGTTTGTTTGTGTTTTGAGTGAATCTCTGGATGGTTTAGAATAGAATCACAGCTGGATCTGGTAGGTGGCGCTGTCGTCTATTTAATAACAAATTTGTATTTATGGAGCAAAACAATTGATATTCATAATGTATTACTCCGATGAGATCCGATAGGTGGCGCTGCGGTCGAATTACTAAAAAGAGAGTGTATATTTTTTTTATGGGACGGAAAAGGCATCCTGTGCGCCGGATTGCAATCAAAACTTTAGGGATATGTGCGCATGCCGGAGAAGTTTTCTTAAATACTATAACCAATTTACAAATAGTGAAGTGTAAGTAACTTCGACAAATTAGAGTTTTGTAATAGTTGAGCTGAAGTTTGTGTGCTTTCGGTGTGAATAGAGAGTAGAGAGTTGGGATAAGGGGATAGAGGGAGGTGGGGATGGGGTTGTATACAATACGGTTGTTTATTAATTTTATTTAGGTGCTTAAAGGTCGGACATTTAAACAGGCAGACAAGCAGAAAGACAGATAGTATAGGTTTATTAATAATGTATTATAGGGCTCCATTGACAGGGTTAGGTTTTATTTGGACTATAGCAGCTAGGGATTTGTTTTATGAATTTTCATACACCTGGTCTGATTTGAATTCTTTTTTCGCCAATCGATAGCGGCGACTTCTCTCAGCAGATCAGTCGCAAAAGACCCGTGTGGATTTCGCTGTCTTTTCCTTGAAAATCGGTTATGCATTTTTTCGTTCATGTAAGTAATGATATTTATAAGTAATTTGATTTACAGGTAGAAACAAACCTTCCCTATCGTTGAAACTTGTTTGCAGAGTATCTGACTCTGAATAATAAATCTATTGCCGCACAATTCTTGCAAGGTGTCTTCCTTTTGAGACCAAGGCGGTTCTCGGGTATCTTGGTTTGGCAAGTCCGAAAAACCACGTAAAGTTAATATGCATAACCTTGCATTTGCAATTAATATTTCTTTTAGTTTCTCAGATTTAGGATGCCAAAAGTAAATTATCTGCGTGTAAATATAATATGTGATCTTATTATTGCATCTTAATTCGAATACGTCTACCTGCCGTTTAATGCAGAACTTTTATTGTTCAATTTATACGGTGTATATTTTTTTTTTAAATGGCTTTGCAGTAAAAAACATATGGTACTGAAACGTGGCCTCTAACTATGGGCCTTATAAGTAAGCTCAAAGTCACACAACGAGCAATGGAGAGGGCTATGCTCGGGGTTTCTCTACGAGATCGAATCAGAAATGAGGAGATCCGTAGACGAACGAAAGTCACCGACATCCCAGCGCATAAGCAAGTTGAAGTCGCAGTGGGCAGGGCACATAGTACGCAGAACTAATGGTTGATGGGGCCGAAAAGTTCTCGAATGGAGGCCACGGACTGGCAAACCTAGCGTGGGAAGACCACCCACAAGGTGGTCAGACGACATAGCGAAGGCCCCAGGAAGACGCTGGATGCAGACCGCTTCCAACCGCTTCCTTTGGAAATCTATGGGGGAGGCCTACGTTCAGCAGTGGATTTCTTGCGGCTGAGATGATGATGATGATGATGATAATAAAAAAACATTTGGTAGGACCTTAGAAAAGCTAGTTTGCGCTGTTGATATTAAAATTTCAGTTGTTCAGCTCAATGTAACCTACTTATTTTATTGTCATATTGTGCAACGGTCCATCTTTATTACTCTTTAAAACGGATAGTCTGTAAAATAGAAAGTCAATGCTAGTTGAAAAAAAGAGGCGACAGATGTATACTTTGGTATAATATGTCTTTAGGTGCATGAAAACGAAATACCTACCAAGTTTCCGCTAGATTATATACGTAATGGAACATCAAAATGTAAAACGCTTAGTAACATTTCTTTTAGGCGAAATAACTTGCAGTCAGTAATGGTACGGGTACGGGATATCAAAAGCGTAGCCGGGGATTGGTTAATCTCACCACATCGGCTGCGCAGCAATTGCTTTGTCCGCAATTGTTTACATTACAGTCTATTTTGGTTGTCCATCATCTGGGCATTGTTGGCCTCTGTTTACAGCTCGGTGCTACCGGACTGAACCGAGGAGAATGCTTGCGGTTTTGTGTCTTTTGTGGCTTGATAGGCAGTTCAAAAGAGTCTGGTATATCGTTTTATTAGAGATTAAATAATAACAACAGTCTATTGTATTATCTTAGTGGTGAGGTTTTAGACTGTCTACAAAATGTTGTCAAGCCCGCATGCTCCTTCCCTGTACTTCATGAGACTGTGCCGTCTAAATAAACGGACTTTTTTGTTTGTTTATAGAATATTGGCATTGTTTATTGTTTACTAACACATACTTAATGACAGTTTTGCTCTGTACATTCTTACGCTTACAATAGTATAGATTTCAGTGTTTTATAGGACGTGCCAATATTTTGTAGACACTTTATATGTACGTGTTTTTCTTTCTTTTTATGGGTGTTAGGGTTTCGGATGCAGGGAATCAGAGAAGAACTGCCGAAAGTGTCTATCTTATCGCGTAGAAAAATGGAAATTCTGAAAATTATCAGATCATTACCTAGTGATCTTTATGTAATAATTTTCGAAAAAAATATTTAAAAATTTCGGAGGGAAAGTAACCGTCTCGAAAAAGAAAAGTTTTTTAAAGTGACAGTTTCAGAGGTACTTATTAACTAATTTTTGATAAAAATAAAGACCGTAAGTAAGTTTAGATAATTTTTTTTCTTACTTAGTTACTCAGATATGTTGATTAGTGAAGTTATAGTTTCATTAACTAAGTTTTATTGATTATTTCGTAAAGTTTTTTTCTTAACTATGTAGTGTCTAGATATTATTACAACGAATACTTTATTTGTACTTGACCGATTTATAGGGTTCCGTACGTACAGCGTAGGGTTGTGCGTATAAACTTACATTATTTTTTAAGTTACCACAAATGAATTTGGGACAAATTAAAAAAAAAACATAGTGCCTTTTTATCATACGGAACCTTCTCCTTTGCAAGTTAACTCGCACTTGTACAGGCACGATTTTTAAATTTAGTCCCAAATTTAAGTATCACATTTTAATCACAATATGATGGTCACATGCATCCCTATGTAAGTTCTTGATGTGGGTAGATGTAGATGGTCTAACTACGCACGGAATCCAGACAAAGTTAATTCAAGTACTAAAGTCGTATTCGTGGTTCGTATCTTATAAGAGATACAATTTGTTGTTCTAGTTTATTAACCTAATGGAAATACCAATGAGAATTTAATCGCACATAACATTCCAATGCGTGTATTAGTTGAAAGTAAATTGTTCACGTATCAATGAAGTGAGTGGTGTTCGCGTACACAGAAATAGAATCGACTAAACAGCTGCAGTATTCATAGGTAATATTGTGTATTTGCTGTTTTGTATATCTATATATCACCTATATGTGCCCCGCGGTTTGCCGTACCCGTGGAAGTAATAAAAGTATTCTTTAAGGCTTCGCCCTACACAAATGTGCAGTTTTTTGCTCATTTTTAAAATCGATTCCACTGTCGAACCTGTCCATTGCAAGTTTTTAACTGAAAAAAACATTTCATATCGACAAATATGATATATTTACTTCAAAGACATAAACAGTTATAAACAAAGAAAGATTATTTATTTTATTCCTTAATTTTATGATGATTTTGTGTATTTGTAGAATTGATGTACTAAGACTTTATAAGTCACTAGGAGTTGTTCATATCGATTAATTATTTTACTAGAAAGTTACTGTATTTGTTTTTGGATAGGCATCGGTAAAAACATCGCTTTAAACAAATAACTTCCGACCCTCTCGGCTTACAAATATAATAAATCACACAGAATGTAAAGTAAATCATAAAGCTGGCAAAAATCTACTGTAATAGATTTTTCATGACTTAGGTAATATAATATTATTAAATTTATTTTTGATTTTATGCTAAACTGTCCTTCAATTTGTAAGATATCTTTGTCACAGAAAAATATACTCTTTTTGAGATCAACATCGTCAATCTTAGCTTTTAGCTCATACTACAAATGTATGTATTCATTTAGTGCTCTACTCTGTCTCTGCAGGTATCTCTGTGCCAAATAACTAAGTTAAATACAGTTGTAAGTATGTATCACTACAACGTAAGGGATAGTGTTCCTAAAAAAAATCCGGGGAAATTTTCCTTCGTGATAAATAGTAGATGTGTGTGTGTGTGTAGAACATGTGAAAAAAAGGGAATGCACTTCGAGGGACTAAGTTGGATCCTGAGCGGCGCGAGGGTTACAAAGGACCGAGATTGAATTTTCAATTTACGTGTTGTATACTCTAATTTTTACCATTCATTGCGAAAATATAAAAAGTACTTATTTTACTAACTTTTCAGTTACTATATTAATATTAATCACATTTTGGTATATATTCGGTAATTATTACCGGGTGATAGGAGAAATAAAACAACCACAATAACAATTCAAACAATTTAACAATTAGTTAGGTTCAATAAAAAATCAACTATAATTGGTGGGGTAAGGTTTTTTTTAATTGTAGGTAAAGCTCTATGGAATAGCTCCATTGACCCAGCCAGTAGGTACTTTTAACACGTTTTATTTATTTTTTGTTAATAATTCGTACAATTCATGCTAGTTCCAAATTCAAAATATTTTCATTCACTCAATGAGTAAAATTAAGTTTTATTTAGGAACTGATATCGATAAATAAGATCCCCTTTTTCGAGTGGCAATGGAAAAATATATTTTTTATATCCGTTTCAGTCACTGTCCTCCCTGCAACATAAATCAGGTAACACTATTGCTTTGTTGCAACTTAAGGGAAAAACACTTTTTCTTTCGACTTGATTTCCGATGAATGAAAACTAAAAACTTTTTGAATCAAAACAAATATATCCTATATATAACTCAGAAAAAGTGTGACTAGTAGTGAAATAATTTTTAGAATCGCCCCTCCGTACAAAAAAAAAACAAAAAAATTTACTTCTTTATATTAGTAGATATAAATAGAGATGAGGCTGTAAAACCGTCAACTGTGATTCGGTTTCAGACTATGCGGATAGAGATTCCAACGAAGAGCGCTGATACCGAAGTGTACCAAGTACGGCGCCGAATGCATTTCCTTGGCGTCTAAAGGACTAGACGCATTTCTGTCTGCGTATATTTCACCCAGTGTATGAATCTGATACACTTGCATGTAAAGCTTCCCAGTGCAGTGTTTACTTTTTATTGCTCGTGTATTATCTAATTTTTTTTTCAACAAAACATAATTGAATTATACGGTTTTCTTAGTTTTAGCTTTCCATGTACGGCAATTATGTCGACGAGAGATATTAATAGTAGTTTATGATACTGTCGTATAGTAAGGGGTATTAAATACCGGTGTTGTGTTACTGCATGTTGTATATCCGATGGGGTTTAATTTACATTTGTACCATTGCCAAATGAGTCCTCACTTATTTTGATTTTAAACTTTTCGATAACACAAGAAAAACATTGGTTTAGTTCGTCAAAAAAATGAATTTTTTTTGGCGCCAAACCCACATTTTGCTGCTGCAAGGAGTTTTGGCGCTATTCTTAAGATAAAGGAGTGGTGTTTTTTCGTGTTTAATTTTTCTAAATTCATTTAGTGTGTTTCGATGTGTATATTTTAGCATTGTTTTACGAAAGCGTGTTAAGAATTGTGCACCGAAGGCTCGTGAATAGTGAATTATGAAGAAATAAGCAGGACATGACTCGCAATTTCTGAAAGATCCACACCAAAACTCCCACCCTATCTTCGGACATGTAAACGAGGACGCGCGATATCGCCGCGATAAAACTTGAATATTGCGCTTCGCCAAACTTAGATATAAGCACAGGACTATATTTACACATGACTCTGGAGAAATGATATGCAATAATGCGAAATCTGATCTCCAAATCGAAGAAAGAAGAAGAAGAAATATATATAAAAAAAAATTATTAATGACTTATACGATGACGTACTACTAATTTTATAAAGTATTTTTTTTTAAATCAAGGAATGATGTTTATAAAATATGCAATTAAAGAACATTTTATTAGGTCCGTAACTTGGATTTTACAGTATGTGCATAACTGTACTAAAAGCATCTAATACTCACAACGTTTATGTAAGGAAACTAAAAAAAAAAATGGGTCTTTAAAACATAGTTTACGTTGAATGTAGGTACCTACATATTGTTAACTATCAGATAGGTTTTCTATTTTAAATTTAATTTTTTTTTAAAGTCAATTATAGTTAAATAAATACCAATTGAAATTACTATTTTTGTGTAGTTGGCGATATTTAAAAAAAAAACCAAATGCTTTAAATTTGATATTGCTCATGCATATGAACAATTTGAGTTTTTTTAAGGCTTCGAACGATATTTCAATAAAACTTAAGAAAAGGCACTTAATTTTTAAGGCACACCTCACTTAATTTGCAGCTGCTTTTGAAGTAATTACTCCATAAGCCACCACAAAAACTAGTCGATAGCTAAATATAATATTATTTAGACAAACGCAAATACTTTTAAAATAAAAAACATTCTGTTTTTACATAAAGGTAAATTGAAATGGAAAGGATAAGATACAGCTCAGTGAAATGGAACACGCAATTGAGTACTTAAAAAGCACGAATCTAGCTAATATCGTGACTGGTAACTAGTCTATTCAATTTGGATATTTGGACAGTTGTGTTAATATAAATATCAGAAATGTATTATTTGATGAAAAATAATAGTATTGGAGATGAGGTCGCACTTTTCAAATGAATTTTTGTTTTTGTTTCAACAGATGCGCGATGTCAAGCTTATAATGTCTCTTTTAAAAATTATTAATGTAATAAATATTTTCATATCAATGATGAACCTCCAACAATCCGTATAGTCCGTGTAAGTGCTATATAAATTGAGATATCGAGGCACAATTCTTATTTTTGCTTCAAAGCCATCTTCAGGGAGTCTTACACGAAGAAAGATTTTTTTTGTATTAATATATATAATGTATTTCTTAATTCTATGAACATTTGTTAGTTTTATTTTGTTACTAAGACTTTATAAGTTGAAGTTATTTTTAAGATTATTAGGTGTGTCGATATTTTGTAATGGTATCAAAATTAATACATCATTTGTAACTGATTATATTAACTTTTTTGACGGTAGATGTTTCATTGCAATCTATTTAAGAATTATATTATGAAATCAACAGGCTTCATAGAAGGTATCAAAGATCTTGGATCAAATTTATCACATATATTTGACCCTTTGAGTCATCACTATCAGAGTTCTATGATCCTAGTTTTCGTCATTGTCAATTTATGGTATCAGTATTACATCATTTGTAATTGATTATTAACTTTTTTGACATTAGATGCTTCATTGCATACTATTTTTTTTTTGGCCTATGGACGCTTGTAACACCAGGGGTATCACTCGCGCGTTACGCGACCATTTCGGTTCTAGAGTGTGAGAATGAATTCCCTGCCGATGGCGAGCGGTGCGATGGTAGAAAGTAGCCGTAGGCATCATTTCGAACAATTCTTCAGAACACATCCCATTGTACTACCGGTAGAACACACACAAGGAGGCAAAGTCTCTCCTCAGACTTATAAGGGTTCGATACGGCAAGTGGGTTTGGGATCGTCGACATTTCTCAGAGCCCGTCGTTAAAAAGGAAAAAGGGCCAAGCTGGTATTCGGGTGCACCTGCCCAGAGATGGCAGCAGTACTCCATATGGGGCCGAACTTGCGACTTATATGTATTATATTATAAAATCAACAGGCTTCTTCGAATCCAGAGCATATTTATTTCTTCTTTTTCTATTAATAGGTGAACTTCTCATAAATACTTATTAAACGAAATTTACGACTGCATGGTTTTTACAAAAAAACTGATTCATCTCCTTAACCAACATTTTATTATGAATCATAAGTAATTTTGTTCTCGTGCAATACTGCTTATAAAAAGCTACGATACTATTCGTCAAAAATCTGTCTTTGATTCATAATATTCTACAATTCTTATCGAATCAGTTACTAAATAACGAGAAAAGGTGTGCAACTGATATTAAATTGTTACATACAATTGTTTGTGGTGTTCAACAATTTTATTTTTGTTGCAGTGTTGAGTATTGCACTCGCCATCCCTATCACAAATGAGTATGGGTGAACTTTAGTCAGGCCAGCTTCAGTGCGGACTTTGGTACTTTAAATCTTAGCATTTTTGGGAGCTCAATTTCATCTTAGCGTTTTCCTTCACCGATTAAAAACACCAGGCAAGTTCGTCAAAGCACGATTGACGATTAAAGGAGAGATATAGTATTCTACGAAAACCCATTACACAACACGATACATTATATTTGCAATGCCTGCTTCTAAAATGACTAAATGTTGGATGCTTTCAAACCGTTTTACTCGTATGTAGATGTGACAGATACCTTGGTTACGTCATCTTCATTATCTCCAAATAAGATAATTCAGTTGACGTTACCTTATATTCTTTTTTTTATAATATAAGGAAACTTCATCTTAATTATCTCCAAATAAGATAATTTAGATGACCTTATATTCTTTTTTTTTATAATAATAATAATAAATAAATATTTTTGGACATTACACACAGCGCCGTCTAGCCCCAAAATAAGCAAAGCTTGTGTTGTGGGTACCAGACAACGGATACAAATACATAAATATTACTTTTTTTAGTAAATACATAAATATAACCAGACTCAAGACGAACACAAATGTTTATATTATGACATACATGTTTGTCCAGTGCGGGAATCGAACCCACACCCTCTGCACAGCAGCTGGCCACAGTACTAACTAGGCTACGAGGGAGTCTTTTGTTTTAACTTTGTCTTTAAAATAGTGCTTCTTTAAGTATTGTCCTAAAATATAACGAAGGTAAGAATGATGAAACCAATATAATTCCATTTTTTTTCTGAATTTATTTGTGGAGAAGCTGCTGGTACTTGTTGCTCAGAAAAGTATAGAACAATGACCACTCTCCATCTTTTATTGGACTATCTTTAAGTCTTTTAGTGAGACATTTCACATTTTTTTCGCCTCAGGAATTAAACAAAAATAGCCTTAAACTAATTTAAACAAAGTTTAGAAAAGTAGAGTACAAACTGTTTGTTTACAATATCTTTTACAAAAATTGTAATTGAAAGGGTCAATAAACTGGAAAGCAAAAATAATATTTATTGCTACTTTTATGTACTTTAAGGTTGTGTTGTACAGTCGAAATAATTTCCCCTTACATTTAGCAATACTGTGATAATGACCGATAATCATAAATATTTTATACTATTATATAGTACTAATATCATTCCTAGACTCGCTTAGCAGTGTTTTCTAGTCCAGAATTGCCATTGTCTTTTAAGAATCAAATTAAGATCGACGAAATAACTTGCGGTTTCATTACATCTACGTAAATAATTCATTCATGGTTTTGAACGTAATCATCTAAAGTAACATTATGGTAATTTAGTTACCGAAAGTTTGGCACTGTGCCGGCGGTCATGTGAAATAACAAAGAACAAGCGGTTGCTGAAATGGATTCGTGGTTAACGAGTTTAGTTACGTGGTCACCACGGAATGTTGTTTCAGGAAAAGTTATCAGTTTCCTATACGTTACTTTATTCATTCAGTTTATGTTTTTTTGTAATTTTACTAATTGCTTTATTAATTTTGTTTGTAAATTTGATAGCTTCTTATTAGATTTAAAATATATGACGAGACATATTTATTTTGTCACCACGGACTGTTACTGGAAAAAATCTAAGAATCCTTCAAGTTACAATTTTAGGTAGGTTAGTACAAATTTTGAAATTTTATATTTTATCTTTGGGTAGTTAGCCTAGGTAATTTTGCCGCCAATTCGCCGCGTTCATATGTGGATTTCTTTTTTTACTTTTTTTAATTAATTAAATGGCGCATTCTCTTTGTGCCAGTCCGAAATTTGAATAAAACTATATGAATTATCTCCTTAGTTATCAATGTTCGGGGTTAAAAAAAGTTCTTTTCATTTTCAAATTTTATATTTGACCGCTCGAGCGGACGGCTGAAACTTTGTGGTTCGCACTGCGTGAACGATTTATCCCAAAAAACCTTGGGCAAGATATGGTCGCATATTAAAGCATGTTAGAGAAAAATTACTTTTTAATAAATTTCTTGTAATATAATTTTTTTAAATAATAAAATTAGCCAATTTAGTCAGTAAGTGCATGTATATATATGTATATCGAAAAAAGGTATATTGGTTCCGAAAAACTCTAGCACAAACAAACAACAAACTTCCGACTTGGCAAGCACGACAGAATGCGATTAGTTAAAGTGTCGGACTTTGTGATAAAATATTTGGTCATGTAGTTGTTTTGTTATCGATGAATTTGAAAAGTTTTAATGAAGGTAGTTGGGATAGCTGTCTTGATTATTTTTGACTAAATTATCAGGACAAAGGGACACACCTATCGGTAACGTGCCCGCTTGTCGTGTTGAAATTTCCAGGTTTGATTAATTAAAAAAAAAAGTAGTTAGCCCGCCCAGAAAGATTTTTATAATAATTATATTTATTAACTGTGTACTATGATGATGTTTTTTTATATTTTACAAAAATATCGGCTCTGCATTTCGGCGCTTGTAACAAAGCCGAAATACCAGGAAAACATCGTGCTAAGACCCGTTTAGTTATTATACATACATAAGTAAATACATGTATACATACCGGTCAATATTATTACTCTTTTGCTTCGCTGGAATCGAGTAATAAGTTAAGACTACTGAAATTGACAATTTGTAATTGTTAATGTAAATTATTGTTTAGAAATATTAATATTTCATATTTAATAAGTTTTTTAATTATTTATTTTGCTCTACAACTTAAAATATACATCTATCAATATGTCTACAGAAGAGTGAACCGACTGACTGACTGATTATATCAACGCACAACCCAAACTACTGAGTCCAGAAACTTGAAATTTTGCACAAAGGTCCTTGTTATAACGTAGACGAGCACTAGGAAGTATTTTAAAAAAAAATCATGCCAGGGGTAAAATTGACGTATTTTACCGTTTCTAGAAAGTCATGACTTAGACGGCAAGAAGGAAATGAAAATTATAATACTTTTGTAGGTAAAAACATAAATAGATGAAAGCTTTCTTTTTATTTCAAAAGTAGCTGTAAGCTAGTATTAACAAATACATACATAGTTATTAAATAATTTCGTGTTAAAATATTTAAAAAAAAAATGTGACGGTCTTAAACATCTCATAAAAATTACTATAGTACTTACAATACAATTAAAATACCGTTTTCATTAACAAAACAGGGCTATTATTTGAATTTCTTTTTTTGTTTTTGCTTGTCGAGCCGAGGGGAGATACGTACTCCGTATTACGGAGACCTTTATTGAGGACATAAAGGGGATAAACATGATGACTATGGCCGTAAATAAATATGGACATAAAGACAGTTCCTCTTTATTATACTTACCATAAATGAACTTATTTTTGTTTCCTATTATTGTACCTATATAAATGATACTGAAGATGTAGGCACAATATAGGTTCTTTATTTAAAAACTAGACTTTGCCAACGGCTCCGCTCGCCCTAAAGTCAGTTATCGGTCCGAAATTTCTTACTAATTACTACTATGATACTATACTAATTAGTTTTCTACAGTCAGCTATTTCTGTAACTATAGTTCGTTTAAGCTGTGCTTTAGTTATTTCCTCGGGAACTTTTGAAATTCAATTTTCGAGATAAATGTAGCCTATTTCCTATTTCTGGACCTAACCTTTGCCTGTGCCAAGCTTCATCGCAATCCATCCAGTGGTTTAACAAACATCCATTCATGCATCCACCCATCAAGACATAATTTCACATTTATAATATTAGGATAGTATAAAAAGGTAGTATACCTTGGCGATGTAAAATTGCGTTCTTACAAGATATACCTCTATATATAATAGGTAAATTTAAAAAACAAAACCCTATTTAAATACAACATTTCGTCCAAATCGTTCGAAGCGTTTCCGAGATACGCAAAAATATATATGTACAAGAATTGCTTGTTTAAATATATACTTTGAAAAGCTTTTAACGTATACAAATACTCGTCGAACCCTTTGATATCTAGATTAAGTCATATGGAAAACTGTTGATAATTCAAAAATTTGGAGCGCACATATTGGATGAATTCTAATAATTTTGTAGAAAATGATAGGTCGTCATTTTTTAGCTTTTGTCAGTGGCTTCGTCTGCGCTATAACGGTTCGTCTACGGCAACTATTGATACGAAGTTTGTAAGATTGTTTGTTACAGCAAGCTGAAGCTGTAGGTCCTTCACGGTGAATTCGGGTATAGTTATTCCTGCAGAAACATTAAAATTTTCCGGGATAACAAGTAGCCTATGTCCTTCTCTGTTCTTTGACCTAACTTTGTGCTAAGTTTAAGATTAGTTGGATACTCCGTTGCGACGTGAAGACAGGAAAGCAAACAAATTCACTTTCGCCTTTATAATATTAGGCATTTACTAAAATCCAGTTTAAGTTATCTATCAAAAACATACTGCTATGTGGACAACAGTTTAGTATACATATTTCACGGGCTGTGAAGATATTCGTCTTTCGTACAAGAAAGTAGCGGACAACTTGTCAAAAATCAAAAATCGTAGCTGTTGTCCTTTATCTTTGTTTGAGACGACAATTGCTTTAATCTTTTCCGACAACGGAATAAACGTGTCAAAATTAAATTTTATTTGGCGTTAAATATACAACCGTTTGAAATTAAATTTATTAAAAGCTTTATAGCAATAAAAATGTTGTTTGTTTCTGTTAAATTGCTTACAAATAACTAAAATTATTTTTATTGTTGTTATAAATAGGAAATTAGCTAAGTGCAAGGGATGTAGAGTAACAAACATAAATTTTTACCATTACTCTTTTTTATAATAATTAATAAGTAGTTAATATTATTTGTAAGAAAATCTGCCATAAAATACATATTCTGTAAATACTTGCACCTACTTTGGCCTAAAAGATAGAACATGGTCAGACAGACAGAAAGCATAGGGTTAGAATAGTTTTCCATGGTCACATTAATGTGCAGAGCCCTAAAAAGAAGAGTGAGGGTTAAAGTCAACAAACAAAAAGTAAAAGTTTAATATGAAGAATGAAGAATGTTTGTTATTTTAGCTTTATAGTAAAAACTGTAACAAACTTAAAACAATTATACCACAAGCTTTATTTCAAACAACAAACAATAAAAACCGGTCAAGTGAGAATTGGGCTCTTGTATTCTGTGGTGGTAAGGAATCTTTATTTTGATGAATTTGCAGCAAAAACAGGTGATATTTGTTTTTTTTTAATCGTTTTAGGTTGTTTCTAAACTAAAATGCCAAATGTTAAAAAAATGCATAAGACCTATTGAAACTTCGAAATGCATGAGAATGCACATAGAATGTATGAGATAGATCAATATAACTTGCAAGTAAGTACACGTCAGATGAAAAAGATATTTCTATCTGATGTTTTCAAGGTTTATTATGTTTACAAAATTTATACATGATAAGGTCATGATTCTGTTAATATATCGCTGATACTTCAAACACGTGTTCACCTTTGCATGACTAACCGTTTGTACGGAAAATATATTAATGCCTTAGATATATTAGCAAACGATGTAGACGCTAGTTAGCAGTATATTGTCAAAATCCTTGCGAGCTTTTTTATTTATATCAGGGCATACAGTGTGAAAAGATTTTAGTAATTCAGCTTGAAATAAAGGCAAAGGGTAACAAAAATATGGCACAAAAACATACACGCTCGACACGCGTTTGTAAATCTACATAGGAGAATAAATTTGAATTATAAATGGAATAATAAAAGGTTAGCATTTAAGCACTCTTCTTTTTTTTTGTTTAGTACCAGTACCCATTAAAAATGGTCACAAGCCGCCTCAGGCTCTAGGTAGTTGGGTCTCCGACCACAAAAGACTATACTGACTTAAGCGTGGTTATTTTGTTTATTGTGAAATTATTTTGTTGTTTTACTCGTGGATCTTTTTGTGCTCGTCACGTGAATGAGAACTAAATTAGAACAACGGAAAATTGTCTAAATCAGAATTTCGCATTTGGAGTACCTATAGTTGATTTGTTTAAGGTAAAGTTTTATTAAGGGGCTTATATAATATAATATATAAATACATAGACATTGTATAAGAAACCCCGAAAAATACAAAATAATCTGAAAAACATCGTCGATGATAATAATAATATCAAATTGATTAAGAAAATATGATTCGCAGCGTCTCGCAGCGCGCTTTATACAAACAAATTTCCCACTTATTTCTGACACTTACAAATCAAACACCATAAAATTTTAAAGAAGTGCTCGAGGATTAAATATCTGGGTATACAGTGTGCCAGTTTTCTATTAAAATATAAAGTTAAAAAGCTATGCAGGATTTTAGTTTTTCATACTTATGATCACGAATAAGATAAAAAGTTAATAAAAACTTTTTTTAGGATTTTGGAAAACCACAGACATAGATATTCGGCTAGAGATCATGCCTACGAAATTTAACAGTATTTGATCAGTAAATGTCCAAAACAAGTACGAAATTCGTTTGTATGAAACACCGCGCGCCGGTATCCTCTTAAGGACATTTTGGTCGTCTGTCTGTAGTTGGGTAAGAAAGAACAAGAAATTGAAACACCACTTAATAATGAAAAACTCAAGTTTCCAAAGCACACCCAAAGTTCCCACGTGGCGTATATACAACATATATACAGGCTACTTGCCCATATGTTTCATGCAAGCTCAAGCAGATTTTTTTCAGCTATATTTCACATCAGCCCGCTGCCTCAATTGTTATGATGGCTGATTTATTGTACAAACATTTTGTTTCAATATAAAAGCGGGTTGCGTCGTGAATCATACCAGCAGTTGAAAAACTGTGAAAAGGTCAAATTTTATGTTTGATGGATTGGTGTATGTACCTATGATTTTATTTCGAATAGTTTTGCTTTTTACTCGATTGCAAAAGGATTATGTTTCTCGCGTGTATCTTTGTATACTGTATACGATACATTTAAATATGTATCTATATGCGGTATTTTTTATTCCCTTATATTTTGAGGTATCGTTGGATTTGTTGTGATAGGTTAAGTTAGGTTAAGGTAGAATAAATAAAGTTACTAACAAAATAAATAAAAATAAAATGGCCTGGGTGGTCATGAAATGCCAGTTTGCTAATTTTTTATAAACCTGCCATAGTTTAGGTTCGTTTATTTAATCCCTAATTAGCTTAATTACACATTCTTATTTCTTTTTATCACTTTATAATATCTTTATTAATATTTTGATTACTTAAAGTTTTACTTATTGCTATTTAATGGCGTTACAAAATAAAAAAAACCCATTTGACAAGTAATATTGGTGTTTCCTGAATGTCGGTTGGTAGGTAAAAAGCCCGGAATGGGTGATTAGCCCAGAATATTGATGAGGTTTCTAAAGTCCCGCTTTCAAAAAACGTGTCTCGATAAAATTGGCCAAGCTAATGTTGAACTTGCACATCGAAACTTTCATTCTATTTACAGTTGTTCTCAATTTAAATTTTCTTCAGATAGCTATCTCTGAGGTAAGGAATTGTGACGTAACTGACATAGATAGAAAGATACCGAGATCGTTAAATAAATGTTTAGTTTCATGAAAAACTTCCTGGTAATACTTTAACCGCCTTGCTATTCAATAATATTGTGATACATTTGGCATGAAAGGCGTCTAGACAGATAAATCTTGAGGTGCGGTATGCGGCGAGACGGAGAGCGATCACGCCCGCCCGAATGGCCTATGTCTTCGCATATGGCCATTCGGGAGTTGTCCAAAAATCAGTCATATTTTCGCAATGGCGGTGGCAAACTGTATGAATGAAATAAATGTTTAGGTTCTTCAAGAAAGAAGTTATTGGATTTTTGATGGGTCGGCGCGAGTGATACTTCTGATGTTGCAAGCGTCCATAGCCCACGGTGACCGCTTACCATCAGGCGAACCGTGTGCTTGTTTGCCACCTTAGTGGTATAAAAAAAAAAAGACTGTGCAATTATAGCACAATATCATAATTAATAATTAAGTATGTTGGTGTAAAAATTAAGTGTTTTTTTTGGAATTAATTATTTTGTCCTGAAATCTTAATAAATGAGAATAAGATTAAAAGGCCTACTCAAAACAAATGTTGTGACATTTTCGGTGGCATTTTGGTGCTACAAAAACAGGAAGTGCGCCGACACCTTTAGTTATAAATGTGAATACCTACTTTAAACGCTTTTCTTTGTCCTTTGGGACTTTGTCTATTCTTAATGCTTACCTTTTCTTCTTCTTATCTACCCTTTTTTTCCAAATTGGTAAGCTAATGACGTGTTAAAATCTGACTATAGAAAAATTCAACATCTTTCTTATAATTTCCCCTATCAGCCTTGTACGTTCCCACTGTTGGGGCATGGCCTACCCTCACTCTCTAGGGTGATTTGGGCCATTAGACCACACGCGGGCCCAGCGCGATTGTGGACTTTACATATTTTGTTTTTTTCTGTCATACGCAGGTTCCCTCATAATGTTTTCCTTCACCGCCAGGTGTAAATAATCAATGTACTTGAGAAATTAAGTAAAAAAAAAAACAGGTTGCACTCCGGGAGTGCCGGCAAAAGTGAAAACATACTAGCTATTTACTTCCCATCACTTTTTATACATATTTATTTATTACAAATAAAAAATTTTGTTTATTTATTTTTTCTAACGTAGTGTATTTGGCATCTCAATCTGTCATAGAATTAAAATCCCATATCCAACCTCCCTGTACTACTCATAATTTCTGTCTTCCGAATTTTCGATCAGCCTGCGCGAGTTTATAATTTATTACCCATGCCAATAATGGCGTGGCATTATGGTTTCCGTCTTACGAATTTTCGATCAGCCTGCGCGAGTTTATATTTTTAATCCATACCAAAAAAGTGCACAACGCCGCTAAAGAAGTTTTCACTTCAAAAATGACAATTTTTACACGACGGGCTCGAACCAACGTCACTCAGGACGCAAGGTTATATGAAAATCTCTGGGCCACCATCGTCTTTTGTAATTTGGTAGTTGAATATTATGAATATTAAATAGATACTTGAGAAATTAAGTAAAAAAAAAAACGGGTTGCACTCCGGGAGTGCCGGCAGCAGTGAAAACATTCTAGCTATTTACTTCCCTTATATATTTATTTATATTTAACATTCAACAGAAAAAAAATGATATTGGTAAATTAATAATTTTATTTCTTGTTCGCTTTCGATTTTAATTTTTTCAGTAACTTCGAGCCAAATGATTTTTATCCTTGCGTCTTTTTACATTGTACAGTGAAGTGCAAATGATTTAAACTACTTTTTAACCGACTTTAAAAAAAGGAGGAGGTTCTCAATTCGACTGTATATATATATGGGTGTTCAGCCATTACTTTTTTTTTTTGAACCGATTTACGTGATTTTTTTTTTATTCGACAGGATATACTTGCGAGTTGGTTCCATAGAAATTTTATCGAAATCGATTCAGTAGTTTAGTTTTTAGACAATTCCAAATAACTTTCCCTTAATCAATGTCATCCAAATAACTTTCCCTTAAAAAGAGCACTTCGTCACTCAAAAGTAATAAATAAAAACTTTTTAATAAAAAAAAAACAACCGGCTTCAAAAACATGCACTAAAAAGTCATGCAAGTGAAGCGTGTTATTAACTGTTAGGTAAATTTAATAGAAACCAACTTCAAACTGTAATTCAGATCAGATTTTTTAGAAATAAGTAATTATTTTTACCTTTTTATTGCATCTTTTTGAAGAAGTTTGTTTTTTTTTTATTAAAAAGTTTTTATAGTTAAAATGGTTATTGCTCTTTACTGTAAACAATACCTATGCAACACCTCGCCCTGATAATAATAGTTATGAATACTCTGCAATGTTTACAGTAGGAAAATTAATTAAGTCTTTTGATTTTTTTGATGTTTAAAGGCTTATTTTAGTTTTAATAATTCTATTTTAAAGATGTGATTTCGAATTAAGAAAATTAATAAGCTAATCGAATCGTGCTTCTTAGCTTTCATGGTCAAGAAAAAGATGCGAAAACACATCAACTTAGTTTCCGATCGAAAAACTGACAAGTTTAAAATAGTTCTGTTTCTTTTTGCTTTTTTTGTCAAAAAAAAACCTATAAGTGGGAAACAAGCTTACGGTTCACCTGCTGGTAAGTTAAGTTACTAACTGGATAAAAGTATTTGTCTTCACTTTGTCTTCTAAATTGCAAACAACAACTTAAGATAAATCTGTTCTTTGTGAAGTTTGATAAATAGGGGATATTTTGTTTCAGTTCAAGTTTCACACAAAAACAAATTTAAACACAAAAACATTTGTAAGAACATTTTTTATGTCATTCGATCATAAAACTTTGGACAAATAATAATGGCACATTTTTTATACGTCAGAAGTTTCTACGTTAAGATGATTGACTCGTAAATATGTTTAAAATAAAGAAAAAAAAACAGGCCAGGAAATAATAAAATGAGAAGACTGTTTGATTTTTCACATTATGTTTACAAGTTAACAATTTATTTATTTTAATAAAAGTAAATATTATGTAGGAAACGCAAAGCATAAAAAGAAAAGAAAAACTTCTAGATAACAGATTGTCGGTTTGCAAAAAATACATATAAAAGGTAGGTGGTGTAAACATAATATGGTACCTTTTATATAAAAAATATTGACTGTTATTTATAGCCAAACAAATTATTCTTAGCATGAAACACAGAAAAAAAGTTAGTAGATTTTTTAGCCGCGTTCTCGAAACTAAATATTTTATTCCATTTTTTAATTAATGATAGAGACAGGTACATATATCATTGTACTAACATAAGAAGGTTTGCGTAATAGTGAAATTAATGATGTTTAGTGTGATAGAGACTACATTAGTGTGCTAGATACCACATCAGTGTGCTAGTGTGCTAGAGACCATATTTACGTCTGCTCATAATCTACATATACTAGCTCTTGCAGTACCTCAATTTAATTTAAAATCGTAATCAAAATAAATGTTCTAACATTTAGGATGGCATTTCGGTGCTGCAAGAACAGGAAGTGTGCCTTTACGAATTTATGTAGGTAAGCCTTTGACATTCTACATTATCTTTTCGTCGTCATGAATTGTAAACGATTTAATTTCCTTATTTTTCGGTTGTTTTTTTTAATGGTTTGTATAAATATTATGCATGTAACGATACCGACATTAATTCTGATAATATTGGTTTTTTAAAATACACGTATTTTTTTTTCGGTCTAAAGCAGACAACTACTTAGATTCTGTTCAAAGTTTTTGATGTTAATATAAATAAAAATTGTACTTGTTCTAGAGGTGAGATCACGAGCCGAAATTGCAGTGTTAGCCGCCTATTCAGTGTGCTGAGAATCCTAGTCAGGGCCATGGGAAGTCGCGGGAAGCCAGCTGCTCAGACCAGTTCATTTTGGGAATCTATGTAAGAGTCCTTTTCCCGGCAGTGGTCATCTAATGATTGAAAGGTTGTTTTTTAACAAGAAATATTATATTTAAACTTATGGTTAAAAATTATGAACGACATGATTCAAATGATTTCTTAAAACTTTGATTAGGAATTCGGTTATTTTTTTAAACGAAATCATGAAAATTGGCATATTATCTTTAAGTTGCAAATCAGAAATTGTATTTTTAGCTTTATTTGAAAATTATCCACGAAGAAAGTCAAATAGGGAAAGAAGGTTAGTATGGGTATCGAAAGGTAAGACCTACTCGCATACATTGCAACCAAAAGCTACCAGGTTTCTTTCAGCGAAATAATAATTAAGGAATTATTTCAGTTTTGTCATGTTCGTCCGTTCATGGCATCTAATTTTTTTCACAGGAATAGCTGAAAAGATGGACAAGAAAATAGCATACATTTTATCGAGAATAAGATCTACCACCGAGATATTTTTTTACGCATGATACCGCCGGGCACTATTTCTTCACAATTTCGCAAAGGAAAAACGGGGTTACATGATTTATTGACATTGGAGTAGCGAAAGGGACGGAAAATAACATGCTTTTTTATATCTTGATTAATCAAAAAGGTCCCGTACGAATCCCGTGACGATCACCAAAATTTGCGTGGCTGAATTCTAAAACTGCTGCTGTTAAAGAATTATCTACATGTTCCGTCTATCATAAACATGAAAGTTTTTCACGATAATGTTTATTGTGTCACTCAATTACACTGGACGAATATGGATGAAATTTAGAATACAGATAGATCATTCTTATCTTAATTGAGAATTGTACGGGAATAGGTTTTTCTGCGAGCGAAATAAAAGGGTTGCTTAAATTATACAGACGACATTAATTGATTGTTCATTTACACATTTTTTTCTCTCTAACTTTATTGTTCGAGGTTACAACACCTGCTCCAGTTATTTTCTATAAATAAAAACGAGAAAAAGCGTTAGGAAAAAAAGGTTTCGTGAAAACCCAAAAGTTTCAAATCAAATAATGTGGCTTCAGAAATTTATATTCGAGGGTTAACTTTTCAAACTTTTCTTCTTTCGAAGTACACAATAACTCTTATGGAATACCTTATAAAGCGTATTTTCATTAGCATTTTTTTTAGGGTAACGTCGGGAAAATTTAGTAAAGTTAATTTTTAAAGAGTTTGTTTGACTTGAGTTATCACTGGTGCCTGGTCACAAAGGCCTGTCCTGAAGAGTGCCAATATTGCCCCAAACTCAAAGACATTAAGCTGTTTAGGTATTATGGAATAAACCAGATAAATATGAATGGACCACGGGGAAGCAAGAGGCTCAAGAGAAAGACAATGACCAATAATACTGTGCCTAAACTTTGGTCTTAAATCTAAACCCCGTACTAAGTAACCCGGGAGCTTGTTAGGAACGGTCTTGAGTAGGTACGCCATTCGTGAGAAACTTGTATGCAAGTAGGTCTTATCCTCTTACAAAACACCAGAAACTATAGACAGGTAACAGCTAAGATTCGAACCCAAAAACTCATGTTGGTATTTTAAAACGAACACGCAGCAGAACGACATTCAAAAAGGCTGAACACTGTACACCTACATGCCAGTAGGTATTTTAGCTGGTAAATGTTCACGCATCTGGCATTAAGCCAATCTGGCCAGCAATACCAACTTACAGCCTGGAATGAGTTTTTTGTACTAATCTTAATATGATACAATAGACTATAAACGATAGGTCGAAGCACGCACGATAAACTGAATCTACAGACGTTTCAGGCTCGTAATTGGGCTAATTTTGTCTGCTTCAGTACGGCTAAACTGGAATGTGTACCTAATTTTTTAAAATATGTATTCGGCATGTAATTTAATGTATTAATAAAAAGTATTTAGTGCGTCACATGTAGTTTTTATGTTATTTGTTTTATACGGTTTGTTAGATTAGTTACGGTAGCTTATACCTACTTATTTGCGGTAATCACACACCGCCACACATCCAAAACCCCACCAAAACTAGGCAACCAAAAGCGAATTGCACGGTGCATCCCCTGGTAGCTCGCCACTAAACACTATAAAGTAAACAACAAAGTCATAACATTACTACTTAGTTGGTCTTTCGAGTGCATTTGAGTTTGAACAGAAAATCTAACGTTAATTTTGTGTGATACTAGGCTATACAATTTTGTCATTCAAATATTCATTTACATTATAATATACTTTCCTACATAGCAGATGTTTAATTTAAAATTAAAACTTTTTGACACCTAAGTTAAGAATTTCTACAGATAACTTATTATAAATTATTTGTTGGCTTTAGTAAGCCTAAACACTGGCATAGTAGGTTTATGTTTATTTCTAGTATTTAATTTGTGCTTATCACTGTTCCTCGGAATTTATTTCTTTAAAAAAATTCCTGAGAGAATTTTGGCTACCTAGCTTAAAAATACTTTGTACAGCCCTTTGTGTATTATAAATATGGTTTCAATATCAGCAGCAGAACCCCATAGCAAAATACCATAAATATATACATAATAAAAGGTAGTTATTGTTTATCACTAAAATTAATAAAATTGAAAAGATAACACACTTATCTAGTTAATAATTAGCTCATTAATATACGTAAAAACAATAATTTACTACATATAGACAGTATATATAGCGTGGCGACTCGCTAGCAATCCTGATTAACCGCGGCTATAGATGTTTCACATCAATAAGCAAAGTAATCAAGTCTTGCTGTGGTAATGTCAGTCATTTGCCAAATTTTAACAGAACTAAGTTTACCTGCTAGAACTGTAATTTTAGGACCCCACTGCAATTTTGAGTCAATAGTTATACCTAAAAATGCAGTTTAATCAACTAATTCTATTTTTTTTTTATTTAATGCCATATATATTATACCATATTATTTAATACCAGATTTCTATTAATTTGTATTACATTAAGAGCATACACTTCGCGGCGCCTCGCAGCGAGCTTCATATAAACGAATTTCTCACTTATTTTTGACACTTGCACATCAAACACCACGAAATTTTGAAGACATGTTTGAGTAATAAATATCTAGGTCTGCATTGTGCCAGTTTTCTATCAAATTTTATTGTTCAAAAGTTATACAGGATTCTAGTTTTTCATACAAATGGTTTTGAAAAAGATTTCTAGTTAATAGAACGTTTTACAAGATTGAAAAAAACCACAAACATACGTAGGTATTCGGTTTGGAATTATGACTAAAAAATTTCACAGTGATTGATCAGTAAATGTCAAAAACAAATGAGAAATTCGTTTGTATGAAGCCCGCTTCGAGGCGCCGTGAAGTGTATCCTCTCAAGCAGTGAAAACTTAATGCATTTTGATTTATTTGCATTAGGCACAAGTAAACTAGTTTGAAATCTTTGTAAGGTGTCTATTTATGTCGTTCGAATTGTCGTGTTTCCCGTTCACTTTAAACAATGAAGTGTTATCCGCAAATAATACTGTCAGTGTAAACTTTTACACCATAAAGTGTAAGTCATTAATATATATTTAACACAAGAAATTAATTTCAAGTACATAGTAGGTAAGTGAAAATGTATGTGCAACAGTTCAAAACACAATGTGAGATATGTTTAATTTCATTTGTATCCCAATACCGGTGGTGGATCCCAAGCTTACGGTCCGCCCGATGTTAAACCACGCGTACCACAAAAGCGTAAAGGAACTCCCAAAGTAAGACTATAATCTAATTTTCTCAGCAAGTACAAACAATTTCAAACTTGCAGGCAATGTATCTATCTAATGTACGTTAAATAAAAAATCAAGTATTAATGACTAATGACTTTTTCCAGGAGTTCCTGTAGTAATCCCAATACGATAATCTTATTTTGTGTAGAAAAAGCTGTGGAAAAGCCAGTTAATTATAAGTCCGAAAGTTTATAGTGAGTAAAGTGGATACAATACCAAGTTAGAAAGACTTAAAAAAAATTACATCTGCCTTTTAAATCAAGTTTTTAACTAATAAAGAACTCTTTTTTTAAGAAGTTAAGAGATAAATTGGGCAAGATGCCAAATTTAACCAACGTCGAAAAGTTTTTTAATCAAATAGACGACTCAATAATCCAATTCCAAAGAGTGCGATAATTTATTAAAGTTTTTAAGTGCTCCCATGGTAATTAAGAAAGATGTTTTGAACAAAATGTACGAGTTTTAGGGTTCCCAAGCTAATTGCTTAAAACGGAAACCTTATTTTTTTTGTCACTGTTGGTCAGTCTATTTATCTTTATAAGCGCCTGTCTTACATGTCCTATCCTACGTAGTTCATACAATTTAAAAACGATGTTATTAAAATTTTGCATGATTTTAAGCTTTTTTGTGCCAAAACTCTGTTGATCGGGATAAGGACTTCTTATCAAGGTGTTTAAACAAAAAAAAAATTTCATTCAATAAAAGGATTACATTTAGGTTCATATTAAGAGGGGGCTTATAACAAAATAGCCCTCAGTAGAATTGTATTTTGAGTTAGTAAATCAAGTCTTAATAAATAATAAAAAAACATGTAGATACTTCATTATAATTCCAAGGTCTAATATTAGAAAAACATAATGCAACAAAATTTTCTCGATAGAAAAAAATCACAAAGTCACCTCTAGTTTTTTCCAATTTTTGATTTATTGTTACAACAGTACATATAATTAAGCTACAATTTTTTTTAAATATCACTTAATGCAAAACCAAGGGCTGTTATTAGCAAATTTTAAATACAAGTGATAACATTATGTTATTAACATTTAATATTAATCGCCCATAATGAGGTTATTATTTCGCGTTGTATGCAAAATGTGTCTAGCTTTATGCCCCCTCTTAACTATGACTATCCAGTCGTTATTGCACGACTGGTGTTCACTGATTTCAAATGTTTGTTCGAGTTTATATTAGTCAATTCATTTGTGCAAGTTATTTTCCAAAATATTAAGCAACAAAATCCCTATATAGCAAGGTAAATAAATTAGTAAGGTTGACAGAGCAGATCGAAAAAAAACCTTGCTAAAATTAGGTACTATTAGCTTAAAAGATAGTCATTATTCTTGACAAAGGCTTTTTGACGAGATAAGGTTTACATGTGAGGAGATGGTAGGTTTTATCAAAACAGCTTCGTCTCGCAACAAATGAGACGGGCTGACTTCAATTTGGCAGGCTCTTGGTACTATTGCTACGGGATTACAAACGTTATTACGAGTTAAAATCTTAAAAAATAAGCAGGAATCCAAAATTTCTGAATAAAATTAACGATATTTTTTTGTACTAACAAATAATAGCTAAAAATTTCTTTTTAATAGACTGTTTGACTAAGTTTATTTTGTCTGGTTTTTCTTTGGTGAGAGCAATGTTTAGAAAGACAAAATTTGGCGTATTATTTCTATTAATCCAACACGCATCAGTTTTTTGGTGAGGGGTTTTTTTTAATATTTTTGCCTAAAACCTGAAACCTCTGTACACACAACTGCAAATTGAAATAAATTACTTACGTATTAGAATTTTGTAAAAGTGTTAAGAAACACGGTGTACATTAAGTAATTTGTTAACTCCGACATTAACTTAACTTCTGTATAAAATAAAAGGACAGTATACTATCAAATGTTAATAAGCCATCCTTTTAATGTAAAAAAATAAAACTTGCTGAAAATTTACGGCCCTGTGTTCAGTAGTTACTTGATTTTGAAGCTCGAAAAGCTTTTTAAAAGAAAATCTCAGTTACAAAGCGTCAAAGTTCTAAAATTAATCAACAGTAATTTAAAAATTTTAAGCTTCTTAGAACAACAAGTTAAGTTATTATATAATAATGTCTTTGTAATACGGTTTTGATTTAAAAGCTGAAGGTGGATGTCGACCGGTGTGTAACATTTACATTTGTTATGTCCAATGTAACTTTCAAAACACTTTCTAATAAAGTATGTAGCACTTATTGCACACCGTTTTTAGATTTACTACACATCTAATAAAGTCGCACTAGTGCGTAATGGAATGACACATTTTTTTTCAATCTCGGAAAAACGGCGGCTGTACAACCAGTGCGTTTACTTCAATGCTACTCTTATTGCACCGCTTTTGGGTTTGTAGCCTATAAAACACGCATGCTTTACCTTCAATTGCATAACACTAGTGCGTGATGTTACTTTTTTTTAATTTCAGGCTCCACTGGCTAGTACGTTTATTTTAAAGATAGTGTATTTTTGCTTCCACAACCACGATGCGCGAAGTAGAAATCCTAGCGGTATTTTTCACAAATAGATAGCGCGTTTCTTAGCCCGCAGAAAACAATAGTCGCAAAAGTGTGACAGAGACGAAGCGAAACTGAGGTCTCTTGTCTCTTTCTAACTTGTTTCAATAAACACAAACAAACAAAATGGTAGATAGTGATAGAAAGACAAACGAGACCACAGATTTGCTTTGTCATTTTTCAAAGGATTGTCAATATTGTGAGGTTATTGCGCCGTCCGTAGGACAGATTATAAGACTCGAAGTCTGTTGGGTAAACATAATAATATTTTGTGTTGTCTTGTTTTTGCATGCAAGTGCGTCGAAAACTGCACATGAGGCAGGGTTTTAGCTCGACCCGCTAGAATAAGAAATAAGATCATAAATATTGCATTGAAATATAAGAAATAAGATCATACATATTGTATTGTATTAGTTGAAATATTTTGTCAAAGGTGTCTAAAATAAAATTGTTTTAGATGTTGTTGGACATAGACCCTTGTCGTTTGTGCACAAAACATTATCATTTTATATTTGTCAGAGGCTTTTTGGTGTAAGTTAATTGAACATATGATAGTGTTTGGCATTTAGCCAAACAGCTGTGACTTGAGAATAACATGGCTAGATTTGGCAGGCTCTTATAGGTTGAAACAATGTTGATATCTCTGTTAACAAACCAAGGAGCCGAAAAGGTATTATATAAAAGTATAGAAATAAAGATGCCAAATCTTTTAAAATGATTTAAATAATGTACTTCTTCGTACCTCAGAGCATACTTATACTTAATTTTCGGCAATGTGAAAAAGAAATTCTTTCTTCTGTGCGTGAAAGAATCAATTTCTCGTTCTTTAAAGTTTATTTTCGTATATGTACCTACTCGTTTTTACGTAAATACTGATGTATGATAATCATACTACGAATCATTAATACAGTCCACGTAATCACTATCTTATTTCTACTATTGCCTAATCGGATTTTGTAACTGTATTCAAATAAAAACATTTTAACAAAAAATAAACATCCGGCTTCAGAAAGATGCACTAAAAAGTTAAAAATAATTAATTATTTCCAAGAATCTGATCTGAAATATAGTTAACACATACCTACATACTTAAACCCAAACATACATAAAAAAAATGCAAACATCTGAATTGAGAGTGTCGGATTTGCGTTAAGGAGTCAGTCAGTCAAACAAGACTTTTTATTTTTCTTATTTTCTTAAGTATACCCAAAGACATATAGTCAGCAACAGCCCATTTCCTAGTATAAAAAAAAAGTTTTAAAGGTGTGTCAGAGACAAAGCGAAACGTGTCCCTTGTCTCTTTCTATTCCATCTTGTTCCAATAAACATCAACAAACAAAATGGTGGACGTTGATAGAAAGAGAGAAAGACACCACAGTTTCACTTTGTCTCTTTCTAAAGTGTGGGCAATTTTGTGAGGCTATGGCGCAGTCCATAAAACAGATTACAGAACTCGAAGTCTATGATTAAACCATAATTTACGGCTAGATAAAATATCATTAATTAAGTAAATTTCTCATTAATATAAGCTTGTGATTCTTATTTGAAGGTTAGGTCCTCTATAAAGATACTTTCCTCTAACATTTCACGAAATCAGATACCAGAAGCTGTCACTGTAAAAAAAAAATACTATTTATAAGATTACAAAACGACCTAAAGACGTGCCTAAGTCTAAAATGTCGTAATTTTGTTTGAAGTCTGCTGGCGTTTGATATCAGATATTCAGTGAAAGGTAAGATAATGTAGCCTACAAGTTATTTGCAAACCAAAGCGACTGTGAATCCATCATGTCTATCATGAAACCGAAAATCCTTCCTCCAAGCTTACGGCTCGAGTAGAGATTGAATTAAGAGGGATGACTCCTGACATTTACACTTGTAATGTTAATATTTATTGAAATGTTTGAGGGATGTTGGATAATTTGATATATTTTTTGATATACATTAAATTCTGATGTTTGATAGAATGTAAATGGTAAAAGTGGACAATATCTTGAATATCGCTGGAAAATAGAGATAAAATACACTATGGAAGATACATAAAATACACAGAGAGATTTACAAAAAACAAACAATAAGGTGTATGAATGTATTATATATTTAATCTATTTTCCAACATAGTTAAATAAACATAAAAAGAGCAATGTAAGGTGAACAGTTGAAATAATGTAGTAAACGAGGTCTATATTGTGTTGCTTTCTCAAAAATATTGCTTCGCGTCGCGTCTCGGTCTGAGCTGACCCTAAAATTGAATGATTGTGTTTTTCGGGATATAGTTCAAATCCTGAGAAACGTGAAAACACGATTAATGAACTTTATTCTATAAAAAAAACCGAAACTGACCGCTTTTTATTAATGTTTTGTTTTTATAGTTTTGGCAAAGAAATTTTCGAAGTGTACAACTTTGCTAAAGCATAGCCGTGGTAGTGCTTAAAACCCTGAGAAAAAGCAATGATTGATAACAGTGATTTATAATACTATTATTATTAACTACTCTACTACTCACGCACACTCAGTTACATACCGCGTCATCCTTGTTTTTACTCAAGTTTTCTGTGACGTATTTGCCTCTTAAAACGGTTAGATTTAATTTGGCGGTTTAAAAGTAAGAGAGGAGAGGAGAGGAAATTTTTTCAACTTTGAAAGCCAATAACTCGCAAAGTATAAATTTGAAAAAATAGGTTTTTACAGTACCTCAAATGCATTTTAAAGCCCTATCCAACGATACCCCACATGATGGGATGCGCAAAAAAATATTATATATTATTATACATAGTTATTGTACCAACCTATGTATTAGCATTTATACGCGCAAAGCCGGGGCGAATAGTTAGTAGGGCGGTAGATAATCCAACATTTTTATGATTATATAATTGGAAAATTGTTAATATCTTCGTGCTTCTAAACTGTTATAACGTCACACACATAATCTAGGTAATTGTACACGAAAATCCTTATAATGACACCGTGGCATATCATTATAATGATACACATTAGTAGGAAAATTTAGATCAAGGCATTCTACATACTAATATCATAAATGCGAAAGTAAGTCTGTCTGTCTGTCTGTTACCTCTTCTCGCTAAGACCGTTGCATAGATTAGGATGAAATTTGGCATGGAGATAGTTTGATTCTCGAGAAAGGGCATGGGCTACTTTAAATGTCAAGTGTCGGTGAGTCGGTTTTTTTCCATTATTAAAGAATTGACGTGGAAATCCTTCAGCGTTAACCGAATTTGGAGTGGGTGGAACCGCGGACAAATTCGGTATGGAGATAGTTTGAGTCCCATGGAAGGACGTTCAGCTACTTAAAAACATCAAGTGTGAGTCGGTGTTATTTTTCTATAATTGAGGAGTTGAAGTTGAAATCCTACGCCGTTAACCGAATTTAGGGCGGGTGGAACCGAGGGGAGAAGTTAGTATTACTCGTATATATGACGAGGTCAAAAGTTTTATGATGTTATAAAGACAACCAAAGTAAGGGTAGGTATGTAATAAGTTAAGTAACATAATGCTGATAAGCACGTATTCACTTAACCTGTACTAAGTTACACTTTCAGCTTTGAAAGGATAAATAGAGTTAAGCTAAATTGCAATGACTTCTAACTAACCAGAAGAAGTGGTTTTCGGGTGGTAATAACTGCTTTTTAGGATATTAAATGGTTTAAAATAAATTGCTGCAGTATGTATTTTTTCATAAATTATACAATTTTTTAATAAGTTTCAGTAAATTGTTTATATTTTTGTTTAGTAAACTAGCTTTTGCCAGCGGCTTCGCCCGCCCTTAATTTGGTTATTGGCGTGGGATTATTACGGCAACTCCTTGATTATACTAAAGAAGTTTACTATAGGAAGCTAAAGCTGCAGTTATAGTTCGTTTGTGTAATTTGGTTATAGTAACTCGCGGGTAGCTTTTGTCCTTCTCCGTATCTTTAACGATCTCTGTACAAATTTCAGCACAATTTGATGCTTCGTTGCGGTAGGATTGACTAACAAACGTTATAGTTATTCTCGCAGGAATTTTTGAATTTTTCGGCATGAAAAATAGCCTATGTCTTTCCCCGGGATTCATACAATCTACATACCAAATATTCTGCTAAGTAAATCAGTTCAGCGGTTCCCGATCCATCCAATGGTTTAAGCGTTATTAAGTAACAAACAACCAATCTTTCTCATTTATTATATTAATGGGATAGCTGGTAAATAATGAATTTTGCTAGCGGCAGGACCCGCCCAAAATTTGGTTATCGGCGTGGAACTCCTTAGTTTGTTTAAGCTTGGCTATAGTTACCCAACTAGCACACTAGTGGCAATAGCAGCCTATTTTGCTTCTTTTAGCTGTACAGTAGCGCTTTAGGGGTTCAGAAAGTCGTTTTAAGTTCTACTATTGCTTCCGTAACTGCCAATGGCTGTAAATATCACTAGGGGTAGCAGAAACTGAACCAAGTGCCACTCTAGGCTTTATAAGAGTTCATTTTACAACCTATTTACGGTATATAGCTTTAAAAGAGAGTTAAAACATGTATGTTAAAACTTAAAGCTGCTAAAAGGCTTCTATTGCCGCTGCTGTACGGTTCAGAACTGCATAAAAAGTTTAATTGCAGACTTTTTAACGGAACTGTACTAAAGATATATTCATCACTGTTCTGCCACTGAAAGTTTTCATTGCAGAAGTGATTTGTACTTATTAAATATGAATCTGAAATAGTAACATAGCAAGTGTTAAACAATTGAAAGACCGAAAAATATAGAAGCAGCTACAAACGATCATCGTTTTTTAGTGTTTTCAACGAGTTCTATGGATCTCTAAACAAATAACCATTAGTGTGGTTCGATACCTGCAATAAGTACGAAATAAAAGTGATTATGAAGACTTGAACTGCATTAGTGGTACAGGTTTTACTTGGACTTTCAGAAGAGTGAAACTTATCGCTTTGACGCGCAGAGAGGAAGTATTAAGGTGATAAACGCCATGTTTACAAGACAATTATTTATCATTACTAGAGAAATTTATAGATTTTTATCACAATTGGTAGTGAAATATCACTAAATATAGAACCAGCAACCTACTAAATACAAATGTATGACTACATTTCAATATCGTATAGTTATGTGATATAATATTATTTATATAATAATATTTTACATATTTTACGATATTCTGAGGTAATTATTGAAGCGCGTTAAAAATCTCCAATAATATTAACTATATGCACTATAAACTGATCTGCGTTTGTAGCCACTTGCTTATACACACATACGCATACAATACAAAATACAGCTCAAAAACACTTATATTCATTTTACTTATTATTTATTTGTATTCAGTAATGTCTGACTCAGGAACAACATATGTATTTAATAAATAAAGAGACAAGGTGAATGATAAGTCATCCTTTTTCGTTCAGTTAAAAGTTTCATTTATTCAATAAGCGACACAAGAGCTTTAGTGTGGTGTTAATTATTAGTTGCAGCTTCTGTAGCGCTTTTATATCACTATTATGAAGTTGCAATGGAGCTGTAGGTTGCAAATAGTTGTGCCCCTTTGGCTGCAAAGCGGCTGCATAAGGTCTGCAGTGCACGCTCTGGCGCTTGAGCTTGGCGCCTTTGAGAATAATCGGATAAGCTCCAAAGCTCTTAAGCAAGTAGTTTGTGCTAGTTGGGTATTTTCGCGGGAACTTTTAAAATTTTCTATTTGTAATCCAGGGTGTCAGCTGCCTCCATACCAATTTTTATCAAATTGGTTCAGCTGTTTGAGCGTGAAGAAGTAAAAAATATACACACTCACAAACTTTCGCTTTTATATTACTCGTATTAGTGGATAGTGTAATAATTATGTATATTACTAGCTTTTGCCAGCGGCTTTGCCCGCCCTAAATTTCGTTATAGGCGTAGGATTCTTACGGCAACTCCTCAATTATAGAAAAGAACCTACTTACACTCTCTCTCCACATTTCTCTCTCTTTCTCAAAAATAATAAATAATTAAATACTTAAAACTAATTAACTAATGGATTGACCTCGCAAGCATTACACAAACTCTGAACCCCCGTTTAGGAGTTGAGTTTTGGAAAATCCTTTCTTAGCACACGCCTACATCATAATAGCTATATGTGTGCTAAATTCCAGCTCGATCCGTTAAGTGGTTGAAGCTGTGCGTTGATAGATCAGTCAGTCAGTTAGTCAGTAATAGTTACTTTGGGCTAACGCTAACTTTAACCCGCGACTTTGTTTACGTAGAAGGTGAAAATATTTTTAATAATACGTGCCACCCCCTCATGACTGTCCGCCGGCCTTGCACATCATAAATGCGCATGCAGTACTTGATCATTATTTTGCTGCGCTGTTAATTAAAAACTGCGATATGTCCTAAGATATTCATTAAAATCGAATGATGTAAAGGGCAGTTTTGTTTAAAATTAGATACGTGTGATGAATAACGTATTTATTTGGATAAGGAGTAATATCATTTTTATAAAAAGACCATCGCAAGTAATGCATTATTTTAGAACAAATTTGGTTAGCATAAAAAAGGTTATAGTGAGCCAACCTTACAAGATAGACAAACAATTTTTGCATAACTTTAACCGTTTACGCAGCGCACGCAGCGAAAGCTCACATAAGGAAAAAACCCCAATTTTGAAACATTCTTCATTGGTGCTCCGCTCCTGTTGGTTTTAGCGTAATGATTTATAGCCTTCCTCGATAAATGCGATATCTAGCACTAAAAGAATTTTCAAATCGTACCAGTAGTTCCTGACATTAGCGCGTTCGAACAAACAAACAAACAAAGAAACTCTTCAGCTTTACAATATTAAAATAAATATATATATATATATATATAATAAAGAAGAAGATTTGCTCATGTTTTGAGTGAGTTTAACCTTTTTTAAATAAAATCGAATTGAGTTGTCAAACATGTGTCAAAATAAAATGTAATTTAAATCAAAAGCACTAAAGATATTTTTTGAGTATTGATATCAACTTCGAAGTAAATGACCGCCAAAATAACTTTCTCCCCCTTTTTAACCCCGTTGGGGGATGAATTTCAATAAAATACGAAACACTCCTTCCACCAATTCTGTTAAAGAATGTTTATGCACAATTTGAAAGAGATTGGATCAAGGAATAACGTTGTCCCATACAAACTTTGCCCCCCTTTTTCACCCCCTTAGGGTTAGAATTTCGGAAAATCCTTTCTTATCGGATGCCTACGTCATACAAAGAACACACCCTCCAAGTTTCAGGTCTCTACGATGAGCGGTTTAGGCTGTGCGTTGATCCATCAGTCATTCAGGACAAAGCATTTTATATGTATAGATTATGTCAAAATGCGATAGCTGCGTGTGTAGTAATTTAAATTTTACTTTTGAAAATGTACCGTAATATCCCTTGCTATAGTTTATTTTAGTCTGAAGAATTTCCGACCTAACAAAGATAGAAGACATTTTTACTTAAAATCTTACTTTATTTTTCTACATAGTCTTCTTGTAACTCTACATACTTCTGCCAGCGATGCTCCCAATTTTTTAACCCATCCAAATAGTACTCGGCGTTCTTATCTGCAAAATAATTGCTTGCGAAGATGATTGCCTGGTCATTAGACGAAAATTTTAGCTGAGGGAACAGAAAGAAGTCGCTTGGGGCTAAATCAGGTGAGTAAGGTGGATAATTAAGCAGTTTAAATTGTAATTCGTGGATTTTCGCCATGGCAACCGCTGAGGTGTGAGACGCCGCGTTGTCTTGGTGAAACAGCATTTTCTTTTTCTGCAAATGTGGCCGTTTCTCCGCAATGTCTGTTTTCAGCTCCTGTAATGGTTTTCCCTTTTTGAAGATGATCGATTAAGATAACTACATGACTATTCCATCCCAACAGTCGCCATCACTTTTTGCTTGCTTTTTTTGGAGCCGGTTCTCCCTTTGCAGTCCACTGTTTTAACTGTATTTTTGTTATGTTATTTTATGGCGTATAATGGTGTAAAATGCATCCAAGTTTCACCTACAGTAATTAGTCGGCGCCAAAACTCGGATTTATTGCGCCTAAATTGCACCAGCAGAGCGGACGTCCCGTACGTTCATCGTCTCCCAAGCTCTTACGGCCAGGTTTAAATTCACCTGCCCAAAATTTCACCGTGGTAAATGATGGTGTAGAGTCCCCGTACACAGAGTCCAACTCATCCTCGATTTGCGTAGGCGTAGTACCTTTCAAAAAAAATATTTAATGACAGCTCGATACTCGATTTTTCTCCATTTTAGGTCCCACAGGGGTGACATAAAATAAATTTAACTTGAACTTACATCGAAAATCCTTTATTTATGAAGCTAAATTCATGAAAATTGGTATTTGGCCTGTAGGTTGAAATTGTTCCACCGCTTTTGGAAAATCATGTCCGATCAATGAATAAATAATTCTATTATCTAAGGATCCCAAGATCTTCTTTATGAAGTTCACGAGGATGAAAACGCGGAAAAAAACTAGCCCACAATATAAGAAGTAGGTACCTAGTATATATTCATAAATAATGCACATTCCCCGGAGTTACAACGGAAACACTGTCGTGGCAAGATACGGTACGATGCTCGGGGACTATCATAAACCTGTGAGCTTCGTCATTTCCTGTGGGGCTGGAAAATTGTGTACCGAGCCCTTGTCACAGTTAATATTACTTATAAATACGTTATTTTTTATTTTAATTTCGCTTTCAAAATTTTCCCAGAGGTTTTGTAAAAAGCTTGATATTTCCATTGACTGCATTAGGTATTACAAAACAAGATATAAGGTTAAAAAAAAATATGACACTATTTTTAGGCTTTAATTTAAATTGTTTGAAAAACTATGAGTAATAATCTCTTGATTCTTATTTCATAAGATACATGTATATTAATATGACCAATCAAATCAGCTAACTTCATAGATCTAAATAAGTATTTAAATTTTATACCGACAAACCGAGAAAATCGAGATTTTCAACGTGCGGTTACGTCCCAGCGCCTATCGTATGTGGAACTGTGTCTCTTTGTATGCTTCAATGGTGTAATATGTCTTTATACACTGGTCGAAATGATACGCTTTTTCTAGGGAATGCCATATCCTTAAACAGAAGCTTTTTTTGGTCACAAATTGCCTTTAAAGGTTTGACGTAAAGAAATAGATGGTCAGATAGATAATGTACTATACATTGTGTATAAAAGTTGGTAAAGAGAGGTAGGAATGGAGGGAGAGGTTATTTAAAAGGTAGGTTATTTAAAAGACTAAGGCCAAATTTATGAAATTTATAACCTCGAAGAAAATAAAATTTACCTGGAAAAAGCCCGTGGGAGTAATTAAGTTCTTACAACCAGCTTTACCTGCACGTTATGACGCTTTTAGGAGAATCTCTTCTTTATTATGTACGATCCATCTTATTTAACATTCACAATCTCTTCGCTCTTTTAGCAATTCGCTTTTCACCGAACCGGTTCTATCTCAAGTTCCTTTTCCTGTCAGGCTGTACAACTCTGGAACACGCTACCTGTTGAAATCAGGAGAGCGCAATCTAAATTGTCATTTAAAGCATTACGTATACACTATCAAAAGAGTGAACGTATCAGAGAAGATTAAGGAAATGTCATACCCAAACGAGTTAGGTTTGCAAGAATTTAAATAATGATATTACATTCCTAAGTAGGTATACTTTTTATACTTTTAATTAAGTAAATTTGCTAATATTGAAATAATTTATATAATTTATCTTGCAAACAATAAGAAAAAAAAATTCTTACTCTCTATTTGTGGGCTTTATTTGAAATTGTTTGGAAAACTAAGATTGATATTCTCTTGATTCTTATTTAATAAAATATATATTAATATAACCAAGTAGATTCGCTACGACAACTGCGACTGTTCATATATTGAATTTGTAAGAGAACATAAAAATATTAATTAGTTTAGTAATAGACTGTAAATTTAACTGGGTCTCGCATATAAATAAAGTATGCGACAAACTAAGCACAATTTTAAGTAAAATATGTATTTTAAAATATAAAGTTCCTTATAAAATGTTAGGTATAACATATCTAGCTCTAGCCGATACAGTTATAAGCTATGGTCTTAGAAGCTACGGTAGGAGCTACAGAACTAGAGAATATATTCAACATACAAATAAAATTACTTGAAAACATAGTACCAAAAAATATTAAAAACAAGTATAAAAACAATTATTTAGAACTGTTTGAACATTGCAAAACTTTACCGGTACAACATCAAATTAAACTCACAGTACTACTAAGTACTAACATACACATTTAAAAACCACACAATATCATTTTAATGGATGTTCTTGGTTGTGTGAAAAATTATAGAAAATGCATATTTAAAGAAATTAAAAGGAAAACTATCATAGCTAAGTAGGCTTTACAACTGAATGAGTAGTAGTAACTTAAAAAGGTAGTCGGAAAAGTAAAAAAATCATACCAATTGCTTTAAAAAGTATTTAGATGAAGTAGGAGTTTATGTAGAACAGGTAATAATACATAAGTTTATGAATCATGTAACATTACAGAAAAATAAAAGTATATCATTCTGAACACTAACTCTTACTAAATTAATAAAGAGATTTTGTTATCATGATCTTTAAGTTTTGACTTGAGTTTATTAAAATTGGTTAAATACCTACACGAAATTATTGACTTGTTGTTCGCCACTTTTCCCACGGAAGATAAGTACCTATCTTTACTATATTTCATTGTAAAACACTTAATATGTGTTTTTACAAGTCTGTAATATAATTGTATGGATTTAATTTTAAAAGTGAAGGCTTTACAGCGGGAGTCTCCTACTCCTCTATATAATACAATTCGCATGATGTTATGAAAATCGATCAATATTATTAAACCTTTCATTTACTTTAATTTTGATTATACACCATTAGGTACACGGCAAGACTATAAAATGTTAATAGGAATTTCCTGGGCATTTAAAAAGCCAGAGATAGAGTAACTTTTTGGATGGGTGCCATAATAGTTAGTAATAAATTAGTTATATAGCCTTGACATGTAGATACAGGGAAACTGGTTGTTTACAAGATTCATAGATAATTTTGCGCTATAACAGTTGAATTATTTGTTTTAATTGGAAGGAACCTGGGTTAGGCTCAAGCTAGAGAAAAACTGAAAATAAATTTTTCATTCAGATTTCTTATGAGGAGTGAACATATTAATGAATATATATATGTTACAGTTTGGATACGTAAAAACGTTTTAATAGACACCTAAAAATAACAGTATTTGTTTTGAGAGAGAATGTATAAAATAATATTATTTTTTTACAGCTGGAAACTTGCAATAAGACAGTGGAATCGATTTTCAGAACGAGCATGAAACTGCAGATTTGTGGGTAGGGCGCCGCCTTTTAAGGCTTTTGGATTAATATCCAATAACAGCCCCCCAATGATATCAGACAGATGTTTTTTTATATTCCGATAATATTTGAGCATGTTTAAACAAAACTTTCAAAATTTGTATTTTTTATCCTTTGTGTCCTTCTTAAGCCCTATTAAAAAATTTATAGAAGATTTCCAAAATGTTTATCAAATTTTAAAAAATTTAAATTTCAGGATAGTCAAAGCTATTGTTGTTTTTAGCACTATCTTAAAAAACCCACCAAGTGCGAGAAGGGTTCGCACCATTATAATTATAAATCATCATATATGCGCCATCTAGTAAAATTCGTCTAAATTATTAAAAGAAACATTTATTTTTATATCATCTGCTTCTTAACGATAAACAAGTTTTATTTTTTTGAGGTTCAGGTTTAAAAGTTACCTAGATGTCGCTAGTAAGTAAACATAGTTACAGTTTGAAAGAACTCGTGGCCCAGCAACATTTGTTTTTAGTTTGGTGTTTATTCAAATAGTTAATGACTATTCTTATAATTAGCGTAGGCAGACGCCTTACTTGTAAAAAATATACACATAATCAAGATAATCGAATTTGTAGCACCAACTAATATTACATAGACTAACAAAGATAACTTATTCTAATTGATACTAAGTTAGCAATGCTATTATGTTTCTTCGTAGACGGAATGTAGACAAAGAAGTTTATCTCTATAAACTTAAGGTTTAATATTTGATATTATCTTGTACGCAACTTTGCTATTGTTATTAAGTACAATAAGATGTTTGAAAGATCTTATTACTTAGTTTTATATCTTAGCAATACACTGAAAAAAGGATAACTAAACTGGTTTAGATATTCGAAATTTACTTAGTAATAACCAAACTTTTGTTATTATTAAACAACAGATTTGCTGTACATAACTACTATTAGCAATTTAGTTTAGCAGTCCCTAAATTATGTTACCAGTCCCTGAATTATGATACCAGTAGATAAAGAATTCAAATCCAAATATTAGCAGAGTCCTTTTTGAAAATATTTCTTTGTTATTTCGGTATTTCTTGTAAAAGGTCTGGTTTGCAAACAATGTATTTAAGTTAATATTGAAATTTCTCATTTATTTTCTAACAAGAAACATCTTATGATATTTTTACATTTAAATATTCAAAATGCAAAAGTTTGTTTGCCTGTCTGTTTTGTCTGTCTGTCTGTCTATTTATTACTTCATAAGTTACTCATACATCGACCGATTGAGATGAAATTTGTCTGGAGATAACTTGAGTCCCGGGGAAAAGATTTATCTCGAAAAATTCAGAAGTTCCCGCGGGAATAACTATAACCGAGCTTAAACGAACTATAGCTTGCTATAGCAAACTTCATTAGTATAATTAAAGAGGTGACGTAAGAATTCGATGTCGATAACCAAATTCAGGGCGGGTGAAGCCGCTGGCAAAATTTATTATTTTTTTTTTTTAATTCTTAAAAAGATAAAAGACTGGTATACTTTCAGGTTACTCCTTTATTATGAGAATAGCTTTAGGCCATCCAGAATAACTTAGTATACGCTACAATTCTAAGGTGCGGTGTAGTAATTTAATTTGGGTGAAACTGCCGGGAATAGCTAGAATATATATATATATAAATATATATACATATATATATATATATATATGTTAGTTAATCGGGATGAAGACTCAGGATGGGATTTCCTCCTACAAATAGGTGGACAGGCAATCTATCTATTTGGAGCAGCAGAAAGCCTAGGCGCTAGCGGCTCAGGACCGGCTGATGTGGAGACATATGTGGGAGGTCTACGTTCAGCAGCGGAAATCTTCCGGCTGAGATGACGATTATTTGTAAGTTGTCTGCAAATGCTTAATATAGGTAGTAATTTTTATCAAAAAAGCTCTATCAGAAGGAATTGAAAATTATATTTTATTTTAGTAAATCTAGGCTAAATAAAAGCCAAATATAAATGGAAGAAGGAAGAAGTAGTAAGCTGTCATGTTAAACTGACAGACAATTTCGCTTGCCTAGACATCTCCGGAAAAGAGACGACGTTCTTTTTCAATAATAAGGGAAAGAAAACTAATGAGGTTGGTTTTTCCAACAATAACTTATTTAAGTTTATATATTATGATTAAGAGTCAGAAATTGCAGCAACAATTTATTTTTTGAATAAGGAGGTACTTAATGTAATTATTTTTCAATACAGTTGTTCGTAAAGTTTGCTTTATTATGTGTACAAATTATGCGGGAAGATATCCTTTAGAGCACGCGTTAAATAAAACACTACTGAAATCCATTACTTCACGCGTGCAAAAATGTTTTTTTTCCTCATTTTAAAGGCTTGCACCTTACACCATAGAGAAGGATGCAAGGAGGTTTTGATTTTTAAAAAAAAAAACAACTATTCATAAGTATGCGCGCTTTATAAGTATTAATTACCATACGACATAATTTCAAATTAGATTCTTGAAAATACGTATTTCTTTTGTTAATTAATAGGTTACATGAAATAAATGGATTATATTAAATGTCTTTCTTATATTTACTCGCAGAATAGAATAACGTTGGGTGATACGTCAGCGTAAAGAGAAATTCCAAATGCGTGTCTTTAAATTTGGCACCTAATCATAATATAAACTATTTACCGCACTTGTATCATAAACAACCATTTTCCTCAATATCTTTGTTCTGCAATACTTTGCCGTTTACTTCCGTTCCGCTGCCGTTTCTCAACCATATTTTTTTCCCTGCCTTTTTATGTAAATGCCATTTGAATTAAACTAGGGTAGCAAGTGTCTGAAAAATTTCGCGCCGGTTGAAAAACTTAGACAGTGGTGTTTCACACAGACAGATATTTGACTGAGTGGCTAGTGGCGTAGTTTAAACCTAGCTCGAGAGTGAGACGGACAGAGATAGAGAGAAAGAGACAGAGAGGAAAAGAAAAAAAACGTAGGTAGGTTACCTATTAAAAAAAAGTTTACCTAAAATAAACAACCGTTTGACGAATTTCTTTAAATAAGAATTTTGAAAAAAGTATGCTTTTATCGTTACAAAAAATTATTTGAACAAAAGAAAAAGATTAAAAATTGCTTTTTCTTTACGTAGAAACAAAAACACCGTGAATGAGCCTTCTCCCATTTAACATTCATAAGTCACTGCTCACCTCTTCGTTCCGAGTCGAGAAATCGCTGTGAATAATTTAGGTTGACATTTTTGTAACAGCAATTAAATATTTAAGGAAATAGATTTTTTTAGAATTGGTGTTTTATTTAAACTATGATATGAAAAAGAGGTAAAATTAGTTTGTTTGTTTATAGGAAGTATTTTCTGCAGCTACTAAACTATTCCAAAGTATCTTTAACCTATGGAAAGATACACAACTGGGTAATATTATGTTTTGATTAAAATAAGTTTTAAGTTCGTAATATCAATCTATTTGTAGGACAAATTTAGCAGAAAAAAGGCACTATTCGTTGTCTTTGCAATGGAGAGCCGCACTATGGGACGGCAAGTTGATTCGCGTTTCATAAATGTTTTTATTACAATCGATGATAGTGTAAATTAAGCAATTTAAATAGGCTTAAAAAGAGTTTTTTCACATATAAAAATCATTTCTTTTCTTCATCATTCTACTTGTTTTATGAGTCTAAAATGTTCATTACAGATTGCCTCGCTCGAGTAGCAATATGAAGTTGATATTTGACGATTATTTGAAATTTACTGTTAAGAGCGACATAGACATGTTATACAATTTTGAAAAGGATATTTTTTACGCAATTTATATAATATATATTTCGCGGTACTGTCTATAGGTCAGTTACAAACTAAATCGTATGACACATTCGAGAAAATTTTCTTGGGAAGCAAAAAACTAGGATGCTTTGCATAGATTGTTATTAACATCAGACACATTTATTTCAAGCTTTAGAAAGAAGGAAGGAAGCTTAGGGAAGAAGTTTTATTTAGCGCTCGTGGAATTTTTTTTTTTTTATAGTGTGTCTGGATGCATTATAATAAATTTGATACTTTAGAGTTAAAACAGGTTATTATTTTTTTACATATTAATAACAACTTTTATTAGACATTTGCTAAAGTATACATTTACATAGCTCGTATAAATTGTTTGAAAGTTCTAAATTACGCACAATACAACGGAATGTGCGGTAAAATAGGTACTCTCACATAACTGCCGATTTTACGTGTAAGTTGAAATAAAAAAAAAAAAAAAAACTACTGAGTTTCCGAACCGGTGTTAATAAAATTAATAATTAAACTTACGATTCAAAAGGGCTGTTCAAAAGTCTACCAGAATATAAAAAAGATTTTTTTCTGATATTTGTACTCTTTATCCTAATACAACTAACAAATAAATACGAAAGTCTGTTTGTGTGTTTATTTATATATTTAATATAGCAAACGAAAATCTTATTGATCTTCTTTTTGACACAGAAATAGTTGGAAGGCCGGAGAAGGATGTAGGATACTTTTTATTCCGCGGCGCACTATTTCTTTTTACGTCTTCACGGAACAATAAGGTGACCTTCTTTTTCTTAAAAGGAATGGAAGGGGAGTAGAAGGATAAATATACTTTTTATCCCCATTAAGAGTTCCTACTGGAACAGATTTTTTCGCAGATGACACAGCGGGGCACTGATCCTTCAACCGAGCACCGGAGTGACCAATTTTTTTGGCACAAGAATAGTTGCGGAGATGAACAAAGACAAACAATACACGTAGTTTTAGAGTGGTTTGATTTTTGTACTGGGTAGCTGCAGATACAGACAATACTAATTTACCTCGGTTAATCAATGGGTACATTAGAATACCGCGGCGAAGATTAATTTCATGCGCGGACGAAGTTGCGGAAAACATCTTATACCCTGAATTAACACATCTATATTTCCATTCAAAAGTTACCTTGTTATATAGCAAACTCAATGGCTTTAATGAGAGAATACGATTCGCGGCACCTCGCAGCGTAGTTCATGCAAACGAATTTCCCACTTATTTTTGACATTTACTGATCAAATACTGTGAAATTTTGTAGACATGATCTCAAGCTGAATATCCATGTCGGTGGATCTCCAAAATCCCAAAAAATGTTTGCTATAAGTTGTAATCTAGTTTGAGAACAAAATAACAGCCAAAGTTGTACAGCAATGCAAAGGATGTTGATTTAGATGTTTTTACTCACTTAAATATTACCTTGCAGGATTAAAACTTTTCTAAAAACTTTAAAAGCGCTATGAACAAACTAACAAAGGTTTTCTTTATTCTTCTCTATAGTTTTTGTTAGGTTGCTTACCAACATATCTCTGTTGATCTGATAATTCGTTCCATTGATTCCACTGAGAGGCTAATAAAGTTTTTTGACGTAATCTCTGAAAGATCGTGTACTTACGGAAATATTTATGAAGAGAAAAGTAAAAGCAATGATGCTTGACGTCGTCTATATTTCCGTTTCAGTGTATATTTCTTATACAAAAACAACTTAGTTGAATGGCGGGTTGCCAAGGTTGGGACTTAAAGACCAAGTGAAAACAGAAATTATTATTAAGGTGGCATACACAAACGAGTTAAGTTTGCAAGAATTTGATTAATTTTGTTGCAGTCCTGAAAACAATTTTTGACGTAAAAAAAATATATGTTGTAGTTTAAACCTTAATTAAGTGAATTTGCTAATATTATAATAATTTGTTTATTTAAACATTTGGAAAAAAAAACTGACTCTCTATTCTTAGGCTTTAATTAAAATTGTTTGAAAAACTAAGAATGCTATCTTCATTATTATTACATAATATGACCAAGTGAATTTGCTGATTTCATAGTTCTAAATAAATATTTGAATTTTATACCGACCGAAAACCGAGAAAATCGAGATTTTCTACGTGCGATGTGGTATCGTGCCAGCACTTATCGTACGCGACGTGAAACTGTCTCTTTGTATGCTTCAATAGCGCAATATGTCTTTGTACACCGGTTGAAACGGCACGCTTTTGCTATGGTATGGCATAGCCTTAAGGGAAATTTGTTTGCAAAGTACCTACCGAATTAAATTAGGCAAAACATTTCTGGGGCTTTATACTTAATAGGTTAATCTTAAAATACCTAACATTATATTTTTAGTGTACTGTCAGTCGGATTGGAAATTTCGGAGTAAAAATGGAACAAAACAAGTGATAAAATAATATTTTTAACAAACCCACTACGAAATATATTTAGGTAAATTAATTCTGCTACAGGACCTGACCGCTTATAGCAGTACAACATCAATTGCAGCGCCCACTGGTGGCTTTTAGTTGTAAATATGATTAAGAATTTGCTCTGAAGTAATAGCTTTCAATAAACCAGATTGAAATTAGCCCAAGCGTTTTGAAGATCCATATCTAGTAAATATGGATGTAATTATTATATATACTATTTATTTGTGCGTATATGATTGTATTTATATATATATATATACATATATATATGTGTGTATGTATGTACTAGTATATGATCTGTATATCTTCGTGCATATTCTATCCATAACACTCTTTGTTTTCTCCTCTACCCAAAGGTTGTCTAGAAGAAATCTCTCCATAGCGATAAGACTGTCTTTGTGTTGTATGTTATTTATTAAGTTCTTACAATGTTATTCTGTTATTTTTGTGCAAAAAGTTTTTTTTAACTACTAGTGCAGAGCCCTCTGGTGGTCTACAACTGTAAATATGGTGATACCTATATACTTACCTTATACAACTACCCGGATTGAAATTGGTCTTGTATTTTATTCAAAACACAATTTCGCTTCCTCTGTTGACCTATATCCGCAAAACATGACCAAGAATCTGCTCTGAAGTAGTTTCTTCAAAAAACACAAACAAATTTCCACCGGTGGGTAAAAATAAGATTTTACTTATATTATACTTTAATTAGAATGTAAGCCTGTTACCAGACTAAATCTTGTACGTAAGTAAGTACCTTAAATTTACATGTATACAAGGTACTGTATGTACATGAACTCAGTTAGGTAAGGTAAGGTAATAGATTTACATAATGGCAGACGGTATGTGGATAGTGAGGTCGCAATATCGTCAACGACATAAGGTGTTTCATATTGCCTTGTAGCTTACGGCACGAGCTGTGGAGCTGAGCTTATCATAATGCGACCTGGAGACTGTCTGGAAGCCTCTCTCAGTACAGCAACACACACACTAAGTACCTTTCTATCAGCAATGTGGATTTAAAGACGTGTAAACGAGTGTCTACAATAATTGAAGTGTTACATTTTGTAATTGAAAGGTCAAGAATATACTAAATGATTGATTGACAAAATTTGGTTATCGAAGTTAAAAATATGCTATTTTAATTTTATTTTCATCACGCTTCCTCGTAAACAGTGTCATTACGTGCAAGCAAAGCGGGTGCTAAGACCTATATTTTTTTTATTTATATTTCTTTTATTACCTTCAGTACCTAAAATTAAACTGTTCTAACTAGTTGTTGAACAAAGAACTTATATGCTGTTTGTGTTGTTAGAATCCAAATTTAACACCCCGTATATCGATAAAATATACCACCGCCACTTAAGCCCTCGATCAGCGATCACATATTATTATTATGATGAGAGTGTCGATTTTCGAATCATTAAATATTTATAAACTCACGACAAGAACCTCGTAAAATATTTTATTACAGTTTAAGTGTGACTCGTAACTCGATATACATACTAGACTTTGTCAGCGGCTCCGCCCGCCCTAAATTTGGTTATCGGCGTGGAACTCCCTAATCATTAATTATTATACTAATGACGTTTGCTATAGTAAGCTGTAGCTGTAGCTATAGTTCGCTTAAGCTCGATAATAATTATTTTGGGATAAAAAGTAGCCTATATGCTATTCCAGGACCTAACCTATATGTAAGTCATTTTTCATCCCGATCCGTCCAGGCGTTGAAGCGTGAAGGAGTAACAAACATCCATACATTAAAACAAACTTTCACATTCATAATATTAGTATGAAGTAGGATGAAGGCAGATTCTTACACTTTTACATGCAAGATGTGCATCAATAATGACTCGCCATCGGCTGCGGAAGTAATTCTCACATTTTGGAACCTAAATGGTTACAAACTGAGCGGTTTCAGAGTTACTCCTATGCCGCGAACTCTCAGGTTGTGGAAAGAAGTATTATCTTGGAAAAGTATTTTCTAGGGACTATCGTATGGAATCCGTCAAGCCGTATGTGATTGTTTTTTTTAAAGGGTAAGTGATGCCTCTGGTGTTGCAAGCGTCGAATGCCCCTTATTATCAAGCGGCTGGCAGTAAGTTTCTTTGCCACTTTGGTGGTATAAAAGAAAAAAAAAACTTATATGATAAGGACAATGAAATACTCATAACAATAAATATTACACTAGCAGTACTAGAGAGGGTCCTACCAGGTCTGACGTCCTGGTTAGAGCGCGGGCGGCTCAGGACCGGCCGTTGTGGAGACATATTTAAGAGGCCTACGTTCAGCAGGGACACTTTCTTTAAAAAACGAACGATCGAAACTAGGGTTACATGAAGAAACTAAGTAGGGATTTGCTAATGCTTTGCTAGGTGTAGAGTATTTTATCTTCCAAAGACAATTATAGGCAATTTTCGTAATTAAACATTTTACTTTATCATTCCTATCTTAAAGATACGTGTTATGTTTATTTATCACATTGATGACAGTGACAAATGTGGTATATAAAGGTTTCATAAGCTGTACATGACTAAATCTAGGCCACTACGTCAATCTAATAAAAGGAGCGGGAAAAAGAAAAAAATATGGGAAATAAAAGAAGAGTAGGTACTATAAATATAGTACTATCAATCTAAGCCGAGATGATATTGCTATCTTGTTTGTATGCGTAATACTATTCACAGACTTTTCCTTATCGAATTATGATTTTTCTCTTCACTGCTTCTTAAGGTTTCTTAGTGATATAAAGAGTATTTGTCATTTAGCCAGTATCAGTACATACTTATATCACAGATAATAGAAATTTCTGGGAAAGGATTATATATATATATATATTTATTTATTTAACTCTTATAGTACATTATATAATTATAGTGTAATATAAAAATGACCCGCTACACCCCTGCATGAAAAATAATGTTTAAAAATATTCCGACCAATGCTCTCGTGTGTAAAATGTGAATTTTAAATCATTATGAAGTGTCTTTAACGATTTAATTAAATCGAAAACTCGGTCGGTCCCGAAAGTAGCCATTTTTGGTAAGGTTTATGCCGGCCAAATTGTGTCGCCCTTTACCGAAGGAAATATATTCTAAAGGACGTAATTACTCCAAAAAATCTGAAATACTTCAGAATACTACCACATCACATATATACTAAAAGATAACGATAGTATTACTTTACAAGTCCGTGGTGGCCTAATGGTTTAGGTGTTTGCCTCGTGTTCTGAGTGGTGCAGGTTCGAGTACGGCGTGTAAAAATAATTCTTTTTTTGATTTTTTAAGTACCATCAGGCGGACCGTAAGCTTGTTTGCCACCTTAGTGGTATAAAAAAACATTGTTCGTTTATACCACTAGCTTTTTAGTAAAAGAAAACATCGTAAAGAAACCTACATATGTCAAAGCGCCCTCGCCCAAGATAAGGGAAGACCATGCCTTAACAGAGGGAACGTATAATATAAAGTCTGTTAGAAATTTATTAGTAGTTACTAACAAAGGCCTCTACTGAACTCACACGAAGCATTAGGCGATATACTCTTGAACAGTTTTTCTACAAACCGTTTTCTTGTTGACGTATATATTCACTTTTTGCTTCCAAGCAGTTTCCTTAGACGCTACATCATATATCCGATAATAATTCTAGTCACGTTTCAAGAACGCTTTGTTCACACTCGTTTCACGAATTTGAAAAATTTGTTCACGACTGCACAATGTTAGCGAAAAACATTTGTGAACGTGCACACAAAATATATTAGTACATTGTAAGAGATTTCAATCTGGCAAAAAGTCAATCCAATTCGTTCCAAGTAATAAAATAGTACTTTATGTCGAATAGAAAAAATGTGCTAAATCAAAGTGTCAGATTGTAATGTCTTGATACCTATCTTGAGAACGTTCTAAAAAGCTCGCGTTTCCTGAAATAGCGCTAGCTTTATCGTTGACATAATGGATTCTCGTCAGCGTACCAAAGTACTCGTAAGTAAATACATTTTCTAGGAACAATAACAGCTTTAAGTTAATAGCTTAAGGATAACTTCTCACTTAGTTCATTTTCTAAATACCCTTATACTAATTATATCTCGTTCATTAAGAGTTTTAGATAAAAACTGTCCAAATTCGAATCGGATTTATCATTGACATAATGGCTTCTCGTAAGCGTACCCAAGTAAGTAAATATATTTTTTAATAACAGTAACAGTTACAGCTTTAAGTTAAAAGCTTACTAATAACTTCTCTCTTAGTTAATTTTTCAAATACCGTAATACTGCTTACACTTCGTTCTCTGCCAAGTTTACGTTCGAGTCAAATATTGTATGTATTACCGTTTTTACGAAAGAGCAAACAACCGATGATTTTTGCGATTTTTCTACCCCTCTTTGGTGAGATGTCGTGAGATTTGGCTCAAACCCCTCCGGGGTTAGCCTAATCTCACGCAAACTTTTTTTAAAATGCGTATCGTTAGTGAAAATAGATACGTTACCTTATCTGTGCTTGATTGCATTAGATATATTAAAAAAAAAACATAACTTGATACGTAGTGGCGTTGAATAGCTAAGGTAATTGTTATTATGTAGGTTTTGGCGATATTAAACACAGTTTTCTCGCAAGTCTATACTGGTTTTTGTGAAAAATAAAATATCATGATATTTGGCGAAACCCACATCTCCCCCACGTGTGATGGGCTAGATTCTACTCGACCCCCTGACCCCCCTAAACGCCTCACGTAATTTATAGACAAACATGTTTCTTGTATGGAGACCCCCTTATTTTTTGTAATTTTATTATTTCTTACAGCATCTACCATAATAAAATACGTTCTGTGAGAATTTCAGGATTATACCTACTTTGGTTATAAAGATAGAGCCAAAGAAGGTTGGACAGACAGACAAACAGACAGACGGAGAGCGTGGGCTTAGTAATGGGACCTCATTGGCACCCTAAAGGTACGGAAAGCTTAAAAGAAAATAAGTTACAGACAGACAGACTTTACTTACTGTCACACGTTTATATAATTACATATTCAACTACCAAAAACATACACCTAGGATTTAAAACATTTAACTTAAATAGGCTAAAGATATTGTAAGAAAAAGTTAGCAAACGTCACTTTATTGTGAATTGCCTTCAGCTTAAGAAAGCAGTGCGATTCTATGCAGTGACTAGGCCACTAGGCGGCCCAGAAACCGCACGGAGCGACAAACTAGGCCACTTCCAGACCTATCTTACAGCCGTATCTTGTGGTTCCGTAGCGATTACGAAGTTCACAAGTTGAAAGTATGCCCTCTCGAACATGTCGGCTTCAATTCGAAAATATGGACTAGTAGTATCCGAGTATTTAAAGTACTTATTTCTTATTATTTTCAGAATTTATTAAACTTTTGTTTTTAATACAAAATTTAATAAGGTCTTAAATTATATCATTTCAAGCCTGTTCGAGTATAGGAAAATATTAATAAATCTACAGGTTTATTACAACGCTTATTTTAGTTTCACCTGTTTAGTTCAAATCTTGCAATCGCAATTTCGAACACTTCCCGACTAGCTCGAACGCTCAATTTTTTTGTCAAGCTCAGAACTCGGTGACAATACAATAATCAAGACTTAGAATTAAAAATAAAAAAAAAAAAAACCATTTAAAAATCACGCTTTTAAAAATGAACTAAAACGTAAAAAATAAGCCGCATACTTACATCACGGAGAAAAAAAAGCGTGGACATTTTATGATATTTTTTTATACATATAGGTCCGCCAGGGTCGTATTTTAAACTCACTCTACCGGGATTGAGTTTTGTGCTGTCTCTTTCGGTACTGTACAAAAATGCATTTACTATGCTGCTACCAGTACTACCTGGATTAAAACCCATATAAATTCTAAAGTATTGAAAAAACAATTAGTAGATATAAATTATTTTAGAGAACGATGAGATAAGGGAGTCCTATAGCCCAAAGAGAGTCAGGTGGAATAAATATTAAATTCCAAAAATATATGATTTTCTTTCTTACCATACTTCATTTAAAATATCCTTAGACACTTATAGACAGGAAAAAATAAATCCAAACAAAAGTATATCGTAATTATGAGTATTATAATAGAAGTACCTGAAACAAAAACAAAATATTATTATAAATAAATTCAAGGTCAAGGAGAATCTTACAAAAAAACCTGAATTAAAAATATTTTTGTTTCATAATTTATTTTATTCTTAACCAAATAAATGAAATAAAAAAATTTATAAGATATTGTAAAAGTCAAGGAGAATCTTACAAAAATATGAAATAAAAAAAATTTTTTGTCCATTATTTCTTTTATTCTTAACCAAAACTTGGAACTATGTAATATCGGAAGGTTTTCAATTCCGATATAGGGTTTCAGTTTCAAACATATTATATCCAACATAAGAACCACAATATCACCTTTTGGAGATTAAACTATGACATAAAACATAAAATTAATGGCAGATGAATGAAAGATATACAAAAATAATAAACAGTCTGAATCAAATGAAATTAAACTACTGATTTACTAAAATATGTTATTTTGAGTGAAACTTGATTGAGTATTCCTAAACATGTTAAGGCGCTTATTTCATTTATCTAAAGGTAAACTTTGAACAAAACTACAAATATATTCAGTTGACGAAAAACATGTTTACTTTTAACACTGCTCGGAAAAACTGATATACGTAAGATACTTGTATGCTTGTATCAGATACACTAATTACTTAGCCAATTTTTGTCTTTATCATAATTTTGAAAAAGTCAATATTGGCATCTATAGATAAGGCTCTCTTATTTTTTTAGATTGCTCTATTTCTATATCAAGTTCTTGGTCAAAAGTTATCTAGCACCTTGTAGCGGTTGATTCGCTATTTTAATCGAAAGATACTACCACCAATTTAGTATTTGTTTCTGTGATGACTTCAGTATTAACATCTGGAGCTGCGGCAAAGAGGAGATCTACTGCCAGGCGAGGTGTAATGCCTGGGAACCGCCGTGGTCTGTGGAACTGTGAAGGAAACTTCGATAGCGCGATGTAGGACGCGTGAAGTCAGCCTTGCTTTTAGCGGTACGATATGGTTCGCTACAAACAGACTTGCATTATATAAGAGGTTTTTAAGATGCTAACAATTGCATTTTACCTATATTTATTCACTTCTTGACTTTGAAAATGTGTCCTTGGAAGCCAATAGAATCTTTCAGAATTATGAAGGTAGTGTTGTAACTACTGCCGATTTTAATACTCGTCTTTTTTATTCGGCTTCGTAAGTTTATCACGAGACTTAAGTTAGATAAGTGTTTTGTGCGTCAAGTTTACTTAACATGGATTCAATATTTGATGTATTATCAGATAGTACCTACAACCATTTTGAACACTTCTGCATAACAAAATTCTTAAAGAGTAATCTAGTGAATAGCTTCGTACTCGCGACACCAGCCAAGGAATATACTACTGTAGCGACTCCGGCTATTTAACTTGGACACAACTATGTTAAAAAGATCGGAAGCCACTCAAGGTGAAGCCGGGTTGCACGAAGGAAACTTAAAAGGACTCTCAATATTCTCGTGCAAGCAAGCGAAACGCAGAATACGTAAGCTCGAATGGCAGAGTTACACTTTAGCTGTATAATAAGGAGTAAGTGAGACAAAATTAAATTGCAAAAATAGTGGAGCGTGGGCTGGCGTAGTTTGTGTCTTAATTAAAAACTTAAATAGAAAATTTCACTGATTCCGATGATACAATATTCATTTACTCAGTATCGGAATTCTAATACCGGACCTAGCGATCCGAGATTCTGAGATTACGGTATTCCGACATTTCGATATTCATGCCCTATATTTGTAAGCACTGATGCTAAGTATAAGTAAGACTGACTCGGTAAAATTTAAAAAAAATACCATCGAATTTTATCTATGTTCGCAATATAGATACGAGTATGCTTTTATCCATCCTACGAATACTATAAATGTAAAAGTAAGTTTGTTTCTTTCCCAATGAAACGCGAGAGACGGGGCAGGACATGAAAATTGTTCTTGAAGTTCTTGAACAAACAAGAACCCCAACACAAACTCAATTCCTCGTGGCCTAGCTATAACTACAGATAAAATAGCTCGCTCTAGCAAATTTTCTTACTATAACTGTGCATGACTATAAACAAAATAAAAAAATAGAAATCCTACGCCGATATCCGAAACCGAAAAATAAATAGTTATTGAATTTTATTTTATTTATAGTGGACAACTCATTACACATTTGAACGGAAAACAAAAATAAACAGTTACAAACAAAAAAACTTCTGGTGAAACGAGAATTTTACCCTTTTCTTCCTTCTATTCATGCAAAGCACATTTTATTCACACCTGGTGTTGTGCCAAAACATTTACACCGGTACTAACGTTACCTTTGTTAGCCCCGACATTAGAAAAACACATCCCGTTTTCACACTTCACATATAAACATACCTTTATATATATTTCACAATGGACGTATTATAAATACACACTACATAAATCAATTATTATAAAACCCCGAAACTTACGAAAAAATCTGTGTGCAGCACTGTGTTTGAAGCTTCCTACAAGTACACCAACAACAAGTACAAGTTTTCCTAATAAAAACCACACAGTGTTAGTTGATGGAATATGTTTATATGCGGCCTTGGGTTAGAAATGTGGATTACGTATTGACGTACATACCTATCAAAGCTTTTAGTAATATCAAGTCATGCATTAGCTAAAGTCTCGGTTTTCGTTTATCCTGTTATCCACTATGTGTTTGTACAATGGAAATTTATCACTGCATTTCCGAATAGTATAGAACAGTACGTTCAGTGAGAATTTGCAATATTATGCTGCTCACAAATTCTTGCACAGACTACGATAGTTCGAGGTGAGATTACGTTACTGTGAATTGAAATATGCTGCTCAGATTCTCTCAGAGTTTATGCTGAAATAAAAAGATTCTTTAGTGACTTATACTTCCAAAAATTTATTTTGCTAGTTATTTAGCCTCAAAATTAGCTAATTTTGTGTATTCCGTTCAGTTTCCTACTTCAACCATGTATTTGAAAGTAATCTGTATATGTAAAAGAAAAAACTGACAGTCTGACTGATTAAATGACATATAAACGCACAGCCTTAACCACTGGATCTAAAGCCCAAACCATTGAATGTGAGTTCCTTACTTGACCAAGAAAGGATTTGCAAAATTTATCCCCTTAAGGCTGAAAGTTTTGAATCTGTCAATTTTGAAGCTAAATGCATAACAATTGGTATTTGGCCTCAGGTTGAAAATAAAGTATGACCTGTTTTACCGTTTTGAAAAATTCTCCCCTAAAGGGGTTACAAATTTATGGATCCCGGACATGTTTATGTCGATAAAATAACTTCCGCCGCTATCTGTTAGAAATGTATGGAACCCGCTCATGTTTATGTCGCTAAACTAACTTACACCGCCATCTGTTAGAAATGTATGGAACCTGGACATGTTTATAACGATAAACTAACTTAGCCTGCCCTCTGATACAAATGTATGGAACCCGGACATGTTTATGTCGATAAACTAGCTTACACCGCCATCGGTTAAAAATGTATAAAGGATAAGAAAAGATAAACTAACTTACGCTGCCCTCTGTTACAAATGTATGGATCCCGGACATGTTTATGTCGATCAACTAACTTACGCTGCCAACTGTTAGAAATTTATGGAACCCGGACATGTTTATGTCGATAAACTAACTTACACCACCATCTATTAGAAATGTATGGATCCCGTACATGTATATGTTGAAAAACTAACTAGCACCGCCCTCTGGTACAAATGTATGGAACCCGGACATGTTTATGTCGATAAACTAACTTACACCGTCATATGCTAGAAAGATATGGAACCTGGGCATGTTTATGTCGATAAACTAACTTAACCGCTATCTTTAAGAAATGTATGAAACACGGACATGTTTATGTCGATAAACTAATTTACACCATCTGTCAGAAATGTATGGCACTCTTAGACAGCGTTCAACTCTTGAATTACTCTATCTATTGATGAAAACCGCATTTAAATTCGTTGCGTAGTTTAAAAGATCTAAGCGTACAACGCTATCTGTAGCTATCTGCGGCTGGAAGCAACTTTGTTTTATACTATGTACAGCATCAAAGGCATCAAGGTAATTTGTCTTAAACGCCACTGTAAAAACACTTTAGATAAAAACAGGCTGTAGATTAAATGCACTTAATTTATTTCACAAGAACTGTACCGCTGTTTGATCAACTAATCGTCTGACACCTCAATTTATATTTATTGCCAATAGCCTGTTAAGATAATATCAGCAGATATATCAATATTACTTTTATTAATGGTAGTACAAATGTTGTGTAGAATAAATCTACGTACAGTGACGCGCATCATGTTGTATGAACCGAGAACGTAGCTAAACAAGAGTTATGCAACGTCTCTCAACATGTGGCGCGTCAATTTTTTCATGCCTTCAAATTTAAAGCTAAGATAATAATAAATTTATAGATATAGCACGTTCAAATAAATAAGTTCTAGCTAGAGCACGTCTATATAAATAAGCTCTAGTTAGAGCACGTTTAATAAATACGTTGTAGTTAGAGTTCATCCCAATAAAAAGCTACAGCTAGAGTACGTCTTAATTAATTAGCTATAGTTGGAGCACGTCTATATAAATATTCTGTATCTAAAGTACGTCTATAAAAAGCTGTAGCTAGAAAACTAGAGCACGTGTAAATAAATAAGCTGTAGCTAGAGCACGTGCAAATAAATAAGTTATAGATACAGCACGATTGAATAAATCAGCCGTAGTAAGAACACGTCTTAATAAGACTTAATTAAGGACATTGTGCGTTGTGCTTTTAATAAACAAGTTATAAAATTACAATAGTAGATTATGAAACTGTTGCATTATAAGGGGTTTTAAACACGAGTGTGTGCTTTGCGAGATTTTTAATAGTTTCACACGAGTATTTTAATGCCTAGTTAGGTGCAGTTTCATAATATTCAAATAAAATATCAAAGAGTTAGAAATAGTTTTCAAAAACGATAAAGCCTTTTCTTGCATTTTCCATGCCATAAAGTCGTGATAGCATTAATTATTTTTTTTTTTTCGACTTACCTGGTGATAGATTATGAGTCATTTCCGTAGTCACATCTAAAATATCGCGCGGAGTAAAATTTTCTATACGTTTACTAGGTACTATCGGACATTTTTTAGCAAAAATAAAAAAAAAACCTAAGAAATTCAGAACAACAAAACGAAATGGCGCCAAAACCAAAAAAAAAGTAACGAGTAAATCATATTTTCGCTAGATGGTGCTTAGTTAATAAATAGATGGCACTTTGTGTTTTCTGCATCTTCGCAATGCGTTAAAGCGGGGGTCCCACCAATTAAATATAATGATGGAAACTGATTGGTTTAATTTTCTCTTGTACCATATTGATTTTATTATATTATTACTATTTTGTTACAGTAATAGTGTTGTTATATGATTCTCTTTTTTAAATTTTGGTCCTGTGTTTGAAAAGTCTGTGATTATAAACTTGTTTTAAAGTTTATAATTCGAATTTTACGATATTAGAGTAGGTAAAAGCAATTTTTTCATATTTTTTAGAGCTACATACAATATATAAAAAATAACCGATAAATTAATGCAAAAGGCATTTTATCACATATATTTTATTAATCTTGCAAATGCTATGGTTTGCAATATAGAACAAAAAATCTATATTTACGTAGCTTTGACTCAATACAAATATACATTTTTTTTAGCTATAGTCCGAATAGTTATGTCCGCTTTTTTTTAAATTCTGTTTTAATTTTTTTTTTAATTTTATTATCTTGACACACACACATTAAAAATAGTTTATGTTCACATATTATATAAGTGTTTTAACAATTCTATCTTATTCTTAAATACACACCATACCAAAAACAAGAGAAGTTTTACGCTTTTCGTTTTAATGACATATTTTTTAATCAAAGAACAAAGCTTAAAAATAAAATTTAAAAAAATTCAACATAAAAGTATAATTTCAGTTTTTTTAAGTAAAAGCAAACTCCTTTTGTTGTGCGTATTATTTGGATCTATTTTTATAAACCAATAAATCCTGTAGACCTATAAAATTAAACAGAAAACTAAAGTAAAATGGACTAAACTTAACTAAATTAAATTGAAATTTCATTAGAATCGATGAACAGTTACGAAAAATAGTATTAAATTTCGTTTGTACTTGTATTCGGGCTTATCCACTTAAGGAGTTGTCGGATCTCCTGAAAATAAACAACACTAGTTTCTTCCGCGGTTCGTTACACACCGAGATAACTTTCACCTTTACCCTCTTCTACAACTTTATCTAGACGGATGTTGTTTTGACTTAAGACAATACTTTTCTTCCTTAAAACCCTCCGCTCTGTTTTATTTTGTTTTGTTTACTACCATACTTTAATTTTGCAAATCATCAAAACTAGTATCATAAAAAACAATATTGTCAGCATCTCGTTTCATAAAGTATGTACTTGCAACATTAAACTACGAGTAATGAGTAAATCATATTTTCGCTAGATGGTGCTTAGTTAATAAATAGATGGCACTTTGTGTTTTCCGCATAATTTGATTGATTGAGATTATCACTACTGGAATTGTTATTAAAAATTGTCAAACAAAATAACTAATGTAACGAAACAATGCAGTGATGACTGAAGCAAAGAGGACATTTTTATGCCCCCTGATTTGATATAAATAGCCAATGACACTACCAAAACCTTATCCCAAAATTAAAAAAAAAATTAAGTACGTATATTTTTTTAAATTATTACATATTATATTCATATTTTTTCCTGGTCATATAAAAAGCATTTAATTGTTATTTGTCTTTTTGATATTCGTGCTATGCAATTGTGTAACTCGACTGCGCCTCGTTGCACAAATTATGATTTGTGTTAAAAAGAACTCACTTTTGCAATAATTGCATAAATAGCTATTGTAATTTTTATAAATTTTTATCAATGAATTTCTTAGGACTGAATATAAAATTAGAGAAGAAAATTTGATTTTTTTTATTGTTTAACTTCCAAATAAAGAGAAAATTATTAAAACTATGAAGTAAGCGAATATGATGACCGTAACCGAAAAGTTAGTGCTTCATAGCTTATTATTAGCTTAATTTAAGAAGAAGTAGTTTTGCTATATCCGTCCGCTCGTGTGTATATTTGTCTTTGCAACGTTTTGAATACTTTCCACCGCATTTAAATTCAATGTTGTTTCGATTTTGTTGTCTACTCAATCAACTGACTAACTGACGACCCTTGTTTACATTTTCTTAATTAATAAACCCTTCAAAAATCTAATAACGTCTTTCTTAAAGTTGAGAGAAGTGAGTGAAGTTAGACAAAACCCTGGCAGGGAGCTCATTCCATAACCCAAGCGTTCGCGGGAGGAAGATTCTCTGAAACCGCTCTGTACGCGACCATTTAGTCTAGAACCCATTGCTAGAACTAATGCAAGTAGTAACGTAATCTCTTAATACTTATCTTTTACCAATATACCTAGTTTACAAATAAAATTAAATTAACGTTAATAAAATTAAATACAAATAATTCTGAACTAACTGGGAGAACTAGAATAACAAATTTCGAGTTACCCGCAACTACACAACTTGAGATTTCTCGGCTCGTTTCACAGCGAGATAACTTCCATCTTTGTACTCTGCTCTAACTTTATTAGAGCAAGACCCGAGGTAGTTTTGTTTTGAGATAGTAAGTTAAGCTTTTCTGAAGATGAAGCATGTATGAGGGTTTACTTAAGACTTCCTGGAAATATCTTTTGAATCGATGCAAAGACGGCGGAATGATCTCGGTTGGCAGCCATATAGAATTTAGTATTGCGTCACTCACCTCATCTCTAAATCTTGTAAAACTATTTCATTAGGTATATATAACAAACGGTTTCTAAGTAAAACAGGCCCAGCCTAGTTTGAGGTCGTGTACGCCGAATACGTACAGATCCCCGATCTCAATCAAATGCTCAGCTTCATGGCTAAGCATCGCGAGTTCTTTGCCGCCCTCCAAACCTTAAAAACCAAAATGGATAGCACAACCGCGCGCGAAAAACCCCGGTCCGTCTCCCTAGGCTATTTTAACGCCAACGGTCTTCGAAACCAAAGAGAGGAATTATCGCAATTCCTCTCGTCCCAAAAACCGGACGTCTTCCTCATCCAGGAAACGTTCCTAAAGCCCGCTGCCCGCACCCCTTCGAACTCGAACTATCGCACCGTCCGTAATGATAGAACTGCCTCCAATCTCGGAGGCACTCTCATCTATTACAGGCGCTCCCTGCGTTGCTCCCTTATCGATCTTCCACCACTTACGAACTTAAAAGCATCCGTCTGCCGCTTAGCGAAGACCGGCCATCAGCCGATCCTCATTGCATCGGTTTATCTCTCTCCCTTAAAGTACTTGCTTGAGAGCGACCTTCAGTCGCTCTTAAATTTAGGCGACGCCGTCATTCTTGCCAGCGACCTAAATTGTAAGCACCGCCGCTGGAACTCTTCAGTAACTTCACGGAGAGGCAGACTCCTCGACGATTTAGTTGACAGACTAAACTTTGACATCCCATGACGCCCATTTACTTTCCCCACAATACTCGGAAGAACCCTGACGTACTCTGACGACCCTGATGACATAGCACTTGTAAAGAATGCTAGGCTAAGCTTTCGCTCTATAAAGGTGCTTGACGAACTTGACTCGGACCACCACCCTGTCCTCCTCCGATTAGGTTTCCCTTCGGACTCTCCACCCGAAACTAGAATCGTGACGGACTGGGATAAATTTGGGCAATTACTCGAAAATCCCAGCTCGCCACATCTAGATAGCGTTCCCGACATAATCTCTTCCGCGACCGACTTAAACGTAGCTATCGACTCACTCACTAGCCACCTGACTGCCACCGTTGGCGAGTGCTCAAGACAAGTGCCGGTTGGTGATTATCACCACCTAATCCTGCCTCAGCACATCAGGTCGCTAATGACTGAGCGTAACGTGGCCCGCCGCAGACGCGATCGCGCTCCCACTTTCAAAAATAAAGTTCGCTTCAACGACTTACACCGCCGTGTAAGAACCGCTGTAGCTGAGCTTCGCGCCCAACGTTTCGGTGATTTGATGGAGAACATTTCTCTTTCTCACCAAGCTTATTGGCACTTAGCCAGAGCTCTAAAATCAGACACGGCGAACCCTCTCCCTCCGTTAACTCGTCCCAACAACGTTCCCGCGTTCAGCCGTTCGATCCCGACCACGTGCGCGAGGTAGACGGCGAAGTGGAGCTCAGAACTTTTCTGCCTCCACAAGACCCCCTGCCCCCTGTCACTGTCGATGAAGTCAAACAGGTCATCAAAGACCTAAAAGTAAAACCCCCGGTGCGGACGGTATCTCTAACGATATCCTAAAGCGCCTCACTCTTCCCCTTCTCTGACTCCTAGTAGCGATCTTTAACGCTGTTATCGAACATTGCACCTTTCCTTCTCAATGGAAAAGCCAGGCGAAGCTCGTACCGAGCCGTCCTCCTATCGCCCTATAAGTTTACTTAAGGCCCTTGGTAAACTCTACAAACGCCTCCTCCTCGCTCGCCTACGTAACGCTATAGTCTCCAGAGGCATTTTAATAGACGAGCAGTTCGGCTTCCGTACCAAACACTTAGCGTCCATCAAGTCCTCCGCATCACGGAACATATTCTCACTCGCTTCCAACCAATCTTCCGTGCTCGGCCCATCTTGTACCTTCTGTACACCAATGACATCCCTAAAACGATAGGTACCCAACTAGCCCTCTTTGCGGACGATACCGCTATATATACCACCGATAGGCAAGTGAGTCGAATCACTAAGAGACTCCAACCCGCTATCACCGCCCTAGGCGAATGCTTTCGGAAATGGAGAATCGAGGTGAATCTCGACAAAAGCTCTGCCGTCCTCTTTACCGTAAGCTGCCCTCCGCGGCCATCTTTCCTCTCTGTCTTCGGTCGTACCATTCCCTGGCAAAATAAGACCAAATATCTCGGTGTGACCATGGATAGGCGTTTGAACTTCCACGCTCACACCAAAATAGTCAGAGACCGAGCCCCTTTTGTCCTCGGTCGTCTTAATCCCATGATAGGCAATTACAGTAAGATGTCGCTTAGAAATAAGCTGAATCTTTACACAACTTGCATCCGCCCCATACTAGCTTATGCTACCGTAGTCTTTGCGTTATCCAAGCACAATCTCCACAAACTTCAGACCCTCCAAAACCGCTTCCTCAGAGCGGCCTCCGGAGCCTCTTGCAATGCGGACCTACACAGAGATTTCGAACTCCTTACGGTTCCCCAATATTTCAAAGACCTGGCAGTCCGCTTTTTCGAGCGAACACAAAATCACCCAATTCGATTAATTGTGCAATCCACAACGTATCATCCCCCCGATCGACCTCGGCACGGTCGTAAAACTATAGTTAGGCGGCCTCGGCACGTACTAACGGCCCCAGATGACGATCTCGCTGTCCGGATAGCGAGATTAGTCTCAACGACCTCCCCCAATAGGGCCTCTCTCCAAACACGACGCCGAGGTCCCCGGGTTCGTCGGCGCCCGAACGGATACACAAGGTATCAAAGAGTGCCGGGGCACTTCTCGCCCCCACTCAATCGCAACCGCACCCGCGTAACGGGGAACTCCCCTCCTGGCGGTGACTCACCTTCGGGTTCGAGACTCACGCCGGTCGAAGGGACGCCCCCGAAAGCGACAACCCAAGCCGAGGCTTCCCCCGCGGGGTGCCCTCGAGCGTTGGGCGCTATTTGGGCTGAGGCTCCTTCAGAGTCTCGCCCCAAAAAGCCTGGTGAAGCAGTAATGGCTGCAACAGCCAACTGCATTGGAAGCTCAGAAAAAAAAAGTAAAACAGGTAATCGTTCGCCATCTTTGAGCAGCGGCCACTTTGAACAAATCATTTTATTAAGATACGTTGTCACAAATATCGAAATTTCAGCTCCATCGGTTGTGTTAAACTGGTTAAAATACATAAGTTTTTAAGTACATACAAATGAAGTTAAATATAAGGCTATTATATTTCCTAACACACTGAAATTAATGCCTAAAATTTATTGCAGTACTAAAGTCTTTGTTCTTACCAGTAATAATTTATCAATCGTCGTAGATATTAAATTTTATTAGGAAAACTGTAAGTCGAATATGTATGGAAAATATCCAAGTTTATTTCTGGAATATAAGATAGTAATCAATAATAAACATACAGTAATTACATATATTTCACTTAAATTGTTTGCTTACAAGATTTTACAAGGAAACATAAAGTTTTAATAAACGTCTTGTTTCAACAACTGTACATTCACGAACACCGTGAAACGGATGACAAAGTCATATTTTTCAATTTTATAGACTGAAGATACGTCGAGTGGGAAACAAACGACAGTCGGACGTCCGAACCACCAACTACTTGAACTGTATCTAACGGTCGACCCAAAAACCTTGCTCGGTTGTTAATGGCCTAGAAAATAAATTCGGTAGCTTTTTCTGTCCGAATCAAATAGATTTTTTATTGCGATTTATTCTCTTATTTTACCTGTACAATAATAGTGCATTATGATACAAGTGAGCTAGGCTGCTCATTTCAGACGTGGATGTTCGGCTCGGTCGTAATTCAGCCGAGTGTGTATTGAGCAGAGGTCACGACTGTCATACGACTGTTTTCATCTATATATTAACTCTATCATACCTATAATAAGTATATATAATATTTATTTCTTTATAAATTGTGTAAGGCCAAAAAAGATCTCCCACTCAGCATGAGCAGCGTCCAAGACACTGCACTGATTTTCAGTAAGTATGCTTCCGAGACAAATAATATAATATTTTATATTCTACTTTGTACATGAAATATATATTACTAGCTTTTGCCCGCGGCTCAGTCTGCCATAAATTTGTCTATCGGCGTGGAATACCTACGGCATTTCCTTTAAGCAAACTTTAGTTCGTTTAAGCTCGGTTATGGTTGTTCCCGCGGTAAAATATGAATTTTCCAGGATGTAAATAGCCTATGTCCTATTCCAGAACTTAACCCGATCCCGATCCATGCGTAGTAGTTGAAGCGTGATTGAGTAACAAACAATCTAACATCATTATTATTATTATAATATTAATGGGATATCTCGTAATTAAGGATAGCTGGTTTATAATGATTTTACTGTTTTTTACTTCACCTGCCCTAAATTAGGTTATCGGAGTGAAACACCTTAATTAACTCCTGAATTATACTAATGAAGTTTGCTATTTTATATATATATATATATATATATATATATATGTTTATACCACAAAGGTGGCAAACAAGCACTTGATGGTCAGGGGTCACCGCAGCCTATGGACGCTTACATACAACACCTGGGGCATCACTCGCGAGATGCTGACCCTTCAAAATCTTGAAGAACCTCATGCTGTAGTCCTTAGAGAAAACCTTGGCAGGAAGCTCATTCTCCTACCTAAGCGTTCACGGAAATAAGTTTCTCAAAAAAACGGCACTTTGCGTGATTCCTAGTTCTGAGGATGAATTCCCTGCCGATGGCAAGTGGTGCGATGGTAAAAATCATTTCGAACGATTCCTCAGAATACATCCAAGCAATTATACAAGCGGTAGAAGACACACAGGGAGGTAGTTACTCCACAGACTTAGGGGTTCGATACAGTTTGTGAGCTTGGGATCGTCGACGATTCTCACAGATCGTCCTTAAACCGAGTCAAAAGGGCCAAGCAAGTATCAGAGTGCAACCGTTCAGAGATGGCAGCAGTACTCCATATGGAGCCGGACTCTTCTTAGCTCGAATATAGTTATTCCCGCGAAAACTTCTGAATTTTTCGGGAATAAAATCTCAACCGGGACTAAAACTATATCCATACCTAATTTTGTCTAAATCTATCATCAGTGACTTCTGAAGTAAATGACATACAGATAGACAAACAACCAAACTTTTACATATATAATATTTATAGGATAGTATCTGCGCCGTGTGTGGTTCTTACCTGCATTGATTTGTATAAAGAAGAGCGATATCGTAAGATGTGGTATGATAGCGATATTTATTATCTGTCTCGTGTATGACATTGCATAAAGTTGAATGCAGTTAAATGTTGTAGCTGTTATAACCTTTGCTATGATAAAAGCTGATTTGGCTCAGAGAAAATTATTAGCGTAATAAATTATTTAATATTTATTTGACATAATGGTAATAAGCAAAACAGTACGAATTTATATACAAACATAAAATGGGTATATGACATATTATTTTATTTGGTTGTTTTCTAGCTTATTCCCGCGACTCCGTCTGCGTGGACTTCTGAGTTGCCATCTAGACTACAAACATTGAAACACATCAATCATTTTCAACTAGTCAGAAAACAAGTTTTACGCATTTGGCTTTAAAAATGAACGATTTCTAAATAAACTTCTAACCCCCATTTACCCTCTAAGAAAAGGTTTTGCAAAATCCTTTTTTAGTGCTTTACGTTATTACAGGAACGTCTGGTACGAAATTTCTTTTAAGTCTCTAGACACAAGAATATCGTAATTCTCATATGAGTTTTCACCCCCTCTTCTTACCTGTAGGGGATTATTTTCCGAAAACGGTGAAACATGTCAATCTTATTTTTCAATAAAAAGGCCGAATATTGAGTTTTTGGATTCAAAAAAGTTGGATTTCCATACAAAATTTTAACACTCTACACCTTTAGGACATGAATTTTGCAAATACTTACTCTCTTAGTCTCTAGTCTCTCTAGTCTCTCGCATACGTTAAAACAAGAACCTCTGTGCAAAATTTCAGGTCTCTGGACCCAATAGTTTGGGTTGTGCGGTGTTAGTTTACTTTTTTATATATGTATTTATTTTTTACAGATTTTTGTTTTATTATAAAAAGCATTGTCATCAGTATTTATCTATCAGTATAAAATATAATACATTGGTACAATTTATTTTACATAAGTCAGTTATTGGTTTCCCTAGAGTTATTTTACATACTAAAAATAAAAATAAAAGTATTGTTTAAATTGTAAAAATAAGTGTAAGTAGTGTTTAAAAATTTACTTAAGTCTGCGATATAGGCTAAATCGCGTTAATACGCTGTTTTCGTGCAAATTTTATGGCTAAACTAAAGCATTTAAGGGATTGAAAACATATATGTTATGTAACTTGCTTTTGTCTAGTGCATTACCTTACTGAATGATTTTCATTCATTTCATAACCATTGTTGTACCGTTTGTGCAAATTTTTTAAGTGTGTATTGCATTTGCTTGTTATAAAAGTTGGTTGAATAATTAGAATAGTTTGTTATCTAAATTTGACTCTGCATAAAAACAAAAAAATGTGACTACAAAACGGCAAAAATGTTAAATTCCATACAAAAAAATTAAGGCATCATTATGGCATAAATTACCTGAAAAGTATATAACTAATATATCTCATAGTAATCTTATAACAAAGATACGATTATTACTGGCTATTTTATACCGAAAATAAAAATGTTTTACGCATTGAAATTTTCAAAAACAATGTTGAATTGTAAAAAAAAATACCTTATACATATATCAACAAGATTTAAAACATGTCATTGGTGTTGTTTTCTTCTTATACCTTTTTGTCTTGGATAAAGAAAGTGCCTTAGCTTGTTATTAATGATTGCTTAAGAAAAAGGTGCTGAGGTGTTGAGTAATTAGGTTTTTGTGGTTCAGCCTGGTATATTTTTAGAAAAAAAAAATACATAACAAGAAAATACAGTTATTTTGTTTTTGAAAGTTCGTGTAAGGTGTCTTAAACTTTGTAATTTGGCTTACAAACTTAGAGAACAACCTAAATTAATTAAATTTAATTAATTAAATTCCAAAACTTGTAGACTTTGTCACTTAAATTTAGGACAGATTTTTATCACTCTATGTATTGTTTTAAGAGAATATCTGTAAGTTTTAGCAGATTTCTGCTAAATGTATCCGTTTTTAGCAGAAATGGCTCCCACAACTTTCACAGATGTTATCTACAAACAATACAAAACAATTTAAAATAGCTTATTACTTGTATTATTGTTTTTATATTATTATTTTAATTATTGTTATTGTATACTTGAAACATATATATCTAATTCTGTTTCTTTTCTATAGATAAGATGCCAGTTAGCTCCTATAATGATGTGCCTTAAATCACTACAAGCATCTGTTACAAAATTATGTTCTACTTGCACAGCGTGATTAATAAGTAATCATTAAAACTTTGGTGTAATTATTTATTAGTGAGAAATTAATTACCTACTGAAATAGAAAAGAGCGATTCTATAGCCACTGTATTCAAATAAAAATATACTTAAAAAATCGGCCAAGTGCGAGTCGGACTCGCGCATGAAGGGTTCCGTACCATTATATATAAAAACGGCAAAACAATCACGTTTGTTGTATGGAAGCCCCCCTTAAATATTGGTTTTTTTTTTTTTTTTTAAAGATACTATGTAACTAAATATTCTGTAAATATTTTAAATGTCTACTTGTTGCCGTTATCAATATCGAGCAAAATCTAGCAAAAAAATCACGTTTGTTGTGTGGGGCCCCCCTCAAATATTTATTTTATTCTGTTTTTTAGTATTTGTTGTTATAGCGGCAACAGAAATACATCTTCTGTGAAAATTTCAACTGTTCGACTATTACGGTTCATGAGATACACCCTGGTGACAGACGGACGGATGGATGGACGGACAGCGAAGTCTAAGTAATAGGGTTCCGCTAATTACCCTTTGGGTACGGAACCCTAAAAAAGGATCTATTTATTTTGTTGTGGATCTTTTCAAGTACCTAATGATTTTGTCGTTTAAGGCGCGGTATTTTGTAATACAGCGAAGGAATTCATGATCCTTGTTAAATTAAAATTATTCAAACCGTATTACAGGAGACGAGGCCATGCGGGGAATCTGAAGCCGAGTATACATGAAATAAAATTAGAATAATGAAATAAGAGAAAAGCAATTTGGTGTTTGTGTGCAAATATCTAAAATTTCTTTTTGTATTTTTGCAGGATATAAATGGTAGACAGTGTTTTGGTTGTCAAATGTTTATGAAATTTATTTACAAACAAATAATTTTAAGAGGAGCATAACATTTTAGGGCCCATTTCGGGAAAAAAAATCTGTGGTGTAGCTAACTAATTAATAAATGTAGTTTTCAAATGTGTGTGTAGGTATACGAAGGCAGTTGATACACCAAATCTTGTCTAGCAAAAGGGTTTCTTTAATACCTTTCAAAGTCAAAGTCAAAGTCAAAATGGTTTATTCAAATAAGGATTTTACAATTACTTTTGAATCGTCAAAGTTATAAAATATTATTTTTTGAACCCTCCCACCTTCCCGCCGGTTCACAATGTTGTTGATTTCTACCGAGAAGAATCCGGCAAGAAACTCGATAGTTACTCTTTTAAAAACACTATCAATAATACAAATAAACTACAAATACAATTAATGTTTTAAATAAAAAAATTTTAGTCGTACAATTTTATGTTATTTCCATTTTAATTTGGTTTACTTATACATCCTGTAATTGAGCATCATCAGTCCCAAGGATTTTTATCATGTACATAGTCTGAAATATTGTAGTATGCCTTTTTACAAAGTACCTGCTTGATAAAAGATTTAAATTTACTTATTGATAGATTTTGAATTTTATTGGGAACTTTTTTGTAAAAGTTTCCTTTGTAGTACGGAACCGATGTTGCCGCGACAATTTATGGTCTACGCTCAACAGAAGATCCTTAGAACTGAGAATAGGAGGAGATGGTGACCTTAATGACTTACAACAGGATTGGGATCGGAGAGAGAAGTAATGTAAGTTATAATATTTCTCTCCACATTATAAGCTCAAGTATCTTGGTCTTTCTTTCTGTTACAGCAGTGCATTTTTTCCACATTCAGAAACACACATCCGATTTACATGTTTTTTTTTAAGTGGGCCAATAACTTATAACATAAATTTTATAAAGATACGTGGCCCAAAATAAAAATACAAAAGATCTGTTTACGGAAAATATTAAGTGTCCAATTCTTACAAGACATTGTCACGATGTAAAGTAGATGTCAAAATCACATTTTTCTTTTTTACGGCCTCAAGTACGTTCAGTGGGCGGAGAATACTCGTCAGACGTCCGAAGCACGCGTTCTGAAAGTGTATCCAACTGTGTTGACTTGGAAGCCTCGCTTGTGTAGGCTTGGTTCAGATAATAATTTTAAGTATGACCTGTCTAAGGCCCTAAGCAGACACGGAAACATTAAGAATCGCCGACATCGACTTCAGCGCAAAATTGAAGAACCTATTTATGCTTTCGGGCCTTAGCACACACGATGCTTTAAGGTTCATCCAAATCATATTTTTTCTATACAAACTTCATTGCACTAAATATCTTTTTTATTCATCAATGCCGCAAAAGTCATATTTATTCACCAATTGTATAAAAATTTGCAGGATATTCTTTGATATGTATTAATTTCAAATATATGTATGCAACGATTTTTTTATTAGTATTATTTTTATTTTTAGATTTATTATTATTGTTTGTTTTTATAGACAATATAGGGTATGGGAATCAGTGGCGTGCACTCCAGGCAGAAAGGCACTGCCTACCCTTGAGCATTTAACTTTTAACATTTTTTCATAATAGTAAGTATAAAATATCAGGATAATAGTCGCCGTCTCGTGTTTTCATTTTGTACTTTAGGTACTGTACCTACGTAGCTACAGACTATCCAATAGCTATTGACCCAAAAATTCTGAATAAAACTCTTAACGCTTTTCACGTAGATGGTGGTGACAAATTTATTCAAGAATTGTAGAAATCATGTCGGCTATTCATTGACAATTACAAAAAACTGTCGATATCTCCGACGAGTATCTCACAACAGCTTGCATTAATACAGCGTTTTTAGATGTCAATACGACACCTGACAAACATGACCGAAACTCGACGAAATTTTACGATAGTACCGGGATATGACAATGGCTGTAATTATTCACTCATTAAAAAATCAGTACTATTGTACACAATGGTAATTTGAAAAAGTAATGCCTTGGCTTACTTGGCCGGTTTTTTGTTATTTGTTGTTATACTTGAGAGTTCACCCTGTTTTTCTCTGCAAGTTTGAGGTTTGTATGTATTACTGTTTTTACGATAGAGCAAAAGCAACTAAAAAGTCTTTCTTGTATGGAAACTCCCCTTACATTTTTAAACTTTTTATTAAATGTTAGATAATCCATCATTCCAAACATATTTTGTAAAAAATCAGGTTGTAGAAGGTCTAAAAGATAGTGCCTTTTAATAGTCGGACAGACATGCAGACAGACAGATGGACAGCCAGACAACATAGGCTTAGTAATGGGGCTCCGTTGCCACCCTCTAGGTACGGCCATCAAAAGGTACTATCTTTTAGACCGAAATAGGTGGTAGCCTGAATTTTTTACAAAATATGTTCTATAATGAGGGATTATCTAACAAATAATAAAAAGTTTAAAAAGTTTAAACGCTGTCCGTCCGTCTGTCACCAAGCTGTATCTCATGAACCGTGATAGTGAAACAGTTGAAATTTTCACAGTTGAAGTATTACTGTTGCCATTATAACAACAAATACTAATATTCTTTTTAAAGTGAATTTTATACACACTTTAAAAAAAAATTAAATTAAAATAAAAGAAATATTTAAGGGGGGCTCTCATACAACAAACGTACAACAATCATTTAATTGATTTTGCCTACCCTGACTTAAAAAACTTAAATCTATGTCCACGCCTCTGTGGGTAATGTATATACTACACGCATAATTATACATTTACACACCAAGTGCTTACCAGTACACTAACAATGCTCTTACAGGCATTTTATATTATTACTTATGGATCTCGCAAGAAATCTAAAAACTATAAGGTTACGTTCTTGCCATTTAAAAACGTAGGTTTAAGAGGGTATTTTGTAGTTTAGGTAGATATTTAACTATTACTGAATTCATAGCTGTATCAGGCGAATAAAGACGCAGGCACAGCTAGTATGAAGAAAACTTTTATGTTTCTTAAATTAACATCTTATTTCTTCTTCGTAAAGTAGAGGAAAGTCCCTACTACACAAATATCACTTTCGGCACTAATAACGTCCTCACAAGTGTGTCGTGTTTTATGTTAGGTTTAGATATTTTTAACAAAAATACGTTGTAAATACATAATTTATTTCATACGCTCATTGCTCATTGGTCGCCTATCCATTAAAAAAAGCTTGTTGAAATACAAGAGGCCTTACGAGCGACCTCGACCTTTACTCGCTTCCATTTCAGAGCGCTTGTTACGCTTACATAGGTCCTCGCGAGCTTACAGTACTCAAAAAAGCTCTCAACTCTTAACGGCTAGTACCTACTATACTGTAGGCAGAATTAGGTGCTTCGAATCAATTTGAAAGTTTTAAATTATTTGTAAGTTTTTCGTATTTAGACTTTAAAGTTTACAAGTATATGCTCAAGTTGAAAATAAGTTATTTTAGTATCGTTCGTGTGTTTTCCATTTATATTGATTAAAAAATGAATATTTTGTAACAAGATTAAAACTTAAAAAAATTAGCTTTTTCACATCACCAAAAACAATTTGGCAACAGTATTTTAAATATACACAAACAACACAATTTTAAATAGATTGATTGACTGTCTATATAACAATTTTAGTAAGAAACTGTTATATTATATATACCTATCTGATTAAGGCTTATTTTAACATTTAGGCTCATTATTATAACAGAATTATTAATAAATAAATCATATTTAATGAAGTTTATTAGCAGATTTTAAGAAGGTACACTAAGTTGCTTTAGCGGTGCTTAGGATGTCTGTAAACGGCATGCAAGTGGAGAGGTAAGCACATGTTTAGGAATGCTATGTCTTAGGAAATGGGTATATTATTCTGTTCCTGGTGTTTCATTTTACCGCTTATTATTAAAATGCTGATATTTATGACTCATAGGACATATATAAAGCCACCTTACTCCAGATACACTGCTATTAGAAGCAGTTTTGCGGCGATGGACTCACCATTTGTCACGTAGGACTAAAGTGGTTGGTGAAAAGAGGTTTTCTCCCATCATTATAATGTGGGTGTGTTTCCAGCCCCTGGTTAAGGTTCAGGTTCAGGGAATAAAAATCGTGACACACTTATGTGATATTATTTCAGATGATTTAAATTTAATGCTAAATCAGTAAACATGTTCTCGTGTTAAATTACTATCACACAACTAAACTATGTTTTTCTTTGACAAGTGCTTTAACTCTGCAGTGAGATAGTGAATTGGGTGAAATTTTATTTTTAAACCGAGAAAAATGCTAATTTTCAGCAAAAATTTCCACAATAAGATGACATAAATGCTTAAATATTATTACCTTGCAAATCCGCTAAAAACAATTCAGTAGCACTCACGTGCAGAAGTACACCATCCACATGTAGGAGCAACTCCCTCCCTCCCTCCTTATGTGGACGATGTCAACTTCACCACAACACCACCACCACCAAATTGATAATAAAACTCAACACGTATTTCGCCTCAACACGAGGCATCTTCAGAAGACGCAAGCTGGTCGTGCGCTATATCTTCACCAAATGATTTGTGTTAATGGTGTACTTCTGCACGTGAGTGCTACTGAATTGTTTTTAGCGGATTTGCAAGGTAATAATATTTTATCATAATAGTGAATTTCCGCAGAGTAACGCCTGATTCTATCAATGAAATAAATGCTGTTCTAATGTCGGTCTACAGCGGCAGGCAATCCGTAATAATAGTATAAATGCGAAAGTAACTCTGTATGTCTGTTTGTAACCTCTTCACGCTGTACGGATTAAGATGAAATTGGGCATGGAGATAGTTAGGCTACTTGAAAGTGCAAGAGTTGCCGTTAAAATTCTACATCGATAACTGAATTTAGGGCGGGTGGAAGCTAGTAATTCACACATTTATATATAACTCCAAAACTCAGTTTATTCACAGCTTTTAAAACTTGCCGAATTTTTATATTCGATTGTAATTCACTGGCCAATCTCTCAAAAACCACTGGTTTGTAATAATAATACGATTCTTTAGCATAAATAAAGTAAGAACAAACGAATTGAAGTAACCGTACCCATTTCATTGTGTGCTTTGCTAATGGAAATATTTTGTTCGGATTCGAGCGAGAAATGAATATTACAAAATCCTATGGTTCTGTTTTATCGGGGTGTATACATATTTAATCCATTTAAACAAATTGTGAATTTAGATATTTAATACAAAACACGTACTTGCCTACATGATATGAAAAAAAGTTATAATGCTGTGCTTAAGAATAGACCATTTCATAAGAAAATATTTCTATGTAAGTAAAATGAGTATTTTCCTAATCATGCTAACTGAAGTAAAAAATAATATGTAATTTAAATAACTGACTATTTAGCTAAGTAAATGATTGTTTAGAGTACTCACATATATAATACGTGTATTTTAAATTTCATTACGTTAGATTGAGCTCACGAATTATTAACTTCTCTTGAGAAAAGTTATTATAATAGGTCCGAAAATCGAAATAGCTAAATTTGCATTTTCTTTACGTTTTGAGACCTGGAAAATCGTTTGCCAACAATTTTTTGAGTGATGTCTGTGTGTGTGTGTGTGTGTGTGTGTGTGTGTGTGTGTGAGTGTGTGTGTGTGTGTGTGTGTGTGTGTGTGTGTGTATGTACGAGTATGTATCTTAGTTTTTTTTTGCTCCTCGACATCTTAATAACCAATGGCCCAATTTGTCTAGTGACCATATAAATCGATATGCCACGTCTGAAAAGATTTTGAGAAAAATCGTCCCAGCGGTTTGTTTTTATCGCTAAAAAACTGATTTTATTAAAGACCCAAAAATTATTCTCAAGAGAATGTTGCTCGTGCGGTATTTGCTGCCAGACCAATTTTTCTGTTATTTTGTTAGTTGAATTTAGGGGTTAATTTGGTATGAGGTATGTATTCAGTATACTCATACTTGAATTTGGGGTTATTACTACTAGGCTTAGAGAAAAAAGCATTTTGCAAAATTCATCTAAGTACTACGAGGGTGGGTAGGTAGTACAAACTTCAATACATACCTTAAATTAATTGAAAATTAATTTAACTTACATGAATTTTACTGGGTTATTGTAACTATCACTTAACTGATACTTTTAAGATCAGTTTTAAGAAATTAAATAACCCAACATCAAGTTACATGCATTAACCATTTGTTCCACTTTTCTGCTCATTATAGAACTATATCAATTTTTCCCTTTTTGTCCAAAGTTCTAGAATGAGCAGCACATCACGAATTCTCAATTTTCATAAATCGTTACAATCTTTTAAATAGATTCCAGTCTGGATTTCGTGCAGCACATAGTATGTCGACGGCCCCAATAATGTCACTGACGACATTCGATGAGCCATGGACTACCGAAAACACTTCTTGTTCTTTTAGAATTTAGTAATGCATTCAATTGCGTTAACTATGATTTTCTCACGTCTATCATTCGCTCCCTAAATATATTCCAATTAGTGGCGCAATGGTTCCAATCGTACCTTCAGGGGCGTCAACGACGTGTACGAATTGACGAGTTTTACTCTGATTAGTGCAATGTTCATTCTGGCATGCTTCAAGGCGGCGTGCTATCTCCTTTATTATTCTCATCGTTTATAAAAAAATCTGTCTCAGTTATCAATTTTAGCCATGATCATCTTTATGCTGTTGATCTTTGGCTCTACAGATCTTTTAGGGTAGACGAATCTGTAGAGTATATAAATATGATGAATAAAGATCTTAAATCTATTATAAACTGGACTGAACAATATCGCCTGCTCTTAACCCTGCTAAAACACAAGTCATAATGGTAGATAAAAAAGTACTCTTAAAAATAGTTGTCCAAAAAAAATGTACCACCTTTAGGTTCAACGGGGTGCAACTTAATAATTGCCAGCAGGTAAAAAATCTAGACCAAATGATCTTCCTTGGTCACATCATGTCACCGAGCTCAGTAAAAAACTTTTCGGCGATGCGTGCCCTAAAGAGAATGAAAAACTTGTTACCGCAATCAGCTAAGGTTTCGCTAGTTAACTCCCTGTTGCTTCCCATAATTGACTATGCAGATTTATGCTATCCCGACATAACTGAAGAACTCCATAACAAACTCGACCGCCGACATATATGTATTTTATGTATAAAATTATATATATTTTATCCACCTTCTTATTTACATATTATACTTTATGATATTATTTTTATATAATATCTTTTATCACTAAATCTATTATCATTATTGAAGCTACAGCCATCTATTACACCAAACACTGCAAAGCCCCATTACCAAAGGTTATAACTGGTAGAAAATGTCTGAAGGCATTAAGTTTGCCTATGTACAAAATTAGTACAATATTTTTTTTATTATTGTTATAACTGAAATGGGAAATAGAAGTTAAAATGCATAAAAATTGGTTTTTGGCCATTTAATTAAAAATTAGGATTGATGTAAAACCGTAATGGACGAAATTGAGAAATTAACTTTGTTTAAGACTTCTGATAGTTTTGTAGGTTAAATAAACCATAATCAGTTTAAAGCTAAAGCGACTCCCTCGCAGCCTAGTTGGTAGTGAGGTCAGCTGCTGTGGGTTCGATTCCCGCACTGGACAAACATTTATGTCATATTATAAACAATTGTGTTTGTATTTAGTCTGGGTGTATTTAAAAAAGTAAAATTAATGCACTTGTGTCCGTTGTCTGGTATCTATAACACAAACTTTACTTACTTTGGGGTCAGACGGCGCTGTGTTTAATGTCCAAAAATATTTGTTATTACATGTTCATTAAAGCTTTTTTATTTAAAAAAGGTTAAAAAATGTAGTTTTTCAATTGATTTACGCTTTAATTGGTTGCAATGCTATAATCAGTTTCTCTTCACAAAAGGCCGCTCGTTCACAACTGATGCGGGCAATATCTGTAATGTACAATGGGTGGGAAATCTAAGTTAGAACTAACTGCAGCTGAAAGATAGTATTTGCGTTATCTTTCTGCATCATCATAATAAAGGCATGCATTTTAATTTCGCGAAAGTAGTTACGTTCTAATTCAAGATTGACGTAGACAGTAAATAGAAATAGCTGGATAAATATTCTAGAAAAAAGAATCAATATGTATATATGTAGGTATTTAGATAATTTTTGCCAACAAGTAGGTAAAAAAACTAGAAAAACATGTTCAGAATCAATATGCGTAGGTATATTTAGGTAATTAGATAATTTTTGCAAAAAAATTCCATGAAAAATCTTAAAAACCATGTTCAGAATCATTATGCATATATTTAGGTAATTTTTGCCAAGTACGTAAAACTGCTAAAAAAACATGTTCAGATTCAATATGCATAAATATATTAAGTTAGGTATTTAGATATTTTTTGTCAACAAGTAGGTAAAAACCAAAAAAATATTTTTAGAATTATTATGCATACCTACTTAAATTTAGGTATTAAGATATTTTTTTGCCAACAAGTAGGTAAAAATGCAAGAAAAGCTCTTCAGAATCAATATGCGTATATTTAATACTTTTTTCCGACAAGTAAGTAAAAATGCGTAGATATTAAAGTAGTTTTAGAATTTTGATAATTCTTGTCAATACCTAATAGTGTTATCCTAAAAAAGCATGTTCAGAAACAATATGTATGTATATGTTTAGCTATTTTGATAATTGTTGTTAATGTACCAATAAAAATCCTGGAAAATCATGTTTACAATCAATATGTTTGTTGCTAATCAGCAGGTAAAAATCCTAAGCAAGCATGTTTAGAACCAATACCTAAGCATATTTAAAATTATAAAAAATCGCTTTTATTCTTATTACAGCGTATCTATCTATTTTCAGTAAACATCAAACGACAAGACACTAGGATGCTGTGAAGCGGATGGCAAAGTCGTATTTTTCAATTTAATTGCCTGAAGTAGTACGTCGAGTATGAGGCAAATGATCACCAGACGCGCGAAGCACGCTTCCTCTAAGTATATCCAACTGTTGACCCGGAAACCTTGCTCGTTTGCTCATGGCCCAGAAAATAAATTTAATATAACATCTGTGAAGTACTCTTGTTTGAAATAACTTGGCAATTTTCAATTTTGCTTTTGTTGACAAAAATTTTTTTAATTTATACCTATTTAAGTACATCTTATATTTCCTTAATTTGTAGAAGGTATGTTGGGTTGAATGTTATATCTTAGAATGAAAACGTTGGAACATTTTTTTGTATATAAGATTAGTAAATACTATCATATCATAGGCTACGGTGACCGCTTACCATCTGGCGGACCGTTAGGTTTTTTGCCACCTTGTTGGTATAAAAAAAAGAAATTTAAGCCGGAAAGCATCTACTTTGGAAACTTAAAAATTTATAAAGTTAAATTAATAAATAAAACAAAATAAATTGTTTTAATGTTAAAAAAATCGTTTGTTTGTAACACAGAGCTATAATTTAAAACAAACCCTGAAATATGAAAAAATATAATCCAAAAAACTATGACGGTGGGCTGATTGAGCATGTTTGTTTGACTTTTGGGCAAAGCGAAGCGATTGCGTGCTGTACGGCGTGGCATAGGGCATCGTCCAGCCTAATAGACTTACGGCCGTTGGTGACATGGATTTGGCATACAGGTGATTAGAAGATGTTATCCACCATAAAGATGCAAAATTAATTCACCTCAGACATAAAGTAAAAAATTCAACAAATTAAACTACATGGAACATAATAACTAATGAAACTGGTAAAGCTAGGAATTCTTGTCAGGACTTTGAGTTGATTGTAGATAATAGTAGTTTAAAAACAAATTCTGAGGTAGCAGTTGCCTTTGAATTTCTTTTTAGTAATATTCCATTCAAAACAACTACAACATCTTATAAGTCCAATTTTAGCAGAAAAATAAATAAAAACTAATGTTCCTAAATTTAAAGTTCCCTTTGTATTTAAAATCACTCTACATTCATTTAAAATATTAGAAATAAAAAAACACCACAGACCTTTGGGGACTTTCTGTAAAAACTATAAACTCAATAATTCATGTTATAGCGCAACCCTCAGCCATAATTTTTAGAAGTTGTGTGTTTCCTGATGAGATGAATTTTAGCAAAGTTATACCTCTTTTTAAATCAGGTAGTTCAACAGATCCTAATAATTTACGGCCTATTTCAATACTACCTGTACTCAGTAAAGTTTTTGAAAAAATTATACTTTGTCAAATGTTAAGCCATTTCTGTATTAATGACCTACTTAGTAGTAAACAGTTTGGCTTTATGAAAGGCCGTTCCACTACCGATCCCGGAGTGGCACTATTAAAATTAACACCTTGAGGATTCGCATGATGCTCTTGGAGTGTTTGGTGATTTATCAAGGCTTTGACTGTGTCGAACATGTAAATCTCATCAGGAAGCTACATCACTATGGTATTGGAGGCAAAGCTCTCGACCTTTTGACCTCCTACATGAGTAGGAGAGTACAGAAAATGGATGTCAACGGTGAAATATCTCCGGGATCAGCAGTCACTATGGGAGTCCCTCAGGGCTCAATTTTAGGTCCTTTTCTATTTCCTATTTACATTAATGATCTCCCATATCATGTAAAAAACATGACACCTCTTTACTGTTTAAAGTAAAGAGACGACAGACATGTTATATGAATTAAATAATGCACTTATTACTTTAACGCTAATAAATTGTTACTTAATGAGAAAAAAACCAATGTGTAAAATTTTCACTAGATACAAACATGTATTAATATTAATGGTGAGAAATTAGAACTTGTTGATTCAACAGTACAGTCTTTCTTGGCATAACGCTGGACTCCGAACCATAATGGGGTCCCCATATTCATAACTTAGCCAAAAAAACTTAGCTCTGCTGTGTATGCGATCAAGAAAATAAGACAATTGACCGATGTCGACACTGCAAAAATAGGACATTGTAGCTATTCCCATAGGGGTAGTGCTGCTGATGTAAATACAATATTTTTGTTACAAAATCGGGCAATTCGTGCTATTTATAAATTAGGATCTAGGATATCTCTGAGGGATAGGTTTAGGGAAGTAAAAATTTAACTTTAGCGTCGCAGTACGTATATGAAAATCTTTTATATGTACATAAAAATATCAATAGTTTCAGCAAGAAAAGGGACGTTCATAAAGTAAATACTAAAAGTAGAAATAATCGTTGGTGCATGATACACGTCTACACAAAATTAGTAACTTTTTTATGGGCAATGTATATAATTTTACAACAAAGTTCCCATTTATATTTAAAAGTTATCAGTAAGTAAATTTTAATCTTTTATCAAACAACTACTTTGTAAAAAGCATACAATATTAACAATATTTCAGACTATGTAAATGATAAAAATCCATGGGACTGAAGATGCTCAATTACAGGACGCATAGGTAAACCAAATTAAAATAGAAATAATATAAAATTGTACGGCTTTCACTTTTTATTTAAAACATTGATTGTATTTGTAGTTTTTAAGATTTTTTTTAAAAGAGTAACTATCGAGTTTCTTGCTGGATTTTTCGCGGTAGAAATCAACAACATTGTGAACCGGATTTCAAAAAATAGTATTTCTTCACTTTGTCGATTTAAAAGTGTTTGTTAAATCCTAATTTGAATAAAAAAAAAATGACTTTCACTTTAAACCTGACAACGGAAATTGTACAGCAGTGCACTAGTAGTTGAAATCGTAATAATTAACCCCCATGCCACGTAAACAGAGTAAAAATTTGTTAACATTATTTTTATTAAAATTTGTTTGTCTGCTTTTCATTTAAGAATTTTGAGTTGCCTATAGAAGCTGTTATATGTACGTTGACTTTGGGATAACTTGGTAGATGTAGATCACGTTTCTTACAACAGCATAGGAATATGGGTAACTCTAAATCCAAACAAATATAATTTTGTGAAAGTTCGTCAGTTTTTTTGTACGTAATTGCTTAGTGTCGCTTCGGAAAAACCAGATGAGCTGATTTTTGGCATAGAGATTGTTGAAGAAACAGAAAAGGACATAGGCTTTTATTGGATAAAAATCCCGGAAAAATTCAAAAGTTCTCGGAAATACCTATAATTCCCCGTGGACGAGCTATAGCAACTGCTATAGCTTGTTATAGAACACCTATTTAATATAATATAGGACTCACAGGTGGAGTCGCGGACAAAAGCAAGTCTTTAAAAAATGACTGTAAAAACTCTAAAAAAATATATGTAATTTTTTGTAAGCTATATATTGTATATATAACTACTAGAGACTTATAAAGTCCTAGTACTTGGTCAAGTCCTAGGACTTAAACCTGCAACTAAGTGTAGTTAGGATTTTCATCAACCACACTTGTGCCTCGATAGCTCAGTGGTAAAGCACTTACACAGAATATAAGGAGTTGCAGGTTCAAGTCGTGGCTTGAGGCTAATCTTTTGACTGCATCTTTGCTATGAAAATATTTATTTATATTGATGATATAGCCATAGATATGGCATGTTTGATATATTTTCTTCTTGGACACTAACCTTCAGGGAGCCATAAAAGAAGAACGATTATTTCTATGTATGTGTATTAAATTGTATTTCTATATTATATGAAGATTTTGTGGGTGTTTCTTAGATCGTACCCGTGGAGGCAACTCTGCTTTAGCTTAGAAGATCCTGACGTCTACGCAGCCGCAGTCACTGAGACAATCCTCGCTGGTATGAAATGTTTTATTTGTAACCCGCGAGTAGCTGCCTGCGTCAAAAAACGTCCATGGTTTAATCGGTCTTGCAGAAAAGCCAAAATTCTTAAGCAAACTGCGTATGAGGCTTGGACTACGGCTCGTTATAATAAGGATCCGAATATTTCTGAGTTGAAACGCAAATTAAATGCAAGCACAGAGGCTTGCTGTCTCCTACTACTACACTATTTATACTGCATATCAATGACATGTTGGACATCAACTACATACATTGGTATGCAGATGACAGCACTAGAGAAGCTTATAACATGGTTCGTGCAAATATCTCTCGTCCCATTGTGGAGGAAAAGCGCGGTAAACTTGTGTCTCAAATCGAAACAACACTTCCCAAGGTCTCTGACTGGGGACGGGAAAACTTGGTCCAATTTAACCCTACAAAGACACAAGTCTGCGCGTTCATCGCTAAGAAAACCCCATTTACTGTGGTCCCACAATTCCAGAACACTCCCCTCTCCATGTACAAGAGCATTGGGATCCTCGGTGTTGACATCTCCAGCGATGTAAAGTTACGAGATCATTTGCAAGATAAGATGAAGCTGGCGTCCAAAAAACTTGATGTACTCAACAAAGCGAAGCAGTACTTCACGTCGGGGCAAAGGATGCTGGTTAACAAGTCGCAAGTTCAGCTTTACATAGAGTACTGCTGCCATCTCAGGGTGGGTGCACCTGGAAACCAGCTTGGCCCTTTTGATGCGGATCAACGACAGGCTGTGAGAATTGTAGAAGATCCCAAATTCACTTGCGGTATCGAGTCCTTAAGTCTGAGTAGAGACTATGCCTCCCTGTGTGTGTTCTGTTACAATCTTGCACAATGAGATGTGTTTTGAGGAATTATTCAAAATGATGCCCACGGCTACTTTTTACCATCATACCGCTAGTCATCGGTAGGGAATTCATTGTCATACTTTAGAACCGAAATGGTCGCGTACAGTGCAGTTTCAGAGAAACTTCCTTCCGTGAATGCTAGGGTTGTGGAAGGAACTCCCTGCCTTGGTTTTCTCTAAGGACTACAGTATGGGGTTCTTCAAAAAAGAAGTTATTAGATTTTTGAAGGTTCGGCAACGCGCGAGTGATACCCCTGTTGTTGCCAAGCGTCCATAGGCTACGGTGATCGCTTACCATCAGGTGGACCGTAAGTTTGTTTGCCACCTAAGTGGTATTATAAACAAAAAAGATTGATGTACTAGGACTTTAAAAGTCACTAGGAGTCGATATATACATATATATATATCCACTGTTGCGTAGTCATAGTGTTTAGGTACTTATTACATTATATTCGACACTGGCAGTGATTGTGGATAAAAGCTTATTAAAATTAATCTATCGTATTTTTGCTTTGCGAGAATCGGCAGTACCTGACTACAGCACTGGCATCATTAATCAATCCACATAAAATTCCCATCTAGATGAATGAAAATGTTTATTACATTACATTCGACAAAATGAATGGTTATTATCAGCTTAAAAATACATATTCAGCTGTCAAATCCTTTATTCTCGTTTTATCAAACTGATGTTATGTAATAAACATCGTAAATATTGATGGAAAAAATAAAATGCACGACCAAGTGGAAGATTATCAGATGCTGCTCTAATATTTGTGACTTTTAAGGTTATTAAGTTGAAGATTCATAAGCCTATGCAATATTTGTGTCAAATAAGGCTATTTTACAATCTTTTTTTTTATACCGGTAAGGTGGCAAACAAGCTTGCGGTTAGCTTGATGGTAACCGGTCACTGTGTCACTGGTCACGGACACACACAAGTCACAGATGGACGCTTGAAACACTCTTTAAAGAACTAATAACTTCTTTCTTAAAGAACCCCATCTATGGACCCCTTAAGTAAAAATAGAATTAATTAAAGAAATTGACTTTAAATACAAATCTATTTCTCTCACGCAATGATAAAGGAAAATCAATTTGCAATGTTATAAAGCTCAGACGGTAATTGCTTGTTTTTCTTGTACACAGGAGATTATTCCGACCGATATATCTTTGGTTTTTCTTTTGCTTTGAAATTGGAAAAGTCACAATTGTGTATCGTATATTTGTATCTACTTGAGAAGAAATGATTGGGCAAAAAATAAAGGAGAAAATAAGATTTTAGAAACACACAAAGAATATTTGCGGTAAGAGCGTTTTGTGTTTGATTTCTTTAAAGCTAGGTATGATTTGATAATTATATTTTGCTTCAATTAGAATTGATACCAATGTACAATACAATAAAAATAATAAAATAATTAAACAGTGGCATTTCATGAACTTATAAGCTTTTTGTGACTTTGGTAAATAGTGGTCAAAAATAATAACGTTTCTTCTTTGTTACTACTTAACGTTACAGAGTAGATAGTTGAAAGGATGGAAAAGGACAAAGAGAAGAAGAAGCTTCATAGCTCGATGGAGCCAAGGGAATTTTTTTTTTGTTAGTGATACCGCAGCGAATTAGACCTTGACGTCGCAAAGGAACGGTAAAGTGGGTTACTTTTGGCAAAGATGCAGCTGGAGGAACAAATAATAATACAAAATACTTTTAATTCCAGTTAATTAAGAGGATTCCGAAGTGATCGTGCGTTAATTAACAAATTATGCGAGGGTGAAACCGCGCTGAAATGCTGGTTAAAAAAGGATAGTATATAGTAATAGACAACAAATAAAGAATAGAATTGTTGTCATATAGGTACAACTAAAAAGACTTAAATTTTGAAAATTAAACTTATGTTACGAGTGTTGCTGCTATTTAGGTACACTAATATAATAATAATAACATACACTGACTAGCCAAAAAAAAACTCGTAAACAACTCATGATAGCTCTATGATATGAAGCGTATTTAATCACTTGTTTAATCATTTATGTATAGAATGAAACTCTCTTAGTTTATGAAATATCGTCGTTAATGAAAGTGACCAGCTATTTTTGCTCGTCAATGTATACAAACGAATATCTCACACACCGATGGGCACTATCCATTGAGAGTCAGGGAGAGGCATTGGCATGTTGCCTGGACATAGCGAAGGCGTTCGATCGGGTCTGGCACCGGGGTCTTCTATCGAAGTTGCCATCTTACGGAGTGCACAAAGGTTTGTGCAAATGGGGTGGCTAGTTTTGTGTTGTCTCCTATGCTGTTTCTACTGCATATCGGTGGCATGCTGGACATTAACAACATACATTGCTATGCAGATGACAATACTATGACACAAGTCTACACGTTCACCGCTGAGAAAAAAACCCCATTTACCGTAGTCCCACAATTCCAGAACACTCTCGTCTCCATATCCAAGAGCATTGGGATCCTTGGTGTTGACAACTCCAGCGATGTTCAGTTCCGAGATCATTTGCAAGACAAAGTGAAGCTGGCGTCCAAAAAACTTAATGTACTTAACAGAGCGAAGCAGTACTTCACGTCTGGTCAGAGGTTGCTGCTTTACACATCGCAAGTTCAGCTCCATATAGAGTACTACTGCCAATTCTGGGAGTTGAATACCACCTTGGCCCTTTTGACTCGGTTTAACGACGAGCTGTGAGAATTGTTGACAATTCCAAACTCACTTGCCCTATGTCTGAGGAGAGATTTTGCCTCCCTGTGTGTGTTCTACCGCTTGTACAATGGGATGTGTTACGAGGAATTGATCTAAATGATGCCCACTACGGTTTCTTTTTACCGTCACACCGCTCGCCATTAGCAGGGAATTCATTCTCACACTCTAGAACCGAAATGGTCGCGTACAGTGCGGTTTCAGATAAACTTCCTCCCGCGAACGCTTGAATTGTGGAATGAGCACCCTGCCCAGATTTTCTATAAGGACTACAGTATGGGGTTCTTCAAGAAAGAAGTTATTAGATTCTTTAAAGGTCGGCAACGCGCGAGTGATACCCCTGGTGTTACAAGGCCTCGGTGACCACTTACCATCAGGCGGACCGTAAGCTTGTTTGCCACCTAAGTGGTATAAAAAAAGAATATCTCATTAAATTTCATTCTTAAACTAATTCTAAAACTAAAATGTTTGGGTGAATTAATGGAACGATTGTTTGGTTTAAACTATTGGATTTGGATAATACAATTATCGAAATATACAAGAACATCCGAGGCTTTAAACTAGTATAAAATAAACAAAAGAATAAAGCACCACTCTAGATGATTAAATCATGAATAAATAATGCGAAGTGGGTACAACTAGATTAGATATTTAGGGCCTAATTATTTTCTTGCGGCTTCACTTTGTACGTGTTTAGTTTTTGCACAAACTTAATCCGAACATCGTTAATATAAATGCAATTATATGACAAAAGTGTTTATTAAACAAAATTATTAGTAATATTTTATATTTATTCCAAGACTACGTGAAATATCATTTGGTTAATGTAAATAGCGCACAATCAGCTAGGCTTATCATAACAACACCACAGCAACTTAACTTAACATTAATTTTATGAATGAAATGAATATTTAAACTGTGACAATACTTTGAACGTTTGATAAATATTAATTATAAATAAATTGTAATTCAGAGGCAAAAGTACGATGACTATAATGCTTGAACTAATATAATTAAGGTTATGTACTAAGTAAATATTTCGAATACAAAATAAAGCATTTTAATTGAATTATATAGTACCTTTTTAAAAGGACGTATGTGTAAGAAATCTATGTTACTGCAAGGTTTTTCAACAGTATCAAACGTATTCATCTTAAAAAAAAAACTACAATAAAATCTAGTATGTACAAAAGAATCATGACGTTGTCAAAACAAGATTGCATCTATTTAAATAGACAGATTCTTGTTGGAAATTTTTTTTACTCAAAACCTATCAAAGTCTATTATTATTAAACAAAACGAGTTTAACTTTAGTCGAGTTCGAGAGGTAAAGATATTTATGAAAACTTTTGTTATTAATTTTTAAACAATTATCTTTTGATATTTTCACATCATATTGGATTGGTTCATTTATTTGTTATCTCGATCTTGTATATTTATTTGTTTACAGAAGAATTTGGCATAATTTTATTTAGTTGAATGTTGCTTTGACAAATTCCTTAGTTGGATTTGGCAATAGATTTTTGTTTGAATTTGTGCTACTTATTTAATAAGTACTTCGTAAGCCTTCCTCAACTTGATACAGGCCGAGTTAGAATTTTAACCACAATTTGAAACAGCTTGCGTGCCATAGAAGCGGGTTGCGAGCCAAATTGTGTCTATTACTGGTAATAGAGCACCATGCCTTGCTAAATCTAATTAATACCTTTAAACGAGCAATTCTTGTACATAGATATATATAATCTGAATCGCGGAAACGGATTCAACGATTTTCATGAAATTCAGTATGCTGGCGGGGCTTTCGGGGGTAATTCATCGATCTAGCTAGGTTTTATTTTAATCCGTGTTTTCAGGCAATGATAAACTGAAAAATATGTGTCCATTAGCTTCCTGCGGCTCTAACCAGGTCGTCTGTGCAGATGTACTACCAAATGGTAGGAGACCTTCCCACGCTGCGTCTTCCGATCCGTAATCGCCACTCGAGAACTTTTCTTCCCCCATCGGTTATCGGTATGACGAGTGACGCAGTCTGCCCATTCCCACTTCTGTTTGTTAACTGTTTTAGCTATGCTGGTGACTTTGGTTTTTCGGTGAATTTCCTCTGAGCTTATTTCAGAGGCCAACAGTAAGAGATTACGTTTCTGTACCTTAAGGCATCACTGGCAACACACATTGATAATAGATTTTCGTCTTTAGACGAAAAATTTAGTATTTTGGACGAAAATATGTTGCGTGGTTTCCCGAACGCTGCCCAACCGAGCTGGATTTGGTTAACCTCTTTCTTATAGTTGGCCCTACCTTACTGGACTACTTGCCCTAGGTATGTGTATTCGTCAACAACTTGGATAGATGGACATTGAACATAACCTTCGTTTTATCCATATTAATTTTAAGGCCAAACTGTTGGCAAACTCTGCTGACGTCTCTGAGCATCGTGCCTAGGTCTTCCAGCGATTCTGCTATGACCACTATGTCGTCGGCAAATCGAAGGTGAGTGATGTACTCGTCATTTATGTTGACGCCACATCCTTTCCATTCCAGAAGCTTAAGCACATCTTCCAACGCAATAGTGAACAGCTTTTGAGAAATGACGTCTCCCTGTCTCACACCTTTCTGTATAGGTCTTGTAGTCGGACAAACATTGTGGCTCTGTTACGCAAACACTTTAGCACTTCGATGTACTGATAGTCAATGTAGCACCGTTGAAGGAACTGTAGCACCGCCCAGGTCTCGATAGAATCGAAGGCTTTTTCATAGTTCACAAACACTACGCAAAGAAGCCGATTATACTTCTCTGTCTTCTGTATTATCTGGCGGAGCGTATGTATATGTTTCATGGTACTAAAGCCTTTCCAGAAACCGGCTTGTTTGGGAGGCTGGACTTCGTCAAGCCTGCGTTCGAGACGATTCGTAATGACCCTGGAAAACAGCTTATAGATATGCCCAGATGTGAAATAGTTTTTTAGTAATGTAAACTCTCCTATATATGTAATATAACATTATGCAGAAAGATCTCTTCTCCGGAACCACTGCACTATTTTTAAGTTATGTATATAAGTATTATGAAAAAATATGCGTGTCAACTCCGACGCGCGACTGAAATTTCAACTTTAAGTGCAATTCTCTTAGACCCTATATTATATAAGACCCGGTGCTTGTCATGACCAATCAAACGTGCCCAAATTCGATGTTGTTGTGCGTTACAGAGTTTAAAGAGCCACTTTCTTGCTTCATCATCAGACTTTAAATACCATCTATGACCAGAAAATTTGTCAGGACAGATCAAATAAGCCCAATTTCTTCACCATCATTGAAACGATGAGCCTATAGAATTGTGTATGTGGTTTAAGAAAAAAAATATTTAACCAAGATCTTTACAATTTAACGGCTGGCCAAGTGAAAGAATGCGAACGAATAACGATTTTCAATAACGAACTGAGACAAGGAATTTTATTTTAATTATTTTTATTTATTTTTATTTAGTACCTGGAAAACCGAGCTTTGCTCGATTTTTTTAACAACGCCATCTTTTGTCAAGTGGTAGCCTAATATCACACAAAATTAATGTAAGATTTTATATTCAAACTTAAATAATTTACGTTTGATAAGTTAAAGGAGCACTTTAAAGACTAAAAGCTAAGTAGTAGTGTTATGACTTTGTTGTTAACTTTATAGTGTTGGTAGCGAGCTACCGGGGGATGCACCACATGCAATCCGCCTGGTTTTGGTGGGGTTTCGAATGTGTGTGCGTGTGGCGCACGCGTATGGACGTGTATGTGTGTATATACATATTTAGATAGATGTTGTGTACTTGATTTGGCTCCTGCATGGCTAATTGGTAACAGGTGTTCATCCGAGTTTCTTGTCACTTCTTCTCCCCTTAGACTAGTTTTCAAAGTGATGGTAGTCTAAATAATCTGCATTTTTAGCCAGGCCGTTGTCTGTTTGAATGTGTGTGTGCATATTTATATGTGCGTGTTTGTCTGATGCACCCGCTTGCGTTCGGAGCCCTGCCGCTATCGGGCGGCCAAATGAGGATAGCATCAGATAGGACCTATATAAGTCAATTTATGTATTGTTTTATTTTATATATCTGTTATTTGTATTTGTATATTCATATATATGTATTAATATATGTATCTGTGTGTAAATATGAATATGTGCATTTATGTATATTTTATTATATCTTTAATATGTACAAAAACACTTATTTATATATATACATGTTTGTAAAATGTAAACATGCATGTGTATGTATATGTACGTCTGCTGTGTAGTGATATATGATATATGAATTTATTTTTCTCGGGAGTTATTTTAAATCCCGTCACAGAATAATTGAAGACTAAACGTATGCAACCTGAAAAACATTAGGCATTTTTTTTTAATTAAACTATTTACATTGTAGATCTTGTTTATTAAGTGTATCAATACAAAACATGTATTTATTAGTTGATTTACTATAATATTATCTTTTGTTTGTGGCTTTACAAAGAGGACCTATTGGACGCACGCAATAAAACAGTATTGTAATTAGTTTGTATACGCCCCCGAAACCCCCTGCATTTCATGAAAATCGTTGGAGCCATTTCCGAGATTTAGATTACATGCATACAAGAATTTTTCGTTTAAAGGTATTAGGTTTGAACCTACTTCAATATTAATAATGATATGTTTTAAACTAAAAACTGCTAAGTAAACTTTAAACTTTTTGAAGCAAATACAGTATTCAACTGTCAAAAAAATCATAGTAAAAAAAGAGATTACTTGCATATACGCCCTCTTACAAAAGCACTATGTAATTCAATTAAAATGCTGTCTTTTATATTTGTAATAAGAACTTAGTACAAGGTAACTGACCTAAATTAAATTGGTTCAAGCTTTATAGTCTTCATACTTTTGAAACGAGAGTTTTGTTTTGATGTTACGTTGCCAAATTACTTCACTGACCTTATTTTACTGATGCAACTGCAAAAAAGTAAAATAAAAAAACAATTGTATTGTTGTTGATGATATTCTCAATATGACTTACTTTCAACAGTTTTAGATATAACACAATATTATTTAACAATAGCAGTTCTTCAAATGTCTACTGTCAATAAATATCCACCAATGGATAAAATAGAATTTTTTTTGTAATTAAAAGTAAATAATAAAAAAACCTAACATTCAAAAAGTGTTTGCCCGCGTGGTATAAATGGAGATGCTAATTCTTTGAACGAAGAAAGAGCTTTCTTGTAACCCGCAGCTGCTAATTTGGGAAAATTGTGTCCGCTAAGTCCCCATGGGCCGAGTGTTTCTACTTCACAAATCCCATCCCAAAAATCCCACTAATATTATAAATGCGAAAGTTTGGATGTTTGTTACTCAATCACGCTTTAACCACTGGACAGATCAGAACGATACTTGGCACACATATGTCTTCGGTTAACTAGGTAGAATAGGACTAGTCCTAGAATAGGACATAAACTATTTTTCATCCTGGGAAATTCAAAAGTACCGGCGGGAATAATTATAACGTTTGTTACGCAATCCTGCCAAAACGGAGCATCCAATTGAGCTGAAATTTTGTGCAGAAATAGTTGAAGATACGGAGAAGGACAAAAACTACTTTTATCCCAGAAAATTTAAAAGTTTCCGCGAGAGTAACGATAAAAAATGCTATAACAAACTTCTTTAGTATAATAAAAGCGTAGGCGTAAGAATCTCACGCCGATAACCAAATTTAGGGCGGGTGAAGCCGTTGACAAAAGATAGTATATAGTAAAAGGTAATAACATTTTTGTTTGTACAATGTTATACATTTCCAAGTTTAAACATTATGCGCATTTTAACAAGGTTCAATTTTCAAAAAACAATGGCAAACTCTTTATACATGATCGGATGATAGGCTTAATGAACGCATTTACTGGCACATATCAAATTTTTTCCGCTGTCGGTATAAAAAAAACCCACAACTATTGAAAAAAAATTGGGTAAAGGAGTTTACAGGGTATACTAAGATTTTTTGTTCATATGAAAATATACACATTTTCCAAGAACTACTCGTACCAAGTTCAGTCCTGTCAGAAAAATTAATTATTTTACACTATTTTGTACTACTCTCATTCAAGAGTCGATCATCGTTTTTTTCTGTTTTGAAACATTACAACTACTTATGTTCGTAGTTAACTTTCTGCAGTACTATCATTATAAATGGGTGGTTAATGGGCCTAACTAGAAAAGTATAGTTTATAAGAATACAATAAAAAAAGAGGTGATCAGAGATATAAAGAAAGGCAATCGTCGTCACGAACAGCTCGGTGTTTGCAATATTCACTTTTACCCAATGGTGTTTGAGAACATAGCTGTGAAATAAAAACCAAATGTAAAAGAAAAACGTAATACTTTTTTGCTTTTGAAAGCTCAAGTAACTCAATATTGGTAATATTTTTAAACCAGTGCTTCTCAATAAATAATACAAAAATCTGCTCTCGAGTTACATATCAATGTTTATTGAATGTGTATTTCTGCTGGACCGGAACTCCCAGCGGATTCGAAGTCTGCAGAAAGATTTATCTACTTTACTTTAATATAAGTATAAAAGTCAATATTTAGGATTGCGATATGTTTCTTATAACATTTCGAAATTTTGTTTTTTATTTTGAGTACTTACTATAGCTTTTGCCCGCGGTTCCACCCGCTCTAAATTCGGTTATCGGTGTAGGATTACAATAGCAAGTCCTCAATTATCATAGAAAAAAAAAACGATTCACACTTAACGTTTTCAAGTAGCCTATATCCTTCCCCGGTACTTAAAGTATCTCCATGCTAAATTTTATCTTAATCGGTACAGCAATTTAAGTGTGAAGAGATAACAAACAGACAGACAGTACAGACATAGTTACTTTCGCATTTATAATTGATATATGGATTTCAGAAATATTGTAAAACATAATACATACTTCCATAGGTAGGTACGACCAAGCAACAAATAGTTATTAACGGATTTGTGATTTGTAGTGAAATTTCAATTTAAAATTAAATCGATTGACTTCGTTACATGAAATATATAATAATAATAATAAATATTTTTGAACATAACCACAGCGCCGTCTGGCCCCAAAGTAAGCAAAGCTTGTGTTTTGGATACCAGACAACGGATACAGATACATATATATTACTTTTTTTTTTGTAAATACATACATATCATACATAAAATACACCCAGACTCTAGAAAAACACAAATGTTTTTTTTTTATCACATAAATGTTTGTGCAATGCAGGAATTGAACCCACACCCTCTGCTCTGCAGTCGGCCACTCTACCAGCTAGGCTGCGAGGGAGTATATAAACGAACTGAACGGTGGGCTTAAAATTTTTCGAAGCACATCACAAATAAGCCCCGAAAAGTCTTTGACTCTCAGTTCACCCTTTAAAGTTCATGAATAAGAGTCAATTTCAAAGTCGATAAACTATTTTTTATTTCTTTTAATTTTATTTTTAAATTCTTTTTCATTTTAGTCATAATGAAAAACAAACGAAATGTTCTATTTATTAACGAGCAAAAATCTTAAATATTAAACTGAGCTCATATGTACAAACCGAAGTACATTAACGATAATGTCTTTTGTTATTTATTCAGCATGTCTACCACAATTTGGAAGGCAATTTACCTCTGCCATTCAATAGACATTGGAGCAAGGAAAACATGTTTCTTTTATTATGAGCTATTATTAAATTATGTTTATCAAAATAAATAAGCGATTGTATATGTGTAAAAAGAATATGATTTTTGTATACCACTAAGCTGGCAATCAAGTATACGGTCCACCTGATGCTTAGTAGTCACTGTAGCCGTGGTCACGTTTGTAACGCAAAGGCCATAATTCGCGTGTTGCCGGTCCTTTAAAAATCTAGAAAGTTTCTTAAATAATCTCTATACAGTAGAAAGTCATCGACGGGAGCCCATTCCACAACCTATATACCTTATACAAACTCTAGCCAATAGTGACTTTGGTCACATAGGTTTTGGAAAAATCAGACTGTTGTAACATGTGAATAGCAAAATAAATAGCCAACTTCCTATTTGGAAAAGAAACTATATTGATCACGTCACTTATTTTGGCGTACGTGATTTGAGATTTATAATTTATTATGACTCCATTGCGTGTAATCGATTTTTGGATGTAGATCAATTAAAGTTTACACACCACATTTTATCTACATAGGTAAAAAGTTTTTTAAATTTGTTTATACTGAGCAATTAATGGATTGGATGGGTATTTATTTTTGAGTCACTCAAGTATAAAAGCAAGCTTAAATTGGAGATAAAACTGTTTGCTTAGTCGATACAATTTAACATGGGTAACACATGTTTGTCGCGTGTTTTGCTAACATGGCCTATAAGATTGTCTTTAGGCTTAAAAAACAACGTCTATGTATCTGCCTGGCTTTATTATTTTTGCTTGCATCTATATAATAATATATGTTTAGGGCTACTTATTAATAATTCCTTTTCAGCCTCATATGTCCCCACTGTTGGGGCACGGCCTACCCTCACCAAGGGCGATTTGAGGCACACAAGCGAGCCTTATGGGAATTATGGACTTATATTATGGACTCATATACACATACCTCTTTTCTTGACGTAGCCGGTTTCCTTACGATGTTTTCCTTTACCAAACAGCCAGTGGTGTGAATAATCAATGTATTTGCTTGAGAAATTAAAAAAAGACTTATTAGTACACGCCGGGCTCGAATCTACGCCACTCAGGACTCAAGGTGAAATCAAAACCCCTAGGTAACCACCGAAGTTCAAAAAACAAACCGAGAACATTCATAACGAAAACTAATAGTAACGAACTTCTTTTATAACTTATAGAAGCTCTGATCTAAATCCATTTTAATACACACAAGAAATTCAAAGTTGTTCAAAGTTAACGACAAAAGGAAAAGCTTCGTGGCCTATTGCCATGTCTAATCTGCTAGTTTGGAGCAAAGCCAAAACTGAGATTAGCAGCTATATAGTTGTACACTCCAGAGAATCGTTAACTAGCCTTAACTTATAATCTCGTTCGACTTTGTGAATAGTTACTAGTTTAACAGATAGCAAATTGTTTAATTGAAATTGCAACTGCGAACATCGTTAAACAAAAAGCATTTTAGCTTAGTACGTATTACTCATATTGGCACGGATTAAAAAATAAAACGCTAGTGTCGTATATAAAAAAAACGGTCAAGTGCGCGTCGGAGCCGTGCACCGTACCACTATATCGTTAAAGTCTGGATATTGCTTCCAATTAACAAACGTGTAGCGTGTAAATTTTTTTAACAATCTGGACTATTTTCGCTAGATATAAGCCATACGGTAATTTTAAATATTTATGGCCCGAGCCCGTCTCACCTTGGCCGGTTTTTATTATTTGTTGTTATAGGTTCTCTAGAAGTCACACTATAATCACTGCAACCTTAAAACCTTGTATGTGGGTATTACTGTTTTTATGATAAAGCATTTATAAACATTGAAAACGTGTAACTTGTATAAATACTTTCAGTTTGATTGTTTTGAACAAAATCAGTTATCAAATTTCCTACTTTATCTACGGAACCCTCACTTAATGCGTGTCGCACTTGGCCGTATTTTTCATTCACGGTAGCACGAATAAAGTCTTAATAAGTTTATTTTATTAGTTTTGTTTTAGTAGCACTTTCTTCTTTGTAGCAAAAGATTAACGGCGTAACTTGACATTTGCGTTGTAATTTGTAAGCTTACGAAAGAGTAATGAAATTGGATTTTGGAAAGTTATAATAAAAAAAACCCATTGAGTGCGAGTCTAGCTTGCGCACCGAGGGTTTTGTACAAACTAATTGTTTGTTTATATAGTTCTTCAATCATGAGGTCAAGTCTCACAGGTTTATGCCTTAACTATCAGTTTTTGTATCTTTCCTGACAGACTGATGACTTAGAAGCTTGAATTGTTTGCTGCTTCAAGGGACCGTAGACTTCAGTATTTGAAATTAATTTCAACTTGGTAACTTTACGCGCTCCTAAGAAAAAGGGTCTTGACAGACTGACAAACAGATGGACAACAAAGTGGTCCTATAAGGGTTAATTTTTCTTTTGAAGTACGGTACGTCATGGAAAAATCATGTTGAAACTTCAATCTACCTTGGAAATAAGAAATTGTTTGTATGTCAATAAGTATATTATCTATTTGGGAAACAAATCACATTTAACAAACCAAATAATGATAAAGATATAGAAAGAAGAGTTACGAATACCTGAAAAAAATCCTGGTCCTTAAAAGAAGTTCTGAAAGGGAATATGTCAATGAAAATAAAACAGAAAGTGATGGATGCCTGTATCATGCCAAATAAGTATGGGAGGAAGCATAACAAATTTCGGAAAAATTCAAAATATTCGCCATACAAAAATTTGACCGAAATCAGTCACCGATGCGTTTATCATATTTGAAAAAACTTAATGGTCACGTGACTCGAATGAAAAATGGCAGATGGACCAAGAGGACGACCGTTGGCGCGGTGGGCTGATGACATAACGCAAATAGCTGACAAACAGTGGATGAATACAGCACTAGGCAGGAAACATTGGTCTAATCTGGAGGAGACCTTCACCTTTGAAACGAAGGGTTCTTCCACATAAATGTTTTGTACTCATTACTTACGATTATATGATGTAATTAAAAAAAAAACGGCTTGCACTCCGGGAGTGCCGGCAGAAGTGAAAACCTTTACACACGATTCACGCTTAACATTCAAATATGTTACAAGACAACTCCTACGTCATATTTAATTGTACAGAACCAATGTTCTTAACACAAAATTTGCGCTTAACACTCAAATATGTCACAAGACATGTCTTTATCATTGTCAAGAAATAATAATGTTTGTTTATTTACTTTTTTGACGTAGTATATTTGACATCTCAATCTGTCATAGAATTAAAAACCCATATCCAACCTCCCTTTACTACTCATAATCGCCATATACTAATAAAAATAAAAATTATCATAGGCGTGGCATTATGGTTTCCGTCTTGCGAATTTTTATGGCGTGGCATTATGGTTTCCGTCTGACGATCAGTCTGACGCGAGTTTATCAATTTTTACCCATCCCAAAAACTAATCTAATGTAAATAAATCTGACGCGAGTTCCGTCGTACGAATTTTCTATGAATTTTCGATCAGGACACGTGACCTGACCCTGAACATTTTTTACCTATACCAAAAAAGTGCACAACGCCGCTAAAGAAGGTTTCACTTCAAAAATTATATTTTTGAAATTTGAATATATAATTTAATGCAACATCATGCATGTTGTGATAATATTTCAGCAGTCGTTAAGACAAGTCCCTTTAACTTGCCACTTGAAAACTCTTACAGGCAAGTGACCACTAGTTCAACAACATCCGCCAACTTGCAATAGAACAGTGTTAGATTAACACTTAAGCAAACCTAAGCCTCATCTGCAAGGAAAGGCCTGTCTGTGCCTTTGCAGTCGGGCGTAATTTAACAGTACAGTTTCTTTTTAACCGACTTCAAAAACGAAGGAGGTTTTCAATTCGGATGTTCATATTTTTTTGTTTTTTTTTTTATGTATGTTTGGGGATAACTCCGTCCAATATAAACGGATTTGAAAAATTCTTTTATTATTTAAAAGGGTACATTTTCGAGGTGGTCCCATATTAATGTAGTGAATTTAAAAGTTTAACTTTTGGTGAAAAAAAAAATTGGTATTAATATGGAAACTGGTGAAACGCCTTTAATGTTGATGATTGTATAAATTTTGTTACGAGTATGGATGATGACTAAAGTGTACAAAAAAAGGAATTCGTCACTCAAAATTAAATAATAGAAACTTTATAAGAAAAACAACCAACTGGCTTCAGAAAGATGTTTGTTGTTGAAAAGTTTTTATTTCTGTACTAATAGAGTTCTGGACGTATCTTCTTAGCGAAAAATAATGCCTTTGTCATGTATAAGAGGCTCAGTCAATACATTCTAAGACAGAAATAAAAGCAATAAGCAGTTTATTTTCTTTGTTTTTTGTTCTTCGTCTTAAATAAATAGACAGACTCAACTTACTTTGTTATTTGAAAATAAAAAAGGTTGTAGAAAATGGGGTTCATAGGGAAGATGAGTGACATTAAACTGTTTTTTAATCTCTTTTATTCGAAAAACATTGATTAATTCGCCTATTAGGCGGAAGAAACATGCGTGTTTGCTCCCGCTCCCGAAGTGGGCAGTAGTAATGAATTTCGATAAATTTTTGATAAAGAAAATTCGGACTGCGTCTCTACTCCTTTCAAAAATAGTTCATTAAATATAACATTTCAAAACTGTTAAAATGTTTCAAATGTAAATATAGTTTTTTGAAAAATTCTTTTACTTTAACACTGAAAAAAAAGGATAGCAAAACTGGTTTAGCTATTCGAAATTTATTTAGTAATAACCAAACTTTTGTTATAATTAAACAAATGATTCGCTACACGTAACTCAACACTTTATCTTCTCGTAGCTATTTAGTTAAGCAGCCCCCCAGTTATGTTACTAGTAGATAAGATTTTTGTTATTGTTAGCTAAACTTTTTTTTCCGTGACACATTAATTATACTTTTCTATTAATTTTTTTTTATGAGTTGTGTCTAAAAGCACATTTTTACGGTCGGTCACGAAATATTTTCAGCTCGGGCGACGTATATTAAGTCACTACACTCAGGATTTTACTTTAGAATCCCTTGCTATGATCGGGATTCTACTCTAAAATCCTCAACTACGTTCTGAATTCAAAATAACGCCCTCGTTATAAAAATCACTAATTTGCTCTCTTGTAATACAATATACTATTTTTTAATTTACTTTTAAGATTTTTCAAGTAAAACGAGATAAGAATTTAATAAATTCGTAGATTATTTTCTCTTACTAGTAACTTATTTTTTGTTCTTAGCGGAGAAGTCGGCCTAATTTGACAAAACATTTTTTATATATTTAATTTTATTACTTTTGCGTTATTATCTTTTAAGATTGGGGATTGGAGTAATTAAAATTTATTTAAAATTACTTTTTCGAACAAGCAGAAGTTTTCTTATACCCTATGGTCGTTGACCCCAAGGTTTGAACCGCAAACTTTTCAAAACTAAACTTTTACTCATAGTAGTGTATTTCCTACGTTTTTAGCAGAAGCCAGCAGCAGCTCCTGACACAGAAGCTGTACCAGTAAGATAAGTCGGTGAAAGGGTATCCACGCACGGGGCATCCCAAACTAATGGTCGACCCATCTTTCAAGGTAAAAGACTCATGCCATGAATATTCTTACCATCATCTATAAATGTACCAACAAGCTCTTCTTCAGGCAGGAGTGTTAATGCTCACTAGAGCTCTGCAGATAACGTCATTGAAGCTGCTGAGCGGAACATTCGAACTGCGCTCCGAACACATGATAAGCCATGGTGACCTAGGGTATCGATTATGTAGCCGGATTGACAACGATGGAGTATATTTGTGTCCGCTCCTACACGTAAACAAGTTGCAAGACGAAATGTGGAATTATCTATCAGGGTGCCTGTATTTGCAGATGGAAGAACCTGTAACCAAAGCCCTGACTCCCATGTTGAAACTGCAAGAAGACGAGCACGATCTGCAGAATTGACAGCCGTCTCCAAAATATTTTGCGGTTCAATAATACTATACTAATACTATTTTTATTGTTTAACCCTCCCACCACATAAATAATCCGCGTAAACTCCCAAATTTACTGTAAGGATAACACGCAAATATATATTTTTTCAGTATACAATTTTCTCTTAACTTTAAGTTCTCCAGGTTAAATTTTATCATATTTGCAAAAAAATCACAAAAAATATTTTCTTTAACTATATTGTATTTCGAAAATCGTTTAATACTAAGGTTTCCTTCCATCATATTGTCGTGTGATGAGCAAGTAACTTTTTTCTGCTACGATGTAATAAGATGAAAAAAAACCGGCCAAGTGCGTGTCGGACTTCGCACATTTAGGATTCAAATAGTAATGCACCAAATGTAGAATATAAGCCGTCCGAATGGCAGAATTATTCATAAGCAGTAGCTGAGTGAATCCCTTCTGTGCTACGCATTGGAACACAAAATCCAGTTAATTGTAATAGAAAAAACTGACCAAGTCCGAGTCTGGTTCGCGCAACGAGGGTTTCGTACAAACTTATTATAAGTAGATATATCTTCCATCATGAGTCTCACAGATTTATGCCTTAATTATCAGTTTTTGGATATTTCCTTTATTTGTAATGTATATAACATCTTGCTTCTTGCCGAATTTCATGATCTTAGGTCAGCTGGGAGTTCCTATCATAGTCATAAGTTTTGATTTATTTGTGTCACAATATGCGGCAAAAATTACCATATTTTGGGCATTATTTTTATTGTATTGATTGGGAAGCTTGTAGACTTTAGTATTTGAAATAAGTTTCACTTTGATACTTTTTTATAATAACAAATTATCGAATTTTGGATTTTTTTCTATATTTGTGATGTAAGACCTTGCTTTGTGTCAAATTTCATGGCTTTGGGACGTCGGGAAATAGTACCCCATAGGTTGTGATTTATTTTTGAAAGCCGAAATATGCGACAAAATGGCCGTATTTTTTAATGCGTTGACTTAGAAGCTTGCCTGTTTTACGGCTGTAAGAGGCCTTAGACTTTGGTATTTGATATTAATTATAACTTGATACCTTCCCGCGTTTCTGAGAAAAGGGTTTTAACAGAGAGAGAAACAGACAGACGGACAACAAGGTGATCCTATAAGGGTTTTTTTTACCTTTTGAGGTATGGAACCCTAAGAGTAAGGGAATTAGAAACCATCTGATTCATCAATATATTGGTATTTTTTAGCGAAATATATGTAATAATAAACATTATCACACTTTGTATGGGTCGACAAGATGCTTAGACTGTGAATTTAAAAGAATTTAGCACCAGCTGTTTGGTTGCAAAACTGTGTGACAGACAGCGGACAGACGGACACTTGAGTGACAGCAATAGGGCTCCGTTTGGCCACTTCGGGTTCAGAACCTTTAAATTTACCAGAAGATAATATATTTTCACCAATGTTAGACATAATTTTAGGTTGCCCTTTACAAAGCTAAAAGTAGCTCCTATAAACTGCAGGTGACTTTACATGGCTCCCTTTTGTAAGTGACCCGTGAAAGAATTATGGGACTCTTTTACGGCGACCGCATGAGAAAAAGAGAAGGCAGAAATAGTGACCTACTTCCAAAGATAGTTGTTTACTAGAAAAGGATGTTTAAATGTAAATAATCAATATTTTGTGGTGACTTTGTCTTAGTGTTCTAAGGATATGACTGATTTTTTTTATCAACAATTGATTTTTAAGATACAAAAAAATTTTAGTGTATGATTTGACCTATTTAGTAGGTATATACATAATGTTCATTTAAAAATTCAATACAACTATATAGGTAAACATAAAAAGCAAAACACTATCTTAATACAAAATTTCATCTAAATCATTAGAGCCATTTTCAAGATACGCAAATATATGTATGTGCCTACAAAGATTGCTCGTTTAAATATAATAGATAGATAACATATTTACTTCTGTATATGTACAGAAAAACTTGAGCCAATAATGCCTTATATATTACATCAGATTTAAAATTTAATTATGAGTATCAATTTAAATTTTATTTCTTTTGTATATAAAATATATTTTGCTTAAAGACTACTTTGGGTTTTAAGTAACATGAAAAAATGGATGTCATTTACCAAGTAAAGTTTTAAGTTTATTATATGAATATATTTATATAATGAATATGTTAAATTTACTAGATATAATAGAATTGGTTTATAAATAAACTATATAAATACCAACAATAAATATCTGCAGGAATTTTAAGTCCATGTAATATTTTTTTTTATTTCGGTAACAATGGAAAATATTATTCGAATAAAGTAACATAATAAATGTAACAATTATGTACTATAATATAACAATAATTTACTAAACAATCGTTTCGTTTTACTTTTTAAATAGTATTTAATACAATCAGAAATATTTACCAAACTAAAAAAGACGGTCACAGTTAAAAATAAAACTGAGGTAAAAAAAGTGAGATATACCTTTAAACAAATTGTTAAAAATGCAAATAATTTAAATGCATCAATCATTCAGTACATACCTCATTTGATGAATTTGTTATGAATGCTGACGTTCAACAAGTAGGCAAGAAACGAGAAAAAAAAACGGTTTTATATTTTTGACACAACACTACTCTAAAAAATATCACTTTAGATTTCTATATTGTTCACAATAACACTGTACGTTTATGAAATGTTTATTTTTATATGTCCGGAAATTTGCGTGATTTCGGACCGGGATTCAACGCAGCCACCTTGCTTGTCGGCGGTTGTGCTTGCACTGGTCTCTCTCCAGTTTTCCGCCCGCCCTGCCGTCCTCTATACCTGCTACAATACAGGTATACCCTACTCGTCCAGATGTAAGTAGCACCTATTGACGGATAGCTAACTCAAATTGATTTACCCGCGATTTACTATTAGTTTACGTCACGATTTTTTTTAATATATTTTTGTACATTGAAGTTGCGTTGGGCGGAATTTTGAGAATTTACGATGTTTATGCGTCAAAATGTGTTATTAATTTCATTTATGTTTTACGTTGCTGTGTCTGGAAATACATTTGTTTCTGAAGCTCGGAGTATCTTAAGCTTTCGTTAAGCATGCTCGTTTCTGGTTATTTTGAAGCCATAAAAGAAATTAACTTTATTTTCTGGACAATAAAATAATTTATCTATATTTCTATCTACACTAATGTAATGGGGATGTGTCTGTCTGTATAATAATATCTGTAATGGGGATGTGTCTGTCTGTATAATAATATCTGTAATATCGGTCTGTATAGTCTTAGGTCAAAGGAACAGACTTCAATGTAGCTTACGTCGTTTCATACATTGGGGTTCATTTTAAAATATACCTTATACCTTTTACCTCATAGTTTTTACCGTGATTAGCTGGGAAAATGAGTTCCCGATATTTCCTCGGCTAATCACGATAAGAACCTTGTGAAAAATTATGTTTAATAGTGATATTAACCGTGAATCTTTAAAACAGTATCTAAGTCCTTTGTCTAAAGCCATTTAGGTATTAGTACTACCGGTGGTATGGTGCATGTTATGATAACATTGTAAGTTATAGATGTTCTTAGTGTAATTAACGCGGACAAAATCGCTAGGAGAAGCTTAATTGTAACGAAAAAACTACCGGTGCTTGTAGCTTCGTCCAATTAAATAATTTTCAAATAATACAAAAATAATTTTCTCGTACCCACGGAATATAATATGTGCCTGTGATTTATCGCTTATATTAACCCTACCTACTTATATTAATCTGCTGAATCTCACCTAAAAAGAAGTTGATACGAAAACTTCGAAAGGCTTTCGTAAGCTTTGAAAGTTCGCGCAATTAGGTTTAAAAACTAAAACAACAAAAAGTAGCTGGAAGACCAAAGACCACCATATGATTTAAGGTTCCAAAAATAGAAACTCGACTAATACTACTTTTTACGTTTATTTAATACGAAACAAATCTGGCTAGCACATCGCACAAATATTGTGTATACCTGCAACCGGAAAAACAGGATATTTGAAAATGGCAAGAGGCTTTTTAATACCAACATATTTAGAAACGCGCGGTGTGCGTTCCTAAATATGAGGGCAATGATTTATTATGAAATAGAGTTGGTATGTTCGTTACTTTATTGCGCTTTTTATGGTTCGCTGCGGTAACAGAGAATGTCATATTTATGTATTGATGTCGGCAAAATGAACTTGGATATAGTGTGTCCCAATAACTGCAAGTTCCGATAGAAATGCGGTGTCTAAACTTTACATCTAAAAAAATGGGGAAAAATACAGCATATTACATATTCTACTTGACAGCTTTAGGTTATACAAGTACGTGCCTGAAAAAGATAGAATGATAAATAGAATGATAAAAAAATGTTTTTTATAATTTTCAAATACCTGCCGCATGTAACGAAGAATATTTTATTAAATCTGAATTTCTTTGAAGCCAAGTCATGGGAATATTCTATGCCAAGCCGTACCAAGATTATAAGTATCTATAAAATATATATTTACTTGAAATTGATCAAGCCAAGTATATAAAGCACTATTGTAAGAGGTTGATGAATTTTCATGGCCGAAGTTTTTCGATTCCAAATTCCTTTCATTTCCGCTCGGAAAATAACCCATCGGTCCCTGTAGGACCTCTGTTGACGTCAACTAATGTTGGTTCGAACACAGTATAATGTGGTAGAATGTACAAATTATTCAGTTGTAATGGTGGATTCAATTTCTTATTTATATTACCTTCAGATTTAAAGTTAAAATTGTGTTTTAGTAACAATGATTTGCAATGCAATAATGAAATTAAGAACTGTAAATAGCAAGTAAAAATAGGCCAAGTGCGAGTCGGATTCGCGCACCAAGGGTTCCGTACCATTATCTACAAAAACGAGCAAAAAAATCACGTATGCTGTATGGAAATATTTATTTTTTTCTGTTTTTAAGTATTTGTTGTTATAGCGGCAACAGAAATACATCTTCTGTGAAAATTTCAACTGTCTAACTATAACGGTTCATGAGATACAGCCTGGTGACAGACGGACGGACGGACGGATGGACAGCGAAGCCTTAGTAATAGGGTTCCTAATTACCTTTCAGGTACGGAACCCTAAAAAAACTATCCGACCTGAAATAAAAAAATAATCATAAGATCTGACCTTCATTACACTTATAAAGGTAAAAAAAAATTGTATAAATTTCATTGCGTGTTTAAAAATTTTTATTTTAAAAAAATATTTCACTTAAAAATAATTTTTAAACTCAAACTTGAAATTTTTAAACACGCAATTTAATTTATACAAAAATACCTAAAAAATTGGATTCACGCACCGAAGGTTCCGTACCTACCACCATTTATGTAATCTACAAACACAAACAAATGTTTGCAATATTTTTAGCTATATTTTTATATTTGATTTGGTTAAATGAAAGGTAAATTTCAGTTTACGATTTATGACGTATTAGGGGGGGGCACACATTTTACCACTTTGGAAGTGTCTGTCGCGCAAACTATTCAGTTTATAAAAAAAAAAATATTTGAAACCTCAATATCATTTTTGAAGACCTATCCATAGATACCCCACACGTATGGGTTTGATGAAAAAAATATATTTGATTTTCAGTTCTAAGTATGGGGAACCCCAAAAATTTAATGTTTTTTTTCTATTTTTGTGTGAAAATCTTCATGTGGTTTACATAATTCATCTACCTACCAAGTTTCAACAGAATAGTTCTTATAGTTTCGGAAAAATTGGCTGTGACATACGGACGGACAGACAGACAGACATGACGAATCTATAAGGGTTCCGTTTTTTGCCATTTGGCTACGGAACCCTAAAAACATCAGGGGTTATACTATTAGTGAAGTTCGCCTATTCAATTTAAATTGATAGAGGTTACATATAGCTCTTAGATAACCATATACATATGCACACAAAATCTCTGTAAGTAGGTACGTAATAACGGATACTAAATCATGTTTCTTTTCAGATTTATCATCAATATGAATTCTTCTGAATATTATAGGATAAATACCTACAACTGTGTGTCTGACAGTTATGCAATTTAAAATAAGTTTTGTGTTCAAAGACCATAAAAGGAAATTTACAAAAAGGGTTTAGGATTATTTAATCGTCGATTAGATAAGATATTATATTGTGGATATTATATTTTTGACCTCAAATCTGAACTTGAACTAATACAATAATAGTGCAGACATTTGATTCCTCGACCACATGATGGATACTATGTCATCAGAATAATAAATAAAATAATAATTCTTATTATAATGCTCTGGTTTTATTTGTAATAGTTATTTCAATATAGGTTGTTACTTATCTTGAGGAATATGGTTGCCATGTCCAAATTCAAGCAAGCTGAAACGAATAAGCGTTTTCTAAAAGCAACACCCAAGGTTTATTAGCCTGAATATTTTTAAAACTAGTGCGCTTGGCTGATTGAACTAATCCTTAACTTTTATTCTATGCGCTTTGCAAATCAACAACAACTAAACATCTACATTCAAGGTATTTTAAATATGTAACAAGTGAGTCGCCGAGATCCAATTAGACCCAAATTGAGTTATTGTAAAAACAAAAAAAAAGGCCGAACCTTTTTTCTTAACACAAGTAAGCCACTTCTTGCAGGTGGTCCTATATACCTTCATAAAGTCATTGGTAACCTACGGGAAAAGACCCCCGTTCCGCTCGGCTTCATTCTTAAAATTATAACTCGTAATGTTGACCTAGTCGGTCAAGTTTGGTATCATTTTCGGATAAATCAATAACGAAGAATTTATAGGTATAAAAAAATATATTTCTTTAAGCAGTTTCTGAGAAATTACACAATTTTTTCAACCAAATTTTTTTGTTTTAAGTCACGATAAATAATAAAATTTAGATTTTTCACAAATTAAAATTATGAGACACAATAAGTACGAAATAAAAATCGTTCAAGTGCGACTCGGACACGTACACCGTTTACAACTAACACAATCAAAAACAAAAGGTGTGCTAATTTTTCATTCAATGACTGACCAAGCCCGACATGCTTAACTTTTAATTTTCTTCTACAACAAATGTCTTTTTTTTTTTTTATTAATCCCTAGATGGCGCTGAGAAAAAAAATAAGATGGGCCCGTCTTACCTAAACTTGGCTGGTTTTTTTATTATTTCTTGTTATAAACAGGTCACACTATAAATAATCCCAGCAAGTTCAAAGCTTTTTTACGATAGAGCAAAAACAAAGAAAAAGTGTTTTTTGTATGACCTTGCTAAATTTGTTAGATTATGTGAAAAATTCGGGGTTCTACCTATTCCGGTCTGAAATATCGAGCTCTTTATTAAGGCAGATGGGTGGTTCCACAAAATTTGGTTAACTCCTGGGCTTTTTTTGAACGGATATTTTTAGATGATAACAGTTAATTTTTTATTCCATAATGTGGGAATAACATCTACTTTGTTGTATTTAAAAGGGCCAGTCATTTTTCTCAGTATTTTAGGAGAAATTCACGTTGTTTATTAATTAGTGTTCTAGGGACTGACGAGACATGCTAGGGACTGACTCCAAACACGGTTGTTATGTTTAATCACATTTTTATTGCAAAATTAACCAAAACAAAAATGATATAATATGAGAATATTATAACTTATTATTATTATAAACAGTCCAATTATAAGTAATTCTGTACGTATCCACAATCTTTAATCTATAATCAGTCCAAGTCTTAAAAATATAAAAAATACTCAATTATATTGAGGTAGGAAATCCAGTAAATATCTTCTTTGTTTTTTTATTTTTCTGAGAGTAATGCATTCTTTTTTTCCTGCCGCACAACGACTATTGTTGTCATCTTCATAAAACCTGTGAATAATTTCTTCAAGTCTCTTTCTGTTGCACTTAGCTTTATATTTTGTACGATTAAATCCCATCCTTTTGTTTTTAATAGCTTTCTTTCCAAATCTCCATATCTTATATTTATGTGCCATTGGACTGGACAAAATCGTTTCTAAGCAGGCTTTTTTCTGGTGTGTTTTTTTTTCTAAAATTTGCGCCTGAATAATCTCGCCAAACAATGCTTTTCTTACCAATTCTGCTTTCTGATTAGGGTGTTTTGCCATTTCTTCAATTTTACTTTTTGGTGTGAGTACTTTCTTTACTTGTATCATCCTACGTTTCAGTCTTTTGTTTCTTTGTTGTTCTTTTGCAAGTTTTTTCCTTAAATCATCAATGACTAAATTTTTCCTCTTCAGTATTCTATTTTTAGGGTTCCGTAGCCAAATGGCAAAAAACGGAACCCTTATAGATTCGTCATGTCTGTCCGGCCGTATGTCACAGCGACTTTTTTCCAAAACTATAAGTGCTATACTGTTGAACTGTGAACCGCATAAAGATTTTCACACAAAAATAGAAAAAAAACAATAAATTTTTGGGGTTCCCCATCCTTTGAACTGAAGCTTCAAAATTTTTTGTTCATCAAACTTATACGTGTGGATGATATTGTGGTTTCAAATATATTTTTTTTCTAAACTGAATAGTTTGCGCGAGAGATTTTACCACTACCAAAGTGGTCCCCCCCTGTAACTTCTAAAATAAGGGAATGATAAAAGTAAAAAAAATATATTATGTACATTACCATGCAAACTTCCACCGAAAATTGGTTTGAACAAGATCTAGTAAGTAGTTTTTTTTGAATTCGTCATAAATCGTAAACCGCAATTTACCTATCATTCAATCAACTCAAATATAAAAATATTTTTGCTTGTGTTTGTAAATTACATAAATGATGGTAGGTACGGAACCCTCGGTGCGCTAGTCCAACTCGCACTTGGCCGGTTTTTTTTTTCTTTCGTTGATCAATACTCCTTCTTCTCGCTTCAGCTCTTCCTTCCTCATTTATTACAGAAACGTCAGAAATACTTGCCTCGTCCGATGACGGCGGCGTATTTTGCTGCATGTATTTATAAACCTTTTGTTTTTTTCTATACTCTGATGTGAAGACTGTCCATTTTTTTCGTGCTTTTCTGTGTTAACGTGGAGTCATGTCCTTTGACCTTTTTCTTTTTCTTTTCAGATATTTCAGTCGTTCATTTTCTTTGTACTCTGCCAGTAAAAAAGGGTGATTTTTAATTTTTTCCAACCGTCTCTTTGCTTGTTCTAACTTTTTTTTGCGATTTCTTCTTTAGACAATTTTTTTTTCTTTCTAGGCGCCATGTTCTACAACAAATACGGCTTTTTAATTTAAAACCACAGATCATGCAATATGACCGTCAGTCCCTAGCTGTTGCGTCAGGCCCTAGGCACTTTTACAACGAGGGCCTGACGGCCTAGGGACTGAACTGAAAATAATCATCAAAACAAACAGGTGATCATAATAACAAGGCAGAGAAGGCTCAAACATACAATTAATAATGAGAACAATTATTAATTAACTATCTTTAAAACGACTTACCTAGGACCTGAGAGTTTGACTGGCACAGCACGTGCTTCCGCGGCAAAGTCGGCGACCGCACTAACAACAAAATGGTCGACGCAGCATAGTTCGTTCTTACAGCAAACTTCACATCTTTGCTTTCGTATGAGCAATTTGTGGAAACCGCCTTATGCACAGATATCGCGTATTTTTTAAATTTCGTAAGTGGCTAGGGCCTGATATTATTTATCGCTTACACTTTTTGACTTGAAATAATGTAGAGAAAAATATTGTTATTTCAAATTAAATCGTAATTGAATCCAATAACTATTATAGAATTAAAATTACGGTGAAACTTAAACTTAATTAGGGAGATTTTACATGGCTAGGGCCTGATATTTGGGTTGCGAAATTTCGATTTTTGGGATTAAAAAATATTGTGATATATACCAAAGTGAGTGTCCAAATTAAATGAGCTTTGTAATATCACTTAGTAATTACAAATTATAAATAAGATTAATATAATTGTAAATATAGATGCAATCACCAAGTTAACCAAATTTTGTGGAACCACCCAGATAGCGTAGTCTTAGTAATAGGGCTTCGTTCCCACCCTTTGCGTACAAAATCCTAAAAACAAAGTTAAGGTACATTTTTTCAATCTTTTCTCCCACACAGATTTCCTAACAATTTTTCCCTTCATCTACCATTCATGTAAATAAACAATGCACATGCTTCACAATTAAATAATACTCATTGGCACACGCTGGGTTCGACACTACCTACATACAACCACAGATAAAATATAAACCATTAGAAACCACCGCAGCTTAATTATAAATTAGCTCAAACTGATTTTCTAAAACCTTTGTTTTTTGTATTGTAAAAGTAGAAAAACATTATTGCTTTTCTGCCTTTATTATGTATGTATGGAATACACACCTACATCATAATGTCGTGGCGTGGACATCCCCTTCATACCAACTAGTTCAGACCTTCGTGACCAGGGGTCTATCTATTAAGTCTTTATATGTAGTCTTTATTACACGGTTGCTACGCTCGTAATTGAATAACCTATAGAGTACTTACGTACACCAAAAAGCAACATTGCTCACTTGTTTAAACCATTTGAATTAGTAACAAATAAAAACAATGAAATACCTGTCTAATAAAATGACTCTTTAGAAGTAATATGAAAACGTTTTGTGGAAATATTACGATAAAACTCCACCGAGAGCAATATATCACAAAGTCGCGGCTTCACCTTCTACGGTTTATCTTATTACTTTTTCAATTTCACCCAACTCTTATGTATCCCCAGTTACAGGATCAATGTATCAAGAAATATAAACCTTATATTTTATATAGTTTCATTTTACTGTTCATCTTCCTTACCTTCCTTCTTCGATGTGGAGACCAGATTTCGCATTATTGTATATCATTTCTCCAGAGTCATGTTTAAATATAGTCCCGTGTTAGTTTGGCGAAGCGCCGTATACTAGTTTTATACATCGAAGCACACTAAATGAATTTAGAAAAAATAAACAGAAGAAAAACACAACTGCTTCTTAAGATTCGCGCCAAAAACCTGTTCTCATCTTAATCATAGATTTTTTCCTCTCTCATACTCTGAAAGTAGGCCATATATTACCTAAAAATCGAAGTTCGACGAAGTGGTGCTAGGTGTATTTATTCTTAACTTGGTTGAAGATTTTTTGTTTGTGATATTTTCTGGTATAAGATACCTGGTTATACCAGATGTGTAGTTGAATACTACCAGAAAACCGCGTTTAAATAATTTTACCTAGTTTAAAAAAAAAGCGGGAAAGCGTGATAAGTGCAAATTCGGAGTTTTGGCGCGCATCTTAAGAAGGAGTGGTGTTTTCTTCTGTTTAATTTTTCTAAATTCATTTAGTGTGTTTCGATGTGTATATTTTAGCAGTGTTTTACGAAAACGTGTTAAGAATTGTGCAGCGAAGGCTCATGAATAGCGAATTAAGAAGAAATAAGCAGGACATGACGCGCAATTTCTGAATGATGCACACCAAATCTCCCGCCCAGCTTGGGACACAAAAACGAGGACGCGCGACGCCGCGATAAACTTGGATATGGCGCTTCGCCAAACTAGATATAAGCACATGACTATATATACACATGACTCTGGAGAAACGATATGCAATTATGCGAAATCTGGTCTCCATATCGAAGAAGGAAGGAAGGAAGTGCAAATTCTAAGGAAATTGAAGTGAATTAAATTTTTATACCTACCTAATAAACTGAGTTCATCAAGCGATTTGGAAATGAATTTAACGCATGATTTAATTAAAAAAGAGGCTCAAGTTGTTGTGCAAAACCTTTTTCATAATTTTGGCTTGTGTTTACTTTCTTCATATTCGAAATGAAAGGTAGAGTGTTGAAATCGGGTGAGAGAACTATTTCAGGCTCGCACTATTGGCGCTCTCACTTCGTGCAAGCGCCAATGTATCTCGTCAGAGATGGGTGCCTGTCATCCCTTAGTTAACAATCTATTATTTTCTACCTGCCTAATCCTGTCTTACGTCTGTAAATGGCAATTATCTTTAGTCTTTTATTTTTCCGCTCATTGCTTTAAAGCATGGTAATATCAGAAATCCAATCCAAAAAAAGCCATCAAAATGGTCGAAGCATCAGAAGCAAATAAAACATATAATCTTTTTGACACACTAAGTCGTACAAATTTATGTATTTTAAAAGTATACAAAAAATAAGACATCACTAGTTGTTGTCGATTTTAGGAAAACTTCCCAAAGTAAAAACTGTCCAAGGCTGGGCAAAATTTATTGATAAAGGTATTTTAAATACGATGTACAAAATATTGTAATATTGTATTTGAAACACAAAATACAGCATTTGAACCGTTTTTAATTAAAATACAAAATACATCAAGAGCCTTTGTTCGCAAAAATTTAAGTGCCCTAATCTAATTACAACTATGACTTGTATTGCTTATGCTCACACATGTAATATATCACATGTCACACCAGTCATATTTTTAATTTTAATTTAAATTTTTTGTATTTTTTTCCAATTTCTGTATACTTATTACATGCAAAGTCTAATATATTTGATCTTACGATGAAAGCTGCTAGAAAGAAAAAGAGTAGATAAAAATTTACTCTTATTACTATAAATAAGGAATGTTTTTAGAAAAATATAGATAAATAAAGTACAAAGTCAATAAATCACGATCGATAAATGCATTTATATGAAATGTAATTTAATGCAATAAGTATTTGAAAAACGAATTACAAAATACCTCGACATAACGTATTGAAATACCAATTACAAATAAAATTACATTTTTAGGCACTGTAAAGAGCTTCTGTTACGGGATATTACTTATTAAGCTGCTTGAGGTATATATCCTCCTTCCTCGGGAATCTTACCAGGTTATATGAAGGATACAACAGAGTCAATATTATATGTATATTTTTCTTTGTATATTCTTAAATGCTAGAGCGGCTATAAAGGATAAATTCAATTATTTAAATCTAATTAATATTCATGTTCCCACTTAACTCTATTTTCGGGCGAAGTATCTGGTCCTCTCATGGTCATCACTGTTTTGGAATATCCCTGTTTTTTGTGAGCATACATTTTACAAGCTAAAATATATGCCTGCCTAATATAACATAGCAACTATACGATTGAACGGCCATATACTGAGCCTTAACTCCGCGGTCTACACTGAATGGAGTTCCTGAAACTCAGCGTCAGCCTCAACGCTAGTCAGCATACGTATACTGGTCCCATTGTGGGGCTACGGGACTGTTTCAGGTGCGCTCCTTACACTCTTCCTAAAACCTCGCGGAGCATGCAAATGCTCCTTGGTGAGAGCGGCAAGATTTGATCTTACCTCAATCCAAACTGTTGCTGTGGATGCGAGACAAGAGGGTATTGCACCATATTACACCTGTTATCACGCGGGATATATCTATGTTTAACTTCTCTAGAGAAGTTATTGGAATAGGTCCGAAAATCGAAATCGAAAATTTTGTGTTTTCTTTACGTTTCAAGACTTGGAGAATCATTTGCAATCATTTTTAGAGTGATGTCTGTGTGTGTATGGTGTGTGTACGTATGTATGTATGTATGTAGACATATTTTGGCTTTCGATTCCTTAATAACTACTGGACCGAATCGCTCTGATGACATATCAATCGATACGCCACGTGATGACTTAGATCTGAAAGGAGTCTGAAATAAAATCCAGCGGTTCGTTTTTTATCCGTAAAAAACTGACTTTTTTATGCACGCAACATAAATTTCATGTATCGAGGAGTAGTAAAGGGTTTTCGAGGGTGCTGATTTCGAATTTTTTATCAGTTTTTTAAAATTCAAAATGGCGGATCCAATATGAGAAGTTGCATGTACGGTACTTGCTGCCGAACCAATTTTTATACAAAACGTTTATGCTTTTCTTGAAATTTACTTTACAAAACAAAACTATACATTTCGAATATAGCATCTGAAGCGGAAGACTGAACAAAAATGCATGCGACCCATCTTTGCTTGTTCCAACTAAAACTATTCCACATTCAAACATTTTACTTTTCTTAATTTTTGTCCCTACGCGAATATCAAACCTTATTTAGGAATGGTTTGTATTCTATATACAAAACGACCTATTTATTGATGCGAGCGGACATAGCCTGCTCCAGTTCCTACCTAGTAACTGAAATTATTAATATCGAATATAGAAACGGCAATGTTTCTATTATGAATGAAGCAAGACCAATAAAGATACAAAAAAAACATGTTTTTTTGAATAAATTTTATTGCTCATTAATTATTAACTTCTCTTGTGGGAAGTTATTTTAATAGTAATGAAAATCAAAATCGTTGAATTTGCGCTTTCTTTATGTTTTGAGACCATCGTTTGCCATCATTTTTAGAGTGATGTGTGTGTGTGTGTGTATGTATCTCCAGAACCAATTGATAGGCCACAACTTGACTTAGATCTGAAAAGAGTTTAAGCAAAATCGGTCCAGCGGTTTTTTTTTCGTTGAAAACTCTTTTTTTAGGACGGAAAAAATATTCTTAAGAGCAGTTAGTTGCTCGTGCGGTACTTGCCCCTGGACTAATTGTACCCTCACCTACTTATGATGATCTTCTGATATTAGAAATTTGTTGCATAATGCGGGCTTAAGCATTTTCTATAAGCCAAAGGGCTAAACAGAAATAGTGTAAGCGATACAATTTTTTTTTTTCAGTATATAAGAATAAAAATATACGTAAATATATATAAAATACATATAGCTACAAAATGATAAAGAAACTACATACAGTTTACAAATATAAACATAAATTAATGTCACAGAAATACTAAACAATCACAATTCAGTTTTCTTTTTCTTATGTTAGGATTCATCCTTACCAACGAGTGAAATAAGCAAGCATACCAAAAGGAAATCTTTACACACTGATATTTCCAGTCATATTACCCGCCGAGCAGGTGTTACCCATTCAAGATGTGAGTTAAAGTTCATAAAACGCTGTAGAATATTGCTTTTCTCAGGCCAACGGGACTCGACAGCAAAAACCTGTTTTAAAAAGTAATTTTCTGCTGAATCTATTTGTTAAATGTAGGAAATCACTTTCGACAGGTGACAAGTCAGTTTGAATGCTTTAACAGTCACAAAAGCGAAAAGAAAACGGTTATTAAGTTAGGGTTCCGTAGAATTAGAATTATTGCGGATATTTGAAAAACTTGTAAACCTACTGAGTAAGCGCCTCCTACTCCCATGCGTAATTCACACGTAAAGTTATTGTAACAATTAGAGATGTAATGATTTTATTTGCCATAATTAACAGTTCATATTCACTGCCTGTTTTATACGACTAACAACTTCATATAAATCATTTTCAATGGAATTTGTACGAATTTTTTACTTATCTCGTTATATAGGTGGTTACTTATTTAGCATATCTACTACTGGCGTTTTTTTTTGAAATAACTTAAAAACAACCATTCAGTTAGCAGAGGGGTGGGGGACACTTGACTATAAAAAAATGGTTCTGAATCGAAGCTAGACGAGAAAAAAACCATCCTTACATGCAGTGTGGGAGGACCCTGAATAAATTTTTTTTGAAGATTTTATTTTACCACATTGTTGGCGTAGTTAATATGTATAAATATATCCATGCTAAATTACATATTTCTACTACTAATAGTTTTAGACAGACAGATGGACAGCCATGGCTAAACTGAAAGGGTTCCTTGTTGACTACGGAACCTAAATAAAAAAATCATATTTCTATATCTCTACTTGTAAATTTTATTATACACTAGCTAACCCCGCGAACGATGTTTCTCTTTTTTTAATAACTGGCGCGCCACCTATTGTGAAAGGGTTGTACTTATTCAGAAACCTTTCCCGGCGGGTGCACAAAAACTTACCGAAATTTCATTACAATCGGTTAACCGATATATATCGGTATATACTAGTATAGATAACATTATTCCTTATAGTATAGGTTATATTGCCAGCGCTTGTATGGAGACCATTCAGATAGTGATCAAAGCATGAAACTTGGTACAGGTGAAGCTAAAATCAAAATTAGCAGATTAAGCCCGGTCCCCACCAGTTCCGCCCACAGAGGTGGGGAGGGAGCGTTAAAGTACGCTCACGCCGCTCCGCAAACAAAAAATTCTAACTCGTCCTGATTTCACCAATGGTCGCCTTTGGTATCATTTTCATATATATTGTGGATGAGGAATTCATATATAAGGATTTCCTAATACCTTTCTCCACAAAAAATGGAGATTTTAGCTAAAAGCTGAAAAATACTGCAAACTTATTTCCCTTTCAGCTGAAATTACGTGAGTAATACTTAGTTCAAGATTAAAAAATGTAAACAAACAGCCTAGTTATTCTCCTTAACGAAAACATATATTTCATATAAACTTATTCCACAAAAATTGCCAGATATATATGCTCAGTACCCAAGAGTTTGGGAGAAAAAGTTTCTCTGAAACCGCACTGTACGCGACCATTTCGGTTCTAAAGTGTGAGAATGAATCCCCTATTAATGGCGAGCGGTGCGATGATAAAAAGTAGCTGTTGCAATCCTTGATTAGCCACCCGAAGCCGGCAGGGCCCCGAAAAATCGGGCGCATCACACACACGTACATATACATATGTATATGCATACACACGTACAGTCTGACAGACATTGCATACCCGGAAGTGGCCCAGCTCCGACACAATAGCCTGGCAACAAATGCATATCATTTAAACTACCTTCACGATGAAGAAGTGACAAGAAACTCCAGAATTAACACTTATTACCAATCAGCCATGCAGAAACCAAGCCATCGAGTATACATCAATCCAAATATGCATACATACATACTCGTACACGCACGCCCACACGTGTGAATCCCCACCAACACCAGGCAACCAAAGGCAGATTGCACATGGTGCATTCCCTGATCGCTCGCACACCGACCACTATAAAGGTAAATCAAGGTCATCTCACTGCGACCACCGCATGTCGCCCCACGCCGCTACGCCTTGTGAGCTACATTCAAACACAACGTATGTATTAGTAGCAGTATTACTCGGAAGAGTAAGGGAGGCTCGGAACAATAAGGGTCCCAATACTTCTGCGTTCAAACGCAAACTAAATGCCGCCTCAGGTAGTTCAACTAATTTAATTAATAAGTTAATTCAAAAAATTGACAAAAATTGTCCAATATGTTAAACTGGTTGAACAGAAAATTGAACATATTGGACGAAGCTCGAGGTTAAGTAAGAACGAAACTGTCAGAGCAAAATTCGAGTTCATCGGCAAAAGAAGTGGGTGACTTGTGAGCTATCCCTCTGGGAGTCGTCCTTTCTGGTCGCTTGCTAAAGCTGCCGCAGAAAACTTTTGTCAGTCGTCGTTACCATACTATAAAAAACCGATGGCGAGTTGGCCCACAGTGCTCAATAGAAAGCTTTTACGTCAATCTCTGTGCAAAAAATCAGATCGCTGCGTCGATCGCTAACCTCAGCAATAACAAACAAACAAATCAGAGTAAGTCATTTCTGCCAAAAAAATTGAATTATCTTTTGTGAAAACTAGCCTTTGTCCTTTTCCGTTCCTTAAACAATCTGTGTGCCAAAAATCAGCTGATATGTTTGCTTCATAGCAAAGCGAAACAATAACAAACAAAAAGACTTTCACAAAGTTCCGTATTCTTTAGAAAAACGGCCAGCATAAGCTGTAGGGTAATATACCGTTTATCATTATTGTAAGTCCTAAGTAGCCTGGAGATAAATTCTACAAATGGCAGCTATCTGGATCTAGCGTCTGTTATGATCCTTTTATTAGTGTCATTTGTTACACACAGGTTGCTCTACGAAGAAATATAGAAAGCAATTCCGGATCAAAACCAGACTTAACCACCACCGATTCACTTTTAGCTTTTTATTTTCTTACTGATTTTAGAGGCTACTACGAAAATATACTTACAAATATCTAGGAATATGACAAAGAGCTATGGAAAGGAGTAGGACCGCTTTAGGATTATAAAACAGAATAAATGCTTGAAAAAGAAAGTAATTAAAAGGAGGTCATTCACGTTTCATACTAAACTGGGCCCAAATCTCAAATTACCAGCCAACTTAAAAGAACTGTATCACTCCTGTGTACATCAGCATAAACTTTTTTGCTATGGCAGCTCACCTGTGCTGTAGCACAAATACCTTTTTTCAGATAAAAATTTGGTTTTCATACATAATAGAAATATAAAAGAAAACATATCATAAAGGCCATATTTGTGGCTACATCATTAATATAAACAGATATTTTTCTTTTTTACATAAATATATTAAAGACGAAGAAAAAACATTAATATATTCAACAACCTTGTTTACCTGTCTACGTTTAAAAAGGGTTATCTTGTTGACAAAGGTGATATATTTAATGTGAGTGTGTCAGCGGTTTGATATAAAAAATGTCCTAACCGTAAAAACACTTTTCGTTTTGATTTTTTTACCACATTTGCTTAAAATTAAATGTTGCGCAAAGACAATAAGCACTTACTTTTTTTATATTAAAATAAGAAATAAATAAATATTTTAGGACATTACACACAGCGCCATCTGGCCCCAAAGTAAGCAAAGCTTGTGTTATGGATACCAGACAACGGATACAAATACATATATATTACTTTTTTTCGAAAATACATACATATTATACATAAATACACACAGACTCAAGACGAACACAAATGTTTATATTATGACATAAATGTTTGTCTAGTGCGGGAATCAAGCCCACACCCATTGCACAGCAGGTGGCCACACTACCAACTAGGCTGCGCGGGAGTTATTCTTTTACGTATTAATTTCGTATTACATCTAATGAATTCTCTTGTGTCATACTTACGTATTCATTAAGTATTGGATCTAAGAGAATGATCTTACGAATTACCCTTTAGTCAGGTTGGTTATCGTAAAATAAAAAGTTTAAAAAGTCAAATTTAAAAGTCATTTATTCACCGTCTGAATTTATGCCTCACTTTGAATCGTCGAAATACAACTATTTTATATGTTTTTAAAAAGAAAATATGTATTTTTAATTACATTTATTATAATATAGCAATGATCATTATTGTTAGTATTTTTACGTTAAATAACGTTCGATTGGTTTTATTCGAACAAAATTTGTTTTCTCAGAAAATGACTGAATTTGTATAAATTTCCCCAAGAGTCAGAGCGTCAAATAAAGTTATATAGTAGAGAGATGGTGAAGGTGGAAGTTATCTCACCGTGTAACGAGCCGTGCAAACTAGACTCGTGTAGTTGCAGAGCTTTCTCAAATCCCTTTGTGATCATTTCAGATTTCATTCTTGGGAATTTACATATGTGAATATTACTGAAAAAAGTCCTAACGTCACGGAAACAGATAATTCGTTGTTTTAATATTAGGTAGTTACTTAATAAAAGTAAATGCTGCGCTTGTTAAATAAAATATTAGCTTTACTATTGTATAGCTAACATAAGTATATTACTTGAAGTTTGACTTGAGCTGTTTAATCTAAAATCGGTTTCAACAGGTGTTTTGAAATACAATTCTAAAATCAAAAGCATTAGTTTAATTATAAACATACAAAGGCAATGTAAGGATAAGACAATTCATTCTTCAATTATCTTTTAATATAAATGAAATTGAAGTGAAGCTCGTTGACATGGTAGCTAGGGGAATATTAGCTACTAGCTTTTGCGAGCGGCTCCGCCCGCCCTAAATTTGGTAAACGGCGTGGGATTATTAGAGCAACTGCTTGATTATACTAAAGAAATTTGATATAGCAAGCTAAAGTTGCAGCTATGGTTCGTTCGTGGTATTCAGTTACTCCAGTGGGAACTCCTCAATTTTCCGGGGTAAAAAGTAGCCTTTGTCCTTTTCCATATCTTTAACTCCCTCTCCGCAAATCTTTGAGCAATATTTTAACCCATTGGATGTTCCATTGCGACAGGATCGAGTAATTCAAGTCAAAGGACGGAAACTTTTCAATTTTCGGGATAAAAACTATCCTATGTCCTTTCCCGGGACTTAAACTATCTCCATATCGAATGTCATCTTAATCAGTTGAAGCGGTTTAGGCGTGAAGAAGTAACAGGCATACAGACAGACAGAGTTACTTTGGCATTTATAATATTAGTATGGATTTTATGGAACCACTTTTTCACACTCTACATTGAATAGACTTCACGCGGCCATAGGTGTTATGTTAAGTTGTAAGATGATCAACGCACTGCGTAGCAAGAGATCGGAACTGTGTCCTCATAGGGTCAGAGAATATAGATTGCTTTTCATCAAACTTTCAATGAGCTGAGCTATCAATTTATATTATTCAATTCCCATGTTTTAAACAGATTTTCCTATTTTTTCTTTTATCTTTTCTTATCTTATACGCAGTTTACAACACAGTTGTTAACAAACTTAAATTTTGCCCTAAACATATCATATTCTCTTTAAATTCTTGAGATTTAGAAATAACTAAATAACGATATATGGAGTTATCCGACGATATTCTATAACACCTTAAAGCAGGTACATAATACTGCAAATTACCAAAAGGCCGTATCTAAAGTTCTAACATATATAAAAAAATTACATATGTACACACAGGTTCATAGTTTTAAATTTTTTTATGTTCTATTTACACCTTTCACATTAAAAGCTTTCACAATTCTTTAGAAGATCACAGTACTTAAATCTCTACTAGACCATAATAAATTGAAATTTTCTTTCTTTCTCTTCTGACAGCTGTCGCCCACTCCTGGATTCTTAAAGCTTGAATTTATTGATTTGAAATAGCTCAGTGAAATAAATCCACCGGGGAAATGATAGATTATACATTAACAGCTCTTCAAATGAAAAAATCCATTTGTTTCCAAATCTAGAATGACTGACGTTATAAAAATGATACATTAAAAAGAGCTTTTATCTTCACTAAAAGCTATTTTCTTTGTAAACAACATTTGCTAAATGAAAAAAAATAAGAAACAAGTATTTTGGTTTTAAGTTGAAATATAATATAGTTAAGTTTACTGTAGAAAAAATGTATTTAATGCTAAAAAAATTTTGCAAAATATCAAAGAAATTTCCTACAATACGGTAAAAAACATTCATTTCCTTCCAAAAATATGGAAAGTTTCAAAAAGTCAATATGCGATAAATAAACAACCTCAAAAATTTAACAAAAACATCTTATACCACATGTATGTAAACATAGATAGATAGTATTTCAGAAATAAGCTTTCTGGTATCACCCTCTTAACTAAAATTCTTTGTTAATAAAAGAGTGAAAAATAAAAGATGCCTAAAATTCACCAAATGTAGCGAGGTGCTACCGATTCAAGTGATGTTTTAAACACTGAGACTGAAAGAAGACTTTACAAAAGCTGTTAAAATACTCCCAGTAGGTAGAGTTGCAGCTGCCTCATTAATTTCGCCCAGTATAATGTAAGCTTCAGTTTCACGCTCCAACGACGGCGACGGCAAAGTCGAGTAATGAAACAATCTTAATATGCATAAGAGTTACATACTTACTCATATCTAGGCGTAGTATTGCATTTACAATATACATTAAGGAGGTACCTAACTAGGTATTAAATTTAAACTTATAAAGTGATTTAATTGAGGACTTACAGAGAGGGAATAGGTACTTTTTTGAGTTGCGTACCCAAAGGGTAACACTGTCTGTTTTAATTTTAAAGGGCTATATCTTTTGAACCAATAAAGCCATCAGTTTCACAGATTATAACAAATAAATTCTTGCCAAATAATAAAAAAAAAAATCAGTGATGACCTAGAGGTTGCGATTTCACCTTGCGTCCTGAGTGGCGGAGCTTCAAGCACGGCGATACCAATGAGTCTTTTTCTTAATTTCTCAAGTACATTGATTTATTCACACCATTGGCTTTTCGGTGAAGGATTGTGAGAGAACCTACACAAGGAAACCTGCATACGTCAAAAAAAACATACCTATGTGAAGTCCACAATCCGCACTTGGCTCGCATGTGGACTATGGCCTAAATTACCCTCGGTGAGAGTAGGCCGTGCCCCAACAAATGGAGACATATGAGGCTGATAAGGAATAAAAAACCAACAAGTAAAAAATTTACAGGGATATCTACAAAAAACATGTATTTTCGTTGTTATTTGTGATGTTAAACTGAAGTAAAACAACAAATATTTGCAAACTAAAATAAGATTGAGTATTGTGTGACGGTACTGAACTCTTAATGCGTGAGTCCTTCTTGCACTTGACCGGTTTTCTAACCTAAGTTGGCACAGTGGTATTTTGCTAAAAAAAGTAACAATTTGTGTTAAAAATCACATATGGGACAAAACACTGTCTGTTAAAGATATTATCATGTGTATATTATTATTATTTTTCAATTATTTTTTTACCACCACTTAAAGTGCCTGGAGCGATTTAAAAATGTTTTTTTTTGCGTAAAATAGCGTTTTTACAAATTATAGCTACTAACTAAATACAAAATTTCATCTAAATCATTTAAGCCGTTTCCGAGATATGCAATTATTTATACATTTGTACAAGAATTGCTCGTTTAAATATATAAGATTTTACTATCGCAACTTCGTGTGAACTAGACAATTTTTATTCCTGGAATTAAAATACCTAATCCTTTTTTCTTCAAGGAGAGACCTGTGTCCTGAAGTGAAATTGTACATTAATGTACATGTGGCTAAAGCAACAACTTACGCCAAGCTATACATTATTACTATCCAAACATTTTAATTAAAAGAAGTCTAAATTTAATATAAATAAGGGTTAACTGATTCTGCATTGTTTATTTATCAAACAAAATGCATGATTTCACTAATATCCGTGAAGTATCGCAGTTACGGCTCCCACTGAAAATCAGTATTGTTCCTACACGGGTACAAATCATGCTAAGTGGAGCCCTTTTAGCCCACGCACTTTTTATTTTTGATATTTCTCTTGTAAAATATTTTGTATACTCTGTGTTTGCTAAATAAAAAAACATTCTTTTTTCTTTCTAATTCCATATATTTCTAGGCGCTGACGTTGTTAGCCCACATCAGTGCTCTATATATTATATGTACCTCTCATCTATGACAGTTTAATCGACATCTTGAAATCCCTAGTCAGTTCGAATATCTCTGTCTGCGCAAAGACTCTGGGGTAAACTGATTAGCTCACTTTGTCACGTTGAATATCCTGTCTCATAATTATGTTATTATAATGATATATGCAGTTAAAGGGATTTTGAAGAGAGGCGATGGTCTTTTTTATATATTTTTGATAATACCTCAATACCTTTACACAGAGAATAACATAAAATGCAGAAGGGTTGCCAACTTTTTTTTAAATGAAATAGAGTATCTATGCTCGTAAAGGGGGTAAAAAAATATTAAAAGAATCCATAAAAAAGAGTGCAATGTATTTCAATTTTAAATAGATTATTTGCACTTTTTGTGACACACCAATTTTGACTTCTGCTAAACAAATGTGACTGACTAGTTCAGAAGACAGAAGTGAACTTAGTTCTAAATCTTTATATTTCACTATAGCTATAGGTTACTTATTATCAATAGTTTAATAGGTATAGTGCAACAAACTTTTCAGACCCGGTGTTCACAGATCAAAACTACAGTTACCATATTGAAATGATGTGAATATACGACGACACTAGCGACCATACACCCAAGGTCAGAATTAAGAAAGGTTTATTTCACTGTACGTACGCTGATGTTTTTTAATTTGTCTAATCTCAACAGATAAAGGTTAAGGTACTAAGCCTTATAAAGCATAATAAACCTTAAAGTTTTTCAGCGTACTCTATTACTGTTGCAGATAATAAAGTACACCATCAACGATTGGCAACCCTAAGACGGACAACGGTGTGACCCTATACCTAAGGGTTATTTTGGATGTAATTCAATGACACATTTAGATAAGTATATTAAGTTGGTAATAATGGATAAAAATAAAAAATTGCGAAATATCAGTGACATGATTTTGTTGGGATTTGAATTTTGGCTGAAATAACGTATTATTTTCTTCTGTCGTTGTGGCAATACGTCAGGATAATGAAGATTGATCCTATCATCAAAATGTCCTAGATAATACGAGTATGTACATTATGATGGATTTCACATTATGAATTACGATCCATTATGACACTACCCGTGATCGAAAACAGAGTTCTCAAAAACGTGGTTTTCACATAGATGTTCTATGAATTAGTAGGTAGCCACGTTAATCGTTTTATTTTCAAATCAGGTAGTTCAACAGATCTTAATAATTTTCGGCCTATTAGGTTTTAGCGTATCGGTACGTAGCTAGTTTATTACTGACGAGAACCGGTAGTACACACACTGTATACATTCCATAAAGTCTCTTCTCAGACTTAAGGGTTCGATACGACAAGTGAGTTTGGGATCGTCGACAATTCTCACAGCCCGTCGTTGAACCGAGTCAAAAGGGCCAAGCTGGTATCCGGGTGCACCCGCCCAGAGATGGTAGCAGTACTCCATATGACTTGTAAAGCAGCAACCTCTGCTCCGACGCCAAGTACTACTCGCTCTGTTGAGTACACCTAGTTTTTTAGACGCCAGCTTTACCTTGTCTTGCAAATGATCTCGGAACTAAATATCGCTGGAGATGTCAACTCCAAGGATCCCAATGCTCTTCGAGATGGAGAGGGAGTGTTCTGGAATTGTGGGACTACAGTGAATGGGGTTTTCTTAGCGGTGAACGCGCAGACTTGTGTCTTTGTAGGGTTGAATCGGACCAAGATTACCCGTTTACCTAAAAATTTTTACCTTAAACAATAATAGTACTTATTGAATACCACGAACATAATTAAAATTATCAAATAAATAAAATATGTCAAATTTAACGTTTTAATGTTTTAACCTCGAGAAAAATGTTTTTATTGCCGACTATACTTTTTTTAGAGAAGTGCAATTATACAACTACTACGTCTGACTGCTGCATTCATTATGAAACAAGATTGATTAATATCGAATTGTTTTTTGGCCGAAACCGAACCTTCGGCCGAAACTGACCGAAACCGAAACTTCGGTCGGACACTAGCAGAAACCTTTGCCAAAAATAATGAAATTTTGGTAGTTTAGCCTCTTATGTAGGTACCGTAAAATAAGTTACGAAATTTAAGGGTTTCCGCTTTTAGTTTCTTTTTGGCTATGGAACCTTAAAATTACTCTGTCGAAATCACTTTAGTTTCTTATTATTATTATTTTTTAAAGTGAAAACTTCTTTAGCGGCGTTGTGCACTTTTTTTGGTATGGGTAAAAAATGATAAACTCGCGTCAGGTCACGTGTCCTAATCGTGGAAATGCGTAAGACGGAAACCGTAATGCTACGCCTATTATAATTTTTTTTCTTCTATTATATGTGTTTTTCTCGTGGGGTTGCCTTACCGCTTACATATTTCGATGGCTTAACGTCCCCCCCCCTTTTTTTCCTATGATTCTTTCGTGGTTGAGTAAGTTTGTAAGTGATAACTTTTCTTTATGTATATGTGTATTTAATGGTCTGCCCGACCGTTCGTCCGTAAAGAAAATTGAAAACAAACATGTGTGTACATTTAATACTCGTATTTATCTATTTACACGTTAAGCTCCCGCCAGGGGCTTTGTCCGCGTAAACTTTTTTACAAATAAAAAACGTTATAATACGTAGATAGCTCTTTCATCATGAGATCGAGTCTCCTATGTGAAAGGTTTTGATTTATTTGTGTCACAATATGCGATGAAAATGACCGTATTTTGTGTATATTTTTATTTTTAGTATTCGCGATTATGAGTAGTACAGGGAGGTTGGATATGGAATTTTAATTCTATGACAGATTGCGATTTCAAATATACTACGTCAAAAAAGTAAATAAACAAACATTATTATTTCTTGACAATGTCAAAGACATGTCTTGTGACATATTTGAATGTTAAGCGCGAATCGTGTGTAAAGGTTTTCACTTCTGCCGGCACTCCCGGAGTGCAACTCTTTTTTTTTTTTTTTATTATTTTAATGATCTTATCATATGGTAACTGAGATTTCATTTCTTCAGACAAAAGAAAGAATATAAAAGACAGCACTTATCTCAGTCTATCATATTTTATTCTTTCACTTATATTCCCAAATTTTTTGTCTTAATTAGACTCTATTGAAATTCCGTTTTGTTATAAGTTTCTAATGAAGTAGCGTGGTCTCGACGGAGAATGTCTGTCTAGGTCTGAATAAACGAACGCTCAAGAAAAAACATTTTTTTATAATGAATAGCATAATTAGGTTGATTTATGGTAATTTGTTCATTTTGTTTCTTACCCCAGTTTAATTTCGGACGTTCTAGAAATACTTGTAATGTACAAGGAAATAGTTTTTTTCAGAAGATATAGAAAACTAGTTTTTACCCGCGGCTTCTTTTTAGGGTTCCGTAGTCAACAAGAACCCTTATAGTTTTGCCATGTCCGTCCGTCCGTCCGTTTGTCTTTTAGCGGCTTAGTTCAAAAACTACTTACTACGTACTAATACGAGAAAGCTGCAACTTAGCAGGGATATACACATTGATCAAGCCGACAAAGTGGTAGAATAAACACTTTGAAAAAAGAATAGGGTACCTCCTAGGGGACGTAATTTTTTTTCTCGTCCTCCGCATCGTGTGGTGTATCGTTGGCGGTATGCAAAGATATTTTTTTTGATTTTGGGCTCCGTTCGCAAAACATTTAGCTTTAAAGTACTAATTTTTGTTAAATTTGCCAGTATCAAGTGTCTCCCCCCTCTACCAGCGAAAGTATAGTATTTGGAAATGTAAAAAAAATTACTTATAATGAATTTAAAAGGAAAACTATCACCGGTAAGTAAACTTTACAGGCTAACGTTCAAATGACGCATTGGACAAGCCGGCGCGCTTGGCGCAACATCGAATCGAGCGTGTGACAGGCAGCTGAGCTCATAAGCGCGCATGTTGTTTGGGTGTCTCGAAGATGAAGAACGCTTAGATAAGTTTGATAAGTTTAGATTTTCGCTTTGAAAGTTCAGTTTTTAATGATTTGATTTGATTATCATTTAAAAAACTTGATTTTCAATACTACTATTACTTGGCCCTTATTAATAAATTTCAGTTAATTCTTTAAAAGGTTGAACTTTTATTTTGCAATTTTAAAGCCGAATTTATTTAAATAAATATTTTAAACGTACGTACTCGTGTACATTTAGGTACTCTACATGGGTACCTAACTCAACTCTCTACCGATTCGCCTTCTACAAGTAGGTTCAAAGCGTGGGTCCTATGTCAGCAGCGGAGCGATCAAATTTGTACATACTACATACCTAAAAATTGTGTCTCCCCCCCCCCCTCTCAGCGAAACCGTTGTATTTGGCAATATTTAAACAACCTCTAAAATATTGATTTATGAGGCTACTACGGAACCCTATATTGCGCGTGGCCCGACACGTACCTGGCCGGTTTTTTACGATATGATTAAATGTATACTTACTGTGTTTTTCTATCCCTTCTGTTACCCTAGTATTAGGTACGTACAAAAAAATGTATGACCGTGGCAATTCTCTATCCAAATAAAAATGTTATATATCCTTCTACGACCTTTCAACAGATGAAAATCAGGTCTCCCTATATTAAGATTCTTAGAACATGAGTGGTCTAACATATTAGATGTATATATCCATAATTTGTATCTATCTGAAAGTAACTGTCTATCTGCTTGTCTGTACCTCTTTATGCTTAAACCGCTGTACCGATTAATCTAAAAATTGTAATGGAAGGAATATCACGGGAAAGGATAAGGCTACTTGAAAACGTTAAGTGTGAGTCGTTTTTTTTCTATAATTGAGCAGTTGCCATTGAAATCCTACACCGATAACCGAATTTAAGAAGGGTGGAACCGCGGACAAAAGCTAGTTTATTATCCCCTAGTTTTAAGAACCCTTAAAAACTATATTAAAATTCTATTACAAGTTCATATAAGACACTATTGTGATTTTTATACTAACGGTATTAAACCATCTGTCACAGCTTTACTACAACTCCTTATCTTACCCACTTTTTCGACTTTTCCTATAGTCATAATGTAGTTAATTAAACAATTAAACTAACAAGCCACGGAAATGATTTGATAATAACTGTCACAGAAATTAATACAACTTCTTTAGAATAAGTTTTCCAAAAAATATTATTTTAGTCAAAAAAAACTAACCAGGCTAGTTGATCAGAGATATAAGTTTTGATTTCGTTCCAGAAAACATTTTAAGTGTTTCATAAATGATTTAGGAGAAATTAAAACAATGAAAATTTATTTTCTGCCCCACATAATTCATGGTGTCATCTGCACAATGCCGCACAACAAAACTGTTTACACATACGGCATGCTGCATTTCTGTGTCACTGTAAAAAAGTCTTTAGCAAACATTTTGATGTCTCATAAATTATATTTCAAAATTTACTGACGTTGGTCGTAATTTTTCTGTCTAAATAAAACTGATGCAGAATTTTACTGAATTGTTTTATAAAAGTTAATATACAGGAAATATAATTTGATTAGGTATGTGTTAGTATGATGGTGTTGGTCTTCTATTATTATAATGAAAACAAGAGAACGTGTTATATCTTACCATAATGTAATATATTATTGTAAACAACACTGTCGAATTTCAAACTAAAAACGTATTTCAAAAAATTTATAAAATCATAAGCCCTTCCAATCCGTTCCCTTGTACCGAGTAGTATACGGGACCCTAACCGTACCACACAACGGACCGCACTCACCTCAAGAGGCCCAAGCCTCCTACCGCTTGGCGCCAGCGCCGGTGATCAGGCCTCCTGCTCCCCGCGCCCGCTTCTGTGGCATCGCTGCCTTGACAAGTTGCCAGTTATAGATGAAGTCCGCTATATACACCGCTCATAAAGATATTATTTTTAAGTAAGTCACCTTTCGAAATTTACCGAACCCACACCGCTGAAAACCCCGTTAGTGCGCGAGTCCGAATCGCACTTGATTGTTTTTCCTTCCTTTATACGAACCCTGTCCCGATTATCGAGAAGACAACAATAAATAATGTGGCAATTGATTTTTTCTATTTAAGGTGTTATAATAAGAAGAGATTAGCTGAAGGAATTGCAACCAACATTGTTCAAAATTTTGTAATAATTCATGTTAAAAAATTAAGTCTGCATGTTTTTAAAATCTTACATCCTCTCGTATAAAGGAAGGGGTTGGTACGGATGAAAGTCCAACCACACGGGTCTAATTTATCTATAATGTAATTGAACATCCAAGGCATTCTCTCTAAGGTGAGACGGTTTCTCACACCTAGACAACTTCTTACCTTATACCAAGTATAGGGTCGATCAGGAGTATTGTTCCCACTTATGGGATGGATCAGCCCGCTACCAGCTGGAAGCTTTGGATGCCACAACGATGAGCTAGGCAAAAATAAGTTCCAACACCTCGAGCATCGCCGCAAAATCGCTTGACTATTGGTGTTCTATCGGATTTATTTCTGACAGTGTGTGTAAGAATTGCACGACCTTATTGAACCACCTCCATTCCACCTTCGGCAATGAGACGGATTAAGGGCTTCCAACCCTTTGTTGTCGATATTCCGCTTATCCACACGAAGCGTTATGTTTCCTTATTATTCATTATGCAGACAGCATGGGAGTAAAACTCCTTACCTCCGTCAGTGTTTCCCGATTCTCACAACTTTCAAGGCGATAGTGAATAGATATTATTTGAGTTCGTATACCATCCTCGACAGCAACGTCACTTTACATCAGGTCAAACGAACTTAAATTTATAATAAAAAAATATATATTAGCAGTATTCATAAGCCGCTTCATATGCAGGTTCTCCTTATGACAAATTTACCTGATGACTCGGTTACAAGTTTGCACCTTTACCTACTTAAAACTGTGAACCGAGACGTTTTATTTTACCACTAACTTACACGATTTTATGTAGAATTTTCTAAATAGCACATTAAACAATATTACAGAACTTTGTTATTGCCATAAATTATAAAGTTTTAATTTTATTTATTGATACTAATTCCATCTCCATCTATTTATTTTTATAAATATTTCACTTATTACAAGTTATTCTATGTTTATATCAATTAAGATCATGTTGAACTTATTTTTGTCAGAAGAAAAATAAAGAAATAAAGTTCAGTGTACTGGACGTAATCGGATTTGTTACCAAGTAAAAGAATAAAATTATGCAAAAGACGTCATCTCATTACAAACTTGTCTACAGACATTTTTATTTATGCATACATATTACTTACTACACATTACGGTTGTGTTTTAAATTACTAAACTCAATTCGTTTAAATATTCTATTGTATGCACAATAAAACTGTAAATACCTACACAAAAAATTTTATATGTATAAAAAATGCACTAATAGGATGGTGTAATAAGGGTGGTAAGGAGAAAATTACGAACAAGAAGCTTTTAGAAGGCCGAAATTTAATGACTCAAGTTTGTAATTTTGTACCACCCGTGTTACACACAATGTTTTTTATCACATTTGCTACTAAATAAATAAAAATATAAGATAATAAATAAATAAACTAACCAAAACAGAATTGAAATGGCGGAAATGGAAGTAGAAAAAACATCGCCACCGCCAGATGGCGCATAGTAGGTATGTATCTACAGAATTTGTGAATAAAAAAGTTTTTGGCTAAAGTTTTTTTATTTATTTATATAAATTACCACTACCTTTGCAGGATTTAACCAACCCTAATTCAGCAGTGTTGACTAAATATAGATATGCAATACTAGATATGGTACTAAAATAAAATTAATAAAAATTAAAAAAATATCTGTAACATATTACCGATAATGCTGTCGTAGTGAATTCACTCAAAGTACAATGAAATATGTCCGTATAAGTTATAATAATGTTCAGAACACGAAGAGGGCGCGTTAGTGGTACCTTGTTAAGTAGGTTCGTGCGGCCACGCGGGACAGCCAGCAGGGCAGGCCTACGCCGCCGGTGCCGTTTCACATACCTGTCCGGAACACATAGACACACCTGTACTGTCCCAAAATATCTCCATTAACTATATTTCCTCCTATTACTTTGAAAAAATATGATGTCAGTGCTAGTTCCCTTCAACCTTTATCTCGTTATACCCGACTATACCTAAAATAAGTAAAGTCGGATACATCCATGGGTAAGACCGTACTATTAAATATATCTAATAAACTTATTTTGTATTCTCTCCAACATGAGATTATATTTAACTTCATGTGGAGCCCAGATAACTGCATTACATTCTAAATGAGTTTTAACCAGCGCATCATAAAGAGCAACTATAACTTTTAAATTGGTAAATCCACGAGCGACCCGGAGTATAAATCCTTAAGTACTATAAGCTTTCTTACGTATGTTTATGATATGATCACGAAACATTAGCCCAGTATTTAGACAAACTCTTACATCTTTCAACTGCTGTGACCTTCTTCAAAGGTGTTCCGTCAATCGTGTATGAATATCAAATGGGTAGGTACATGTGAGCGAGAGAAACTTATAGTTACACATTTTGAGGTGTTGAATTGTAAAAGATTGTCCTTTTTGCAATCTTTTACAATCGCTTACATTATTTACAGCCAGCGATAGCTTTAAGTCATCAGCTAACAGTAAACATTTTGCATCCTGAACAACTTTCGGTAAGTCATTTATAATTAAAATAAACTGTAATGACCCTAAATTGCTTCCCTGGCTCACCCCGGATCTAGTTAAACATGGTTCTCACGTGTATCTGTCGTATTCTTCATATGGTTGCCTGTTCCCTAGGTGGTTCGTAAAGAAGTTTTGTAAGTGTGGCGTGAAACCGACACTTGCTAACTTTTTTAGGCAAATATCGTTATTGACCAAGTCATTTCCTTTTTTAAGTCAAAATACGCGGTGTCAACCTATCCCCCCTGTCCACTGTTTTTACAACCTCAGTCATGTGACAAATTAAATTGCTAGTAATGTTTCTAGCCGAAGGTCGAAATCTAATAGTTAAAACTAGTAATTGCTCGCTTGACGCGTAGTTCAGATTTTGTACAACAGTACAGCTCTTATAACTTGATAGAATAAGCGATGTTAATTAAAATATTTATATTATAATTTTTTTAATAATTTATTATAAAAAAAAATATAAGTTTTCAGTAAATTCATGGTTTTAGAAAGTCACTTGTAAAACTTGAATGTTGCCTTGAAGAACACAAAACAAGTAAAAAGTAATTTTTAAAATTATAAAAACCCGACTAAAGATAAAAAAAATAAAAGGTAATCTTAGTAACTGAAAAGCAAAAAAGGAATTTGGCGCCAAAAATCCGCCATTCTGATTTTCAATCATTTTAATGTAGCCTATAACACTCTAGTGGCTAACACGAATCTAACCACATATTATTTATTAAAATCGGTAGAGCCTTTTAGTAGTTACGTGTAAATATAGAGTCCCACATACATACAGGTCAAACACATATATCCTCCTTTTGGGCTTTGCCGCAGTATGCCCGAGCCATCACCATCTTAAATTACTGAAGGCTGTCAACCTTTTTATGAATTTTCCCATTCTTCGTTTTCAATCGTTACTTATAACAGAACATGTTGAAGCAGATTTTGTATACTTTTACCGGTTTGATGCATTGCTTGAAGTGCAGTTACGATATTTTTTTTGCATTTAATAAGTTTTTGGATTTGTTAACGGAAACCCTACTAATAAACCGATGCTGTCTGTTAGGCCGACTTATAAAGACTGAAATTTCCACAAAATATGAGTTAATATGGCAGATTGCCTAGCGAATAATCTTTCAGCCGCCTATGTAACTGTGTTTTGTAACCACTTACAGAAAAAGAAAATTTTCTCTTTTCAACCGACTTCAAGAAAGGAGGAGGTTCTGAATTCGACAAATTTTTTAGAACTTAGAACTTTCAACTTCGTGAACCGATTTTGATGATTCTTTTTTATTTGAAAGCTGGTGCTTCCCATTTTCGAGAGGTAAGAATTTAGATTTCTTACAAAAGAAAAATAAATCTTACTCTATTTCATGTTTCTTACAAATTATTTTTGCTGTATCTATATATAAAATAAATGTGTAAGGACTAATAATTTCTAAGCAGCGCCCAGTTTTGTTTAAGTTCATGTAAAGCCGCATTAATTTCTTCTTTAATCTCTGCGTAATTTTTTTTTTTTACTTTTTCTGAAGTTTTTGTTAACATCATGTAGTTTTGTTTCTTTTCCAGTACATTTAAAACTTGGCTGATATTTGGATATTTTTGCCCAATAATTCGATTAATTCTATGGTGACACTTCTAGATGATTTGTTGTTCCTATAATTTCTGTTTGACAACCATATATCTTTCCAAAATTAAGTGCTCCTTTGTTGCACAACTGTTTATTAAAATATTTACTAAACCGTTCGATTACATCGCTTTTTGGACTATTTTCATTACATATTCATATTCTCTTTGTATATTCTCTTCTGGCAATCGGGCCAAGCCAACGCACTGAACAACATGCCTCTGTTTAACTCAAGTTCTTATATCCTTAGCTTTACGAAATAGACTTGGGTTGAAATGATAGTAACACCCATTTACAATTAATCTAGAGAAACCGTGTTTAAAAGCTATAATTGCCGCTTCATTATCTATGGTAATTTTTTGCGGGTTAAAAATTTCACCAGCAATTTTATTAAACGGTCAAGAATAATATAAGTCTACTGAAGCAGACAAAATTACAATGGTACAATCGTTTTGTTTCTTCCGTTAAATCCGTGTTTTTTTTTAATTTTTTTTAAATTTATTTTATCCTTACATTAATCAATATATACATGTATTATCATCTGCCAAACTGTTTAAGCAGTTTGTCGGCAGCGGTTCTCGTTTACATTTAACTTACTTATAGAATAAATATTATAAACAATCATGCATAAGTGTTCACAATTATTATTACTTATATCTAATTTAATTTATGATAGTAATAATGAAAGCATTAATATTTACTAACAATTTAGGTACTAGTACATTATTATCCGTAATAATATGGTACTAAATTGCGTATTTATACATTATACATCATAGTATGGTAGTATATAATATGAAACTAAACTTTAATTAAATGTAACAAAAAATAATGGTATCTACTTATTTAATTATTTTAAGTACATTTCGAGATATAGTATTTCCATAGTATACTTTTAAAATGAATCTTAAATTTTACATTTTTTTAAATATCTGGGGTTATTTCATTTATTAGCGTGGGGATTATCCACTGACGCGTGCGTTTGCCATAATAATTATTAGTCGTGTAAACTTTTAATTTATTCTTTTCGGATAATCGGGTTGGGTACTTTTATATTCGTTTTTCTTTAAATGTATCATTATTGTATTGCCTCATTAACACATTTAATTTTAGTTTTTTATCCACCGGTAGAATCTTACAAATTTTAAATAAATTTTCATAATTTCCCTTTAATTTTCTTTTCTTCTTTTTATCAATTAATAGTTTTAAAATCCTCTATTGAAGTGATTTAATTTTATCTAAATTGCTATTAAAAGTAAGTCCATAGGCACTCAGCCCGTATCCTACGATTGCATCGGCTAGAGCAAAATATAAAATGTACATAATTTTCCTGCTAACAATATACTTTAAGTTAAATAATTTTCCTAAGACTGCACGTAATTTACTGCACACAGTTTCTACATGTTGATTCCATGAAAAACGGTTATCAATAGTAAGGCCTAGATACTTATATGAGGCAACCTGTTCTAAGTTAGTGCAGTGACAATCATTTTGGCTGATATGGAGACATTCGTAAGAGTGACCTTTTATTATTAGTTCGTTTCCTTTATACCGATTATATGGGGAACTGATTGTCATATATTTGGTTTTATGTATATTAATAATAATACCATTATCATGTGCCCATTTTATTAAATTGTCGAAGTCCTCTTGAAGAGTTCTTTGAACACTTCGTAAATCTTGACCGCTGTACATTAAGCATGTGTCATCCTCGTACATATACATATTGCAGTTTTTAACCACATTGCACATACTATTCACATGCATAATATATCCAATTATGCCTCCTTTTACACAGGTGTTAATAAAATATGCAAGAACCGGACTAATTTGATGTTTTATGAACTTGATGTCTTTTACTCTGATACCATCCGATCCTGGCGACTTGTTGCAGTCTAATTTTTCTATGACATTCAATACGTCATGAGGGGTCACTGGTTTAAACTTAAAACTAACATTTTTTTCTGGCACATAGGATTCTCTGTTCAGGAAATTTTGATTACATGTATTGTATTAAGTGCTTAAAGCAGGCTGGGCATGATCGAAACGTGCCATCAGCGAAGATATGAGTGTAATTTCCTAATTTATTTTCTAAGGCTTTGCTGTAAAGTAGGTACATTAATTCTTTTAGTGTCATCATCCAGGTAATTTTTGCGGTAGATAAAACCACTTCACAACATTCAAAGTAATTATAATTGTATTGTAACGTAACTTCAATTTTATTACGTTCGTTGTATAGCCCTGTTTTTATATTTTAAAAACTTGGAATATCATGTAGCAAGTAGACACCCTCATTTTTTAGTTCACAAATCATATAATTAAATTGTTTCTCGATAACTTAGAAGTTACTATTCATAGTTTGTTTCGGTTTATGCATTCTTTCCGAAAAAATAATTTTATTTGCATCTTTGCAGAAATCATTATCGTGTCTATTAGTTTTTAAAGACATTTTTTTTTTTTATTATTTAGGTTTTTAAAAAGCTTTTGAATCTTTTGTTTTATGAAATACTATAATTTGGTTATTTCATCATAGAAAAAATATTATCTGTATAGCCAGTACTAAGGTTATTCAGAGAAGAGAAACATATCTACCTAAAATTTTGATTTGAACTTTGATACCAATATAAAAATACCAATATAACGAATAAAAATTTTCTTCTTTTGTAACTGGTTACAAAACACAATTACAAAGGCGACCAAAAGGACAAATAATACTTTAAATAAAACAAAAAGTAAAAATTAAACTTGTGTTCTCACTTCATACAAGAAAAATATTTTTGTTATTTTGCTTTTTGAAATATGGTAATACATACAAGCTTTAAACTTGACCTTTTATTATAGCCCAAAGCGTCTTGTCAATTGTAACTTCGACTATAACCAGTAATTTTCAGCTGGTAATTGTTAACGTCAAAGTTATGACGTAATTTAACAATTGTCAGATGGTGCACTCCATTTTTTGCGTAACCGAGTATTTGACAAGCCGTCGGCCTTTTGTTATCGTTTTAATTAGTTGGTGCAACCCAGCCTAAGTATTCATTAGCAATGCTACCTACATAATATTCAAAACACCAGGTATCTGATTCAAAGCTGTAGTTTACATTATTAACCACATTTTATAATCATTAAGCGGCTTGTCAATTGTAACTTTTACTATAACCAGTCATTTTCGGCTGGTAATTGTTAACGTAAAAGTTATGACGTAATTTAACAATTTTCAGATGGTACACACCATTTTTTAACCGATTTTTAAAAAAAAAAAGTTCTTAGTTCGATCCGTTTGTTTGTATGTATATATGTTTGTCCGCGATTATCTTACGTTTGGCTAAACCGATTTTGATGCGATTGTCAGAAAAGTATTTGTTACATTCTCGAGAAGGTTTCATTAAACAATAAATGGATACCCAAAGCCTAGGGTTATCAAGTCCGGGTATAATGATGGGATTCTCGAGAGATCAAGGAATTCTTCAAAATTTTTATAGGCAAACTTGAAGGGATTTGGAAATTATTTCAGTATACGAAAAAAACCTTTTTATTTTTGAAGTCGGTTATTGCTTTTTCCAAAAAGTTTTTATTGCTACGGAGTATATGACGAGTCGTCGCCCTTTTGTTATCGTTAAAGTTAGATGGTGCAATCTACCCTAAGAAGCTTATGAAACGGAGACTTGGTGTTAAACCGTTTTCTACTTTTTAGTGTAACTTGTCTATTATTGGGTTTTGTAAGTTCTTTTTTACAGTGAACGTTTAAAAGTATTTAAATTTTTAAAGTGACCATCCATTAGAAAGAGACGTGTAGTCTTTTTTTCTCTTTCTGTCAATGTCCGCCATTTTGTTTGTTTATGTTTATTAAAACAGGCAAGATACCTCAGTTTCGCTTCGTCTCTTTCACACTCTGAGACATTTTTTTTACATCCTGCTAGGAAATGCGCTGTCCAGGTTTCAATATACATTAAATGACATATACAAAACAAAAGAAACCTTTACTGGTACCTGTATGTTACTGTTAAAGCCAAAATACTGCAAAATTCCGAAATTTTCCTAACTAAATATCAAGTAAAGCTGATAAAGAATCACCAAATTGCAGTCTATTTCAGTCATTTTGTGAAGTAAAGCTCCGAGGAGTTTTTTGTACTTGGAGAAATACAGTGTCTTTAAGGTATTTTAGGTTGAACAATTTTACAGAATAATGTGACATTATTATTATCTCTGTTACGTATACGTTAGTCTTTATTAGTGAATTTGTTTTTACATAGAGTGCGTAACACAAAATTAATCTACGGAATTTTACCTTCATTTCAACCAATCCTTTCAGAAAATTAAAAAAGTTCGCTCCTAGCTTCACAGTTCGTATTCAATGTGTATGCCTGTGTTGTGATATATACAAATGAAAAGGTTTCTCCGTTAAACTTTCAGGGGACATATTCAGAAAAAGTAACAAAAGGAAAAGGGACTGAAAGGCAGTCATTTAAATTCATTGTTTCCTTTTTTTTCAATGATGGTTTGAGTATATATTTGAATGTGTTTTGCAAGGTGAATGTTTGAACACAAAAATAAACAGCTTATAGATTTTTAACAAGTACACAATAAAAAATATTAATAATATTCCAGTACCTAAATTGCCTTCTGGTACCAAAATAGGAAAAACTTGTATGTACTACGGATATCAGACAACGGTTACAAAAACATGTTTTTTTTTTTTGTAAAAACAAATATATTTTACATAGAAAACACCCAGACTCAAGACAAGTTTATCACAGAAATGTTTGTCCTTTGCGGGAATCGAACCATAGTCAATTAGAAAAAGAAATCAGTAATTTACTGACTGCCGAAAAAAATAATTTTCATAATTTAACTAGGAAAGTGTCTAAAGACCTGTAATTTTAGTAATGTTTAATTCAATGTTTTTCACTAACTTATCATTGATGGTGGAGCAGTAAACAATACGAGTTAGGTACTAAAACCTTTTTTGAGTAAAATTGATCTTGTTGCAAATCAACAAAGATATATCATAGGCCATGTTTGGAAAAATAATTACGCAATTGATTTTATTCAATAACTTCTACTACAAACACGTATAGTATCCGTCAAACTTGAATACAATAACATGAGGTTTGAAAGGAAAACACAAACCGCATTATAATGAGCTTTGTTGTCAAAGTTTTAACAAGAGAACTTTTTAATTCTGAGTTCTCTCAAACTCTGAATAAATAATATAATAGATGATGTCCTAAACTTTGAATGTGGCCAACTTTATCAACGCCAAGAAAATCTATTAACACATATTTGTTTTTGGTAATTTTTATGGTTATGTACGTCCGATTGAAAAACGGCATAACTTTTATAAATTCAAAAATTTAAGACTTAATATTCTTGGGAGATACGTTCCGTTAAAAATGCCACGAATACAGAAATACCGTACATACGGAATATTAATTTTTGATGGATAACCAAAGTTTGCCAGCGGCTCCATCGCCCTAAATTCTGTTTTTGATGTGAAACTGAAACTATACTAATGAAGTTTGTTATAGAAAGCTAGCTGTACTTCGTTTAATTCTGTCATAGTTATTCCCTCCTTATCTCCTAAACTACTAAGCCCTAGCCTAAGATAAGTCCAACTCGCAGCAAGCAAGAACTATATTAAAACTCTGGGAATAACACTGGCCTAATAACCACAATGAAAGGGGAAATAGTAGGTATGTTTAAACTGATTTGCTAGAATGGTGTGAAGGCAACTTTTGAAGTCTGAAAGAATTATAGATTCGTTTAGGTTTATCGTGACTATACCTTATATGAAACGGCTTTAAAAAGCTTTAGCTTCACCAGTAAAAACGAAATTCGGCATTAAATTGCGGCTGAGCCAACACAGCTGTTGTCAGATAGTTTAGAACCATCGGAAAATATTAAAATGTAATCTTGGAATGACTTGAAAATGTTGTCCTGAGTGACTGACGGATCAACGCGTAGCCTAAACCGCTGACCGTAGAAACCTGAATCTTGGAGGGTGTGTTCTTTGTATGACGTAGGCATCCGATAAGAAAGGATTTTCCAAAAGGATCAAATGCGAGTCGGACTCGCGCAATAAGGGTAAACCGATTGTTATGAAATTTTGGTTAGTTGTTATGCACACGCCGGGGAAGGTTTATGAATTAGTACATCCCTTTCACAAATGGTGCGGCAGTTGTTTAGCAAAAAAAGAAACAACTAGTTGTTGATAAAAAAGGTCCGTCAAAGAAATATTCCTTCATCGATTAAATATTCATATTTAGTGACTTTCAGTAACGTGTGTAGCCCTTATTGCTTGACAACGACATGGCATGGTTCGTATGATCCTCCGAATATCTCCTCATGGAATTTGCTCCCATTTCAGTGATCTGCTGCAGGGCTTAAGGTGCAATAGGACGCTTACGGATGCACCGGCCAAGAAAGTCCCTAATATGTTTGTAGCGGATCATATCTTACCGCTATAAGCAAGGCTAACGTCACGCGTCTTACATTGCGCTATCAAGTTTCTTCGGCATATAAAGAAACTGAAGCGCAAGTTAAGTGGACCACGTTGGTCCCCGTGCATAACGCCTCGCCTGGCAGGAGATATCCTCTTCGCCGCCACTCCACATTGGTGACCCCAAACTGAACATTGACGCAACTTCCACAGCAGCAGCCCACTCCTCCATCTACCAAGTACACGGACCAGTGTTTAACCGTACGCTTCGCATCACAGAGTTTCACCAGGCCTATCGTAGCCCTAAAGCGCTTACTAGTTCCTGCAGCTCCTCTCCGGCGACACAACTGTGTACAGCATCACATCATTCTGCCGAGTACTTCACACTGCAGCGTGTGGTATTCTCTGCTCGTCGCTACTGCTGCCTCAGGCCAGTATCTCGATTTAAAGGGACACACAGCCCAACTATGTTATGGGCCTGGGCGTCTGTAAACATGGAGCCGACAAACGCAGAGTAATGGAATCGTGATTCGTCAGTGCAAAGTTGCTAATTAGCCTGATTTTTGCAAACCTTCAGCGAGTGAATATGCTTAGACGCACACCCTGATCAAGTTGGCGTAATCTCGAATTGGCTTCCATCAACATATTTCTAACTGTTTTGGAAATTTCTACTAGATATCTTGCAGTTGTGATGCGGTTACGTAAAGCAAAGTTGACGATGTAGCGATCTTGTTAAAGTGTGGTTTATCTCTTTTGACCTTGACAACGCCTTCATGAGTATTCTCCCGTCTCACGCTATCGCTTCCTAAGTTTGTAGATAACAGACAACTACTAGATCATTTTCAACATAACGCATAGTTCGACCATTTTCAAGCAAAGCGATAGCTTAGAAGACATGCAATTGAGTCAAATCTGGCATTATAACCTAAACTCACTCGCTTTAATCAATAACAAGTTTCCAAGTCAACTCAGACAAATTGGACTTTGACGAAACGTTAGTCTTAGCAGAAAATTGATTATTTTAGTTATTATCGTTACGTACACAAAAATAAAAACTATCGACAAAATTTGTCATGTAAGTATTTAATTTTATTGTTCTTTTGATATTTCCATTTTTTGATTTTCACAACGTTTTAGTATAACATTAGTTTACATTTTGTTTGAGGAAATTTGTAAGAAAGCAAATAACTATGTTAACCATGCAGTTACTGAGTGCGATATTTCGTAATCCCTAATATCAGTATATTTATTCTGGTATTACTTGATATTGTGAACGTCAGTATTTTCAACAAAAAATGGCTTAACGGTTAAATCTACAGTAAACACGCGTAAACACACAATGAAAGACCGTTAGTACTTTGTTTTAAAAAGCTCTCAAACTAAAAAACACTTAATGTTATTATTAAAAATCAAACGTTAAATGATTCTTAGCACATAAGAATGAAGTGCAAGCTTTGAAATAATTAATGACAACCTTTTTGAACGATCTCGTTAGTAAACGAGCTTTGCAATCTCATTTCCATAATTTCTTGAACTAAGCTTCACTGAGCTTTTTATTACACTTGACAATATAATACCGTATTTACAACAGACTGAAGAGAAAGGCGTGTTTTAAACAGATTCAGTAAAGTTTTAGTAAAGCTTTTTGCTCTATGTTAGTAAATAGATAGATTGTTTTAAACTCTCGGTTTTTTTTGTTTGCATAACTTAGGTTCCACTTAACACGTTCATTGAGATGTTATTAAAGTAGTACTGTAGATACCCCCCCCCCTTAATAAAAATAATAAAATTATTTAAATTTGAACTCACGTGGAGTATAACGACATACTCGCCAATTTGAATACGTGAAGGCATGTGTAATCCTAACATATTATTGTTGTCTTTATTATTATAAAAATGTTAATGATATTTTGTAACCGTTAATGTTATTATTAAAGAAAGCTAATATTTTATTTGGCTGTGATCGTCTAGTGGCATAATCGTCTATTCGGACCCCTCGTTGTGACCGATAATAACCCCAGATCCTAAGAGGTATGGATTCAATCGGTCCCAGGTGTGAAAGAACAAAACCAAAACCCTAATTTTACATTATACCTACATTAAAGCAATGGCCTATAACTAATCCTTAACCGCAGAACCACTAAGTCCTGATTAGCATTAGACCAGAATTTAAATTACTAAATGCGAGTTTCAGATTAAAATATATGCGATTTATTATCCTAACGTAGTCGAAGTACCCTAGCCTAAGTCACCCTATTCACCAGCCTAGCTACCTCCTTACAGCTCCGAACATGTCTCGTAATAACACGGTTGGCCCTCGAACACGATAGGCCTTAAAGTTATAACGACTAAGACCGCATACCCCTTAAGTGAAGTCGTAATCCTATAGTAATGTATGAAGTCGCCTCAAAGGAGAACTCTTAAACGGTAAGTAGTCCATCGATACACTAGTTATCTTGCCCTTAAGTAAACTTGTGACCTCATAGTACTGTTGGAAAATCACCTTAAAAGGAAGAACCCTTAGACATATGAAAGTACTAACCACTAATAAACTCACTGGCTTCCCCTTAACTAAAGTGGAACCCTTAGACATATGAAAGTACTAACCACTAATAAACTCACTGGCTTCCCCTTAACTAAAGTGGAACCCTTAGACATATGAAAGTACTAACCACTAATAAACTCACTGGCTTCCCCTTAACTAAAGTTATGCACTTATAATATAACGAAATCATTTAAGAGACAGACAGACCTATTTAATAACTAAATAAATTATTAGCAGATACGCTATTGATCCCTTAATTAACCTATAACCTACACAACTAACCTGTCACCAGTTCTCTAGCTTGCGCTTAAGTGAAGGTCGGAACTAATAACAACATATATAAGGCATTAGGGAGACAAGCGAACCTATTAAGTACATAGATAAATTATTAGCCGACTAGCTGTCGATCCCTTAAGCGAAGTTATAAAACTGTAATGTAATATGAAAAGTCACCATACGGATGAACTAACAGATTGAATATATATATAGATAACACACGAATATACTCGCGGCCTGGCCCTTACGTAAATTACACAACCCTCTTAATAACACTAAGAATGCACCACAGATGGGCCGACTGGTTTAGTAGTTGCATAATTATTGGTTGACAACCCGTTAACGACCCCTATGTGAAACCATAAAGTCGTAATGGTATTCGAGAAGCCACCCCAAGACAAATAGACAATCTAAGTATATAATGAGCCTACCACTATCCTTACTAGCTTCTCTTCAAATCTTATCTTATAATAATATATGGAGAACCGCCGTAAAGACAACCTAACAAATTAGAAGTAAATGTAGACCTAAAATACAACTACAGCCTACCTTTGAATAAGGTTATGACATGGTTCTAACCGTATCCGGAAATCCTCATACATTCATGATTATTATTTTACCACTGTGGCTCACGCCATCTGTGTAACAATCGTAGAATTACTCGGTCGATCGATATCTTAGCTAGCTGTCTAATAATCTTGGGGATGTTGAGAAGGGCTTATAGGGGGCGCTATTCACAAACAAATTTAGTATGAGAGTCTATCTAAATTTACTAATCCTAGTTTCCAGGTTTTCTACGGGTAACCCTAACTGGGAATCGTCCAGGAAAATTCACATATACAACCATTCCTTAAGGGTTCGTAAGTTGTTCTATTCAGAATTGTTGGGCCCGCCACCGAATTATCCCCTCGTCCAATTAATGACTAGACGGTCAGACTTTTCGTACATTTGCCTGTGCGTCGAAGTGCCCAGCTGGCGTCTCGTGGTCACGTGGGTGCGCAGAGTTCACATTTTAGTCTTTTGCGCAGGTACAGAGTCTAATCGTGTTACTCGACCTGCCTTCGACTAATTTACGTTGGTTCGGTTTTGGTTTAGTATCTCGCGACCCGGTCAGTACGAATTTCGTTATTAGATCAAAAATTGAGTTTATGTTTACAAACTATGGCGATTATCTACACTAGAATATAAAGTTTATGAAAACAAAACTATAAAATTGAGACAAAACCTAACGCTCGCCTAACTTATACACTAGGTTGTTCCTACTTGATCGCTAAAATGAATATTGAAAATTAATTATGTATAACTTGAATTTGAATAGCCTTAAGGGCCTAGGGTACCGTCTGGCCTTAAGCGTTTGTCAAATGTATCGTACCTATTATCTGACTAACGTCTTGGAACCTTTAACAAGGAAGGTATATAACGACCAACTCCTGACGGACTCGTAGATAGGTTTAATCAAACTAGCTTACCTTGTGGCTTCGCCTTCCTGTCATTTAGTAATTGAGTTAATAGATAACCTTTATCCTTCGTGCACTGTGCCTTAAACTGTTCTTTAGGATAGGTAAGTAGTGCTCCCCGCCTACTCCTACATTTATAACGCCGCGGAGGTGGCAAACAACCAGGCGACCATGTATTTATCCTTACTACTATGACTAACTACGGAACTAAGGGGACCATTTCGTTATTATTTGAATATAACCTACGATCGGTCGGTTCGAACCCGAGGCTCCTTAAGTTTAAATAGCCGCTAGTCCGGAGAAGCTATACTCGCCCGAAACATATGCCGTGCAAGCTAAGTTCACAAGAAATAATAAAATAGGTGTGCAATTACGCACATGGTTAAGTGGTAAATTGTTCATCAGAGTAATTAAGGCGACAGAACACCTAGTTTGACACACAATAAGTATGTTTAAGGTGGATTGTAAGGAAGACATAACCACACTCAGGACCTGGCACATTAGCCAGATCAAGTAAGGGTTAGCTCTTTTCTGAGTGTTTAGAACTTAACGTTTCGGCTTTCCATACAACAATTCAGAGCCTCATCAGTTAGTAGAGAATTGTGTATGATTATACTAATACGTCTTCAACGGGGTGATTCATGGTGAAGAATAGAACAAATCCTGACCCACTAACGTCACCTCATAGTCTGTTAATAAAGTTTGGTCAAGGTTGAAGTTCTGTCATCTTTATCTTAAATGGCTTAGTCAAAACATAACTTAAACAATATAAAACAATAAAATAAAGATTAGATAGTCTAATTAAAATTAGACTCGCTAGATTAATGTCGCGGCCCTGAAAAACATATGAGGTTTACGTTTATTTTTTACACAGGAAACAAATATTTAAATATGAACACAATAATACTTAGCTTTCCAAATCTATCCGTCGCAGTAATGGGTGGAGTGGAGGTACTATTTATTTATGGATTCCTTAAGGAGATTGGGTTAAAAATCCCACGTTAAATTTTAGCCACCCATTACCTAAACGGAATCTAACAGTTCAGCTTCCCCACTCGACGCCGGTGAAGGGTGGAACTGGAGCCAACCCAGATCTAGGTTTTATCAGCCCCCTCAGACCCTTAGATTCCTGAAGCCTGCAGTTATCCTAGTATGTCTCTAACATCAAGCCCCAATCTTCCCTAATCTTATAACAGGCCAGACCCCGCTTGAAGAACCCCTACTGTGATTGCCCCGTCCTCACCTACCTCTATCTACCAAGGGTCTGCTTGCTTTGGGGTCACCCATACCGCAACGCCGCATGACATTGGGATTCAAAACTGTTATGATAATAAATAGTGAACATAAGATATCATTAACATAATAGTCAACTTCGTGCAACAATCTCGTATAACTTTAATGAGCGTCTACTAAATCGCGTAGGGTTTCCTTTAATAGGAATTCAAGACAAGGTTCACACTAGGATCACCTACTCAACATATATATGCACAGCAAGGGCCACACAAGGATTACCCCAGCGAGCCGGTTGGGGAAGCCCCTTCACCTCCGAGTCAGATCAGTGCGAGTAGCCGCCGCCCAAGGACTCGAATAGGGTTTTATCCAGTGAGGATACCCAAACTCATACACATACACGCACTACTAGGAATACACAGGGATTATACACTTATACACATATATGCACAACAAGGGCCACACGAGGATTACCCCAGCGAGCCGGTTGGGGAAGCCCCTTCACTCCCGAGTCAGATCAGTGCGAGTAGCCGCCGCCCAAGGACTCGAATAGGGTTTTATCCAGTGAGGATACCCAAACTCATACACATACACGCACTACTAGGAATACACAGGGATTATACACTTATACACATATATGCACAGCAAGGGCCACACGAGGATTACCCCAGCGAGCCGGTTGGGGAAGCCCCTTCACCCCCGAGTCAGATCAGTGCGAGTAGCCGCCGCCCAAGGACTCGAATAGGGTTTTATCCAGTGAGGATACCCAAACTCATACACATACACGCACTACTAGGAATACACAGATTTACCCTAGCCTTGACCCTAAGCTTAACCGATTTCCTATCTAATCAGATCAGAGCTTAACTACGGGGTTTTCCTCGGCTGCACTGTACTTTATCAGCAATTTTTTTTCGACTTCATATTTTTTTTGGGGATAGAACTTACTGTCATTAATCTATCTACAAAGTTTTATCTTGCGGAACTTCATAGTTTTCGAGAAATAAAATATCGAAAATTCAGTGTCGTAGGATAACTTTGCTTTTACCTCACATAATAAAAGAACAACGAAAGTAATAGTGCATACAAGAATACCGCGTTTACATAATTTATAATTTTTTTGTAATATCTTTAAACATTACATGGTAATAATAGCCATAAATGTAATATTTCAGTAATTTAGATAATACTATATTATTATGTATGCACATTGCACATATATAAATATTTCGTTCATTTCATATCTTTTTTTTTTTCGTGTATAAGAACATGGATAAAAGTATTTTGATCAAAAATGCTTGAATGGATTACAATATTAATCGAATCTTGTTTTTATTATATAGTTATAATATAAACTTTTAAAACCAGAAAATAAGAGAGCTCTTTTTCATTATGTATAATCAAAACTTAACAACAACAATTTCTGAGCGTTTATTCAACCGTAGTACTTATTTAGTGTAGTCAGGGCGACCCACTTGCGAACATGAAAACTATAACGCAAAGCCAAGCGGAGCACATGAAAACTAGCGCGCGAAGCCGAGCGGAGCGTGCCGCGGCAGCGGCCGGCGAGCGCCAGGACCAAATGCACTTATTTAGTGTAGTCAGGGCGACCCACTTGCGAACATGAAAACTATAACGCAAAGCCAAGCGGAGCACATGAAAACTAGCGCGCGAAGCCGAGCGGAGCGTGCCGCGGCAGCGGCCGGCGAGCGCCAGGACCAACTGTACTTATTTAGTGTAGTCAGGGCGACCCACTTGCGAACATGAAAACTATAACGCAAAGCCAAGCGGAGTACATGAAAGCTAGCGCGCGAAGGCGAGCGGAGCGTGCCGCGGCAGCGGCCAGCGAGCGCCAGGACCACCTGTACTTATTTAGTGTAGTCAGGGCAACCCACTTGCGAACATGAAAACTATAGCGCAAAGCCAAGCAGAGCACATGAAAATTAGCGCGCGAAGCCGAGCGGAGCGTGCCGCGGCAGTGGCCGGCGAGCGCCAGGATCAACTGTACTTATTTAGTGTAGTCAGGGCGACCCACTTGCGAACATGAAAACTATAGCGCAAAGCCAAGCGGAGCACATGAAAACTAGCGCGCGAAGCCGAGCGGAGCGTGCTGCGGCAGCGGCCGGCGAGCGCCAGGACCAACTGTACTTATTTAGTGTAGTCAGGGCGACCCATTATCATTCATCGTAAATTTAAACAATCGATCTTATAATTCTTATTATTGATCGATTATTAGTCTTTATTTCAAATCTTGTTTTAATTTTTACATTACAATAAATAAATTGTGTTCACCTTAGTTTTTTGGTAGAAATGAATTTTCGATGATTCTAAGGAATTACTCAAAAGACTTGTATCCATTGTCAACAATATAAAAAAAAAGTTTAGTATTTTTTTTATTTATTACTGTTTGGTTTTGTTTGATTTTAATTTATTTAAAAACAACTTTGTTCATTTTACTTATTTTTTGGAATTTATGTGTTTGTTTTAGATTATAAACACGTAGGAAGTGTTAAACTATTCGTAAAAAAGCTACTACTATGTAAAATTTAGTAGTAAGTGATACAAAAACTTTAAATTATAAAAGTTATTTTTCCATCAGTATTTGTTTATAATTTTTTTTACAAAAATCGCTAATTTTTCGTTTTTTGCGCTTTTCCTAACTCAAGTGATGTAAAAACAATACAATGAGTATGTTTTTTCCTGTCCCAAAAAAATATTACTATTTAAAGTCAATGCCTTTTAATGTACAGTGCTTCCTTTTCCTCCCACAAGGTATCACAAAATTTACAACATCATGTTAAAAGACACCGATCCCGGCAGGAACCTTTTACTCCACTAAATTTCCTACAGAAATCGGCGATCTCTTTTCCTTAGAGAGTACATAGCCAACAATGTCAACAAATTACCTCTGCATTTTTAATAAGTAAGGGTTTTTTTCCCTCCACTTACTCCAAATTTACAACTAAAATCCCGGACTAAATCCTAACCAAAAAGTCAAACACTTTCAATTTACCCCAACCAACCCTTCACTTTAACCAAGGTGGCATCTTACACGGTCCCTTACACAGTCCTTACGCCATCGTATAAAGGAAGTCCCTCACAAAGCCCCATAGTACAAACCCATCAATAATAAGTTGACATTGCTAGCCTCAGTTCTCGCAAAAGACACTTACTGATATTTTATGTAGGCGAAACGTGCACGGCGCCGGTATTAAATTTCTTCAAATCTCTGTGCGTCCTGTCCTTCCCACATCCTCAGGAACCTCGAGCACGGCCAGCCTCTCGGCACGACGACAGTGAAAAAGGGTGCCGCAACTGACGCCTATCGCTTATAACCGTTCTCCCCTCCCCCACGATAGACGCGGCCTGAACGCGTGGCGTGTCTAGAAATCGTGGCGCCAGTCAATTTCTTCTTTATTTTACTTCCACGTGTACCCACGTGCTTCGCATTTTAGTGGCCAGTTACTTTATAGTAATAATCGAACAATCATATCGAAATCGTAAACCGATTCTACTAAACTCTTTACCTGCCGAACTAGTTTCTCCGCTTCTTTGTGACTCGATTATACAGCCTCGATTAATTTACACATTGAAGGCTCGTCGTAAGCGGCGCAGAGCCTACTCTACTATCCCTCTCGCACCCTACGATATTTATATCAATTAACTGAAAATAATCGTTCGATATTCTCCATATATTTTAACCTCCTCGTTATCTGCTACTTTACGAATCGGTCGTATTTAACGAGTTATTATTTTTCTTTGTGTTGATGATTTTAGGATCCCACTGCGATTTACGCCTTATGACGTAGGTATAAACATATTAATCTAAGACCGGTGAGGACATCCGGGCCACTCACTCACTTAATGCTTCATTGATCTCGTTTCTAACCATTTATTAGGAGTATTCGATTGGTATGAGTTACGAAGGTGATTGATCTAATTTATATTTATTATTAATGAATCCCATTTTCTTTAATTTACCTGTTCTCTTAAAACTTAAATTAGCAAATCAACACCGTGTCGTGGGGTCCAGATTACTACAATTCTCTATTAAAGGCTTGGGTCCACTACAATCCTCCCCAACAAGTCATAAATGTACACTTATCAGTTGTGACTTGTTTCTTAAAGGTATACTCGACAGGGAATCAAGAAGAAACTCCGTCACCAATAGATATCGTTTATTTATATTAACACACTCCTCTTTGAATAATGACCACGATACAAGTGAATCAAAAAATGATTTTCTCCCAATCTCTCCCTCCTTCCCCTCCCCCCCATCTCAGCCGTCACCCCGGGAAAACGGAATAAAAGCATTGACTAACTATAATATCTAGACAATGTATGGCATGGAACTTCCCTCTTATTTGCTTGTTGATTGGATTCATTAGAACATAGACATTCGGGAAGGGGACTGCCGCAACCACATAAAGCCCCTCGTATAGTAAAGAGAACCTTTTTTATTTGTTTAAGCATAGCAACAGATTTATTGTGACGACGCACCTTCACTAAATCTCCTATCTGGAAATTCACCAACCGGTGCGTTCTATCGTAATATTCACTTCGCCTTTTACTAGTTTCTACCAACTTCTCTCTAGCTCTCCTCCTCATTTCCTCTAACTCACTCTCGCTTACCACTTCACTAGTCTTCCTATCCATCGCCAACCTCGCTTTCCGACCGTACAATAACTCATTCGGAGTAAACCCGGTACTGAGGTGAAGGATATTGTTGTACAAATCCTCTATCCTCCTTACCTGGTCGACCCACCCCTTGTGGTTTTTATGACAATAAGTCCTAAACAGACGCCCTAGTTCTCGATTTACCCTCTCCGTGATATTAGGCCGCGGGTTCCTAACCGTGGTGTAGATAGGTCGGATTCCCATCCCCGCTAAAGATTCCTTCCACTCTCTACTAACGAATTGACTACCGTTGTCCGTCAGAATCATTTTTGGTTTTATATACCTCCCGTATAGTCTTATTCTAGAAACTACTCCTTTAGCTGTGGCCTTCCTTAATTCGAATAACTTCAGATATTTGCTGAAACTATCCTGTACTACTAGTAAATAACTTAATCCATACTTCCCCTTGGGCAGAGGCCCGTACAAATCTGCCATTACTACATCTCCTATCTCCCCGGGTAGAATGGACTTACAGCTTCCGACTAAATTTACATTATTCGATTTAGACAATTGGCAAATATGACATTTCGCTATCACCTCCTTTACACGCCTTCTTAAGTTCGACCAATAATATCTGTCGTGCATTAATTTTATTGTTTTCAGAGCCCCTAAATGACCCATTTCCGTATGCACTTGCAATACCACCCTCTCTGTAAGGTACTAGGTAAGAACGGTATAACCTTGTTTCCCCCTAAATCCGCAACACATAATACTCCGACTATTATCTTGCTCTTTCCCCCAATTCGTTTCAACCGCCCACGACAACCGAGATCCTAGGTCCGGATGTGTATGCCATTACCCCTCCCAAAAGCTAGTCAAGCAACCAACCGACATCTAACATTTGCCTTAAGGAGGGAAAATTCTAACTCTTCTTCTCCTGAGTAATGAGCTGAGTAAGGGGGGGTACAATCGTCAGTCTCTAATAGTTCACCGAAGTGTTTCTTTTGGGCTCTACTTCTACCTCCATTGTATTCGCCCTTAACTCTTAGGTAGTAAACGGCCTGATTTCCCCTGGTCTGACAACTACTCTCCTAATCTCATGGCGATCGTACCTCCAGTTTCCTTTATTTAAGGGTTGACCGCCAGTGGCTACCACCCTTTAGGCCCGCCAACAACCTCTAGCGGTCCCTTTTGTTTATCAATGTTGTCCAGACGCCTCAGGAAAATGGTAGGTTAGTTAAAATAGCCCGAATCCTTCTTCTCTAGCCATGATCCAAGAATATTGCACCTCTTTAGAACAGTGTCGTATTATACTTCCCACTAGTTGTTGTTACGGGATAACATATGTCCGTATCTTAGCCTGTCTAGTCAAATGTAAGAGGTGTCCCAACATCCTGGAATATTGCCCATCCTCAGAGCATCTTGTTCATTTCCACCCCAATACGCTTCCAAAAATGCCTTTCGAAGTCCTCCAGAGAATTCCAGATGTCTTGATAATCTCAATCCAAATTACTAGCTACTCCTTCCAGGCAGTCGAAGATTCCGTCTATGTCGTGGTCTCCCGAAGGAATTCTCTTCAACTAAACATGTCAGGTTTTCTATAATGGTTACAGGGTTTAATATGTCTGATATACCCCCCCCCCATACCTGTACACAGCCCCTACTTGGTTGTAACCTTAATACCTCTTCAGTGACTAACGGGGGGGGGGTGCGGGGAAAATTGTCGGTTCGGGGCTCAGAAGTGCATGGATAATCGAAGGGGAGGATGAGGAGGATAGAATGGATAATCGATGGACACTACGACTGGTTCAGCCCTCCTCTTTCTTAACATCCCTTCCAATTCTTGTATCCTTCTAGTTAGGTCCGCTATGGTTCGCTCGTAGGTCTCCTTTATCTCTCTTAGATCCTCCCTTTGACCATCTTCGTCAATACCCCACGTAGCTGGTCGCTTCCTCGGACGACCCATACTTTTCCTCACAATTCTCTTTCAGATTACCGTTCGTAAAATTCGCGAAACCTGTAACAAACCAAGATGCCCGTCTGGGTAAAACCTTGAAACGAAATAAATTTGACTTTGTCCCGTCCTAGTACCTGAACACGACTCTCATTAGTCTTTTTTATTTACGGTTTAAGGTGCTATACCTGACAATTTACGATTACAAGCAAGAGCTTTCCTATCTAACAGTGAATAAACCGTCATGATCTTCCTCAGAATAGAACGCAAAAATCTAGTTAAAGGAAATGGTATATCTCGCTTAAGATTGTGCTCTACTCCAATGGAGTCCCTTACGCAACAAATAACAATGACGAACACAGCTTCAGTCAAGGACCACTGGTCTCACTCAACCTCAGCCAGCGACTACTCAGGGACCCACCCTGTCGAAACAAAGTCAGTCCCCTGCAACGCTACGATAGGAAACACCAGATATAATGGATAGTTATGAAGAACATAGTAGATCGAAGAAGGGAAATATGATTGGAAGCAAACAGTTGAGTTTGTCCATTTTTAGTCGTAGATAATCAGGACGGGAACGACGAAAATGCTTCGGTTAAGGACCAAGGGCCTCACTTAATCTAGGCTTGTTATGATGAATATGCTTCGATTAAGGACCAAAGGCCTCTCTCAACCTCGGCTTGTCGGAATAGTTATAGTAGTTTAAATATGGCGATGATGTTTGGAAACAACCAGTTGAGTTTGTCCATTCAATGACGTTCGGAAGCAAACAGTTGAGTTTGTCCATTATTAGCCGTAGGCAATTATGATAGATATAGTAGCTATAAGGTGGCGATGACGTTTGGACGCAAACAGTTGAGTTTGTCCATTCGATGACGTTCGGAAGCAAACAGTTAAGTTTGCCCACTACCAGCCGTAGGTAATTAGAACGGATATGACGGACATGCTTCGGTTAAGGACCAAGAGCCTCACTCAATCTAGGCTTGTTATGATGGATATGCTTCGATTAAGGACCAAGGGCCTCACTCAACTTCCGCTTGTCGTGATAGTTATAGTAGGTTAAATATGGCGATAATGTTAGAGGGTTGTTTATTTAATGATATTAAGAAACAAATATTAAATTGTTATCAGCAACTATAAGAACCGGTCGTGAAATTTCGAACCTTGTGTAATAATGCTGATACTAGAGCGGCCTAACCCCATACCCCGAATATCCCCCTCCTCCCCTTAACTACTCACCCACCATTCAGGTTAAGTCTGACTTCCACTAACGACATATACTTATGTATGTATACCTACATACACCTATACAACCATACACCGAAAGCGGTCCATCAAAACAGCAGTTGCCGGAACATTAAAACCTCCCTGAATCCCACAAGGCAAATTTGTAAGGGCTGCCACACCCACGTATCCAAAAACCTTTCATTGATGTTATCTAACAACTCACCAAAAATTATTTTTTTTTTTTTTTTTTTTTTTTTTCCCGATGACTTAAACACATCCCCAGCATAACGCCTTTTGCTTTTTCAGTTAAGGACCTGACTCTCCCACCATTAAGGTAGGGCCCGACCTCAACTTCGACACATATACACGTGTATGCATACTGCTATGTATACACACACATAGACATGCACCGCCCGCGGTCACTCAGGGATCGTACCTGCCGAAACATTACGACCCCCTGCAACTAACACGGCAAAAATCTCAGGGGTTACACTAACCATGTATAAAAATCCAAAATCATTTCAATTCAGGCCCTAACAGCTTACAATCTTTACTCGCGACGATTTAAACACATCCCCAGCATAACCCTTTTCGCTCTTTCAGTTAAGGACCTGACTCTCCCACCATTAAGGTAGGGCCCGACCTCAACTTCGATACATATACACATGTATGCATACTGCTATGTATACACACACATAGACATGCACCGCCCGCGGGCATCTCAGGGGTTACACTAACCATGTATAAAAATCCAAAATCCTTACTAGTTCCTCGTTCAAAATTAAAAATCACCTCGTCCAACTCGGCTGGGTTTAATAATTTTGTTTAAATTTCAGATCAACATGGCAAGTAATAGTATCTATTCACCGTCTAGCTCACTCCTCATCCTACACTAACCCTAATTTATATATATATTTATATATGACATGCGAATCCTAATTCTGAATAAACGTTAATGCAGTTCAATAAACATTTATTATGTTGACCCCTCCCCTAATAACTCAGCAATTTATCCTGTGGTACCCTCCCCTCTCGTAATGTACCTTTTATTTCTAACTGCCCTTAACATGACTACACTAACAAAACCGGTCCCTAACCTACGCCAATGTGTTTAATCTCAGACATCAACCTCATTTTTCAATTGCTACTTATCGCCTACTCGACAGAACCCTTTGAACATATAATACCTATTAACAATAACCTATTTAGTTCAAAGGAACACGCTACCAGGCATAGCCGACCTGAACACCACCTAATACCTGCCATTATCCTATCTTACCTTTAAGTACGTCAAATTTCCTAATCAGAGATGTATATATTTATATACATTGTGAGTGTTTATTCACACTGTCAATCTATCACTTTCAAAGATGGTACCACAGTAGGCTAAAACCGGTTGACTTTACCGGTCCGCCTAGTAATAAAATATTTATCGACAATCAAAATGTAATATAATTTGGCAAGCAAAAACATGAGTCAAAAGTATCCTAAAATTTGAATCTAATAGCCAATGAACGGTAACAGCGAATCGATAAAAGATGATCTAACAAAAGGTCCCCACCTAATGTCCACATTAGATCGCACCGAATCAACCCAGACAGCTCCGTCGGCCAAACACCTCACGCCCGCCCCGAGACCCCGGGCAACCCCGAGCTCAAACCCCCGCTCGAGCGGACACTTTTTTTTTTGTTGGGCTTCTTTAGATTATATCATTTGTTACAAATTTTCCTCTTAAATAGTTATACTATTAAACTAACAAGTACATATAGTCGCTTTAACGCCTACTGTTTACTTTGTTAAGATTACCTTCTACCAGTCATGAATCTTCCCGTTGGAGGAAGTTCACCGAGTCTAAGGGCTTAACAGACGTTACCGCCAAATGAAACAGTTATTAGACGTTCGTACTTTGGAATAGTCTTTTAACTAAAACCTCTAAACCGGTAATTATACATATACCCGGATATGTCTAACTGGCTCATTGAGATGATCCCAACTTACTAAGTCAGCGCTACTTAGTATAAAATTAAAGAACTGGGATGAATGAGGGCCTCTTTCAGCTAATATCTTAGTGACTTTACGACCTTACTTCGGCACTAACATTCCAAATGTTCGCTATCCCGACTCTCAATGCATTCCCTAAACATAGATGAACTCACTCTAATTCATCAACACTAAGGTGATACATTAACGCTGCACTCTACTTCAATGTACAGTTTTCTGCTCGGTTTTAAAAACGATTCCACTGTCCTTTAGCAAGTTCCAAACCGAAAATATCATGGCCTTCTACATTCTTTGACTAGCAGATTACTGTATTTGGTTTCGCGGTTTCTGTCCAAAACATTTTTTTTTTTTTTTTTTTAAGAAAATCACGGCCGAATTTCTCATTTTCTATTTTTAATTCATAACTCACTATCAACAAGTAGCGAGAACATAATTTATTTCCTGACATGTTAAGTAACTACAAAGCTAGGAAATTGCTGTAATTTAAATTTTATATCGCATGCGATGTAACTGTAATTAAATATTCCCTCCCCCCCTTTTACGCTAAGTGGTATGTCTACGTATAGTATATTTACGCCACTGGAAAATGAGCTCTATTTGAAACTAACATTGTCGACTCCCGCTTCACACCCGTAAAGCAAAGGTATATGCGCGTTGGGGCCCTCTTAAATGCTCGTTATTTTGTTATGTCCTTTCCCTCCCCGAGCATATTAGATTTTTATTCCACAGTATCGCCCTTCTGTCAAACGATTCTACGCATATAGAAAATTCATTAAGGCCACGCCAACTATACCGATATCTAACCTATGTCTATACAGTAATACCCCTCGCGCTCGACCACTACAGTCAATACAATACGGCTATTTCCGCCTCTCTTTCAATTAGCCATCACAAAGTTCCGAAATCCGTCCATAATACTACTGCAAAATTATCCACCCGTCCACATCTACTTACGCACACGTATACGTACAAACCAGCACTCACAATCTCATTCAAACCGTACTCACAACATTAAACTAAGGTCCATAATAATTGAATAGTGCTATCCATTAATAAATTTATTCGAATCTAGTTTTTAAACATTTTCCTAAACCTATGTTATGACAATATGCATATAGGTACTACCACATAGATGTCCAGATTGAACGAGACTAGTTGATTTATCTTACGAATACCGTTCCCTAGGTTTCGGTTGATTGAGATATACGAGTATGTATTTGTAAATAAGGTTATTAGATCATACACATACCCCTGCCTACCATTCTATAAATGTAATTGTAATTTTGCGTATTAGCCGTAATTTTATGTCTACATATTACTAGTAACGCCTTCCTATATCTAAGTCTTAAGTCACAGAATATATCTTACTATACTAGTACCTAGACAGATGTACTGTACAACCTTGCTAAATAAAAAACATTCTTTTACACTAATTTAACATGGTTTTATCCTAAACTTGGCCTACAATTCCCTTATATGCTATATTAAAGTATGTATCTATAACTAAGCTTGAGTAACAACCAACTACAAAAAGCCTTCTAAACAAGATTTATATCTTGCTTATTGGTTCTATTCTGTCACACCAGTCACCAACTCAAATCCATTTTAATGACCTCCCATCCGTTGTACGACAACAAAATGTAGGCTTTTACAAGCCTATTTTAGTTTTATATCCTATCCTGGTCACGGCACCAAAATGTAGATACCCCCCCTTAATAAAAATAATAAAATTATATAAATTTGAACTCACGTGGAGTATAACGACATACTCGCCAATTTGAATACGTGAAGGCATGTGTAATCCTAACATATTATTGTTGTCTTTATTATTATAAAAATGTTAATGATATTTTGTAACCGTTAATGTTATTATTAAAGAAAGCTAATATTTTATTTGGCTGTGATCGTCTAGTGGCATAATCGTCTATTCGGACCCCTCGTTGTGACCGATAATAACCCCAGATCCTAAGAGGTATGGATTCAATCGGTCCCAGGTGTGAAAGAACAAAACCAAAACCCTAATTTTACATTATACCTACATTAAAGCAATGGCCTATAACTAATCCTTAACCGCAGAACCACTAAGTCCTGATTAGCATTAGACCAGAATTTAAATTACTAAATGCGAGTTTCAGATTAAAATATATGCGATTTATTATCCTAACGTAGTCGAAGTACCCTAGCCTAAGTCACCCTATTCACCAGCCTAGCTACCTCCTTACAGCTCCGAACTTGTCTCGTAATAACACGGTTGGCCCTCGAACACGATAGGCCTTAAAGTTATAACGACTAAGACCGCATACCCCTTAAGTGAAGTCGTAATCCTATAGTAATGTATGAAGTCGCCTCAAAGGAGAACTCTTAAACGGTAAGTAGTCCATCGATACACTAGTTATCTTGCCCTTAAGTAAACTTGTGACCTCATAGTACTGTAGGAAAATCACCTTAAAAGGAAGAACCCTTAGACATATGAAAGTACTAACCACTAATAAACTCACTGGCTTCCCCTTAACTAAAGTGGAACCCTTAGACATATGAAAGTACTAACCACTAATAAACTCACTGGCTTCCCCTTAACTAAAGTTATACACTTATAATATAACGAAATCATTTAAGAGACAGACAGACCTATTTAATAACTAAATAAATTATTAGCAGATACGCTATTGATCCCTTAATTAACCTATAACCTACACAACTAACCTGTCACCAGTTCTCTAGCTTGCGCTTAAGTGAAGGTCGGAACTAATAACAACATATATAAGGCATTAGGGAGACAAGCGAACCTATTAAGTACATAGATAAATTATTAGCCGACTAGCTGTCGATCCCTTAAGCGAAGTTATAAAACTGTAATGTAATATGAAAAGTCACCATACGGATGAACTAACAGATTGAATATATATATAGATAACACACGAATATACTCGCGGCCTGGCCCTTACGTAAATTACACAACCCTCTTAATAACACTAAGAATGCACCACAGATGGGCCGACTGGTTTAGTAGTTGCATAATTATTGGTTGACAACCCGTTAACGACCCCTATGTGAAACCATAAAGTCGTAATGGTATTCGAGAAGCCACCCCAAGACAAATAGACAATCTAAGTATATAATGAGCCTACCACTATCCTTACTAGCTTCTCTTCAAATCTTATCTTATAATAATATATGGAGAACCGCCGTAAAGACAACCTAACAAATTAGAAGTAAATGTAGACCTAAAATACAACTACAGCCTACCTTTGAATAAGGTTATGACATGGTTCTAACCGTATCCGGAAATCCTCATACATTCATGATTATTATTTTACCACTGTGGCTCACGCCATCTGTGTAACAATCGTAGAATTACTCGGTCGATCGATATCTTAGCTAGCTGTCTAATAATCTTGGGGATGTTGAGAAGGGCTTATAGGGGGCGCTATTCACAAACAAATTTAGTATGAGAGTCTATCTAAATTTACTAATCCTAGTTTCCAGGTTTTCTACGGGTAACCCTAACTGGGAATCGTCCAGGAAAATTCACATATACAACCATTCCTTAAGGGTTCGTAAGTTGTTCTATTCAGAATTGTTGGGCCCGCCACCGAATTATCCCCTCGTCCAATTAATGACTAGACGGTCAGACTTTTCGTACATTTGCCTGTGCGTCGAAGTGCCCAGCTGGCGTCTCGTGGTCACGTGGGTGCGCAGAGTTCACATTTTAGTCTTTTGCGCAGGTACAGAGTCTAATCGTGTTACTCGACCTTCCTTCGACTAATTTACGTTGGTTCGGTTTTGGTTTAGTATCTCGCGACCCGGTCAGTACGAATTTCGTTATTAGATCAAAAATTGAGTTTATGTTTACAAACTATGGCGATTATCTACACTAGAATATAAAGTTTATGAAAACAAAACTATAAAATTGAGACAAAACCTAACGCTCGCCTAACTTATACACTAGGTTGTTCCTACTTGATCGCTAAAATGAATATTGAAAATTAATTATGTATAACTTGAATTTGAATAGCCTTAAGGGCCTAGGGTACCGTCTGGCCTTAAGCGTTTGTCAAATGTATCGTACCTATTATCTGACTAACGTCTTGGAACCTTTAACAAGGAAGGTATATAACGACCAACTCCTGACGGACTCGTAGATAGGTTTAATCAAACTAGCTTACCTTGTGGCTTCGCCTTCCTGTCATTTAGTAATTGAGTTAATAGATAACCTTTATCCTTCGTGCACTGTGCCTTAAACTGTTCTTTAGGATAGGTAAGTAGTGCTCCCCGCCTACTCCTACATTTATAACGCCGCGGAGGTGGCAAACAACCAGGCGACCATGTATTTATCCTTACTACTATGACTAACTACGGAACTAAGGGGACCATTTCGTTATTATTTGAATATAACCTACGATCGGTCGGTTCGAACCCGAGGCTCCTTAAGTTTAAATAGCCGCTAGTCCGGAGAAGCTATACTCGCCCGAAACATATGCCGTGCAAGCTAAGTTCACAAGAAATAATAAAATAGGTGTGCAATTACGCACATGGTTAAGTGGTAAATTGTTCATCAGAGTAATTAAGGCGACAGAACACCTAGTTTGACACACAATAAGTATGTTTAAGGTGGATTGTAAGGAAGACATAACCACACTCAGGACCTGGCACATTAGCCAGATCAAGTAAGGGTTAGCTCCTTTCTGGGTTGCGTTCAAAAACGAGTAACTTGAGTAAACAATGACGTCATCGGGTTCCTAACTCTACCCTATAGTTTTTGAACGGCTAACCGAGTTACATCTGTCAAGTTTTAATCAATGTTTCCACTTGAAGTTTTCGCCCTTGTAGGGGCATTTTTTATTTGAAATACCTATGTAAGGCCTACGGAACACTAAAATTTAAATAAAGTTTTAGGCTATTTTTTTGACTTTGAGTGAAAACAAACTAATAATTTCCTGTTTGCTTTTTTGAATTAAATTTTCATAAACTAGGTGGGAATTTGGTGAATTCTTTTGTTTTGATTATACATATATTTTATTAAACCTTACCATTATTATTAAGTATATTATAATACTATTTATTTATCAGTATGTTAACAATGTTAACCTTTTTGTAGTTGTAACGTTGTGTTTGCATTATAAACACTTGAATCGCGGTTTATTTTATTGTTAGATTTTATTTTGACAAAAAATAAAATGAAAATAGGAGTATTTCTAAACAGCTAAAATTTACGGCTAAAATCAATATTTTAACACTATTTTAAGGCATTTAGGGTTATTCACTAAAGATTCTAAGAAAAAACTGAACCCTAGTGGTGGAGTGGTAATACTTAAAAATCTTTTATTACTAAAAAACTCCAAATACAAAAATCATAGAAAAATACTTAAATACAAAAACAAACAACAAAATAATTTACTAATTTTCTTAATACGGAAACATTGCTTTGACCATTTTAATCAAATATGGCCGCCTACTCCGACGAACCCGCGTCGAGTACGGTTCACTTGAGCCAACCCTAGGGTAACAACTCTACGCGTTTTTGAACGGATTAGGGTTGGAACTCAGTTAGTTTATGAACGGTTCGAGTCATAACTCTACTCGACTCAGTCGGTTTTTGAACGGCCCCCTGAGTGTTTAGAACTTAACGTTTCGGCTTTCCATACAACAATTCAGAGCCTCATCAGTTAGTAGAGAATTGTGTATGATTATACTAATACGTCTTCAACGGGGTGATTCATGGTGAAGAATAGAACAAATCCTGACCCACTAACGTCACCTCATAGTCTGTTAATAAAGTTTGGTCAAGGTTGAAGTTCTGTCATCTTTATCTTAAATGGCTTAGTCAAAACATAACTTAAACAATATAAAACAATAAAATAAAGATTAGATAGTCTAATTAAAATTAGACTCGCTAGATTAATGTCGCGGCCCTGAAAAACATATGAGGTTTACGTTTATTTTTTACACAGGAAACAAATATTTAAATATGAACACAATAATACTTAGCTTTCCAAATCTATCCGTCGCAGTAATGGGTGGAGTGGAGGTACTATTTATTTATGGATTCCTTAAGGAGATTGGGTTAAAAATCCCACGTTAAATTTTAGCCACCCATTACCTAAACGGAATCTAACAGTTCAGCTTCCCCACTCGACGCCGGTGAAGGGTGGAACTGGAGCCAACCCAGATCTAGGTTTTATCAGCCCCCTCAGACCCTTAGATTCCTGAAGCCTGCAGTTATCCTAGTATGTCTCTAACATCAAGCCCCAATCTTCCCTAATCTTATAACAGGCCAGACCCCGCTTGAAGAACCCCTACTGTGATTGCCCCGTCCTCACCTACCTCTATCTACCAAGGGTCTGCTTGCTTTGGGGTCACCCATACCGCAACGCCGCATGACATTGGGATTCAAAACTGTTATGATAATAAATAGTGAACATAAGATATCATTAACATAATAGTCAACTTCGTGCAACAATCTCGTATAACTTTAATGAGCGTCTACTAAATCGCGTAGGGTTTCCTTTAATAGGAATTCAAGACAAGGTTCACACTAGGATCACCTACTCAACATATATATGCACAGCAAGGGCCACACAAGGATTACCCCAGCGAGCCGGTTGGGGAAGCCCCTTCACCTCCGAGTCAGATCAGTGCGAGTAGCCGCCGCCCAAGGACTCGAATAGGGTTTTATCCAGTGAGGATACCCAAACTCATACACATACACGCACTACTAGGAATACACAGGGATTATACACTTATACACATATATGCACAACAAGGGCCACACGAGGATTACCCCAGCGAGCCGGTTGGGGAAGCCCCTTCACCCCCGAGTCAGATCAGTGCGAGTAGCCGCCGCCCAAGGACTCGAATAGGGTTTTATCCAGTGAGGATACCCAAACTCATACACATACACGCACTACTAGGAATACACAGGGATTATACACTTATACACATATATGCACAGCAAGGGCCACACGAGGATTACCCCAGCGAGCCGGTTGGGGAAGCCCCTTCACCCCCGAGTCAGATCAGTGCGAGTAGCCGCCGCCCAAGGACTCGAATAGGGTTTTATCCAGTGAGGATACCCAAACTCATACACATACACGCACTACTAGGAATACACAGGGATTATACACTTATACACATATATGCACAGCAAGGGCCACACGAGGATTACCCCAGCGAGCCGGTTGGGGAAGCCCCTTCACCTCCGAGTCAGATCAGTGCGAGTAGCCGCCGCCCAAGGACTCGAATAGGGTTTTATCCAGTGAGGATACCCAAACTCATACACATACACGCACTACTAGGAATACACAGGGATTATACACTTATACACATATATGCACAGCAAGGGCCACACGAGGATTACCCCAGCGAGCCGGTTGGGGAAGCCCCTTCACCCCCGAGTCAGATCAGTGCGAGTAGCCGCCGCCCAAGGACTCGAATAGGGTTTTATCCAGTGAGGATACCCAAACTCATACACATACACGCACTACTATGAATACACAGATTTACCCTAGCCTTGACCCTAAGCTTAACCGATTTCCTATCTAATCAGATCAGAGCTTAACTACGGGGTTTTCCTCCCACAAGGTATCACAAAATTTACAACATCATGTTAAAAGACACCGATCCCGGCAGGAACCTTTTACTCCACTAAATTTCCTACAGAAATCGGCGATCTCTTTTCCTTAGAGAGTACATAGCCAACAATGTCAACAAATTACCTCTGCATTTTTAATAAGTAAGGGTTTTTTTCCCTCCACTTACTCCAAATTTACAACTAAAATCCCGGACTAAATCCTAACCAAAAAGTCAAACACTTTCAATTTACCCCAACCAACCCTTCACTTTAACCAAGGTGGCATCTTACACGGTCCCTTACACAGTCCTTACGCCATCGTATAAAGGAAGTCCCTCACAAAGCCCCATAGTACAAACCCATCAATAATAAGTTGACATTGCTAGCCTCAGTTCTCGCAAAAGACACTTACTGATATTTGATGTAGGCGAAACGTGCACGGCGCCGGTATTAAATTTCTTCAAATCTCTGTGCGTCCTGTCCTTCCCACATCCTCAGGAACCTCGAGCACGGCCAGCCTCTCGGCACGACGACAGTGAAAAAGGGTGCCGTAACTGACGCCTATCGCTTATAACCGTTCTCCCCTCCCCCACGATAGACGCGGCCTGAAATCGTGGCGCCAGTCAATTTCTTCTTTATTTTACTTCCACGTGTACCCACGTGCTTCGAATTTTAGTGGCCAGTTACTTTATAGTAATAATCGAACAATCATATCGAAATCGTAAACCGATTCTACTAAACTCTTTACCTGCCGAACTAGTTTCTCCGCTTCTTTGTGACTCGATTATACAGCCTCGATTAATTTACACATTGAAGGCTCGTCGTAAGCGGCGCAGAGCCTACTCTACTATCCCTCTCGCACCCTACGATATTTATATCAATTAACTGAAAATAATCGTTCGATATTCTCCATATATTTTAACCTCCTGGTTATCTGCTACTTTACGAATCGGTCGTATTTAACGAGTTATTATTTTTCTTTGTGTTGATGATTTTAGGATCCCACTGCGATTTACGCCTTATGACGTAGGTATAAACATATTAATCTAAGACCGGTGAGGACATCCGGGCCACTCACTCACTTAATGCTTCATTGATCTCGTTTCTAACCATTTATTAGAAGTATTCGATTGGTATGAGTTACGAAGGTGATTGATCTAATTTATATTTATTATTAATGAATCCCATTTTCTGTAATTTACCTGTTCTCTTAAAACTTAAATTAGCAAATCAACACCGTGTCGTGGGGTCCAGATTACTACAATTCTCTATTAAAGGCTTGGGTCCACTACAGTACAACCTACTTCCTTTATGAACACGCTTTTGACTTTTTGATTTATTCATTACTAGCTGTCCCAGCGAACGTTGTTTCTTCTTTTAAAACAACTGCCGCACTAATCTATTGTGAAAGGGTTGTACTAATTGAAAAACCTTAGCCGGCTTGTGCACAACAACTTACCAACATTTTATTACAATCGGTTTACCCTATTATTGCGCGAGTCCGACTTGCGCTTGACCCTGTCTGACTGGCACTTGACCCTTTTTCTCTTTCTCGGAAACCTTCTCCGGTGTGTGCATAACAAGTTATACCAAAATTTCATTACGATCGGAATACCCTTAGTGAGGTACCAATATAGTACGGTGACTTTTGAGACATTCCAATTTTAAAGAGTAGTGCTTATGTGTTTAAGTGAGTTCAACCTTTCTTATTAAATTTGGATTGAGTTTTCAAACAAGTGTAAATATAAAATGTAATTTACAACAAAAGCCCCTTTTAACCCCGTTAAAGTACGACTTCCATTAATTCTGTTAAAAAAGGTTTATGCAAAATTTGAAGTAGATTGGACCAAGGAATCCCGTTGGCCTACACAAACTTTGCCCCCCTTTTTCACCCTCTTAGGGGTAGAATTTCGTAAAATCCTTTCTTATTGGATGCTTACGTCATACAAAGAACACACCTTCCAAGTTTCAGATCTCTACGATCAGCGGTTTTGGCTGTCCGTTGATCCGTCAGTCACTCAGGACAAAGCATTTTATGTGTATAGATTTAGCAGACACCTGCATCACTTTCCAACACGTGAGACAAAAATAGTGAACATTTTATATATTCTAATTAACTAACAATTCTAATAACAATATAATGCCAAGTCAAAGAGCTCTTTGACTCGCTGCCTATATAGTCTGGTCAACATGTACCTTTTTGGGTGAAATTTTTGTATAGTCTCCGAAAATTACGATCAAGGTGTCATTCGATTCGGAATATTATGTAGAAAGTTTAAGAAAAAGTTCCAAAAGGGGCCGATGAAAATTGCAAAAGTTATTAACAATTTAAAAAAAAAAAAAGTAGGTGTTTGTTTTTTTTTGAATATCTCAAAAACTATCAAAGATATTCGAAATTTGAAAAAAGATCTGAAAAGAGGAGGAAATTTCCTAAAAAAAGGTCCTACCTCCCGGAACTGTATCTTTAATATTTATAATTTTTACGGAGCCCTGAAAATAGCGCTAAAAGCGGGTAGTCTGGCTTCCGCTCGCGATTTGTCATTCGGACACGGTAACAATAAAAATCATTTTAATATATTAAATATGAATATTAAGGAATAAAAAAAATTTAGTACTATTGGGATATATAAATGAACAATAATCTGTAGGCGAAAAATTTTTATCCCCATTTTTCCATTAGTTATGCATTAGTTAATTAACTACTTTTTCTGAATAGAATGTTAACAGAAAAAACCTGATTATTATTAAACTACAACCCTAGGATTTTTTTCACTTCGTGGAGTTATTCTTAAAAGGCATTAAAATAGATCCCCGTTGGAAAAATTTAAAAATGTTAATTTTCCACTTTTTTATTAACAATCGAAAACATAAAAAAATTAAAAACTGCATAAAAGTTATTAAAAAAATTTTGTTTTTCAAATATTTCAAATTTTATGATTTCTAACGGTTAAAAGTTACATGAAAATATTTTTTTTTAATTTTTTACCGCGATTGTTTAAATAATTGTTATAAACAAATGCATTGTTTAAAAGATAATCAACAAATTTTTTTTCCTAATCTACTTGTTGATATAAATTATGATTTTTAAGAAAAAAATTATTCCTTAAAAAAATTTATTTATTGCTATAAAATGCATTTCTTAATTAACAATCGTTTTTTACCACTAAATATAAATATTAAGGAACCATTTTTTCTCTAAAAATCATAAATTCTATTGTTCTTAAATATTCTGGAAAAAAAATTTTTTTTTTTCATTTTTTATTTGTTTATTTAATAAACAATTTGTTATAAACAAATGGATTTTCTTACTTTATTTTTTTTTTAATTCGTAATTTAATTATAAAAACAGCTATGTATTATTTTTTATGAAAAATTTTTTTTATCTATTTTTTATATAACTTTTAATATTTTTATGTCCTGAAATTTGCCTTTTTATCTCGCTCTTTTTCTTTTATAATTGGTATAACTTTTAAACTATTATATATACGACAATTATACTTCAAGTCGTTTTTATTCACTATAAATTAATGAACAATTTAAGCTTTTAACTTCAGCTCTAGCTCTATTATTTATGTTAATTATTGACAATTGTTTATAAAAAATAAACCGAATTTTTTTTTTCTTGTTTTTCTATTCCATAACGTGGTTAAATGTTCATAAATTTATAATTATGAGCCTTTGATGACTTGCATTTTACTAATTTGCTGTTATTAAAAATTGATTACAATCGTATTTGCATAGACTTTTCCCGAAAAATTTTAAAACTTTTCCATTATGTTAATTACATTTTAACGAGTGTTCTTTTATCAATCTTTCCATACTAAGATTCTTAATATTATTTTAGAATTTTTTCGGTTTATTTTTTATAAACAATTGTCAATAATTAACATAAATAATAGAGCTAGAGCTGAAGTTAAAAGCTTAAATTGTTCATTAATTTATAGTGAATAAAAACGACTTGAAGTATAATTGTCGTATATATAATAGTTTAAAAGTTATACCAATTGTAAAAGAAAAATAGCGAGATAAAAAGGCAAATTTCAGGACATAAAAATATTAAAAGTTATATAAAAAATAGATAAAAAAATTTTTTCATAAAAAATAATACATAGCTGTTTTTATAATTAAATTACGAATTAAAAAAAAAATAAAGTAAGAAAATCCATTTGTTTATAACAAATTGTTTATTAAATAAACAAATAAAAAATGAAAAAAAAAAATTTTTTTTCCAGAATATTTAAGAACAATAGAATTTATGATTTTTAGAGAAAAAATGGTTCCTTAATATTTATATTTAGTGGTAAAAAACGATTGTTAATTAAGAAATGCATTTTATAGCAATAAATAAATTTTTTTAAGGAATAATTTTTTTCTTAAAAATCATAATTTATATCAACAAGTAGATTAGGAAAAAAAATTTGTTGATTATCTTATAAACAATGCATTTGTTTATAACAATTATTTAAACAATCGCGGTATAAAATTAAAAAAAAATATTTTCATGTAACTTTTAACCGTTAGAAATCATAAAATTTGAAATATTTGAAAAACAAAATTTTTTTAATAACTTTTATGCAGTTTTTAATTTTTTTATGTTTTCGATTGTTAATAAAAAAGTGGAAAATTAACATTTTTAAATTTTTCCAACGGGGATCTATTTTAATGCCTTTTAAGAATAACTCCACGAAGTGAAAAAAATCCTAGGGTTGTAGTTTAATAATAATCAGGTTTTTTCTGTTAACATTCTATTCAGAAAAAGTAGTTAATTAACTAATGCATAACTAATGGAAAAATGGGGATAAAAATTTTTCGCCTACGGATTATTGTTCATTTATATATCCCAATAGTACTAAATTTTTTTTATTCCTTAATATTCATATTTAATATATTAAAATGATTTTTATTGTTACCGTGTCCGAATGACAAATCGCGAGCGGAAGCCAGACTACCCGCTTTTAGCGCTATTTTCAGGGCTCCGTAAAAATTATAAATATTAAAGATACAGTTCCGGGAGGTAGGACCTTTTTTTAGGAAATTTCCTCCTCTTTTCAGATCTTTTTTCAAATTTCGAATATCTTTGATAGTTTTTGAGATATTCAAAAAAAAAAACAAACACCTACTTTTTTTTTTTTAAATTGTTAATAACTTTTGCAATTTTCATCGGCCCCTTTTGGAACTTTTTCTTAAACTTTCTACATAATATTCCGAATCGAATGACACCTTGATCGTAATTTTCGGAGACTATACAAAAATTTCACCCAAAAAGGTACATGTTGACCAGACTAATAATATTTAAATACATTCCACAATGTCACTTCCACACGGATATCGGATATATCTATATAAATATAAGTAATGTAGCGATTAAGTTATAGCTTGCAAGATCTAAAATTCTTATTACTTGTACATTAAGCAAGGAATGCAAGGGTCAAGTACAATATTTTTTATTATCTTTCAACCATTCTGGCAAAGCTTAGTTTTCGGAGAAATGGTAATTAATGGTTTGCACGCGTCTAGTTAAGGCTGCAAAGTTTAAGGGGATGAGATAATGAAGAATGGAGACTCGAGTTTCTTGCAAATGCAATTAAGTCAGATTTCGCTTGATATCAAAGGATGCGCGGAGCAGGTGGAGATGTGGACAGTGAGTCTAGAGCTACGTTGTAAGCGGGGTGAGGTCAAGTGATCGCGAGTGTAAAACAGTATTATTTTAAATAAAACAGTAACGGTTCACACCGGTCGACTCTTGAGTTAAGTATTTTAAATACTCTCGTGACTTATGATTGCAATTGTGTAATTATGTTTTGTGTACTTATATTGTTTACACTACACATGCTCTGAAAGAACCTTCATGCATAGTCAAAAATTGGGTTGAAGGTACGTGTTTGCAGAGATTATTACTTTCTTGCCCGTTAAGAGGCTAGATACTAATAATTAATAGCACTTTCTATTTGAAAGTTGACGAAAAACTTAATAGCTTCTTTTTATTTGGTACAGTGCCATCTGTGATCATAAAAACGAACCAGTTTCAATCGACTGATAATAAAAACGAACCAGTTCAATCGACCTCTCGGTGAACAATGTACCATTAATCTCAACGGCTACTATTTTCCCCAGGCTCAGGGAGCCCATTCTAGCCTAGCCTTATATCTCTTTAGATGATAATATTGTATCTTAATGTTGCGTATAATATCTGGTGTATACCACGAAGGATACGTATACTGCGAGTTCACAGCGATACGCTTTCTGGGCACACAATCATCAAGGCATTATAAATAACTGGTAAAAAATGTCAACTGCGATGTCAATAGCATCTACCAAATACAATTCGTCCCATGTTATTTATGCAAGCGATGCATACAAGATACTAAGATCGGCTTTTCTTAAAGTCCCAGTAAGCCGAGTGGTTATTAACTGCCGGGGGCAGGGGCAGTAGTGCATGAGGCGGAGGAACGCGAGGCGCTGGCCACGGGAACCGCACGCGCACCTTCAACGGCGGGCGATACCCGTCCGCAGGCACCAGGGGCTCAACGTCCCCACTCACTGCCACTTGCCTCTCGGCCAGATCGCTCAGTACCAAATGTAACATACTATTGAATTTATTTACATTATTTAATTTTTTTAAATTACATATTATTTTTAAATTATTAAATTTTCTAATCGTATTTGCGAAGAAAGAATTTAAATTAAAATCACCTACAACAACTCATTTTAACTTTGGTTATTTGGCGGATACAATTTCAATGATATTAAATATATTCATATAAAACTGATCTGTTGAAAACGGTGATATTAAAACGAAACTACATAAAAACCTATATCTATTAATAGTATACAACAAACACAGCTTCCATGTCAGGCGTATAAACCTCTACTTCGGTAATTGGCTCCAGTACCGGTCCCGCACCGCCATTTTTGTTTTAATATTAAGCTGCGGTATGTCTTACTTCAATCCTACTACAAAATAATAAATGCTTGTGAATATTTTTTTTATACCACTAAAATGGCAAACAAGCACACGGTCCGCCTGATAAGTGGTCACCGTGGCCTATGAACGCTTGCAACATCAGAAGTATCACTCGCGCGTTGTATCACCCTTTAAAAATCCAATTACTTCTTTCTTGAAGAACCCTATACTGTAGTCCTTGGCAGGGAGCTCATTCCACAACCCAAGCGTTCGCGGAAGGAAGTTTCTCTGAAACCGCACTGTATGCGACCATTTCGGTTCTAATTTGTGAGAATGAATTCCCTGCCGATGGCGAGCGGTGCGATGGTAGAAAGTAGCCGTGAGCATCATTTCGAACAATTCCTCAGAACAAATCCCATTGTACAAGCGGTAGAACACACACAGGGAGGCAAAGTCTCTCCTCAGACTTAAGGGCTCGATACCGCAAGTGAGTTTGGAATCGTCGACAATTCTCACAGCCCGTCGTTGAACCGAGTCAAAAGGGCCAAGCTGGTATCCGGGTGCACCCGCCCAGAGATGGCAGCAGTACTCCATATGGGGCCGGACTTGCGACTTGTAAAGTAGCAACCTTTGCCCCGACGTGAAGTTGGCCCAGATGGATCGGGTTGTGTGCATGAAACTTGAGTCCGAACAAGACAGTGGTCCGAGGAGCCTAAATGCGCATCCACTGAGACGGAATATCCGTCCGGACGTATAGTCAGCAGAAGATCCAGTTAGGAGCTTGTATTGTCCTCTATATCTGGTATTCCCGTTGGAGAGAGTACCAGCTAAGAGAATCCATATAGGTCAAAGCAAATTCATGAGCAGATATCCCTGCATAGTTATTGGTTCAAGAATTTAGCCACTCACGATGGTGGGCATTAAAATCTCCCAAAATAACTAGTTCTGCTGTGGGATATTTGTCTAGAACTTTGTTGATTCAGTTCGGTGCGTTTTTACATTTGAGTGCGCAATACAAAATGAATCTACGGAATTTTACGTTTTATTTCAACAAATCCTTTCAGAAAATTAATAAAGTTCGCTCCCAGCTTTAGAGTTCGTATTCATCGTAAATGTCTGTGTTGTGGTATATAGAAATAAAAAAGGTTCCTCTATTAAACTTTCACGGGACATATGTAGAAAAAAGTAACAAAACGAAAGGGATTGAAAGGCAGTCATTAAAATTCATTGTTTCTTTGTTTGTCCATGATGTTTCAATGTATATATTTGAATGTGTTTTGTGACTTGAATGTTGAAAGACAAAAATAAACAGCTCATAGCTTTTTATGTTCTTGATTATGTGAAACATCTTTCAATCATCTCATTAATATTTTAACATAAATCAGCAACTTAATAATGGTAAAGAAATGTGTTTCGGAATAAATAAGTAATCACCTATAATTATATTATTACTTAAGATGTAGTTCTCTTATATGGTAATTAAAAACTTTTTCTCTAATAAATTGATCTTGTAGATAGCAAATTAACTAATATAAATATCAAAGGTTATCCGTACTTATATTAAAATGCGAAATAAGTTTGTTTGTACTTCCTTCAAGTCGCTACGGAGCATACAATTAATGTCAAATTAAGCACAGGTTTACCAAAAGAGCCGGAGAAGGACACATGTTAACATACTTTTTATCCTAAAAAACTCAATAGCTCCCACAGGAAGAATTATGACTGAATTTCAAGTGGGCGAACTATTGCTCCTACAGCTATAGCAAAATCCCACGCCAACAACCAATTTTATCAGAAGCGGAGCCGCGGGAAAAAGCTAGTAACAAATATATATCTTTAGCTATTGACATTGCAAACATTTGGAAACATAATTACCAAATTGGTTGTATTTATATATACATATATATTTTTTTTTGCATATTTCGGGTCTTACAGGCAAACAAACATTTACCTTTTTTGGTTCTCGACGTTGCACTGGCCTTGTTCACGAGTAAACTTTTTTGCAGCGAGATGTTCGAGAATCAAAAAAGATAAATGTTTGTTTGTGTTTAAATCCCGAAATAAATAAAAAAAATTGTGTTCAAAGCGCGATAGTTTAAAAAGTATTAGTATATATTCTGTCAAACTCGGATACAATAACATGAGGTTTCAAAGGAAAACACAAACCGTTGTAGAAACGAGCAATATAATGAGCTTTGTCGTCAAAGTTTTAACGAGAGAACTTGTTGATTCAGTGTTCTCTTAACCTCCGAATAAATATTAGACGAAGCTTAAACTATGGATGTGGCTGCATTTCTAAAAGGCAAGCAAATCTATTATAACATATTTAATTTGGTATTTTTTGCATCGTTAGTTACGTTTTAAGGTTTGTTTTCTGGACATAGACTTCCAGAATGCTTGCCAACAACAAGTTTTGTTGAAACGGTGAAACACGTCAATCGTAATTTTCAGCCTAAAGGCCATATACAAATCTTTATGCATTTGGCTTCAAGGCATTTTTTGAAATCAATGATTTGACACCAGTCAACACAATAACAAATGAAAATGACGGGCGGATCGAATAGCGAAACAATTTCGGATAAAAAATGTTTGATAAAGCATTATTATAGAGTAGTAAATTCCATTAACTAGGCAAGGATACATAGATGGATAATCAAAGAAGAAGGAACGAGACCGAAGTTGTTGATCTATAGATAAAAATGCTCAAAGATGGCAAGTCGCTTAGTGCCCATATGGGAGCTAGGACGCTCAAGGGGTTAACTATTAATTTATTTCATGTATTTCAATGAAAACCTCAGTGAATTGCGATGTAGCTGCACTACTAACGTACGCTCGGTTACATATCGCGTCATTCTTGTTTTAACTGTAACGTAGTACTGCCTCTAAATACAATGGCTACATTTTATCCTTGACAATTTAAAAGTTTCCGAAGGCATGACCATAATAGATATCCTGTAGCTACAGATATAGCTTGCTATAGCTAACTTTTTTACTTTATTTTTCATAAGGAGCCGCTAATAACCGAATTTAGAGCGGGCGGAGCTGCGGGCACACCTAGTAAGACAAATATAATTTTAATTTTAAAAGAGAAGTCAATATAATAATTAACATTTGAATGCGTACAGAATTACTCTGTGAATTTTTATCCTTTTCACACTTTAAATCCCACCTCCCTATTCAGAAAATTAAAAAGTTCTCCCTCAGATTGAGAGTTTTAATTCAGCGTGAATGGCTGTTTTGTATTGTATATGTACCTATCTACATAAATGAAATAGTTTCGGGTTTCACCATACACTTTGAGGGGGTATATTTATAAAAATCTAACAAAAGGACAAAGATCAAATTGTTATTAAAAATTTTTTTTTTTTTTCTTTAATAGAATCATATGATATCATTTCGATATAAGTATGGTGTGGCCGTGTGTTGTCGGCAGAGTAGAATAACACCACCCCAAATCCCCCCGTGGGTGTCGTATAAGGGGTCTAAGGGCCATACCAGATGGTGGGCAGCAGCACCATACTGAGGGAATATTTAACTTCAATCTGCGATCGCCAACCCGCATGCCAAGCGTGGTGATTATTGCTGCGAATGTGCATCTGGTAAGGGCAATAGATCAGATCCATCGAATTATAGGCCTATCGCTATTACCTCCCTCCTCTCCAAGGTAATGGAGCGTGTTATCAACACACAGCTTGTAAGATACCTAGAAGAACACGACCTGGTTAGTGACAGTCAATATGGCTTTCGCCACGGTCGCTGGACTGGTGACCTTCTAGTGTATCTCACACACCGATGGCTAACCATTGAGGGGAGGCATTGTCATATAGCCTGGACATAGCAAAGGCGTTCGATCGGGTCTGGCACCGAAGTTGCCATGTTACGGAGCGCCCGATGGTTTGTGCAAATGGGTGGCTAGCTTTTTGTCCGGCCGACGCATACGATCCGTATTTCACGGTAGTTGCTCTGATAGCATGGACATTAATGCTGGTGACCCGCAAAGCTCGGTGCTGTCTCATCAATGACATGTTCGACATCAACAACATATATTGCTATGCAAATGTCAGCAATGGAGACGCTTATTACACGGGTCCCGCAAACATCCCTCGTTCTGTTGTGGAAGAGAAGCGCGGAGCTCAAATCGAGACCACACTGTCCAAGGTCACTAACTGGGGTCGGAAAAACTTGGTCCGCTTCAACCATACAACGACACAAGTTAACGCGTTCACCGCAAGAAAACCCCATTCACTGTGGTCCCACAATTCTAAAACACCCTCCCCTCGCCATCTTCAAGAGCATTGGGATCCTTGATGTTGACATCTCCAGCAATGTTCAGTTCCGAGGTTTACTTTGAGGACTACAGTATGGGGTTCTACAAGAAAGAAGTTATTGGTTTTTTGAAAGGTTTTCAAAAACCTCGCAACGCTCGAGTGATACCCCTGGTGTTGTAGACGGTACGCTACGGTGATCGCTTACCATCAGTCGGACCTCTAGCATATTTTCTACCTTAGTGGTATAAAAAAAATATTTATAACGTTTCCAGTCACTCTACAGGTTTTAAATTCACATCTTTGCTGCTATAATCCCTAATTTGATTTTTATATTTCCTTCGAGTTTATTACAAAACAAAACATTCATCTAAAGGGGGGGGTTTTGTTGACAATCATTATACGCATTGAATGCGGGCTATGCTCTCTCTGCGCACATTTGATCGTTCTGTTGACCAAAAATGAATGCGCTATGACGTCACTTCCAGACCGCATTTAACGCATATGCTGCACACGCTCGGAAGGTAGTGTAGTGGATAGGCTGTCAAATAATGAACGGGCATATTTTATGCGATGTCATAGCTCTCGATGCCGTCAATAGAATGCACCTTATGTAATTTCTCACAGTAGAACATTTCCTAATTGTTTTTTTTTCGGTTGCGCTCTGTATTTGCACCATGCCAATTGAAAACTCTTAGAACAAATTACACAAATTATACATTAAACTTTCAAATTAAAATATCTCGTATTTTAACAATTTAACGAACTATCTTACGAAAAATTTTACGAAATAAATTTTAATTTAATTTAATGGAATATCTTTAATTCTGTCTCAACAAAAATAACAATAAAATATACTATCGTATCACTAATGTATAAAGTAGTGAGGACGAACCGGGTTTCAGAACGTTTCATTATATTTTTAGTGGAATTAAAAAAAATCTTTTGCGCTTTGAATGATAAACAATGCCACAGATTATATAATACTATACAATGCCTTTCCAATCAAGTAAGATAAAAAACCGATTAAGTGACTAGAATTGTCCAAGTAGGTTTTTATAGTTTTTAAATGTTAATTTTAACTTATTTTTATTAAGAAAACGGATTCTCAATACAACATTTTTAGATAAATACTTCGAAAAAGTTAATAATTTTTCTACCGTACTAGCGCATCTAATACCCCGAAGTAATTTGTAGCGGAATCCTCTTTGTTTCAAACAATAAGAAATACCAGCCTCAATGAAAGGCCAACATCCTTTTCATTCCTATTGAGGCCCACAACAATAGTCTACAGTATCTGGTAATTATCGCAGTTTGAAAGATCACCTGCTATTATCAAGTAATTAATCACAGGTTTTTAAATATTTGACTTTATATAAATTACTGGCAGTCAGTCGCTAATACGTCATCAGCGCATTTCCTAGCCTGCAGTCTGGTGTCTCTTATTATCTTGTTTTAATAAAGATAAACAAACAAAATGGCGCAGGTTGATAGAAAGAGAAAAAGACCACAGGTTTGCTTTGCCTCTTTCTGAAGGATTGTCAATTTTGTGAGGTTATTGCGCAGTTCATAGGACTGATTACAGAACTCGAAGTCTATGGAATTGATTGAGCTCTTAAAAAGAAAAAGGCATTTGCTTAATAGTTTTGACGATTCATGAGGGTTCATAAAAAACTACTTGAAACTAAATTTTGAGTGTTGAATTTATTAACAGTTTACTTTATTTTTCGGTTTATAAATACATTTTTGCGATTCTTCAATTTGATTTCTTGTAAAAAAGTGTTTATTTTTCAGTATCGATGTTTATCACAATTAATTCAAACAATCAATTAATATAATTTATTCAATTTAGGGTACAATAATTGCGAACTTATGAATGACACTACGCTATCGGTTCGTAAGTCTATAGGGCGCGGCGGGAGACCTTGTATTGAGAAGTACCGGCAAGAAACTCAGCAAGGGCATTTCTGTTCTCCCTTTCTATTACAGCGTCCAATTAAAATATTGGAAAATGCCTTCCCTATCATAGAAGGACACTTTCTATTACAAACATAAAAAAACATGAAATATAAAGCACAAGCACAACATAAAAAAAGTATCTCATTGCAAAATATAAAAAAGACAGTTTATGTATTCATCACTTAGAAATAATCAATGTCTTACAGTACTGATAAACAAAACAAAAAAGTAAGACTAAATACTAAGAATACAAAGAAGTTTGCAAGAGCAGACCAGCCTCCACAGGCGGCACCCGTTCACGAGTATCACACATGAATCAGCCATCGCTTCGCTCCACCATGTTTTAGGGGGTTTTATATTTTAACACACAACTACCTCCAATACTGCCAGTCTAGTAGGTGTTTCTAGCGGTTCACCGTTGCTGTGTGTGCTGTAGCAAGTTATAAAGCATATAATCTTCAAGGGAGTCATACATTTGAAAGAAAAAAAAATACGAAACCCCAAAAAAACAAACAAAAAATACTCGGGGCAGCGGTGTTCCTTTGTAGCTGTAAAACATTTGCATTTTTTATATTTGTAAAACGTTCAAATCTATCATTTTTAGGGTTCCGTACCTTAAAAGGAAAAAAGGAACCCTTATAGGATCACTTTGGTTTCCGTCTCTCTGTCTGTCTGAACGCGTGAAGTTATCAAGTTGAAATAAAGGGCTCTCTTACTGCTCACTGGCGCTGCCATTAGATATCCTTAATTTTCTCTTCGTAGAAAGCTAATTTCTAAAATCCAAATGTTAGAAATATTAAACTAGTCATAAGCTATTTTTAGAAGGTTTTATATAGTTTCTAGATAATATATATAAGTTGTATTTGGCATTTCTGCTAAAAGAAATCCCAACTACAACTCACATATATAATTTAGGAACTATATAAATCTTCAAAAATTGCTTATGACTAGTTTTATATTTCCATAATGACATTTAATAAGTTTGCACGGAACCGTCGCGTCGCGTTTATTTTTGTTTTTAAATACACGCATATGTCCACTTGCTGTAACTCTGTGATACACACTGGCACATAAATTGTCCGGAAGCGCCGGGAACGATCTGTCGAGTGGTTGATTTCATACTAGGGGAGACCGAGGAGAGTTGAAACAGTTCCGACATATTGCTTTTTAAATAAAATACTATAAACACAAATCGCATGAGATTAGTGCCAATCGATAGTTAAATTTTTTGGCCTTGCGAAATTGACTGTTCAAGTCACAAGTAATTTTTCATCACATTTAGTCGTTAACAGTATCATTATGTGCAGGTAAAGCGGGTGATAAGACCTTAATTACTCCCACACTCTTTCTTTGTACATTTTATTTTTTATAAGCAAAGCGCGGGTTTATAGAACCCACGGGCCGTAATGACGCGCCTTTTCTATCAAGTATGTTTGAAAGCTTCTGTTCTATATGAACCACGGCGACGCTACACGCGAGCAATTAAACGTTTTAACTTCAGCCAAAACTTTTTAATTCATAAATTCTCTAGATACCTTGTGACACTAGATGTTTCTTTGTTTTTTATACTTATATTCCCGGCATTTCAATAGTGATTTGGTGAGTTTATTTAGTTATTCACCATATATTTTTATTTATTTACTCGCAAATATAATAAAAAACATTGTGTGTAACACGGGCGGTACGGAAATTACAAACTCGAATCATTACAGCCTTCGGCCTTAGCCCTTCTTCTAAATAACCTCTCGTTAGTAATTTCACCTTACCACCCTTAATACACAATGTAGGTACTATTGTTTCAACAAGGGCCAATCTGACCTTGGGTATGAGTTTAGGTTAAAATAAAGACTTTAAATTAGAAACGACACTATACTTAATTTAAAGGTTTTTATTAAAACAAAACTTTGAAAGGTGGAAGTTAACATTCTTAAAAATATTTTGTACTAAACTTTGCATTCATTAGTTAACTAATAAGATGTAAATCTTATACAAATAATAATCTATTCAAGGTAATATGTAGTAGATGTGGAAAAAATCAAATCTTTGCTTGTGTAACGAATTAGTTCCGGGTCTCCGGGATTATCCGGGGCCGGTTTTTAGCGAGTCGGTAAAATTTCGGAGGACTATAGTCCGAGCCTAATGCTTATTTGCGAACCGAAAAATTTTGTTAAGTTTACTCTAAATCTACTAGTCTAATAACCAAAAATTTGGCTAGTGAACTTTCCCTACTTTGATTTATAAAAGGCTGTCAGAGCTCGAAGTCATCTAGTAAGTACCTACAATTATAAAAAAGAAACCATCAGTTAAACACAAAAAAAATATATGACTGTATAGGTACCTACTTCACTATATATGTTTAATAAACCATCACAACTATCCTTTAAAAAAATAATAGCACTTAGAACTTTAAAGATTTTTATGCAAAATTTAAAAACAGGTGTGTCAAAAAGGTTTTATTTAATGGCAGTGGAAAAAAACAAAATGTGCATTAATTTTGCTTTTACGTTTATCACAGTTTGTGTCATATCCCTTAGGGTCTTATAAAGTCCTAGTACATCAATCTTACAAACACACAAAATCTTCATAGATTTAAGAAAAACAATATAAATATACATACATAGAAATAATCTTTCTGCGTTTATGACTCCCTGAAGGTTAGAGTCTTAGAAGAAAATAAATTATACATGCCGTATCCATGATATATATCAACAATATAAATAAATACTTTCATAGCAAAGAACTGCATCTTTGCTATGGGATTATTTATTTATATTGTTGATATATCCTTGAGACTGAGATTCCCAAATTTCAGTCTAATCTTCTCAGTACGTCAAAAGCAATCCTTACCAAAAACTTTGTAAATCGGAGTAACAGTAATGAATTTTTATGTTTGACGGATTTCGCCTTTTGACTATCTATACCAATATTATAAATGCTGCAGTGCGTTTGTTTGTTAGTGTATCCTTCACGTAGTCGCAACGGAGTATCCAATTGAGCTGAAATTTGGCACTGGTATAGTTGAAAAGATGAAGAAGGGCATTTTTTAATGCTGAAAGTTACAACAGGAATAACTCTATACAACCAAATTTGGACTAGACGAACTATAGCTGCAGCTATAGCACACTTCCTTACTATAGTGAAGAAGTTGTAGGAAACCCATGGTGATAGGCGTTTTTTGCGCAGGCAGAACGACGGGAAAAAGCCAGTAAAATATATACGAATGCGTATTGCTTACCAATGAATATAAAAATAAATTGAAAAGAAAGCTGCCGGTCTTTTAAAATAAATAAAAAGGTCGTTATTGTGATCAATTTCAGAGGCATTTAGCTTCGGTTAATGGGGAAACACATTAATGGGGAAACACATTAATATGATAAACGAGCCAAGATTCCGCAACTTTTTCAATAGGGAATGGAATGAGAGGACATCTTTAATGGTTATGATTTAAATTATATGTTTTTAAAAAAGCCTAAATCAAGAGAAAGCTAAATATGCGGTTAATGTACCTACGCGCTAATCTAACTGTGTAAAAAGGTCTGCGTATTATTTCTAACTAGCTTCTGCAAGTGACTTCGCCCGCCCTAAATTTGGCTATCGTCGTGGGATTCCTACAACTCCTTGATCATTCTAATAAGGTTTGCTATAGCAATCTATATAGCTAAAGATCGAAGTGGTTATAGTTATATTACATTTTTCAGTCTATCATTGCCTGAAAACAAGGATAAAACGACGGTTTCTGAAAATAAAACCTAGCTAGATCGATTTATCGCCCCCGAAACTCCCTCCATACTTAATTTCATGAAAACCGTTGGAGCTGTTTCCAAGATTCAGATTATAAATGTATATATATATTAGATATGGTTTGTATTTTTATTCAGACATCTTTAGAACGACATACTTTTTGTCATGTGACATTTAACCAGCTAGAACATAAATACTTTTCATTAAATACTCCACCGAGTTGCAATTAAAATTGTAACCAAACCACTAACAACAGTCCCAACTAATCAACGCCCTAACTAAAACAATATATCTATAAATATCTTAAATTCTAACGCGATATTTCGAGTTACTTTTAAATGTTTTACGGAGTCTTAAATCTTTTAACTGATTAACTCCATCTTTTAAAAACATTTACACGAAAGCGGTACAAAGAGAATTGCATAAATAGATGCTTTTAACCTTAAGTGAAATCGTGAACAGAGTATTCAACATTTTCACGGAAAAACATTTTTGTAGTCATCGTACGAAGGAAATGCTTTTCCGATATTAATGCGATACTTAACTAATTTTTTGATACATAAGCGAGATCAGGATATAGTGGAATTGTACATAAGAATCCTTGGCTAATAAAAGATCTTTATTTTTTTTTATACCACTAAGGTGGCAAACAAGCTAACGGACTGCTTGATGGTAAGCGGTTACCGTAGCATATGGACGCTTGAAATACTGGCGCGTTGCCTAATTTTTAAAAAGCTTACAACTTCTTTTTTGAGAAGCCCATATTATCCTTAGAGCAAAACTTGGCAGGGAGCTCATACCACAACCTAAACGTTTGCGGAAGGAAGTTTCTCTGAAACCGCACTTGTGACCGTTTAGGTTCTAAGGTGACGTGTGAGGATGAATGCCCTGCCGATGGCATGATTTTACATGTGCACATGAGAGAGGAACATCCCTATAGCACATGTGTGTGTGAGAGTTTTATGGTCTCAGAATTAATCCTTCAAGCTACAATTATTGGTAGTCCAAAACTTACGTCCAAGATTAACTGGAATTACACCTACTTATCTTGCTTCTATCTCAGTTACCTTCTTATACCCGAAGGTTGCCTGCGTAAGAGATCGCTAATTTGCGTTAGGGCCGCTAAGTTATAGTCTAAATATCAAAGATGGTATGATTGTTTAGTTTTAAATTTTAATTTTAAATTTGTGAGTACTGTTTCAGCGGATATACAACGTTTACAATGTAATAAGATACCTTTTATTGTTCTTATTTTTATCTTCTGAAGCCGTTTAAAAGTTATAAACACAATAAGAAATTCTATCGTTGCTATAAAACGTCCATTTTGTTTTTTACACAACGTACATACATCATTTAATTTCCCGTCGTCTATTTTCCTGTGCGTCACATAAAAAAGTCTGATTTCTTTCCTTCGACGTAAATTATGTTGGTAATAGAGGTGATTCATCAACGTTTTACTTCACGTGTAATGTTCCGAATGTTTGGACAGTCGAGCCGTCTCATATGTCTCTTTGTCAAAATACTAAAGGACAATCTGAAAAAAGTGTAAGGTTGGAATTCGTCAAAATAAGTAAAGTTCAGGATTGGGACGATGGTTATGCATTGTTAGCTCAAATCGAGAATTCATTAAACAGCGAAAAGCTGATCCCTATCACATAATTATGAAATACCATCGGTGAATGGTGGATTTTACGCATAACAACAAAAAGGTACGCAAAATTCGAATGTGGCGCCAGTCCAATGTACCATCAATATGGGATTTAGAGTAAAAAAGGTCAAGGGCGAGTTGGAATCACGTACTATGGGTTTCCGTCTATTGCCCGCTGTCCACCCTTTTGTTTTTTTTTTTATTTTAATTTTTAAGTAATTATGTTTTTTTCCTATCCCCTCTTTTCAGAATAATTATGTTAAACAGAATATGAAAATGACTGAAACAAAAATCTTGAGATCTTTCACTAGGCACTGTATAGATACTACGACTTTACGATCAATATTTATATATAAATCCCTTTTTACTTTGTCAGCTGTCATTCGAAATAAAGACATTGATGAGATCTTTCATTTCCATTACGATCAATAGCTGCGGATATATAGGTAATGTGTCGTCCAAGTGATGGGTAAAGCGTAACCCAACTATAATTAAAAACCTAAGAGGAAAGAATATTGCTTACCTCTAATTGGTAGTGCGGTTGCAATTACACGGACCACGTCTGTCTGTCTTAATCTCCTAAGGGAACCTATGGAAGCTTAAGTGTATGAGGGGAACAAAAAAATATGGAATATATATCCTTGAATTAAAATATATAAGAACGGTACAACCTAAGTATCTTTTTCGTTTGTCAGCTTACGCATTACTTGAAACGTATAAGCGAAAATTGCTTTTAAGTCTAAAAAAAAGAGCACACAATTTTTATCGCTGTGGACACGTAGTCCGACTGCTTTGTCCGATGGATCGGACCACGAGATTTTTTTTTTCCTGTTGGTTCGATTATGGATTCGGACTATAAAAACTACGGTTTTCTTGGACCACGTAGTCCTACCAATCGGACGACCTGAACTTTGGTTTTCTTGTTAGTTCGATTAAGGGATCGGACTACAAAAATGATTTATTTCTTAGACCACATGGTCCAACTGTGGGACCATGCGTTCCAAGAAAGCAACTTGTACACTGAACGAAGTTCCATATGGTGCATTATATACTTAGATGATGGTATAGGCAGATGGTGGATGCGAAAAAAATTATGTCCGCGGCACTTTTTATATTCAAATAAAGCTACGTTACAGTTGTAGTTAACACGCACGGTCATACACGCAGTGTGGTGTGGTTTGAAGTGTATCTTTTAGAAGTTGCTTTTACAGTGGGAGCCAATAAGCGAGATGCCAGCTGTCAAATTATGAAGGGCTATATCTCCGTAACTTTTAATCGTAGACTAGTATTTTCTTTATAGAAGTGGTAAATTTAATCAAAAACTTCATTTCAGATGACAGCTGTCAAACTAGAAAGGTCTTTATCTCCGTAACTATTGATCATAGACTAGTATTTTCTTTACGGAAGTGGTAGATTTAATCAAGATCTTTATTTCTGATGACAGCTGTTAAATTATGAAAAGCTATATCTCCGGAACTATTGATAGAGTAGAGTAATAGTTTCTTAACAGAAGTAATAGATCTTATCATTTAATATTTTTAAAATCAACTTTAATTAATTATTATCACTACCATAGTATAAAACAAAGTCCTAGTCCTTTTAGCCCTTTTTAGTTTGACAGCTGTCATCCGAAATAAAGATCTAAAAGAGATCTATCACATCTGTAATGAAACTACTAGTCTACCATCAATAGCTTCGGAGATATAGCCCTGTTTAGTTTGACAGCTGTCATCCGAAATAAAGATCTGAAAGAGATCTATCACTTATGTTATGAAAATACTAGTCTACGATTAACTGTTTTGAAATTGCAGCACTTTCTAGTTTGACAGCTGTCATCTGAAACAACGGTCTTGATGAGGTCTATCACTTCTGTAATGAAACAACTAGTCTACCATCAATAGTTTCAGAGATATAGCCCTTTGTAGTTTGACAGCTGTCATCCGAAATAAAGATCATTAAAGAGATCTATCACTTCTGTAATGAAACTACTAGTCTACCATCAATAGTTTCAGAGATATAGCCCTGTTTAGTTTGACAGCTGTCATCCGAAATAAAGTTCTGAAAGAGATCTATCACTTCTGTTATGAAACTACTAGTCTACGATTAACTGTTTTGAAATTGCAGCACTTTCTAGTTTGACAGCTGTCATCTGAAACAACGGTCTTGATGAGATCTATCACTTCTGTAATGAAACAACTAGTCTACCATCAATAGTTTCAGAGATATAGCCCTTTGTAGTTTGAAAGCTGTTATCCGAAATAAAGATCTGAAAGAGATCTATCACATCTGTAATGAAACTACTAGTGTACCATCAATAGCTTCAGAGATATAGCCCTGTTTAGTTTGACAGCTGTCATCCGAAATAAAGATCTTCAAAGAGATCTATCACTTCTGTTATGAAACTACTATTCTACGATTAATACACACTCACAAACATATACTTAAAGGTAAGGAAAACTATGTAGACATAGGACTTTTTCCGTTGAAAGCTACGTGGAGACTATTTAACACAACTGTACAATTTCTGCCACAAAGCGAATCTTTCCTACAGCGAACAAAGCACCCATTTACGCTTAGACCGCTGAATCGATTTACATGAAATTTGGTATGGAGATAGTTTAAGTCCCGGGTCTGCAAAATTGCTTTCTGGAGACCCTGATGATTTGTCCGACTGGGATCTGACTACGGAAATTTAACATTTCTTTGTCCTCCTATGATCGAACTAATAAAAGTTGAGATTCCTCGTAGTCCGATCAATCGAACCATCACTAGAAAAAAAAATTATGTGGTCCGATCAGTCGGAAAAAGCGAAATTTCAAATTCTTATAGTCCGATTAATCGAACCAACTGGAAAAAAAAGTCCTCATGGTCCGATCCATCGGACAAAGCAGTCGGACGACGTGTCCACAGGGATTTTTATTAGGTTATTTTTGCATAGACTACGACTTGACAACTACTATAGTTTTGCCAGGAAAAACGCTAAGTACGTGAGGTGCGTTCCAGATAACAACGGCCGGGCTGAAACATATGACTCTAGTTTGACAGCTGTTACCAGAAATAAAGCTATACAGAGCTATTATTACTGTAGAGAAACTTCTAGTCTATGATCAACAGTTACTGAGATATAGCCCTTTCTAGTTTGACAGCTGTCACCTGAAATGAAGATCTTGAGATGTATCATTACTGTAGAGAAACTACTAATCTACGATTAATAGTTAGGGAGATAAAGCCCTTACTAGTTTGATTGCTGGTATATGAAGTAAAGATCTTGATCTGTCATCACTGTACCGTAAATTAAATAACAAAATTTAGGAGTTATGATGGGACATATAAAAATACATACATACCCACATATCTACATACATACCGGTTAAAATCGTAACTATTATTCAATTAGTACTAAAGGTTTGTTATTAAAGCATTTTACAAGTAATTTTGTTTCATCTATTCTCATGGGTACGTGGGAATAATTTTTGAGAGTATCATGTATACATAGTATTACATATGTTGATTATACTCTTCTGTTTGAAATGCTACTCCATAAAACCATTTTTTTTAAAAACTGTGAATATCTGTAATGTCATTCATATAAATATTAAAGTAACCGTTATTACAGTAACAGTAACATTAAATCCTTCACTGTACTCAATATTGTACATTTAAATCTTTTATTTGTAGCCTACTTCACTAGTTCGGGATTTAAATTTAGCGCACCTTTACACCGAAAAACAACTTTGCTTACTTGTTGAATAAAGTTTAACAAAGAATTTATAGATACCTACCTATGTATACCTACACCTACATACAAACTGTAATTTAAGCTAAACGAAACCCTTGAGTTTACATGTATATATGTTAACTAACAGCAATTTATACCCTTATTCTCAGCAAATTGCTTTTGTAACATAGTTCTCGAAAGGTTTATTGTAACTACAGTGAAGTTAGGTATTGAAGTATTTATCTAAGTTTGTTGTGTTTGGATATACGAGAACGTAAGCGAAATAATCAAGAACTTGCTATTGGTTTTTGTCACAGTGTTTGCTACAAAACTTCTCCGAAACAGTTGGTCTGAAAATAGGTCGTAAAGTATTTTTCACCATCCTACCTTAACTAAATGTGGCGCAGACGAAGGTGCGCGCGCAGGTAGCTAGGTGTTATATTAAAGTGATCTGGAATTATAGAGCACTGAATTCTTGTTACAGGCGCATCCTTCAGTAAAAAACTGTGTCTTGGATTTTTTACAGGTACATTTTAAATAGCCTTGGCCTCCAAATGCTGACAAATTTGGCATATATCTCTTAGCGACAACTCTTCCTTTGGTATAGGATCATTCATAGTAATACCTATTTGTTAACTCTATTGCTTATCTGGTGTAAGGCCCCCCTCTCATTAATTCAAAAATATAAATGTTAATGAAATGTACTAGGAAACTTCGAAGCCTCATCCACAATCATTCAAAGAAGTGAGAGAGGAAATAAATCTAAAGTTTATGTAGATAATTATTTTATGTGGCCAAGCGTGATCGTCAAAAGTGGTAGGACCTGAAAACTGTTGTGTCAGATAAGTAGTGAACCCAGAGAAACTTTTGGAGGCACATCAGAGTGATACACTAGCATACACAATAACCATAAAAGAATCAAATAAATGAATATAGCTAAATATACGATTATAAATTACGTACATTTTGAGTATTCACCATTTTCTTCATCACTTTCTTATATCTGTACAACAGCACCTAAACAAAGCAAATACTAGAATATCATAGCTAGAAGACATAGGCACATATTACTCTTTGTAATATGATTTTTCTGTCATCCCTACGCGAATGAACCCTATTTTTTGCAACTTCCACATTTAAAAGCAAAATCTAGACGAATGCTTAATCCATCAGTTTTGTAAAGTAGGAACTAGGCAGCTAAGTGTTCAGGACTTGCGACCTGAAGGTAGGTTGAGGGGGCGCCCCCTTACGATGTACATCAGCGCTTACCTACACTAGTTAACCAGTCAAAAATAATAAAAAAACTACTAACGCCGCTATGGAAATACATGGATTACACATAGTAATTAGTATATCTCTGAGCAAACCAAGATCTTAAGTGGGAATATAGTTATTATGGCTGGTATAATTTTAGTTCCCACTTCTTCTTGACTTAAAATGTCCCTAAACAAGGACTGTTAATATATTGCTTCCTATCGAGGTAACTGAGATTTCTCTCTACCATAAATTTGTAACCGACAAAAAAGGCGAACTCGTCATTACGATGTTTCAGCGTTAGATTCGAAATCTTCAATTGAAATAGGCCCCCGAGGGTCAGCGGAAATAAATTGGCTGAAGCCCGGTGGAGGTTGACCTGCCTGCAATTTTTAAAGGACCCTATACGTAGGAAAACACAACTTAAACGATTTCACAACGAACATATAATAATTTCACTGAAACTTTTCCTCAAATAACATCTAAATTTAAAGTATTTACTACCAGTAATGGTGAAACAAGCCAGCCGTAATTTATCCCTATGTGGTTCTTAGACAGCTCTTCGTGATCCACAAGCGTCGACAGTGATTCGAGCAGCGATTCGTCAAGAAGTAACTTCTAAATGATGAACTAAGCTGGACGTATGACGAAGAATTATTTTATTGCTAAAACCCCACCCTACATTACACCATACCGGATCACGCGATTCGTGACTTGTCATCCCCCTACCGGTCTTCCGGTATTGGTTATTATTCTCAATAATAGAAAATGTCCACATTTCTAAATATAAAAATACTCGATATGTTACTCTATTTTACTAAAAAATTCTAAATTTATATTTTGACATTGATGTAGTGCTATTGTTCAACTTTACCACTTTCCTTACAAACAACGGTAATGTTTGATTTCGATCCTCCTTTTTGTGTTTTAATTAATGTTTTGACCGTTCATAAATATTTGGGTTTTTATCTAACAGATATTCGGTAACTATTAAATTATTAATTGCTCCTAATTTTGCTTCAAAATTTACTTAATCATTTCGTTTCTCCAGCGGATTACCAGTAATCTGAATTACAAGAAAAGACAAAAATCTATTAATAAATTTACTAATTAGATTTCTACTCTATAGATAAGTCAAAGTCTAGTTTTTGAATTACCGGTTTGTTATTAACAAAAAATAAAATAAACAAAATCTATGGCAGATGCTATAAAAATAATTTTTAATTTACTGTAAGCCGTTTCATTGAAAACGTCAGATTTCTGAACAGTATTTAATCCTGTTAAAAGTTACGAAACTACCTTTGTACCTTGTACTACTACAGCTACGTCCAATCAACGTTCATTCAAAAGGATCTATTCCCGCGCTGCTGGTTCATATTATTCCTGCCTAGAGCCCAAGTGGTTAAGATTCGGGAGTACTTTTAACTATTTTATTCTAAGATTTAATATTTTACATTTCAGTCATCGGTACTTATATTTTGTTAGCTTCAAACCTTTCATAAAATAAATCATAATTTCTTAGCTTATGTATAAAAGTACTGAACTTGTATATGTGAACGCGCCATTCTAATTTAAAGATGCATTTTGCTATAGGTAGGACGTTTATTGAGAATTGTTATCTAATGCGCATCTTCACACTGAAGTTTGAATAAAACATTGCATTACAAAATATTAAGCCGTAAATATTTTATCTATCATTACACTGGGTAGCCAATCTTTCAAGATACCAACCGAAGTACCAATTTAATGACTTTCGTTTCGATTTTTTTGATCCAAAGGTCCGCGGTTTACTTTTGCAACCATCTTACTGCGACATATCTAATGATACTTTATTATTATTATACTTTATTGCATCAACATAAAAAATTTACAAACAAAACATATTTACAAATAGAGAAAAACAAAAGGCGGTCTTATCGCTTTAAAGCGATCTCTTCCAGACAACCTTTGGGTAGAGGAAATAATAAAGTTAAACAAAGTATAGTAGGTGTGTTTCGATACAGTTATTAAGAAGTATATACATATATATATATATCATACAATGATGCATATAAAATAAATAAATACACATATATAAATATACTTTGTATAGAATAGTCACTGATCCTCCTTTTGGTTTGGATTTCCTCACCCATGTCCTTATGCTACATCACGCGCCGCGCTATTACTTCGTTTTTGCTTGAGGTTCTTGCTGACTGTTTTCTTTTTGCTTGGCTCCTAAGGAGCTAAGTGTGATTAAGATTTAGGCTATGAAATTCAAAAAGATTTTTCTTTTTTTTAATCCGACTGTGGTTCCAGGCCAGGCGCGTTCAAAAAATTAAAACAACAACCAAACTCTTCAGTTTCATTATATTAATAGTATAGTTGGCACCACTGGGGTCCACCCGCCCGTCCGTGAGTCGCGGCCTTATACCTAAGTCATTGGATTGATTCTAATGAAATTTTACGAAAAAGTGTCATACTTGAACCACTATATTAATATACTGTAATGAAATAGAAATATACGCTGACTTGAACTGAGGGTTTATTAATAGGCTTCCAAAAGTAAAAAATTGGTACAAAATACTTCATACGAAAATTGTTTTCAAAAAATCGTTTTATAAGTTTTTCAAATATCTGCAATAATTCTTATTATATGGATTTAAGAGGAGCTTCACGCAATTTACCGGTTTTTTCTATAGCTTACCAATTTTCCTACGAGTTTAGAACCAGCAAACATATTATGGCAGTTAAAAAAAAATGTGCATTAAGGGTGATAAGGAGAAAATTACTAACGAGACGCTATTTAGAAATTTATTGACTCGAGTAAGGGGTTTTTGTACCGCCTGAGTTACATGCAATGTTTTTCATTGCATTTGCGAGTAAATAAATAAGAATATAAGGTGAATAAATAAATAAACTCACTGAAACGACGGGAATAGAAGTAGAGAAAACAACGCATCCGCCAAATGGTGCTAGATAACTAGAGGATTTATTAATTTATATACTTAAAAACATAAAACTTATTTTAAACTGACAAATATTATACATTTGACAGATTGCCGCCCGTCGGTTCTATGAACGCACGCTTTGCTTCGAAAAAAGTAAAATTTACAAAGAAAAAGCCCGTAGGAGTAATTAAGGTCTTAGCACTCACTTTGCCTGCACATAATGACACTGTTTACAAATGAGTGTGATGAAAATAATAAACAAACGACAGGTGACAAAATGACCAAAATTAAATATAAAAAAAATCATAAAACCAAAGCACTCTATGGATGCCACTTAAATATCTATGCAGATTGCGACGTCTGTGCATAATAAAGCCGTTTCATTTCTCAACGTCTCGTCGCTAGTGGAACGTAAAACTAAAGCTACCTAGAACATTACGCTAAGCGAAGTTAATGAGGGGAGACCATTGTCAGAGTTATTCAGCAAATGACTAGGCCTCGGGTCCGAGTTGAGTATTTCTACGAATGTTGTATTAACTCGAAGAACCTTGGCACGTAACTACAAATTTATATACACTTGTTTAAATGTATATTCATTAGTTTACTGGAAGGCTACACGATAAACGTAAGAACTTGCATCCGAGCGACTCATATACATTATATTCAATCACATAGCATGGGGTGTAGAGTAATTTTTTGTCAAGGTCTGAAGTTCGGTTTTACATTCTTAGTACAAATTTTGCAAGTTTACTACTTTGTAATTACCTACGTAAATACGCTAACTAACGCGAGACTAGTTAACTAAACAGGCACCATATTGGGAACAGCCTCGAGCTATTCGGACTCTGGAATTCGATACAAAAATATATGGAAGTCCGACTTACATCTCGAAACCCGTTTCACCGTACCGTAACCCGTACTTAACATTTTTATACATTATACTCTCGAATTCTAGATTCCGAATAGCTCGAGACTGTTACCAACATGGTTCCAGTTAATTAATTTTGAGGTATGCCTCGAGTTCGCCAGGCTGTCGAATTCGTGAGAAAAATGTATGGAAGTAGGTCTTACCCCCCACGGACCGTACTTGCATATATTTTTCTCACGAATTCGTAAAACTGGCGTACTGGGGTCCGTTCCCAATAAGCTCCCTAGTTTTTATAACACAAGCTTTGTTTAGTTTAAGACCACATGGCGCTGTGTGTAATAATATCCAGGGGAAAAAAAACAAACTATATAACTTTGTTATAATAATAAGTTACTATCATAATATTTTATAAAAATATTATATATGACAATGTAACTTTGTCTGTCTGTGTGTTACCTTTTCACGCTTAAACCGCTGTACCGATTAACATGAAATTTGGCATGGAAGATACTCTGAGTCCCGGTGAAGGACATAAGCTACTTGAAAACGTCAAGTGTAAGTTGAGGAGTTGCATGCCGTTGAAATCCTTCACCGATAACCTTATTTAGGGCGGTTAAAACCGGGAGCAAAAGCTAGTCTATAATAATTTAATTTAATCAAATTTGAGTGGTTGATCTCCGCTGATGGCGGAAACTCGATGAATGCAAGTTGTTCGTACGTGATCTCTTTGGAAACCCCAGTTAAAGGGTGTATATAAATTTAGCAGTCACGATGTAGCAGAAGAAATATGAAAGTGATCTCTTATCAATAACAATATTATATGTAGGCACTTACATTCACAACTGGAAATGGTTTAAAACCACTTACTTAAAGGTCAACTAGTAAATTATAAAGATCAATTTTATTAAAAACACATTTGTCAAAATCATTATTTTAATAAAGAAGAGAAATGTTTTTTTTTTATTATATTCCACTGAGGTGGCAAACAAGCACACGGCCCGCCTGATGGTAAGCGGTCACCGTGGCCGTGGTCTAAATCTCATACTAAATAAAATAATTTAGATATGCTATAAGCAAAGCAGTGGATCATTAATGTCATAAAAGCATATTTTACATAGCCAAATAATAATTTATTTTATTTTGGTTGTAACGATGCTATGCCGTATTGTTGAATTGTAAAATATGCCCATATATAGACAACACGATTTTTATTTATTTTACGCCTGAAATTTGGATTTTGTTTGTTTTTTGTATCCTTTTATTTATATTGTTTACTTTCTTGGTTTTCCCAAACAAACGACAAAAATACATACTTCATAAATCTTCTACCCTAATTTTTTTTCAAGTCTTATTGATAAAGAACTCATTACTTATTGAGGCGTATAAAATTGCATAAGTTTCGTTTTTTCAGCATTCAACATAGGATTATGTTTCATTTATGTTCCCAAGTTCTGGAGAAAATCATTTAAATGTTAATAACACCTTTTTGAAACGGTCTCGAATAATTGCTACTCTATCATCAGCCAATAAATCCATTTTTTTAAACTGAGTAAACCTATATCATTTATATAAATATTGAATAATAGCCTTAAATCTTTCACAGTCCTCAACTATATTTAAATCTTTTAAATGTAGCCTGCTTCACTTATTCGGGATTTAAATTGCTAAAGGTGTGGTATATATATGAAACCAGAAACCAGGTCTCTCTTTCAAAGTATACACAACCCTAGTTTTAGTTAAAAACTTTCAAGTTGCAAGTTGCGAGTGCGACTATAAACATCATGCAAAGCATGAATTATATATAGTACGTATAAGTATAAACTTTTCCAATTGAGTGTAAATAAATTAAGTGTGTGATCAAATATGACCCTTAAAGCAGTGTGGCTAAGGACCAAAAGATTTGAAATTCACACATGTAAACCATAATGAAAATTAAAAAACACTGCTGACCTCTGCGGCCATTCTGTTACCCTTGTTTAAACTATAATTTCAATTATTGCTCCCCAACTAGCTTTGATATTTTATAAATATATTGAATGTGGTATATTTCTGATCCTATGAAGTACAGTAAAGATATAACTGTACTTAAATCAGGTAGTACTACTGACCAGTTTTCAGTAATTTTTTTGAAAAACTGATCCTAAATCAATTTAGTTTTCACTTTAGTTCATTTAATCGCTCAACAACCGATGCTGGTGTTGAACTTATTTACCACATATTTGATGTTTGAGAAGACTCGATGGATGCTATGGCTGTTTTCTGTATTCTATGTAAGGCATTGAGTTTGCGTGCAGCATGAAACTCTGATCAGGAAAATCATTATGGTATTAAGAGTACTGCACTTAAACTAACTAGCTCGTATCTGGACAATAGGATTCAGACAGACATAAATGGGAAGCGCTCTCTTGGATCAAACATTAAAATGGGTGTTCCACAGGGTTCCATTCTTGGGCCATTCTTATTTCTTATATACATTAATGATCTGCCTATAGTTGTAAAAAATAGTCATGAGATAGTGTTGTTAGCAGACACATCACTTTAATTCGATCTTAAAAGACGCTAAACTATTAAAAATAATGTTAACAACTGTCTGACTGGCTCAACGTGAATAATTTACTTCTTAATAGCAAAATAACCAAATGTATAAATTTTTTAACACCAAATGTCAATCAGGTAAGGACCAGTGTATTTATAAACGGGGAGCAGTTAGATATTGAAGTTAATACAGTATTCTTAGTTATTACAATAGACACAAAGCTTCAGTGGGGCCCACATATAACTAGATTGGCGAATAGGTTTAGTTTTGCAGCATTCGTGGCTAAAAAGATTCGTCAACTTACGGACGAAGCTACTGTCCGAATAGAATATTCAGCTACTTTCATAGCGTGATGTCCTACGGCATTGTACTATGGAAACATGCAGTTGATATTCAAAAAATTTCTGTGCTGCAGAAGAGTGCTGTTAAAACAATTTACAATCTATCCCATAGACACTATTTAAGAGATAAATTTAAGGAAATCAAGGTCCTAACTTTATCATCTAAGTATATATTAGATAATTTAATTTATTTTCATAAAAATATTGATTGCTTTAAAAAGAATAACGATATTGATAATCGTAATACTCGAAATAGACACAAACTTGCTCTGATCCACAAAAGGCTTAAGAAAACAGATAAATCATTTAAAGGACAATGTATTCGTTTTTACAATAAAATCCCTGCAGAAGTATGTTAATTAAACTCAAAAAGTTGGAAAAAAACAGAAACTTGTCGAAAAAGCTTAAACAATTCAATACTACCTTGATAATAAAAATGCATGAGATTAAATTTTTTTTTGTTAACATAATTCGTATTGATTAATCAAAATTAAAAGAGAAGACTGCTGGAGCGTTTCTTTCGCCATTTCTTCTCATTAAAACGCCATTTTGACTTCAAACGGTAGTAACTAGAAACTTTAAGTTTATTGATTTTAAAAAAGTGATCTTATATCCTATTTTTGAGAAATAACGCTTTTGAATAAAATTTGCATTCGACCATTTGGTAGATAAAGCTGAGTGCAAAATTACTATACCATAAAAGTCAGGGATATCATAAGGTACAATGTAGGTACGTAACAGTAGCGGGGCCTCTAATAACTTCATTCCCGGTAGCCTTACCGGTAGGAAATAGCCTTCCGAATGAAAAAAATACGGCCCCGCTATTGTCTCCGCATCGCTTGTACAATGGGATGTGTTCTGAGGAATTGTACGAAATGATGCCCACGGCTACTTTCTACCATAGCACCGCTCGCCATCGGCAGGGTCATCATTCTCACACTATAGAACCGAAATGTGGAACAGTGCTGTTTCAGAGAAATTTCCTCCCGCTTGGGTTGTGGAATGAACTCCCTGCCAAGGTTTTCTCTAAGGACTACATTATGGGGTTCTTCAAGAAAGAAGTCATTGCATTTTTTAAGGGTCGGCAACGCGCGAGTGATACCCCTGGTGTTACAAGCGTCCATAGGCCACGGTGACCGCTTACCATCAGGCGAACCATGTGCTTGTTTGCCACCTTAGTGGTATAAAAAATAAAAACTATTTCTAGTCACGGTAACGGTAGAGCAGGAGGTGCGAATCCCCGTAGGTAGGTAACCAAAAAACACTGACCCTAACCAAGTCTGGGGCTCGACGAGCATATTTTAGAACAAGTGTAGAGTTGAATAAAACACATTTAACGTTTGTTTGTGAAGTCTAAAGAGAGGACAAAAACACCATTACGTTGTAATCATGACATTTTAAAGAACTATTTTTAGGCTCTATTTTAAAGAGAGTGCATATGACAATCTCTTTCAAGGCATCGTAGAAATTCTCGTCAACAAAGCTCTCGTAAACAACGTTGTAGAAATCTCCAACATGTCGACAAGGAAGGGTAGCATATATTGTGCTAATACAGTCTTAAAGTCACACAGGTATTTGCGCCGACCACTCACAGGAGTGGTACAGATTATAAGGAAAGAGGACATCAGGTGCAGGGCACGGGAAACAGGAAGGAAGTCTCAACTTCTGGGCAAGCCCCTTGAACTAATGAGACAGAGACACAAAAATACTGAAAGGTGCTTTCCTTGCCTTGCCTCACGGGACGAACAAATAAAACATAACCTTCGAAACTTTAATTCATGTCTATTTAAAGAAGCGAACAGAGAGTCCACAGGCTTAACGCAAAGTCACGGTAGAAGCCATCTGGCGAAGGTGAACACCAGTGATGGCCAAATCGTCACCTCTTAGTCCGAGGTTCTTGACAACTTGACTTGACTTGAGAACAATCGAAAACATCTACAGCCAATTATACACCTCTCATGCGCCATCACCTGTGCCCAATGAACCCCGAGCCGCTCTAACATGCCCTTCCACTGACGATCCTTTCAACATTAGTCTAGCTGCGATCGAGCTGGCTTAAGACAGCTTAAAAATGAAATAGCTTGGGTAAAGTAGAAGTTACAATCGAACTCCTAAAAGCAGGAGGTTAACGTGTGCTGGAGTAGCTGCAAACGCAATTATTGATGACGGTAAAACACCAGAGGCATGGAGCAAAAGCATTGTCATTCTATTCTTAAAAAAGGGATAACACTCAGCTAAAAAATATTGCCCGATCTCACTTCTAAGCTACGTCTATAAGCTGTCTTCGATTGGCGAGAAGACTGGACGAATTCTAACCACCTGAACAGGCTGGGTTCCGGGAGGGTTACGGTACCATCGAGCACATCCACACAGTGAGGCAGATTATACAAAAGACCGAAAAGTATAAGCAGCCCTGTCTTGCATTTGTGGACTATGAGACAGTATGCCTTTAAGCCTTTAACTCTATTGAAAAAAGCCTTTATAACGAATGTCAATAATGGCTAAAATTTTCAGAATTTATTTGTTACGGCGGATTTCTTAACAAACAACAAGAAAAAATGGAAATGTACAAACAAAAAGCATGTTTTTTTAAAAGTAATTATTGAATTATTGTAAAAACAGTATTTAATAAATAAGTCATTGCAAACAAGTTTCTAATTTACTTAAGTTGTGGTACCCTAAAAATTATCCGTGCGCTCGTGGATCGCTAATACTATTATAATATAATATCCCACTGATCCATGTAGTCACCATATAGGTCACAGGAAATCATGTTCAGTCACTTGTTGTACATTCAGTGGACGTCCATTAGTCAGTATCCGTTGCCAGGTCAACGCTTAGATTGACAATTATTGATTCATTTCCCTATGAAGCAGATTTTTTGATTAATCATCATATATGACCATGACATTTTCAGTTTACCATGGAGTTAGGACAAAAAACATGATTTTATTTGCAATAGGCTTTACAATGGAACCACATAATACTGAATCAAATAACAAACCGGTCAAGTGCGAGTCAGAGTCAACAAATTGCAGATACTTTGCCTTATAAATATAATGGCAATGATGCCTTTGTTTGTTAATTGTAGGCTACGGAATATAGTCTTATACTTACACTATTTTTGTACGAAACTAGTGCAATAAAATTGTCTTATATATTACTTATATTGATTTACTTTACATCTTACACTATAATCCCTGCAAGTTTGAAGCTTGAAAACGTATTCCTTGTATGGGGACTTTCCTTAAATTGTTACTTTTTGATATTTTTAATATTTGTTAGGTAATCAAATAAAAAATAATCAATTTTTTAATACAATTAGTATCCAGGAATACTTTTGAATCGTCAAGAGAATTTATATTGCTTTATAAACTAATTACAGTAACTAATGGTTTATTGCCATCATCCTATAGTTACTATATGTAAAACTACAAACGAAACATAATATTATAGTGAACCAACTAATAAATACATATTTTGTATTAAAACACCCAACGAACAAGTTTTACAATGTAAAAAGTTTAATTAAAAAAAATTAAAATTCAAGTCATATCTTAATTTCTCCTATTGTTTCTGAGATTGCATAGGGGCACACCATGTCATGCGCTAAAAGTTTTCAATTCTGTGCGGGATTTTAATACCGTTAGTGACTCCCGAGACAAATATGTATAATCCTACATATTCATATATATATATCTATATATCATAGGAAACCTGCGCATGTCGAAAAAAAGGGCCCGCGTGTGGACTATGGCCCAATCACGCTGTTTCTACTGCATATCAATGACATGATGGGCATCAACAACATGCATTGCTATGTAGATTACAGTACTGGAGATTATTACACGATTATAGACTTATTACACGGGTCGTGCAAACATCCCTCGTTCCGTTGTGGAGGAAAATCAAATCGAGACCACACTGTCCAAGGTCTCTGACTGGGGACGGGTTAAGTTGGTCCGATTCAACCCTACAAAGACACAATTCTGCGCGTTCACCGCTAAGAAAACCCCATTCACTGTGGTTCCATAATTCCAAAACACTCCCCTCTCCATCTCTAAGACCATTGGGATCCTCGGTATTGACATCGCCAGCGATGTTCAGTTTTGAGATCATTTACAAGATAAGGTAAAGCTGGCGTCCAAAAAAATAGGTGTACTCAACAGAGCGAGGCAGTACTTCACGTCGGGCAGCGCTGGGCAGGTGCACCCGGATACCAGCTTGAACCTTTTGACTCGGTTCAACGACGGGCTGTGAGAATCGTCGACGATCTCAAACTCACTTGCCGTATCGAATCTTTAAGTCTGAGGAGAGACTCTGCCTTCCTGTGTGTGTTCTACCGCTTGTACAATGGCATGTGTTCTGACTCAAACTTGACGAAAACGACCCCTGAAACCTTAGGGGCATGGCGACTCACGCTTGACGCAAAAACTACCCCCCTTGACACCTGAGCGGCGGTGATTCACACTTGACGAAAACTACCCCTGAAGCCTGAGGGGCATGGCGACTCACACTTGACGAAATCTACCCCTGAAGCCTGAGGGGTATGGCAACTCACGCTTAACGCCAAAACTACCCCTGAAGCCTAAGTGCGTGGTGACTTACACTTGACGAAAACTACCCTTGCCGGTAGGGGTCGCCAGATTCCTAGGGCTTTGACGACTCACAATTGACAAAAACTACCCCCTAATGCTAGAGCCTGGCGACTCACACTTGACGAAAACTATCCCTGAGGCTGAGGGCGTGGCGACTCACGCTTGACGAAAACTACCCCCTGAAGCTAGAGCATGGTGACTCACACTTGACAAAAACTGACCCAGAGGCTGAGGGCGTGGCGACTCACCCTTGACGCAAAAACTAAGTCCGGGGCTCTAGGAAATGTCGATTCATAGAAAGTCCCCCGAGGTGTATCTCATTTTAGGGGTGTGTCGACTCACGCTTGACCAAAACTACCGCTTGACGTCACAGTGGGTACTGTGTATAACTTGTTATTGTTTTGTTATGTAATTATATCATTATCGTAATGGGTCGAACGTGTTTTTCCCATTCATAATTAAGTTATTCTTATTTTATTACAATGATGTTTGTGGTGACATTCCAAAAACTAGTCCCTCGAGGGCGTATCTCAAGATTTTAGGGGTGTGTCCACTCACGCTTGACAAAAAATAAACCTGGAGACGTGTTGGCTCACGCTTGAGATGACTTGACGTTATACCTACAGAAAATTTTCAATTCAAGTCAGTCGAAGTTTGAAGAGAAAAGCTGATAAAAGTGTTGAAGATTTACAACTAGCATCGACGTCAACATTTTCCAATACAAGTGATTTACAGGTTTACCAAAGATTCTATGCTCAGCACTTAGATCTAAGAAACAAAAAGAGAAATGTCTTATTCTTAATCATGATTTACATAAAGTGTCTGTTATATCAATTGCTTTTGGGTCTCAGGTCTTGACGTATTACCTAAAGCTGATAAGTCACATATAATACAAACTCCTGAAGTATTTATAGCATCAATTGAAGAATCAATACTATTCCTTATTTACGGAAGGTTTAAAAGGGTTAACTATTGTTAAAATTAATTTTATTATTTATGCAGATTTTGAACAGGCAACAAAAGATTTAAAAAATTCTGTTGATTTTTAAATTTGACTATTAGATAATATATAATAATAATAATTATTATAATAATTGCACTTTTTCTTTAGGGGGTGAATTAGAAAAAATATTTAGAAACTTTAAGTGATGACATTAAAAATAAAATGTAAAAAATCAGTTCTTAGAAATGCATTATAATGAGTTCAATCCCTTACGGGGATCTTCGTATATTGAATAACCTTTAGATATAAAGCGTAAAAAGCAGTAATTAATGTAAAAAAGATCGATCAACATGTTTTAAGTGGGCGTTATTATCTGCACTATATCTTGTAAATACACATTCCGATAGGGTATCATCATACTTGAGGAATCAAAATAAACTAACGTTTAATAATATCAGTTCCCAATCAAATTATCTGATAAACTCAACGTAGAAAAACAAAATGAAATTAGTATTAATATGTTTGGATTAGAGTTTAACAAAGAAAATAAAAATTTAATACCATCGTTGGACAATTATACTTTACAAAATGTCGTAAAGAATTACACATTGACTTATTATTTTTAAACAATGGTTGAAATGGTCATTATAGTATTTATCACGTTTGGTAAATAAACAATAACAAATCGAAATGATGCTATTCATATCTGTGATAGTTGCCTTTTATATTTTAAATCTATAGTTAATTTCATTAATCACCCGAAATCATGTTTCTGTTCTCATATTATTACTGAACTACCAGGAATTCATTGGAAAGGAAAAAATGGTTTAATAGGAAAAAAATAATGATGAATCTATTTTGTTAAGTTTAAAAAAATATAAAAATTACATTTTGAAATAAATGCAAACTTTGAAGCTCTTTTAAAACCCGTCACCTACTGTGTCCCTGATCCATCGAGTCCTATACGAAAACTAAACATGAACATGTAGTTTCTTCTTGTTAGGATACTATATAAAATGTTCATATGATGATAAACTGTCTAAATACAGAACATACTCAGAGCCTAATTGTACAAAAATGTTTATGGAAAGTATTAACAAAGATATTAGGAATATACATAAGATAAATTGTTTTCAAAAATGTGCACTTCCATTAACTAATGAAGAGAAGGAATCCATAAGACAATCGCAATTATGTTATATTAGGTCATGAAATCACAGTAGACTATGACTGGAATACTAGTAATTTTTGAGGTGTTAGTCACGAATTATGCAGTTCAAAGTATCGTGTTCCATTTTTCATTCGCCTTCTATTTCACAATCTAAACAATTACGATGCTCATTTTATTGTTCATGCTTTGAATTTTAAGGATGGAGAAATAAAAAATAATTCCGCAAAATAAGTAAAAAATCCCAATCCGTCTTCGCCGGAACACTCATGTTCTGTCTTTACTCTACAATCTTCTTTGCAATCCCTTTACCCCAAGCTATTTAAGTGAACATTTCAATTTTCTTTTCTCAAAAGATAAACCAGCCAGATCTCATACATTACTCTTTTAAAAATTTATAATTATAATAATTAAAAATCCCTTCTCATAACACCACTTTTTACGATAACTCTTTTACTGTCCAGGCTATTATCCTTTGGAATTCACTGCCTCATACAATAAGAGACAGTCAATCTATTGGCATTTTTAAAAAGAAACTGAAAACCTTTCACTTCCTTAAACACTATGTTATTTTACTTTTTTTTTTCTATATATATTTACTATATTAGTTGAACATTGTATTGTAAAATGTATTTATAAGTAAGTAAGAAAGTAGGTATATAAGTAATTATTATGTATTAGGATGAGTCTATATTTAATTATATATAATTTATATATTTATTTTGTAATCTCAGTGCATATGTGTTACCCGCTCACTTTCTATAGCTCTCACTTAATTGGGCCAGCTGTAAGAGATAAGCGTGACCTATGTACATTGCTATTTTTGTATTTTATATGTTTTAAGTATCTTATAATTGTGTACATGAAATAAATAAATAAATAAATAAATGAATAAATAAGTAAAAATATTTTTCATTCTCATATTAACCTTATATAAGAGGTCGTATAGTACATTTGAGGTTTTTAGATTCTTTTTAATTTATGGCTTGTAGTTAAGATAGTTCAGAAAATAAAGAAAAAAAAATAAAAAAAGACCAATTTATAGAATTAAGAAATTAATTTACAAACGATTTTAATAAACTTATTAGGAAAGGTGTTTTTCGTCATGAATTTGTTAATTCTTATGAGTCTTTAAAAGTTACATCTCTTCCAAATCAAGAAAAAAAGATTAATTTGGAGAATTATAAGTCTACAACAAGTTTAGTTAATCTTTTGTGTAAAATAGTATGTTTCAACTTCGAATTCTACACATTTGTGAAATATATACATTTGTATTAAATAGACACGACTTATAATTCTCCAAATTAATCTTTTTTATCACACTTTTCTTGAAACATCATGTTGAACATATTTATAATTAAAATTTGATACACTGGTATTAGTTAAAGAGTCAAAGAAAGCGTGAGTCGTCAAAGCCCTGGTAATCTGGCGACCCCTACCGGCAGGGTAGTTTTCGTCAAGTGTGAGTCGCCATGCCCCTCAGGCTTCAGGGGTGGATTTCGTCAAGTGTGAGTCGCCATGCCCCTCAGGCTTCAGGGGTAGTTTTCGGCAAGTGTGAATCGCCGCCGCTCAGGTGTCACGGGTCGCCATGTTCTAGCATCAGGGGGTAGTTTTTGTCAATTGTGAGTCGTCAAAGCCCTAGGAATCTGGCGACCTCTTCCGGCAGGATAGGCTAGGGGAGTCGTAACCACGGGACCGTGGTCAAGCGCGAGTCGGTTACGGCCGGAAATTTTTGGGAGCGGGGGTTAGGATTGGAGAGAGAGTGGTGAGCCAGAACATACTAACATTGCACACACTCAAACAATATTGAGGTAAGTGTTGCTTTCAAAACAAGAACAAAAATTTTTGATTTTTTAGTAAAGGTGCCAGAATTTCTTGTATTAAGCAACTTCAAAAAAAATATAAAACATAGTGGCATATGGAATCTCATCAAACCAAAAACCATAAGCATTTATTTTTTTTTTTCATCGATCAATCGAAAAGGAAAAAGAAAACTTTTTTTTCAATCATTCAATTATGTATGAAAAACATTCTACAGAGTTCACCCTTAAAGTCGAATGCTCGACTACGTCTCGTTATACAATACCACAGCATAATAATATACAGTAGTAAATCTTCCTATGTTTTAGAGGCTCGCTGCCGTCGGGTAGGCACTTGAGCGATACGCCTTATTTACGCAAGTCCGTTCAGTCAATGTTCGGCAGAATAAGATGCTATTGAAAATTTATAGTTTTAATAACTAGTACAAGTACCTTGTTTATATTAAAAAATTAACGTTCAAATGTTTGTACTAATCGGGAAACCTTTGTGGTGCCGCCACCACAGTGTGGACTGAAGATTCATATTAATCGAATTTAATGTTTAGGTAAATAGATAACAAACAAGTAAATTTAAAATTAAAACAGGTGGGAGGTTAACCGCTCAACTAATTTAAGCACTATTATAATCAAACAAACAAATTAAATTAATATAGTTATAGGTACAAACCGATAGTAAACAAAGGTTATTAAAGGGCATTATCGGCCAATCTCGTGCTATAGATTACTAAAATATGGAACCCTAAAAATAATGTTTGTTAGTAGGTATGTACCTATTGTGACTCAAGTGTAGATTGAAAATCGTATTTATTATAACTTACCTTGCATAAGAAAAAAAGTGGTTAAATTGATATCTTTGTTTACTCTTGAATTCGATAAGCACTGAAATACTGCACAATTTTTTATATCCCAGACAAATCGCGCGTGTGTAGCCGAGCGGCGTCCTCGCTTCCTATTACCCCAAAATGCCGTATAGTTTTGACCCACGGTCGCCCCGCCCGACCCTCCGCACCGCACCTCAAAGTTACTCTGTTCATGTACGTTTAACCACTGTATATTATTACATTGTGACAACACCTAGCACGCACTAGTGCCAAAAAGCCAAATTCCGTGCAATTGCATACAATGCGGTCTGAAAAAATTATACATATATGATCATTATTAAAAATAAAATGAGAACCTAAGTTTATCTTTAGCTATTATAATAAATCAGAAAACATGAGAATATCCTCTTCCCTGCACTCATCTCCTTATATTAACTCAATATTATTTATATGTATATTCTTATTTTTAGTTTATAACTGTGTAATATGACTTTGAAGAACAAGAAAGAAACATTGTAAATGTTATATTCACTATGACAGATTGTAACATTAAGAGCTTTCTGTGGTAACATTAAAGGACAAGGGATTTGTAATGAAGATTGATGCCTTTGTAATGCAACTAATGATACATGCGTTTTTCATCATGATTTGTGATTTATGAGTTTATTTAATACCTAATACTCTTGTACATAAAAAGACCAGTCAAGTGCGAGTCTAACTCGCGTACTAAGGGTTCCGAAATACCACGCAATACAAATTTTATGCAACACTTTGATACAGTGCCTGTTTAAATAGTTAGCAATCATCTCTTTCTCATCACAAAGGACTTACTCGTCTACATACCGTGTACAGGCACACGAAATGAGCAAATCTGAGCACCTGACTTTTCAGTTATTTTTCGTCAACACCAGCGTCGCCTGATCGTACCTTTTAGTACGGTTTTCCGTACAATTCACAACCCAACCGTACCAAGAGAGAAGCTCCGCGTAAACCTTACCTTTATCGTACTTTTGCCATCCTTATTATTAAGCTATTATAAAGCTTTTATAAATAAATAAATGGAAGATGCATTGAAAAGTACCTAGGTACCTATAAACCTACTTGAATAAAGTTTGGTTTGAGTTTGAATATTAAAACCATTAAAAACATTAAATTATACTTGAAGTTACAGAAAACTATTTTTACTATAACGAAAACTATTATTTATTACATATTAACTACAACTAGTCCCTGGCACAGAGTACTTTATATATATACGGAGGTCCCTGCTTTGCGATAATAAAACGACATTGGTCGGTCTTAACTTTCAGCCAAATAAGATTTGAAATACAATCTTGGTATACTTTCCCTTTCAACTGTTGTGAAAAATAGTGTATTGTGTAACAATAATAATTAGTCGGTAAAGAATATGATCAGAAAAAAAGAGATCTGATAAAGAACTAAAGTCACCGACATAGTGCACAGATTTAGCAAGCTGAAATGGCAATAGGCAGGTCATATTTGTAGCATTTTAAGCGATGGCCGTTGGGGCAGACAGGTCTTAGATCTAGTGCCATGGATTGGAAAACACAGCGTGTGCAGCTCTTCAGCCAGGTAAACTGATGACTGAAAATGAATGAAAAAGGTAGCCAGAAGTGGATGGATGAGAAAGGTGGAGGACCTAGTTTGGTGGCGTTCATTAAGAGAGGCCTATTCCTACAGTAGACTGTTATAGGATGATTCATGAGTCGATGAAGAAAATGTACTTTTTTCAGTCTATAAGCTTGTATTCTAGACTACGGATTTTACGAGAATGCTTACAAGTTAATATCCTGACTGACACTTACCAAAATAAAATGGGAGTCAAATATTTCAAATACATACATATTTTCAAAACATATTTTAAATAATTACAATTATTTGAATTTTCCTGTTTAACGATATCGGTTACGTAATAATTTTTTTTTCTAAAACGTTGATACCCTACATTCGTGTACCAATTTCATTTCCCTAATTCAATTTTGAAAAAATAAATCTGACACACAGACGGACAACCGGGCTTGGTGAAATTTTTGTTAATTTTATTTGACTACGGCTACGAAATTTTAATTAGAATCACTAAAGGGAAAATTAAAGAAAAATAACGACGGATTAGCTTATCATTTTCTATTCTTTATATACTAACTTCAACTTAAAGTAAGTTAGGGTGTACATACCTATTATGATCAAAAATTACTTTTGCCCATAGCTATTTGTTATTAAGAAGGCGATAAAGACCAGAAAGCTAATTTCTGTAATAAAGATGTGTACGTAAATGTACTAAAAATACTTATACAATGTATGTATATATACTATAAGATATATGTATACTTCTTAAGTAATTTATACCATAATGATGCCCTGCAACTTATCATTTTTTGTATAGAATTTAACGTTTTTACCATTTTGTAGTCACATTTTTTTAATTTTGTAGTCATATTTTTTTAATTTTGTAGTCACATTTTTTTAATTTTGTAGTCACATTTTTTTAATTTTTGCTACAAATTAGAGTTAATGCACTAGATAACAACCAATTCTGATAATATTTGAAATACAAGCACATGCCATACACGCTGCCAAAATTTGCACAAGTGTTGAAGCTATGGTCACTTCCATTATTGCAATCAATACAATAAATGGAATTCAATCTAGATAACTATAAAAATAATAGGTCTAAAAATATTTCGGGCTCTTTTTGTATATTTACCTAAAAAGAACCCGTTATAAAACTTGTGAAAAATTTGTTCGTTTGTGTTATATTTTTTTAAATCAACAAAAAAAAATTTTACTTTTTTCAAAAAATTATAATAATTGAAATAAACAGTTTTTTGTAATTTTTATACTACGGTTTTTATAAGTATATATATAAGAAAGGTTCCAAGAAGCGAAACAATTTTTGAGCATTATTTTAACACAGCATAAATTGCATAATTTCAAAAAATAAAGAAAGATTGATATATGCCTATTTTCTGACCATACATACATACATACATTATGGCCATAACCATTGCCATATCCTGGTAGCATAGCCGTAGCATTAGACTTTACGATAGTGACCCATTAAATTTTTTAGGGTATTAAGGTCTTGTTTAACAGAAGTCACAAAGACTGAGACGCTCTGACTCTCTGGCGAATGCAGACTTCGGAGTATAACCCACATTGTCCACAAATATTACTGTTGACTGGTAAGAGACTAAAAGATGTAAATAGAAATGTGTAGTTATAATCAAAAAGTTTTTTAAAAACCTGGTTCTCTATCTGATGTTTTGTCTCTTTTGTTTTCACTTATTTACTAGCTATAACCCGTGGCTCCACCTGTGGTTAATTCGTCTTTTGCCGTCATCCTATAGAAACTCAGTGAATATATTAAAGAAGTTGCTTTGCTTGATAGTTTGTTTACGCTGAATTCGGTTATAGTTATTCCTGCGGGAACTTTTCTGAGATATCAAAAGTAGCTTATGTCCTTCACCGTCTCTTTAACTCTTTTTGTGCCAAATTCATTTGGATGCTCCATACGACGTTAAGATACACAGACTTACACAATTATATTAGTAAGTTGTTAAAGATTCAATTCGAAAAAAAAATAGATCATGGGTTTAGGAATCTCACATTCTACACTGAGAAAAATGTACCATTCGTTTTATGTGGGATTCTCAACAAATTATCAGGAATAACTCACAAAAAAAGACTCAGCGTCCAAACATATATATTAACAGGGGACTGACATTAAATCATGTGAATTAAATGATGTTACTAAAGTACTGTACGGATACCGCTAAAGTATTGCATGTTATTGTGTCATGCATGAACTGAAGAATTATCAGGAAATAGTGTTTTCATAATAGAGGCAGACCTAAAAAATTACAAGAAGTCGTGTTGTTAATGCGAACATGTACTGTTCTTTTATCAAGAAACGTTGGTGATAATTACCATTACCATTACTATTGACATTACCATTACTATTGACATTACAATCACCATCGTCATTGCCATTTTACCATTATCATTGTTATTACGATCACTATCGTCATTGTCCTTACTTTAACCATTGCCATTACCATACCATACCATACATATGAGATATTTGTATGGTAATAGTGCAGTAATCTTACAAAGAGATATTCTTACGATATTCATGGTTTGTCACCAAATTTCATCCGTAGGAGACCCTGTCTATTGTTTCTAGCCTTCTTATAAATTGTGCGGGATAACGACTTGAAATATCAGTACGTAATAGAGAATTGTTCAGACGTCATCATAAAAGTTTAGCGATAATTTAACTTGAAAAGGTATAATTATTTAACCTTCAAAGGCATCAAAACTCTTTATGACAAACTATTTGTCTTCGTGTAACCTCATTTTATACTAACCTTGTATAATATTATTTTGCTAAATCTTAATGATGGTTCAAAGCTAAATAAAAGGTGCTACTGAGCCAAGGATAAGGAAGTCTTAGTGTCATGAATTATTGATGCAATGGAACTTTAGCTCTTAATCTTGGTAATGCTTCCTAATAAAAACTGTTTTCGTAAGTAATGTTGTTTACTAATATTGCCTTCTTAATAAAAAGTAGACGTAGATTTGTATTTATTCTTACGGTACTTGTATTTTCTGCTACGTTAATATTTTCGGACGATGTTTGTAACGAAAGAAATATTAGAATCATTCTTTTTAACATTTGAAAATTATAGTAGGTATTGGGATAACCGAATCATGAAATTCAGGCGTCGAGGAATTTAAAGTAGGTCCTCCTCTATCTGAACGTTCTTTTTTAAATTAGCGCACACAGTAATGTAATGTTTTGCTAGGTGATATTTTTTTTGTGGCAAACAAGCATACAACACGTCAGATATTGATCGGTTTGTGTAGCCCATAGACCATGGATAACAATCATCTATGGTCTACCAGGAATATTACTCTCGTGTTGGACACTATTTAAACTTCATTCACTTGCTTTTTGAAGATCCCAAACTACAGTCCTTAGAAAAAACTTAAATATTACAACCTAAGCCTTCCTTACCTAAGTAACCCAAGTCACATGCGTATCCAGTTTTTTTTGGGCTATGGTGTTTCCAGGATGATTTTATACGAAGAAATGCTCATTTTTTAACTTCGGCAATTGTGTAACCTCTGATGAACTCTACCCTTTGATATTAACCTCTTTATTATAAAAAATATAAATAGTTACGTACCTAGTAGTAATAAATTCTATTCGTAAATTGCTATTATCAGGTATTTACTTCATCATAGTGAATACGTATGTATTGATACTTAACATGCTGTAAATAGGAAAATACCGAAACTACACTATCGTTTAAAAGGTAAATGCTGATAAAAAAAAGAACGTGTTGCTAATGTTCACAACGACGAGAAAAGGCAAAGGACAAAGTAAAATCAGGGTTAGTGGAAAATGGAAAAAAACTTGCGTCTTGTCGTAGAGCTGAACACTTTCAATGGAGGCAGTAATAATAAAAAGCTTTGCTTTATTAACTTTTGTAATGTCGGCGTGTTAAATTGTAACACTTAACAGTTTTCAATGTATCTTTCTTAATAAAAAATAAAACAGAATCAATACCATTGTTAAAAAAAATTCAAAAAAATATAGAAACTGCATTTTATTTTTGCTTCAATTATGGTTAATATAGAATATAAGTATAATATTTAGAACCTTAGCTTAGTATTTAGACCTTATTACCTTATTTGGTACAAAATGTGCACGATGAAGGATATATTGCACCTTTGCATCTTCTACCGCTCATAGTATAGAGCTAGATATATACACACCGGCACAATTAGCGGAACACAAAAAAAGGATTTGAACGAATGGCAGCAGGTTCTCTTTACTGATGAGTGCAGAGTTCTTTTAAAACAGATCGATGGGAGACAGCGAATATGGAGACGCAAAGGAGAACGCCACATACAGTCTTATTTTGAACACACAGTGGGTTATGGTGGCGGCTCTATTATGGTTTGGGGAGGGATATGTTTGGGAGCTTGCACAGAGTTAGTAATAGTCACAGGAGGGACCATGACAGCAGATCGATACATCAGAGACATTTTAGAAGAACATGTTGTACCATTTGCCCCATTTATTGGTGACGACTTTATTCTAATGCAAGATGCTCATAGTGCACAATCGGTACAGGCATATCTGAGCCACGTAGGTATACCGGTGATGCAGTGGCCAGCAAATTCCCCCGATATGAATCCGATAGAGCATGTCTGGGACTTGCTAAACAGAAGGGTTGAATCCAGAATGCCACCCCCCAACAAATTACATTTTCGTCAAATATATGCGTTATTATCTCATAGTCTCACTTTTTTTTCTGTTCCGCTAATTGTGCCGGTGTGTATATATAGCTTGTATAAAGTTCATGAATGTATAGTTCAGTCAAACTTGAAAAAAACGTTCTTCTAACGCTGAGTTTTTGTTTTTTAAAGTCTTATACTTATTAATATTTGATAACATATGGCACAAACACGACAGCTTGCGAGTTGGTACTGACTGAGTAACATATATGTGTTTATATTATTTCACAAAACTTGGAATATCTCAAAAAGAAGACATTTTTTCGAAAAAACGTTTCACTTAAAAGTTGTTAATAACTAAATTTCTTGAGAAAACACTTATGAATTATTTTTTTTGTTCCGTAAAAATAGGAAAAATATAAAATATACTCACATTTATTTTAAAAAATGTATACAGAGAGAAAAATTAAATATTAAAATTGCCTGTCAAATTCGTAATTTGTGCCCTCAGACCTACCTTTGACGGTTTTAAACATAAAACTCAGAAAGAACTACGAAAATAAATTTTACTAAGCAAAATTATTCTCTATTTTAATTTTTATAATCATTTTTTTTTGATTTAATAACATAATAAACGAACATTTTGGTTTAAAACAATCATTTTCGACGTAATCTCCGTTATATTTTTTTTATATACCTAGGTATGTTTTGGTTACCCACTTTTACTGGAAAAGTAAAAATTGTCATAAGTTTTTCCATTTGGAAGATTTAATTCTATACAACTTTCAGTTTTTATACTTTTTTCGAAAATAAACATCTTTTTTGAGTTAATATGTTAAGTTTTTGGAAAAAATTGAAATAAATAAATGTATTTTGCATTATTACTCACTCATTATTACTCAGCACCAAATTACAAGCTGCCGCATTTCTGCCATTATTGGGCTATTTTTTTGTCTAACTTGACTGGACTAATAGGGTAGTGTAACTACTGGCTACATGTTCACCTTCAAATTGCGCGTTACATTTTTGTGACTCAATTTTTTAGTGATTTCTGATCGCAATAGGTTTTATTACGCAAATAGTCAAATGTCTTAACTTTTCATTATCACTAACTAATTGACACGGCGAATGTTTTTTAGTCCCACTATAGTCCCTCTCCCTTATATCCATAATACTTGAACCCGCAAACGTTGTCTCGATATAGTCCCTCTTTCTTATATACCATACATAATACTTGAACCCGCAAACGTTGTCTCGATATAGTCCCTCTTTCTTATATACCATACATAATACTTGAACCCGCAAACGTTGTCTCGATATAGTCTCTCTTTCTTATATACCTACATAAAAGTTAAATCCGCGAACGATGAAACCTTCCCCGGCATGTGCACAACAACTTACCAACATTTCATTATCCTTTGTTAGCGACTCCGACTCACTTAAGTGTAAAATCAGACACAAAGCGGGCGCGAGCGCGTGTGCGGGTGCGTCTAGTTTTAACATATTAGGGCCGAAACACATAACCCGTTGGTGATAACCAATGCAGTTTGTTTCTAACACGCTTGTAAACAACACGTGTCATTCCTGAAGTAGTTTAAAAATTTATTGTTGCCCTACAGTACGGCAGTTGAACAACCGCAACGTGGTTATTTGTTTCGGCCCTTTACAAATACACCGATCGTTACGCGCCTGGCTGTTACAGGCGCGGGCGCGGGTGCGGGCGTGCGTGAGCGTGGCGGGTGGCCCGCCTGCCGTACAATCTGCCTGTATCGGCCACACCGTACTATGCTTTTAGACTGTTTAGTTGCTTTTTACAGGCGGGTGAGATTAACCCTATTTTTTATCTAGACGCCTCAAAAATGGTAATAAATACGGAGGAATTTATATTATATTTTTTTGCCTATTTTATTTTAAATGTTATCTAAGGTAGTTATAGACATTCTGCAATACAACATACAATTACGACATACAACATACAAAACATGTATTTATTAGTTGATACACTATAATTTAATGTTTTTATTTGTGATTTTACAAAGATTACCTATTAGACGCACGCAATAAAACAGTATTTTAATTAGTTTGTAAAGCTCGTTGTAGTTCATTTACTTGACGATTCGAAAGTGTTCTTAGTAACCCATTTGAATAAAAAGATTTTGATTTTGGTCTTGTATATTTATAAAATTTGTCAGGATGCAACCTTAAATCAGCATAAATAATGTTAAATTATTCATATTATGTATTCCTGATTTCACATAAATCATTATCCATTGAAGGTATGCATTTTCCATGAATAAAATGTCTTCTATATCCATTATATACAGTATAACAGTACAATGTTTTATTACGTCTGACCCGCCCGCGGCGCCGTGTCTGTTTGAGCACTTAACCGGTATTTTTCAGCTATTGTCTATGGGTTTTACTAAGTATTCAGAAACCTTTCGCGGCGTGTCCACAACAACTTGCCAAAATTTTTTATTAAATGCTCTTAGTGCGCGAGTTCGACTCGCACTTTACCGGTTATTTTCTTTCATACAGACCTTGTCCTGATAATGTGGAATACAACAAAAAAAGGAATTTTCCATTTTTTTGCAGACGTTCGGAAGTTAATTTTAGTGCGCGAGTCCGACTCGCACTTGACCGGTTATTTTCTTTCATACAAATTTTGTCCTGACAGTGACGAATACAACGAAAAAGAATGATCTAATTCGATGCAGTCGTTCAGAAGTTATGCGCTTAAATAGATTTCTGCAATTCATTTTTATTTATATAGATAAATGTTCTAGAAAAGACAGTTATTAGTATTGCTAAATAAATGACTGATTACCTAATTATTTATTTACGATAAAAATATTAAAGTTAATCCCCTATAATAATAACAACAGTGAGTCAATATATACATATCTGTATTGATTTATCAACTTGACAGACTGATAGTACATTGTTGTCAGTAAGTAAGCCTTCTTTTGTTATCTACTTATCAGATGTAGGGGCCGCCTGATGGTAAGCTGTCACCGTAGCCTATGGACGCTTGCAACACCTGGAGCATCATTCGCTCGTTGCCGACCCTTCAAACATCTAATAACTTCTTTCTTGAATATTTCAGTCCCCATACTGTAGTCCGTTCATAGCGAAAACCTTGGCAGGGAGCTCAATCCAAAGCCTAGGCGTTTGGAGGGAGGAAGTTTCTCTGAAACCGCACTGTATGTAAACATATAGGTTCTAGGGTGTGAGGATGAACTCCCTGACGATGGCGAAAGGTACGATGGCAGAAAGTAGCCATAAGCATAATTTCGAACAATTACCCACAAGACATCCTATTATACAATCGGTAGAACATACTCATGTAGGCAAAGTCTCTCAGACTTCTCACAGCACGTCATTGAACCAAGTCAAAAGGGTATCCGGGTGCACACGCCCATAGATGGCAGCAGTACACCATATGGGGCCGGACCTGTCCGATTTCGCTAAATCTGGGCACGCTGTGAAACTATTGCAGTCATAGTTGCGTCCCATAAAAACGCGGGACACGCTCGAGGTGAATCGTGGCGAATTCGCCTTTCGTGGCAAATTCTATCGTAAATGTGTCCTGCAATCAGTCACTATTCTCATGTTAGGTACGTAAGGGGATTTCGTTGGTTATAAAGCGATAGTTAAAATGATAACGGTAGATTAAAGATAATAAAGAAAAAGTAGTAAAAAGTAATGTATTCATTATCTTTGTAATAACTTTTTTTTCTTTTAACTATATTTGACATATATGTTAAATTTATTGTATGGTGAATTAACCACATGTTCTGGAATTATCTGGTATATTGGACTATTCGTTAAGTTCGACCACCATCAAATAATTATTGATTTTATAATTGGCAATACCAAACGGCAATCAACTAACTTCACTACACATCGGCCATTTTGGATTTCTAAACGAATTTCATTGTTTTTAATGTAAATTTTGGTGTTATTTGCTAGTGGTGTAATTAAGGCAATGGTAAGCTGTCTCTTTTTATATTTTTAATTGAGGTTCGTCATTAATAATTTACATTAGCCGGCTTAGATAGGTTATGTTCTTGTCAAATCCTTTTTTTTTATACGAGTACACAGTTTGCTTAAATGGACCACACATGGTCGGTTGAAATGGACTGAAGAGGAAGATAAAAAAATGATTGTGCGAAATGTGGCTGAATTTACTACGATGAGAAAGGACCAAAAGTGGATTGGATACAATATGTGCGTTGCCATAACTGAAATCATGAAACTTGCACCACTAACCCCGATTTTTGTGATGAATTGATCTTTTTTGAACTTATTCAGAATTTTGACTGTTTTTTTAGTCAAAGTTAGATTTTCTATCATTTTTGTTTGTACTACGAGAGATATTTTTCTTAAAAGTGTTTTTTTCTCTTAGTCCAAATTACCAACCACATGGTCCAATTAATCCTACCGGTTGGTTAAACTGAAACAAATATCTGATCTCATAAAATGCTATATTAAGTGTTGCTATAATTATATGTGAAGCTATATAAATATAGTTTCATTTAATACAGCTGTCTGTTCTTTTTTCAAAGAAGCATTTTAAAACCGCATTTTTTAAAAATGTTCCAAAATAACAGACTCTCCCCTCCTACAATTTATTTTCACTTTCGATGACCCCCTGTGGTGACACATTATTGAGATAGATAGGTACAACGTAAGCCTTTGATACGAAGGTAGCAATCTGTTGACCATGGCCATGTAATGCATGTTTAAACCTTAAATTATGTTCCAAATTTTATATACTGTAGTGATAAAATATAGATGGGTGTACAAAATAAATTCCGTCTTTCTCTGCCGTGGCATCCGTCCGCGCCGTGTACGTTATCCATACGCCCAGTAGTAAAGATCTTGATTTTGCCGAAAATAAATTATTATTCGCTCTACAAAATAAATATTTTGCTAAAGATTTAAATAATGTTCACAACAATGTTTCGGTATCTCCCGCACTAAATAAACTTAAGCCTTTTATCGATGATAACGGCTTACTTCGAGCTGGCGGTCATTTAGTCAACACGAGCTTAAATTACGCTTCAAAGCACCTTGTTTTGCAGCGTAGTGACCATAGTGTCGATTTGTTTATGGATTTTTATTATATTAAAACCGTGTAGGTAGGCCAGACCAGAGCGATTAATGTCACTACTTCAACAAAGGTAGTGAATCTTCTCCGCGCGACGTATTGTTAGGTATCGCGTACATTTATGCAACACCTGTTTCAGACTAAAGCTGCGTCCTACATATCCGCTGATGGCTAACTTGCCCGAAAGCCGCACGCGTCAGGTGGTTATGGCTTTCATACATACAGGATGTGATAACGCCTGCCCCATTTTGTACACACCTGTACGCCGTCGTGGTGTTCAGAGCGAGAAAGCCTACATATGTTTGTTTACCTGCCTAACGACAAGGGCAGTACACATAGAAGACGCTACCGACCTCAGTACGCCGACTTTCATTGCAGCTTTAAAGCGCTTTCTCGCTCGCCGCGGTCCTGTTCAAGAAAAACGGTCCGATAACGCGACCAATTTCAAAGGCACCGACTCATATTTGTGGGACCTACATAGTTTTTTGGACAGTGTATATCGTCCTAAATTGGAACATGTGCTAGCCGAGAGTCGCATACGATGGTCTTTCATATGCCCCAACTCACCTCATAAAGGAGAAGCTTGGAAGAGCATGATCAAGGTCATAAAAACACTTTTGTACCGAGTAATCGGAACGCAGCTGCTTTTATACGAGGAGCTAATCACCGTACTTACACAGGTGGAGTGGGTGCTTAATTCGCGTCCACTGACCAGTCTTAGTTTTGACCCAGCCGAGCCTTCTGCTTTGACTCCCAGTCATTTTTTACACACCGCGCTGCTATTTTCCGTGCCCGCGTCTGAAGTAACATATCGGATAACATAAACCTGCTATCTTAGGCATTCGCTGTTAGACAAATTAGTACAGTTATTTTGGCAACGATGGCGGCTTGAATATTTACATGGCTATGTAAGCAGAAATGGCACGACCACTCTACGCATATCGTTCCTGATACCCTTGTAATTGTCATAAATGATAATGAACCACCTCTTACTTGGCCATTAGCGATTGTCAAGAAAGTGTATCCCTGAAAGGATGGGATGGTCCGCGTTTATACTATAAAAACCGCAAAGGGTAGTTACCTTCGTCCGACAGTTCGTTTATGTCCCTTACCACGTCAGTAACTCCCTACAAGTACTACCACAACTACAAGTAGGTATAATAAGTATTTATATATGTCCTATACTTACACATTATATATATATATATATTTTTATACCAAAAAGGTGGCAAACAAGCTTACGGTCCGCCTGATGGTAAGCGGTCACCGTAGCCTATGGACGCTTGCAACACCAGGGGTATCACTTACGCGTTGCCGATCCTTCAAAAATCTAATAACTTCTTTCTTGAAGAGCTCCATACTGTAGTCCTTGCAGAAAACCTTGGCAGGGAGCTCATTTCACAACTTGAGCGTTCGCGGGAGGAAGTTTCTCTGAAACCGCATTGGACGCGACCATTTAGGTTCTAAAGTGTGAGAATGAATTCCCTGCCGATGGCGAGCGGTGCGATGGTAGAAAGTAGCATCATTTCGAACAATTCCTCAGAACACAACCCATTGCTACCAAGCTGTAGAACACACACACATATAAAATATATTATTTCATTTATTTATCATATAACACGCATATTGATCACTCCAACTTGTCATGTTCTCCATGGCATATCTCTTAAATATAAGTCTCCCTTTAATTAATTCTCCTTTCTCATAATGGTTGTCCTATAAAGGTGACCCTTTAAGGGCGAGCAAAATGTTGACACCATCTATTGGCATTTTTAAATAATACAATTAAATAGGTAGGACCTCGCTTTCCTTTCGTTCCTTCGGCTACCGTGGGTTTGCACCGGCGACGACGACGCCACCGCATCCTGACGGAGGCCACCTACAACATAATTGCTAATTACTACGCCTCGCTGAGAAGAGCATCGCATTCAAAATTTGGTAATTTCGCTTCTTAATAGCAATTTGATAGAAATTGCAAACCGCGCCCCTATTATTAATACCAGTCAACTTCGTAAGGGTAGCGCAAAACGTGTGTGATCAGTGATCACTGATCACAGCAAGTCGTCTGGAAGCCGACGAGGCGACGCGACGCTGCGAGACGCCCCTCCCACCACCGGCCTGGACCGGATATCAGCTGCTTAAAGGTTGGTGCATGCACGGTTTCTATTTTCCTAAACACCCTTGCGAGTCACATCTTTAATCTCACCCTATACAGTCCACTTAAGTCGCCCCACCAGTACTCAACGATCGAATAGAGTTTTTTTTATTATTTGTATAATGCTCTAGAACCTCGCAAATCTATCCTCACCAAATAAAGTGAATTCCGTGAAAAGTCGGCTCGGCGCGGTTTATTTACCCATAAAAAAAAATAATATTTAAAAACTTCCAGCCACTTTCATCAGATCATATCCATCCTACCTACATCTAACCAAACTTCTGCAATACTTACGTATTCTCTATACTAAATTTGTTTACAGAGTATGTGGCTTGTGCATTTTTACTTTATCTTCACTGATAGCCGTAGCTTGTCGGTTGTTCTAGTTTCAGCGAGGTACATAACGTAATTGGAAAATTACCGTTATCATTGTTATTACTGACACATCCCCAAAAAAGTCCCTGGCTCATAAGTCATAAGGTACAATGGCCGCTAAAATTACTGATAACTAAGCAGATTTAGTCATTAGTCAGAATATAAATACGCTTTCTTAATGCAATTCATGTATTCTTAAATCAAAAATCCAAGATTATTCACTGTTAATAAAATTATTACAATTAATAATAAATGATGGACAAGTTATTCGTTTGTCTAATCTTGGCTTTAGTTTTTTGTTCACACTGTGACGCAAGAAAGCTCAACAGATGTCAAATAGCCAGGGAACTACGCAAACAAGGGTTCCCCGAAAGTAAACTGAGGGACTGTAAGTTAATTTATTTTTATTCGTTATAATTTTACTGTTAAGACATATATTTTTAATAATGCAACACCTTATTGCCTTAAAATCTGTTATTTCTAAAGTGGAATCCATGAAATACTAAATAAAACTGCACTGTTTTTAATAAAAATTATCCCCTAGGGGCATAGTAGAGACTGAATGCGGACTGATAATCCGGTTTTTTCGTAAATAAAACATGAAAAAATGGTATATAGATTATTATAACCTAAGCGGGTAAAATAGGATATATAATAATATTTAATATAGGTAAAACCGTACAGTGCAGTTTTAAGGAAACTTCCTCCCACGAACGTATAGGTTGTGAAATAAACCCACCTGCCAAGAAATAGGTTAAAAAAAGTCTTTTAGAAGGTCGGAAACACGCGACTGATGCCCCAGGACGCGGACCGCAAGCTGGCTTTATGTTTTGTTTTATTGTTTTTAATGGCATTTTTTCTAGGGGTTTGTCTTGTAGAACACGAAAGTTCTGGCAGAACCGATATTATCGGGCCCGTCAACTCCAACGGATCCCGAGACCACGGCCTGTTCCAGATCAACGACAAATACTGGTGCAGCACCACCAACAAACCTGGGAAAGACTGCAACGTCACTTGCGCTGGTATTTATGAGTCAACTGCTAAAACATTATTAATTTCCAAACCGATTTTAAAGATCCACAAATTTATCTGAGATCTGAGTGGTGAAAATAGTACTTAATAACTTTGAAGATTCAATAGTGTTTGTAAAAGCGTAATTAAAAAAAAAATGACTTTGACGAAAATGTGGATTAATAAAATAAACAAACAAATTTCTGAGCTGTGTGTGGTCACTTTGTTTTCCAACACTATGGTATGGTTTCATACGAATAATCCGAACCACGACTGGTGTTAGGCCTGTCGCTTTACATAGGCAAACGTCACTGTGACATTTGTAACGCCAAACAGTGTATAGACTTGTTTGGGGTTAGTATTTATGGCGTTACAATTTGTGTCTTGACATAAGAGTTTCTAATGGACTTAGTATCGCAACACCAACATCGGTTTTAATCAAAGATATAGGATGTAGCATGAAAATACTCTGTGGTTTTAATAACCGAACAGCTCCTAGGCATTCTACATGGCATCAAAAAGATGCCTAGAATGATTATTTCCTCAAACTGATAGTCGATTTTAGATTAGTTGGTGGGTCTTTACCACTTTTCATCACTTTTTGAGTTGTTGTTATTTTGCTTGTAAAGCCACAAATACTACTTTATATATTACTTTAAATATCTAACATGATCTGTTGGAAATTTTCACATTCCGTTTTAATAATTTTACTTTTCTATCTTGGTTTACCAGCAATGTTTAGATATAACTAAATAAAAAAATATTCTTCAATAGCGTTACTAATACGAATCTAGATATTGGAAAAATAGTAAGCAGTATTTGGATTTAGGCACATTTCAGAGATTTTTGTGAGTTTCTCCTTGATTACTTTGACTAAAATGACTCATTCCTAAAGCACGTTACCATCAAGTAACTAAGTTAACTATAAACTAGTTTAGGAGACACTGAAACTGTCGTCAAGTTGTGGTTGGCAATTAAACTCAGACTTTGCATCACGTGTTTTTCGACGTATAAATAAAAAATACCAAAACCACCAACAGGGTACGTTGAAAATAGTAGAGTGAAAGATTACCTAAAATTTATCAGAGTAAATAGTAGAAGAATCTATAATGCTAAACAAAATTGATTACACTGAATTGTTTATATCCTTGTTCTTTACAGGTTTTTTTTTCTATTCCAGAACTTAGGACCGACAACATAACCAAAGCTTCTAATTGCGCAAAGAAAATTTACGCCAGACACGGATTCAACGCGTGGTACGGTTGGAAGAACCACTGCCGCGGCGCTCTACCCAACATCAGCAACTGTTAAATTAAAAACCATGTTGGTTAATTATTTTATAAGTATATGTATTTTTTTAGTTGCTATGAATAAACAAATTTACTAAATATTAAAAAAAAAAATTATTGACTTCAAAAAAGGATTCTCTTTTGAATTCGACGCTTGTTTTTTACAAATCGCGTTGCAGTGGCGATAGAGAAAGATAAAGGCTCGATAGACTTCGTAAGAGATCAACTTCGGGCAACAGGGGTTGTTGAAGCCAAGCCAAAAACAAAACTGGTTAAGTGGTGTAAATAGCTTTTTCGTCTAAAATACGTCAGTGCCTAAAATCGAAAACTTGGATTCTGTGAGCTATTAAGAGTTATTATAGGTGTCTTATGATCAGTCGGTCTGTTTGTTATAAATACACATAACTAAGGAAAATCTTGAATCTAAAATCTAAGGAAACAGGAAATCTTTCTTCGCGTACTCTATTGTGTGAGGCGTCGTTTGATAGATATTCTTAACTTCATTTTTGGTGACTTTTTCTTACAGGTTTATATTTAGCTTTAAAAGTTGAACGTTTTGTATATTTTGCACCATCTCTTTCTCTTAACTTCTTACTAAATCTAAAAACTATCACAAAACTCTATTGAGTTTTGTAAATATTTTTCACAAATTGTTACGTATTAGATTGAAACCCATTAAATTATACCCAAATAGTGTCACCATCGAATGTGATGAAAAATATGCTATTATTACGCTTTAATTGTACGCCCAGTGTCCCTAAGCTACGTATAAGGATAGGTATAATAAATCCTAGCCTTGGCCTGCAGTTTCACTTGCGCAGAATCCAGTCCTCACAAGAAAACAAGGTCGTTGCCTCATCCTCTGTCAACACAACTAGAGCACAGATGCTGGGCCAATGCGGATTCACGGACGGTGTCGAACTTGTGGTACTTGACTGTCAAAGTTCCCAAGCCGCCAATAAGACTGACTCGGCTTTGATAACAGCTGTAACAGCACAGATTTAACGCTCCCTCCAAAGCATGAAGAAATTCAGAAATATGCGGCACTAGAGTCATCACCGATCCAGTGACATAGGCTACTTAAAAACGTCAAGTGTAAATCGGTTTTTTTCTATTGTTGAGATGTCGTTAAAATCCTACACTGATAACCGAATTTAGGGCAAAAGCGAGTATTACCATATATCTGTTATTGTTATTATGGTAGTACCAATAATATGGAACCTACCGATTATATTATTTGTCCTAATTTTATCCTTTGCAGCCTAGTTGATAGTGTAGTCGGCTGTTGTGCAGTGGGTGTGGGTTCGATTCCCGCACCGGACAAACATTTATGTGATAAACATTAGTGTTTGTCTTGAGTCTGGGTGTACTCACGTATGATATATTATATGTATGTCTTTACACAAAAAAGTAATATAAGTATTTGTATCTGTTGTCTGGTATCCATAACACAAGCTTTGTTTACTTTGGGGCTAGACGGCGCCGAGTGTTATGTCCGAAAATATTTATTATTACAAACGCGTGGATTTATAAAGTAAAGAACAATGGCCATTTTGGACTAGGAAAAAAACAATGATTGATTCTAATAATAAATCCTACTAATATTATAAACGTGAAAGTTTGTATGTCTGGATGGATGTTTGTTACTCAATCACGCTTTAACCACTGGATGCATCGGAATGAAATTTAGAATACATATAGGTTATTTAGTTAGTTATTCATATAGGTTAGGTCCTGAAATAGCGTATAGGCTACTTTTTATCTCGGTAAATTCAAAATTATTAACAACATTAACAGAGTTTAAAAAACAATAGATTTAGCTATAGCTTACTATATCAAACTTCATTAGTATAATTAAGGAGATCCCCGCCGATTAACGAATTCAGGATGGGCATTTTATATAATAAAATTTGTAATTATTTAGCACATATTTTTAAAAGTTAAAGGAAAATGTTTATATTGAAAAAAGAATTAACTAAATAAGGCCGTAATAGTGCCTAAATATTTACTCCCTAATTTATTTACGCCTTCTTAATATTTTTTTTTTCTAAAGGGCAGAGAGAGAAGTTCTTGGAAAAAGTGGACCGTAATATTTATATTTAGACAGACATAACCTCACATCTTATATTCCTGTTAACTCTTTTCCTTTTATTCCTCCGTTTTGTTTTATTCCTACTGGTGAAAAAAAAGGGATATGTGCGACTTAGACAATAAAAAACCTAGTCCAGTCATGTTATGGGAGTGGCCATTGTTCTTTAGAATTTCTCTATAACCGAACGTAATCATTTATTTACGATTACTCTACACAATAATAAAAAAGTGTTTCTTGGGAATTGAACAATTTGCATTGACAAGTGTCGCTTAGAGTTTTCTATTTTCAGTTACAATTAGTTTTTATCAAAGTACCTACTCTTACTGTCTGTATTTTTGTCTGTCTGTCCATTTATCAGAACTGTATCCTTTTAACTGAAATAGTCGTAACGATTAGAGTTTTTATTGATATACATTTTTGGATTCCTGGTCCCTAAATCTATTATAATGTTTACTTTATACATTTTAGGTTTCCAATCCCTGGACTATAGGTTGATAGTTTTAATCTATGTATAAATTGTTTCTAGCAAATTATAGTCAATTTGTACTTCCATGTTAGTTATTGAATACGAAACTCAAAATGATGTAAACGCTGGCCGGTATAAAATAGAAATATTAAAAAGGAGAGATATGATAGCGAAAACGCTCGAGACATTAGAAGCAAAAAGAATATAATCACTACGTGATCAGAAGTCAGTCGTCTTTTATAATTTCCGCATAGCGTAAAAATCCTAGGTATTTTCCACAGTCTGGAGATTTTTTTGTGAATTGAAAAAGAAAAATGTTTAACATCGTATGGTGAATATGCGGAGTTATTACCATTCCGCCAGACGGATAAGGATCCATTATGCCTGGCGGGTACAAGACATCTGTCAGAGGTCGAATCTCGAGTCATTCACATCCTTAAAAATAATAACTAACACATTTATTTTTGTTTGCCGTAGATTGTGACATAAGTTATGTACTTGGGGACTTTGACGTGGTGCGGGATGATTTCCCGATCCCCACACAGCGCTGAATACCTACCTCGAATAATACCAAGAAAACAAAAGTGCCTAAGTGCACCTTTTCACGGTGGATCCAGCCAGCACATTGAAAATTTGTCCTTGCGGGAATGTGTGAGGACAATAATGTAATACCTTTAAACGAGCAATTCTTGTATATATGTTTATATATATATAATCTGAATCTCGGAAACGGTTCCAACGATTTTCATGAAATTTTGTATGCAGGGGGTTAGGTTTATCTAGGTTTATCTAGATCGATAAATCGATCTAGCTAGGTTAGGCTGGCGTTGTTTAAAAAAAAACTAGCAAAGCTCGGTCCTCCAGGTACTTTTATTTAATTCGTATTAGCGTCACCTAACACGTATGTACGTGTAAAAAACTAACGGTGTGTGTGTGTTTGTGTAAACTAAATATAACACGATAAATTACCGACCGTGTAGATTTATTATAATGATTTTGAGTAGAGGTCGTCTCATAGTTCAAAATGAGTAACAGTATTAAAGGGCTTGCGGTCCAGCAAGATTCGTTTATTGGAAACGCTTGGTAAGACATTGGATGGGTAACCACCGAGTGGCACATTTTTTGTGGTTTGTGTTCGTTGAATATATAGTGGTATGGAACCTGCGGTTTGCCAATCCCACTCGCACTTGAACGACGAAAACCGGCAAAGGGGGTATATTATCCAGTCATAGTCTATAATTTTTACCACTTTAAAGTTGGTAATTCACGACTTTCAGGACAGATGTATATAAAGTCACTTTAGTCCAGATTCCAGCGTTGTGGCTAAGCGATGGGCTCACCACCAGTCCCGCAGATAACTAAGGTGGTTGGTGAAAATAGCCGCTTTTTTTTCCGCAGATTATGATGAGGGTGTGAATCCAGCCACTCCTTCTGGGCATAAAATCCGTGATGACTACGTACTTTTTCTGACGTGGGCGCGTATGCAGCCATTGCGTCAGTGGTTAACCTCTTTCTGGGGAATTAAACCGTAATGATATGTGGGTATATTCATATACATTATGAACAAAAAAACTTATGGCAAATACAGTGAATGTTTGGTATTTTAGAACATGGGAAACTTGAAGAGTGACGAATATGAAACAGTATATAATTCGTCACCGTAGGTACTCACCTATATCTAGTATTATATAATCTGTGCCTATATAAACGTACTTACTAATACTTAAACCTCCAGCCAAACAATATCTACATTAAATTTAGTATATGATGGAGAATTTAACCGTTTTCCTAATGTTGATTTTAGTTTTGTGTTCACAGTGTGACGCAAGACTGCTCAAAAGATGTGAAATAGCCAGAGAACTCCGCAAACAAGGGTTTCCAGAACATGAATTAAGTGATTGTAAGTTTGTATATTTAATTTTCCTATATTCGTTACTGTTTCTTTCCTTCTGAAAGTACTAAGGTAACAAAATTTACCCACCTATTAATACCTAATTATTTTTCCCTTGATTAGGCAAAAATAATGTTGGGCACATGAATGTAGCCGGGAAAAGGACAGCGCGCATACGACATTTATCGTTGACCTTATTTTTAATACCACTTATTTCCAGGGGTTTGTCTTGTTGAAAGTGAAAGTTCAGGCAGAACAGATGTGATCGGACCTGCCAACTGGGACGGATCTCATGACCACGGCTTGTTCCAGATCAACGACCGATATTGGTGCAGCACCACTGACGAGCCGGGCAAAGACTGCAACATTACTTGCGCTGGTGTGTATACATACTTATAAGTCCAGTTGAACTTATAAGTCCATAATATGGACTTATAAGTCCAGTTAGGCTTCCCAAATTACTGCGAAAATTGAATTGCTTTTAGCTGCAGTAAATTTAAAATTTTCTCCTCTTGCTCAATTTTGACTAACCTACCTACCTACCTACTCCTTATAACTGGCAATGCTGGTTCTTTACGACGTATATGTAAACAGTGTTCAGAAGCAAAGTTGCGACGATGGGCAATCCTGTCACGGAGGACTAGGGGTTGATGAAAACAGGCCCTCGAACACATAAAAGTCAAAGTCAAAGTAAATTTTTTTATTCAAATTAGGTTTTTACAAACACTTTTGAATCGTCAAAGTTATGAAATAATATTTTTCATCCTTCCAGCACTAAAAGAGTGGTTTTGCTGTTCAAAAACAGTAGGCAAAATCGTAATGCAGCATTAGAATATTACCTTTTGGAATTTTGCGATACTGAAAAAAAACAACGAGATGATTGGTTTGGAACAAATTTATTTAAAAAAGCATAACTACATTACATTTTTTCATTGTTGACGTACTTAATATTTATGAATACCTACTAATAATTAATAGCGTTTATTTAAAAAAAAAATATGCTTTGATTTCGATACGAGTGTTGTAGAGTAAATCTCTGCACGCACGTCTAAAAAAAGAGAGTGAAATGGCGCGAAACGAATAAGTTATTTTTACCTTAGATTGTTTATTTACGTTTATATTGTATTCAAAAAAACATGAGTGCCTTTAGTTACGAAGATATGTCTTTAACACCAGAAGAACTAAGACAACAAGTGTCCAATGCTGAACTAAGCTGTTTACCAGAGAAGGCACGTGAAAAATATCTTAAAGCATACGAATTGTTCAATAATTTCGACGCGAAAGCGAGTTTCGAAAGGTGCTAATGTTAAGAAGAATAGTTAGTGTATACCTATTGTTTATTTTTTGATAGGAGCAGAGTATAGTAGGTAGTAATTGTAAATTAGAATAATTTTATTGCTTAAAATGGCCTTCAGTGTGTTCCTTGCCTAAGAACTATTTTTTCGCACTAGTGAAGTGAAGTGAGGTGAAAAGATGTATGTTTCACACGATAGCAAATTATTTAGGTCTCGTGCCTTTAAATCCCTCACTGTGCTCAGTAGTCTATATTAGAATCACTTGCTAGGCCCGTGATTCAATTCTAGGCTACTTTGCTAGCTCGAGATTTAAATTTGGTAGTCTTCACAACAAATTCAAAACAAAAAACAATTTCTTCAACAAATAACTATTGAATATATGAAGGAATATAGTTTCCGAAAATTTTCTAAAGCTTCGTATTACTACTTGACGCTAGATGTCGCTACTTGTACTAATTTCGGTGATTTTGTAGTTAATCTTTAATTTTTCGGAATGAAAACCTATATCAACACGGTCCCAATCCCCCGAAGGGGGTAACCAGCGACTAGACACACACCCATATTATAATATGGGGGACAGCCTCTCTTAACCTTAGTCCTGTATAGCCCATCCGTAACATTGCTTCGGATACAGTGTATCTGGGGAAAGGTGGCCTTACACATATCATTTAATTTACCACCTGTAAAGTGGTAGCTAAATGTAGGGATTGCAATCCCGCAGCTCATTCAATCCCGCGGGATTGATATGCGGGATTGCAATCCCTAGTAAAATGTAAGACCAGGGACAAAATAATATCTTTTGCAAGTTCCTGATAACTGTAAGAAGAAAGTAAGTCAGGTTGGACATGGGGGATAAATATTGTAAATGTTAAGCATTCAGACGCTTCTCCACCTGGCATCTTATTGTCAACGTCTTGGGAAAAGCTCGCTATTCGGAATCTGGAATTCGTGACAAGAATGTATGTAAGTACATTTTTGTCTGGAATTTCAGAGTCTGAATAGCTCGAGACTGTTCCCCATAAGGCCCCTGATAGGTAGTGAGTTCGATTCCAGAGGCGCGTTCGCGACAGAAAAAGTCTAGAGTATACAGAACAGGTTATATTAGAATAGATTACAAATATAAATGTTCACAGTAAAGGACGAAAACGAAGACATTAGAACCACCTTCCGCTTCACCATAAACCAATGCATTTCAACGCAAAGTTGTCCGATTTTTTACATTTTTTAAACAAGGTAAAAGAATGAAACAATTTTATTCATACATTATATATCTTATGCTTATTTTTTATTCCAGAGCTTAGAACCGACGATATTACAAAAGCTGTTAATTGCGTAAAGAAAATTTACGCCAGACACGGATTTGACGCGTGGTACGGTTGGAAGAATCACTGTCAAGGCGCTCCACCCTACATCAGCAAGTGTTAAATTATATCAACGGTTTCAAACAAAAAATATTATTATTTAATCATTTTTGAGATTAAGAAGCAGAGTTTATGTGTGTAATTACTTTAATACTTTATATAACTGCCCAGTGGAGTATATAAAATCAATATTACCTATACTTATATCTAATATTAAGAAGTTATATAGACGACTGTAACTCAAAGCCCTCGATCGGGGCGCGTTTTATGAAGTGACCTCTCTAATGGTCAAGACCCTTCGTCTCAGGAATAGATATAGAGATGTCAAATTGTATTTAATATCAAATACTAAAATTAACGATTCATTAAAAGTGTGCAAAATTCAAGCATCTCATTTAAAGGATACAAACGTTTATGTGTCATATTTTGATACTAGCAAACTATTCTAGATTCATAAGAGAAATGGAGCAAGGTCTCAGCACAAGAAAAGGAAATATTCTAAAGTCATTAATTTGTAGTTGTTTCCCACTAGTAGTCGATTGATGCACCGAACGGAAAGGAAACTCTTGCTGCACCGAGTGTTTTACCCGGTGTTTTTTCGTAGACCACGAGGGAGACCTATTTGTCGTGGTCCCACTGCAGTTAGCTACCCCCTGTACAGAGGTGTGTACATTGTTACGGATGTAATAGTTAATGTTTGTATTAGATTTAATATCTTATATATAAATTATGCCTGATTCCGCCTGTTCTATACTGCCTTTTTGCATTTCTCAAATATTTTATTCTATTTTTTTAAATATTTTAATTTTTTTTTAATGAGTACTTTAAATTTTTTAGTATTTTATAAAATATGTTTTAAACATTTTCAAAATATTGCCAAATCATTTTTAATTTTTTGCAATCTCTTTATAGAAACTATTAGGGACGACAGTTATCAAACTATGAAGGGCAATATTTTCGCAACTGTTGATCGTAGACTAGTATTTTCCTCACAGAAATGATAGATCTTATCAAGATCTTTATTGATAGCTAGACTGTAAAGGGCTATCTATATTTATCTATTTACGCTATCTATAATGTCACATTTGAGTGTCTAAATGTGTAATTTTTTGTAAACATTTTCAGAGATATAGAGGCCTTTCTAATTTGACTGTCATCCGAAATAAAGATTTTGAGATCTATCATTTGATGAATTGTGCAGAATCCTTTCTAAGCGAAGCCCTACGTCAAGTAAAGAACACGCATGCCAAATTTCAAGATCCTAGACCTAGCGGTTTGGGCTGTGCGTATACAGCTGTCAAACTAGATAGAGCTATAGCTTTGAAACAATTTACAAATTTATCAATATTTTGGTTATGTAGCCCCTTATAGTTCGATAGCTGTCATGTGAAATAAAGATATTGATGTGATCTATCACATTTGTCAAAAGACTGCTAGCCTTCGATCAATATTTTTGGAGATATAGACCTTTATAGTTTGACAGCATTTTGTTGAAATATCTTTTACTCTCTATGAAACTAAAAACAACTGTTAATATTGCATTGTCGCCGGGTGCTTAGCTTCCAGTATTCAAGTAAAGTTTAAAGTCGCTAGCTCACCAGAGAGTTGGTTAAAAATCGATCTAAAAGTACCGGACAAACAAAAAAAAAGGAAACCACTTATAAAAAATGTAAACAGATCGAATATGACGTTTCATATTTACTACAGCATGATTAAATACATGCAATCACTATGCAACGCACAATAAAATAATAATCATAATGTTAATTTTATGATTTTAAACAAAAGCGGCCTCCAGGCGGACTCTTAGGTTTTTTAACTCCTTAGTGATTACATTAATACCACCTAAACTTACCATATTTCTTGCAGTTGCCTCATCTGGTAGAGAACAACAACAAAATCCTCATTTGTTGATTTGAATTCTCTTTGTGTAACATAGATTTAACAGTATTGGAAACCCCCTTTGAAGTATAAAATACCTGTGCTAGGTGATTTCGCTCTTCCATATATCATTTACTTTACATTACTAAGACATTCTAAATAAATTAGTTTTAAACTATTAACTTAATTAACCTAAAACTAAAGAAATTTAATCTAACACAGCGCCTTTAGATAATAGTACTGTGGTACTGATATTACACCCCTAGTACGATAATCCTAGAAGTAGGTTTAATCCAGTAAAGCCAAACATAAAAGAGGGTCGTGTTTGCAAAAAGTCCGGTCGTTCTGATTTGTTATTAGGATAAACCAATATTTAAAAACCAGATTTTCAATTTCCATAGTGCTGTGCGAGCGGTGGTATACCCAAAAAACAATGAAATTTTCGGACTGTTTTCCAGTTTTTGTAAAGTAGACCGTTTATTCCACGCCATCTAACTAAACGGTTCAACTAAGTAGTTGAGCCATTAGCTCAACGGTTGAACTAATTGGATGTACTAGCGGGAACGACGGGATGAGCCGTGGGGAATTTTAAGTGTTTTTTTCAGACTAAATTTGCTACAATTCGAGACCAGGGCGAACTATATACAGCCACTGGTTCCCAATATGGTTACCCCCATATAGAGCCACAATGCACTCAATGCCTGCTTCTCTCACGGCTTGTGGGGTAGAGTCCGGCCGAAGGAAGACCCTCACTTGCTCAGCAAGTGGTTCACTCTTACTCAAGAGTGTGGTGATTTTGGCCTTTCCTTAGACAAACTATGCTGAGGTGGTATCGCACCCGGTAAGCACGTGAGTGAAATCTAAAAATGAAGATGATCCGACTACAGACTAAGCCCCTTTCCCAGCGTCCGTAACAGCCATCGAGACACCACCTTCCTGCGAGCCTAAGCACGGGCCATCTTATAAAAAAGAAAGGCATGATTAGGCAACCGAAACACAATATCTACATGATTCATATTCGTTTTCTTTTTGTCTAAATCTAATTAGTCCTTATAGTAGGTATGTTTGTATAAGCATTTCAGTATTGTGTCCGTCAGGATGCCGGATTGAGGACGGAAACATCATGCAACTATGTTTTTTTTGTTTTATTAACAGAGAAATTATAGTAACAACACAACTCCACTACTTATAAACCCATTTTTCTTAATATCTGTAAGTCTGATATAAGTCAGAATTTAAAAAAATATGTAAAATTATGTATTTTTCAAATAAGCTTAACAAACAGACCAACATTTCCTTGAAAATATTTTGTTATTCAGTTTTTTGTCTCTCAAAAATTTAATCGCATGAACGTGTAAGGTTTAAAAACTACGTGATTCAATTATCTTCACTCTACCATCTCTATGCAGATGATCTTCAGATTTAGGCACAAACTCCTAGTAGTGATCTGACAAACGCTATCTCAATTATCGAGACCTTGCTCGCATTGTGGAATGAAGTGAATACTATGGCGTCATTGTTAATCCTAGGAAAACACAAAAAATCATTGTAGGCTGTTTTAGACGTAAATCTAAGATTGAGTGGAACGAACTCCCGTTAGTAAATGTGAACGGAGTTTCTATTCCTTTAAAAGACACAGTCAAAAATCTGGGTCTACTTATCGATCGAACACTACAAGAATTTCTTATTAAAATACTACTGAGGTTTTAGTAACTAATTGGTACTATTAGGTACCTTTGTTTTATAAAATTAGTATCTTTCTGTATGATGAAAAAAAAATTAATATAAAGTTGTTCGCCATTATGACTTCAGGATGACAGATCACTTCGTATTTTGAGAATTTTCACTAGAGAATAACTAATAATGTTATATGTAGACATTTAGTACCTATAAAATATCTCAGTTGTAGCTTGTAACATGTAGCCATTAACAAGTTATTGTGAAAAAATTTATTTGAATTTCTATACTAAGGGTGCGTTCGTTTCGAGAACAAAGAAGAGGAGGTACGTAATTGGTGCAATTGATAAATTACCGTTATCATTGTTATTACTGACACATCCCAGAAAAGTCCCTAGCTCATAAGGCACAATGACCGGTAAAATGACTGATAACTGAGTAGATTTAGTCATCAGTCAGTATATAAATACGTCTTCTTAATGCGATTCATGCATTCTTAAATCAGAAATCGAAACTGTTAGTAAAATTATTTTAATTAATAATAAATGATGGACAAGTTATTCGTTTGTCTAATCTTAGCTTTAGTTTTGTGTTCACATTGTGACGCAAGAAAGCTCAACAGATGTCAAATAGCCAGGGAACTACGCAAACAAGGGTTCCCCGAAAATAAACTAAGGAACTGTAAGTTTTTTTTTTTATTTATTGTTATTTTTCTTTTTTCTGTTAATACATACATTTTTCTAATCATGAAACACCTTATTGCTTTTTTTGAAATTCAAATGAAAATCTGTTATTTCTAAAGTGGAATCCATGAAATTATAACCTTTTAAGTAAAAACTTGAGAATCATATTGCCCTGTTTTTATTAAAAATTATCCCCAAGGGGCATAGCAGAGACCGAAAATTTGGTTAGAAATCCGGAATTTTCAAAAATAAAACATGAAAAAATGGTTTATAGATTATTTTTAGTTGTTTTTAATGGCATTTTTTCTAGGGGTTTGTCTTGTAGAACACGAAAGTTCTGGCAGAACCAATATTATCGGGCCCCTCAACTCCAATGGATCCCGAGACCACGGCCTGTTCCAGATCAACGACAAATACTGGTGCAGCACCACCAACAAACCTGGGAAAGACTGCAACGTCACTTGCGCTGGTATTTATAAGTCAACTGCTAAAACTCAATTAATTTCCAAACCGATGTTAAAGATCCACAAACTTATCTCAGATCTGAGTGGTGAAAAATAGTACTTAATAACTTTGAAGATTTAATAGTGTTCGTAAAAGCCTAATTTGAATAATTATAAAAAATGACTTTGACGATAATGTCGATTAATAAAATAAACAAACAAAATTTCTGAGCTGTACATACCATCCAAGAATATCCGAACGACAACCGGTGTTAGGCCTGTCGCTTTATATAAGTAAACGCCACGTAAAATCCTAGGTCTGTGGTTTTAATAACATTCGACATGGCATCAAAGAGATGCTTAAAATGATTATTTCCTCAAACTGATAATTGATCTCAAATAAGTTGGTGGGTCTTTACCGCTTTTCATCTTTCATTTTTGAGTAGTTTTTATTTTGCTTGCCCGAGGGTTTGTGCAAATGGGTGGCTAGCTTTTTGTCCGGCAGACGCATACAAACCGTAGTTGACGGTAGTTGCTCTTATAGCATGGACATTAATGCTGGTGCCCCCAAGGCTCTGTGCTGTCTCCTACACTGTTTCTACTGCATATCAATGACATGTTGGACATCAACAACATACATTGCTATGCAGATGACAGTACTGGAGACGCTTATTACACGGGCCGTGCAAGCATCCCACGTTCCGTTGTGGAGGAAAAGCGTGAAGAACTTGTGTCTCAAATCGAGATCGGTCTGTCCAAGGTCTCTGACTGGGGACGGGTAAACTTGGTCCGATTCAACCCTACAAAGACACAAGTGTGCGCGTTCACTGCTAAGAAAATTCCATTCACTGTAGTCCCACTATTCCAGAACACTCCCCTCTCCATCTCCAAGAGCATTGGGATCCTTGGTGTTGACATCTCCAGCGATGTTCAGTTCCGAGATCACTTACAAGATAAGGTGAAGCTTGCGCCCAAAAAACTTGGTGTACTCAACAGAGCGAAGCAGTACTTCACGTCGGAGCAAAGGTTGTTACTTTACAAGTCGCAAGTTCGGCCCCATATGGAGTACTGCTGCCATCTCTGGGCAGGTGCACCCGGATACCAGCTTGGCCCTTTTGACTCGGTTCAACGACGGGCTGTGAGAATTGTCGACGATTCCAAACTCACTTGCGGTATCGAGCCCTTAAGTCTGAGGAGAGACTTTGCCTCACTGTGTGTGTTCTACCGCTTGTACAATGGGTTGTGTTCTGAGGAATTGTTCGAAATGATGCCCACGGCTACTTTCTACCATCGCACCGCTCGCCATCGGCAGGGAATTCATTCTCACACTTTAGAATCTAAATGGTCGCGTACAGTGCGGTTTCAGAGAAACTTCCTCCCGCGAACGCTTAAGTTGTGGTATATCTAATATGATCTGTTGGAAATTCTCACTTTCCGTTTTAATAATTTTACTTTTCTATCTAGGTTAACCGGCAACTTTTTGATACTTATAACTAAATAAAAAAATATTCTTTATTAGTGTTACCAATACGAGCCCCTAGATATTTGAAAAATAGTAAACAGTAGTTGGAATTAGGCGTACACAAAACAGGTTGTTTACTTATAAAGAAATTTAGAAATTTATGCAAGTTTCTCCTAAATAACTTTGACTAAAATTATTCATTCCTAAAGCACGTTACCACCAATAAACAAGATAAGTAGACACTAAAACAATCGTCGAGTTGTGGTTGGCCAATAAACTTAGACTATGAATAACGTGTTTTTTGATAAAAAACCAAAGTACCAAAAACTACGTAAAATTTATCAGAGTGAAAAGAAGAAGAATCTATAATGCTTAACAATAAAGGTTATCTATCATGAAGCCAACATTATAGCGTGATTGATTATACTGAATAGTTTATACCCTCGTTCTTTACATGTTCTCATTTCTATTCCAGAACTTAGAACCGACAACATAACCAAAGCTTCTAATTGCGCAAAGAAAATTTACGCCAGACACGGATTCGACGCGTGGTACGGTTGGAAGAATCACTGCCGCGGCGCTCTACCCGACATCAGCAAGTGTTAAATTAAAAACCAAGTTGGTTAATTAATTTTATTATTATATGTATTTTTTAAGTTGCTATGAATAAATAAATTTACTAAATATTTTACATATTTTTTTAATTGACCTTAAAAACGGATGCGTTTTTGAAATCGATGCTTGTTTTTTTACAAATCGCGTTGCTGGGGCAATAGAGGTAAATAAAGGCTCAAAAGAGTTCGTAAGACTAAAACTGATTAAGTAGTGCAATTAGCTTCTCTTCTAAAATACCTTTTTTTGTAAATACATACATATTATACATAAGTACACCCAGACTCAAGACAAACACATATGAGTGTCCAGTGTGGGAATCGAACCCACACCCTCTACACAGCAGTCCGTCACACTACCAACTAGGCTGCGAGGGAGCCTAACGTTTTGTATCTTTTCCACCATCTCTATCTCTTAACTTTTTACTAAATCACAAAACTCTATTGAGTTTTGTACATACTTTTAACGAATTGTTACGCATAAGATTGAAATCCATTAAATTATACCCAAATAGTGACACCATCGAATGTGATGAAAAATATACTATTATAATGCTTTTCATACGAACAAAAAAAAATTTAATAGTTTTGTAAATTGTAAGCCCAGTGTCCCTAAGCTACATGTAAAGATAGGTATAATAAATTATAGCTTTCGCCTGCAGCTTCACTCGCACAGAATCCAGTCCTCACAAGGATATAAGGTCGTTGCCTCATCCATTCTACGTCAACACTACTAGAGCATAGATCTCTACTTCGAGAAAGAAGGCATGAAGGCACCGTGCTGGGCCAATGCGGATTCACAGACGTTGTCGAACTTGTGGCCACTTGACTGTCAGACTTCCACAGTCGCCCATAAGACTGACTTGGCTTTAATAACAGCTATCATATGACAACTGTAACAGCACAACTTTAACGCTCCCTCCGAAGCATGAAGAAATATGCGGCACTAGTCACCACAGATCCAGTGACATAGGCTACTTAAAACGTCAAGTGTAAGTCGGTTTTTTCTATAATTGAGTAGTTGCCGTTGAAATCCTACACCGATAACCGAATTCAGGGCGGGTGGAACTGCAGGCAAAAGCTAGTATTACCATGTATCTATTATTAATATTATGGTATTACCAATAATATGAAGCCTACCGATTATTTTAATTGTCCTAAATTACTCACTCGCAGCCTAGTTGGTAGTGTAGCCGGCTGCTGTGCCGCACTTGACAAGGACTTGAGTCTGGATGTACACATATGTATGATATATAATATTATGTATTTACAAAAAAAGTATTATATATGTATTTGTATCCGTTGTCTGGTATCAATAACACAAGCTTTGTTTACTTTGGGGTTAGACGGCGCCGAGTGTTATGTCCAAAAATATTTATTATTACAAACGCGTGGATTTATATCGTAAAGAACAATGGCCATTTTGGACTAGGAAAAAGCAACGATTGATTCTAATAATAAATATTACATTTAATAAAAATTGTAATTATTTAGCACATATTTTTAAAAGTTAAAGGAAATTGTTTAGATTGAAAAAAGAATTAATTAAATAACGACGTAAAAATGCCTAAGTATTTACTCCCTAATTTATTTACGCCTTCTTAATAAAAATTTTTTCTGAGGGCACAAAATTCTTGGAAAAAGTGTATCGTAATATTTATATTTAGTCAGACATAACCTCACTTCTTCTATACCCTGTAAACTCCTTTTCTTCTATTCCTCCGTTTTGTTTTATTCCTACTGGAGAAAATCTTTAAACATAGTCCAGTCATGTTAAGTGAGTGGCCATAGTTCTTTAAAATATCTCTATAACCGAACGTAATCATTTATTTACCATTACTCTAAACAATAATAAAAAAGTGTTATTTGGAAATTGAACAATTTGCAATGACATGTGTCGCTTAGAGTTTTCTATTTGCAGGTACAATCAGGTTTTATTAAAGTTTCTACTCACTGTCTGTATTTTTGTCTGTCTGTCCATTTATCAGAACTGTATCCCTTTAACTGTAATATTGTAGCGAGTAGAGTTTTTATATACTTTGTGGATATATATTTTTGGGTAGCTGGTCCCTAAAACTACGATAATGTTTACTTTATACATTTTAGGTTTCCAATCCCTGGGTAATTAGATAGTTTTATTTTACCTTTTAATTTTTTCGAGCAAAATTATTGTCAATTTGTACTTAGTTACCATGTTAGTTATTGAATACAAAACTCTAAATGATGTAAACGCTGCATGGCCGGTATAAAATAGAAATATTAAAAAGAAGAAATATGAAACCGAAAACGCTCGAGGTTCAAAGAAATTAAAAGCAAAGAGAATATAATCACTACGTGATCAGGAGTCAGTCGTCTTTTATATTTTCCGCGTAGCGTAAAAAACCTAGGTCTGTGTTTTTTCCATAGTCTCGAGATTTTTTTGTGAATTGAAAGAAAAAATGTTTCACATCGTAAGGGCGCGTTCGTTCTGGGATTAAGAGTTCCCACGAATGATACTTTTCACACTTTTGATAACGCCGATTTTCGAGTAATACCAAGAAAACAAAAGTTACACAGCACATTAAGAAACTGTCCTTGTGGGAATGTGTGAGGACAATTATTTTATTTTATTCGTAATAGGGTCACCTATGGTACGTGTGAATAAATAATGGTGTGTGTGTTATCATCGGGTACTTATCCGGACTAAATATAACACCGTAAGGTACCGACCCTGTAGATTTATTGTAATGATTTTGAGTACAGTCGTCTTATAGTTCAAAATTAGTAAAAGTATTAGTCAGTTGAAAATTTTACAAAATTTGCTCACGTGTTGCTATTGACAAGGTGGTATTTAATGTCGAGATAGCTTGAGGACGCCAGAGCTTGCGGAGGGAAAGTCTCAAAATTGCCGAAAAATCCAACTTGATTGAAACTTGTCGAAGCAGTAGTAGTAATTGCAGTGCTCGTTCATGAAACATAACACAATTCATCTAGTTCTCTTGTTAATACCACATCTTATTAGGGGAATAGTTTTTTTCCGTACCTACATTATGTCCTTCGTCGAAAGACACGGTTTTAATTACTATAAGAGTTTTATAGATGCCGCTAGTAAATAGGTGTAGGTCTATAAAGGGCTTGGGGTCCAGCAAGATTCGTTTATTGGAAACGATATAAGTAGTTAAGCAACATTGGATGGATAATCACCGAGAGGCATTTTTTTGCGGTTTGTGTTCGTTAAATATATAGTGGTATGGAAACCATGGTGCGAGAGTCCAACTCTCACTTGAACGACGAAAACCGGCAAAGGGTGTATATTATACAGTCAAAGTCTATAATTTTTGCCACTTTAATGGTGGTAATTCACGACTTTCAGGACATATGTACATAAAGCTACTTTAGTCCAGATTCCAGCGTTGTGGCTAAGCGATGTGCTCACCACCTGTCACGCAGATAACTAAGGTGGTTGGTGAAAATAGCCTCTTCTTTTTTCTCAGATTATGATGAGGGTGTGAATCCAGCCACTGGTCACCTCCTTCTGGGTATAAAATCCGTGATGATTACGTACTCTTTCTGATGTGGGCGTGTATTCAGCCTTTGCGCCAGTAGTTTACCCCCTTCTGGGTAATAAAACCGTGATGATATGTATATTTGCGACATTTGGATTTTAGAAACTCGTTTTCTACTAAGAGAAAATTAAGAAAATCCAATGGCGGCGCTAGTGGGCTGTAAGAGGGCCCTTCAACCATACGAATTGTCCAATAATTTCGACGCGAAAGCTACTTTCAAAAGGTTTACTGTTAAAAAGAATAGTAAGTGTATACCTATTGTTTATTTTTTGATAGGAGCAGAGTATAGTAGGTAGTTATTGTAAATTAGAATAAATTTATTGCTTAATATGGCCGAAAAAATAGGTCTTAGGCAAGGAACTGTCCTTGCCTAAAACCTATTTTTTCGCACTGGTAGAGGTGAAAATTTGTATGTGCGAAACATACAACGAGAGCAAATTAATTTAGGTCTCGTGCCTTTAAATCCCTCGCTGTGCTCAGTAGTCTATATTAGAATCATTTGCTACGCCTGTGATTCAATTCTAGGCTACTTTGCTAGCTCGGGATTTAAAGTTGGCACTCTTACAAAAAACAGCTTTCCCCACTTATTGAACAGATGTCTATTATTATGGAATAGAATATATGAAGGAATATAGTTTCCGAAAATTTTCTAAAGCTTCGTTTTACTACTTGACGCTAGATGTCGCTACTTGTACTAATTTCGGTGATTTTGTAGTTAATCTTTAATTTAATATAATACCTATATACCGAGGTGGGAACCAGGGACTGGACACACACCCATATTCTAATGTAGGGAACAGCCTCGCTTTACCAACCACCTTAGTCCTGTGTAGCCCATCGATGTTACATTGCTTCTGAAACACTGTATCTGGACAAAGGTGGCCTTACACGAATCATATATTTTACCACCTGTAAAGTGGTAGGTAAAATGTAAGATCTGGGACAAAATAATATTTTTTGGGATGACTCAGTGGATAAATATTGTAAATGTTCATCATTCAAACGCTTCTCCACCTGGGATCGTATTGGGAACAGTCTTGGGAATAGCTCGCTATTCAGAATCTGGACTTCGTGAAAAGAATATCTGCATATGTACATTTACGGGTTTCGTGTGGTCGGTCAGACTTCTATACATTTTACTCGAGACTGTTCCCAATAAAGTCGGTGGTGGGTTGAGACAGAACAGAGAAAGAAAAAATCTAGGGTTTACAGAACAGGTTATATAAGAATAGATTAAAAATATAAATGTTCACAGTAAAGGACGAAAACAAAGAAATTAGAAATGGCTACACCGTTAAACTATGCATTTCAACGCAAGTTGTCCGATTTTCTAAATTTTTTACACAATGTACAAGAATGAAACATTATTATTTATATTGCAATATATCTCATGTTTATTTTTCTATTCCAGAGCTTAGAACTGACGATATTACAAAAGCTGTTAATTGCGTAAAGAAAATTTACGCCAGACACGGATTTGATGCGTGGTACGGTTGGAAGAATCACTGTCAAGGCGCTCCACCCTACATCAGCAAGTGTTAAATTCTATCAACGTTTTCAAACAAAAAATATTATTATTTAATCATTTTTGAGATTAAAAAGCAGAGTTGTGTGTAATTATTTTAATACTTTATATAACTGCCCAGTGGAGTATATAAAATCAATATAACCTATACTTATATCTAATATTAAGAAGTTATATAGACGACTGTAACTCAAAGCCCTCGACCGGGGGCGTGTTTTATGAAGTGACCTCTCTAATGGTCAAGACCCTTCGTCTCAGGAATAGATATAGAGATATCAGATTGTAATTAATATCAAATACTAATATTAACGATTAATTAAACGTGTGCAAAATTCAAGCATCTCATTTAAAAGATACAAACATTTATGTCTCATATTTTGATACTAGCAAACTATTCTAGATTCATAAAATATTTACATTTAACATTAAACATAAAATAAAATACCTGTGCTAGGTGATTTCACTTCTCCATATTTTATTTACTTTACTAAGATAATGTATATAAAAAAAAAAAAATTGGACTTTTTTCAGTTTTAGCTCAATGAAGGAAGGGTCTGACCGGTATAGTCACTTTACATACTTTTAAAGTAAAGTAGACCGTTTATTCCCCACCTTCTAACTGAACCATTAGTTCAACGGTTGAACTAATTGGGTGTACTAGCGGGTACGACGGGTTGAGCCGTGGGGAATTTCGAGCGTTTATTTTCAGACTAAATTTGCTACAATTCGAGACCAGGGCGAACTATATACAACCATTGGTTCCAATTTAGACCCACAAAGCACTTAATGCCAGCTTCTCTCACGGCTTGTGGGGTGGAGTTTGGCCGAAGAAAGACCTCCACTTGCCCAGTAAGTGGTTCACTCTTACTCAGGAGTGTGGTGATCTTGGTATTTCCTTGGCCAGACGATGCTAAGATAAACGCGTCAGTGAATAGACCAAAATCCGAAAATGAAGATGATCCGACTACAGACTGGGCGCCTCTTCTAGCGTCCGTAACAGCCATCGAGACACCATCTTCGTGCAAGCCCAAGCCAGGGCCATCTTAGATAAAAATAAAGGCATGAGTAGGCAACCGAAACACAATATCTACATGATTTATATTAGTTTTATTTTTTGTGTAAATCTAATTTGTCCTTATAGTAGGTACCATGATGTTTGTATAAGCATTTTAGTATGGTGTCAGGATGGCGGATCGAGGTAAGAATTTCTTATTAAAATACAACTGAGGTTGTAGTACCTAATTGGTACTATTAGGTACCTTTGTTTAAAAATTAGTACTTTTCTACGTAACGAAAAAAATTGAATATAAAGTTGTCTGCCATTCTGACGTCAGGATGGCGGGTCACTTTGTATTTTAAGTAGTTTCATAGACATTCACTAATTTATATGAAATACTTAGTTTGTAGGTATATAAAATAATGTTTGATGATGACGAATAGGTATATTATCTTTTTCTTTTTTCATCAAACATTTTTTTATCAATAATAAAAATAAATAAATTAAAAAGGCGTGACAGTTTACACGGAAAACTTTAGTAGCTACCAGTAAATAATACTAATAACCACTATAATATTAGTAATTCCGAAGACAAGTAAATTACACTGACGGTTACCAATGAGTTTTACTTATTGTATTTATTAACAAAAAAATAAAACTAGTCTTGTTGGAATAACAGTGTTGTTTACTAAAAACAAGTAGAATTTAATGGAATGCAAAAATACGTTAACACGCTTACAATCAGCGTTTAATTACACCGATACGAGTAGGTGGGTCCTGATGAAGGTCTGCATTCTTCTTTTTTTTTTCTGATCTGACAATGCCGTTGGCTGTTGCAGCCATTACTGCTTCACCAGGCTTTTTGGGGCGAGACTTTGAAGGAGCATCAGGCCCATATAGCACCCAACGCTCAAGGGCTCCCCGCGGGGGGAGCCTCGGCTTGGGTTGTCGCTCTCGGGGGATCTGTGATGCGAAGCGTACGGTTGATAATAACTGGTCAGTTGTAACTGGTAGATGAAGGAAGGGCTGCTGCGGATAGGGGCGTCACAAATCTGTTCAGCTCAAGGTGAAGGTCAATTTGTGAAGCGGCGGTAAAGGGGAATACCCCGCCAGGAGTGGAGTTATACCTGGGGAACGCCTTGTCATTCTTTACTTACATTTCGGAATGTCGATATATACGCAAACTATCGAAAAAACTTCGATAGCGCGTTGTAAGACGCGTGACATCAACCTTAATTCGTATCAGTGCGATATGATGTTTGTTATTAGTAAACTTCACTAATTCTTAGAAAGGTGTTTGTAAACGTTAATTGGCCTTCACTGTAATGATAAGTAGTGTTTCATCTGCTCACTTTAATAAAACTTTTTGTTATCTTTAGTAAGCTTCATATGTTGATAATACCCATAACACAAGCTTTGCTTACTTTGGGGCTAGACGGCGCTGTGTGTAATGTCCAAAAATATTTATTTATTTATTTATTTAATTACCCTACCTTCTCATAAATTCTATGAAAGTTTTATAGGATTTGTAAAATTCTGTAATCCGATGTACAAATTATTAATTACGAAATTGAATAAAACTATTTTGTTGTTACTATTTTATAGAATTAAGAAAATGTACTTAAATTTATATTGTGTTGTAATTTCCAGAAAACCTAATTTGAACATATTAAAATTTAGTATTAACGCAATTTAAAAAACAGTTCTTTAATTCGAACAATATTTTTTTTCTCCGTGTATTTGCATTTACCACTAAAATTTACTTTTTTTGGTCTCTGCCGCTTTTGAGAGAACCGCTGGGTACCAGTCTGGTGTCAAATGAAAGCTATTCGTTTCGCATAATGTTTGACGCGGGACGCGTATTTTAGAAGATATTTTACAAAATAAATGATAATTGTAAAAAAGCATTTTCAAAATAATGTATGTTAGGAACCTAATGGCTGTATATAGTTCGCCCTGGTCTCGAATTTTAGTTAATAAGGTTTACTCGAAAAGTATGTAAAATGACTACCGGTCAGACACTTCCTTCACTGAGATATTGAGCTAAAACTGAAAAATGTTTTATTGTTTTTTAGATAGGTACACCGCTGCTCGCACAGCACTTTGGAATTTTCAAATCTGTTTTTTTAATATTCGTTTAGGTGTAAAAAATTCAAAACGACCGGATCTTTTGCAAGCACAGATGTATATCTGACTAGTAGTAGTAGTAGTAGTAGGTGGTCTCAAGGTAGAACTAATTTGGAAAGTAAGCCCTTCAGCATGTCTGTAGTCTGAATTGTAACTAATAGCAATTTAATAAGTCTTGCTTGCTTGGTAAATTGCTTTCCAAATGGAGTTTTGATTAATTCAGAGTAACTTATGTACGCCTATCAGTGAAATATTTATTCCACCCAATATTGAAAGTTGGATGAAAGAATATAAATAAAAACTTAAACAAACTCAACTATTACAAACGAATTTACTTTTGTATTTTGTAATATCTAACACGAAATGATGACATTTTAAATTAGTTTTTTTTTGTATAATAAAAAGATCTATCAACAACATATGGTTTTCATAATCAAAATTGCATAATTTGTGTTTTCTTTACGTTTTGAATCATTTGCAACTGTTTTTACATTGATTTTGTTAAGCTTTTTACAATAAGTACCTAATATCGAACGCTAAATAAAGAAGTTGCTCGGCGGTAGTTGCTGCCGGGTCAGTTTTTTTAGGGTTCTGTACCCAAAGGGTACAAAACGGGACCCTATTACCAAGACTTCGCTGTCAGTCCGTCTGTCCGTCTGTCACCAGGTTTTATCTCATGAACCGTGATAGTAAGACAGTTAAAATTTCACAGATGATGTATTTCTGTTGCCGCCATAACAACAAATACTAAAAAACAGAATAAAAAAAATTTATTTGCCGTTTTTATAGATAATGGTACGGAACCCTTCGTGCGCGAGTCCGACTGGCATTTGGCCAGTTTTTTAAAGATAAGTCAGGTTTTAAATTTAAAACAACATTAATTTGAGTGTGGTAACATAAACTGATTAAAGAATGTGTTAAGCTGTATATTCTGATGCAATTGCTCATAGAAATGAAAAATTACGAGACTTAGCTAGGTATATGCTTTAGGGTAATGAATACATTTGACATTCATTTGTGTAAACAAAACCCGTTCATATATTACCCTATTTGTCTTAACACCAAAAAACTAAATAAAAACTTATTTTTTAACCTTAGATAACTACGTAGATCTTGGCAAGCATTTTTAGTTGGTAAGAAAAACAGCTGTGACACACAGACAGCCGAACAGCCACTGAAATTGTGTAACATAAGTGCGAAATAATAATAATAATTCTACTCCTTAACTGAACAGCTTTCCCAAAGGAACAAGGGTCAAAATCTCAAAAAATAATGTTGAGAAAAGGTGTAAGATTTCAAGGGCAACTTCTTAATTAGAGAAAAATAAAAACGACTCACACTTGACGTTTTTAAGTAGCCTATGTCCTTTCTGGGGACTCACTCTATCTCTGTGCCAAATTTCATCCTAATCGGTACAGCGGTTTTTGCGTAAAGAGGTAACAGACAGACAGAGTTACTTTCACATTTATAACATTAGTATAGGTGGATAATTTAATCTAATACGTAACGTAACTAAAGTAAAATTGTAATATGCTTAAGTGGATCAGAAAGAAGGTCTATTAGGAAATACGCCCGTATCCCTGTATAATGCCGTAGCTACCCTAATTTGGTCATGAAAAATAAAATCGGTAGATACCTCTTGTATACATTACCTTTACCTCAATTTTTACGATTTAATGTGTATTAGGATTTTGTTCACAGTAAAATAAGTTTTTGGCATTGGAAGATTTTCAAATTGAGTCAGATTCGTAGCTCAGTGGGTTGACAAAGTCCTGACTGCTGAATCGAGGGGCATGGGTTCGATTTCCGCACAATACAAATATTTATTATTTGTGTTTTCTATGTATTTATAATATGTACCTTTGTATTTACAAAGAAAAGTATATGTATATATATATATATATGTGTGTATTTGTTTGCGTTGTCTGGTATGCATGCACAAGCATAACAGACGGCGCTGTGTGTAATCTCCAAAAATATTTATTTGTTATTTATTTATTTATTTATTATTATAAGTATTATTAGTATTATACCTAAATAATTTTCCTTAATAGATTTTCTTAAGAGTATTTACACTAGGTACCTTTTTCTTGTAATATTTGGTGTTAGGTGGAGTTAGCCTAAGCGTTTAAAAAAGATGTCACAGTTTGGCACAGTAATATCTCCTAAAATAATAATTATAGAACAATTAACTAAAATCAAAAGCAAGTGCAAAAAAAACGATTTAGTGTTAAATAAGTTTCATACATTAAATACAACATTACCTACTAAAACAAAAATTGAAGTTAAATAATGAATAATTTTATTTCGAAGTTCGTAGAAGTGAAAGGAAGATTTGTGTTTTTTTATTTATTTTCTTAACAACTGTAAAATAATTAAGGTTCGTATGTCTTTGATTATAATAGGTCTTAGGTATATGTACCTATCTTAGTTTCTTTATTCCACCATTATTTGAAGAATGTTATCGTTTGACTGAACCTCAACATACGTGACACTACCACTGGAGATATACCTATGCTAGGTACAGCATCTTAAAAAATACCATGGTGTGGCTTTATAGTTATTAAATATATCATACGTAAAAAACATCTAAAATTCTTTCTTTTAAAGGCCTTTCTTTATTAGGTAACTACCTATCCTATAAAGAAGTTAAAGAGTAGATTTAAAGAAATAAACAACCGGGGTTCTTTTGTGATAATTCAGGGATCATTTAGATTGGTCAAAGAAATCTTCGTAAAATATTAACCACTGTTTTTCCTTAGAGAAAGTAAGCTTAGTCTACCACGCTGGCCCAGTACGAATTGGTTAACGTGGTAAAAGCCATAATTTTTAAACTGGCTTATAATATCTTCGACTTGGCTTAACGACTGCCGTCATGTGACAAAAGCCAGGACTGAACGGTTAAACATGTCCTCCGAAGCACTAAGGAGCTCAGAAAAATGTTCCACTACACTCCATTTGGCATAACAACCTGAGTTTTAACTAAATTGCAGCCCCTAAAAATCACAATGATTAACATCATCATACATGATATGTAGTTATGAGTAATATTATAATACAATTCTATTCTATTTTCAAAAACAAGCAATCCAAATTTCTACGTGAATTGTGAAATGGAATAGGTGGTCGCCCTTCTAATGACGGACCACGCTCGATGTAGCTTGACTTTGCATAACGTTTCGACGTAAGACAAAAATTTACTTGGCCACAAGCTCCTCTTTATTTGTAAGCATACAAATAATTAGGTCACGTAATTCCGCTCGATAACGAAAAATAAAGTTACTAGTAGCGACATCTATCGTCGAGTAGCAAAACTAATCTCAAATGAATTTTCATCAACAAACTGAAACGGTTATAATATTATTTGGCTGCATGTCTATATATCTATTGTTTTAACTAAGTATTTTATGTTTGTTTTTTGCTAGTTTTGCTAATAAATAAAAAAATACTCATATCAATGTCTTACTGGGTTAATGAAAGTAAGTTATAAAGTATTTCGCAAAATTAAATAAAGTCGCGGGCTTAAATAAAGCTTAAATATGTTTAAATAAAGCCAAAAAAAAACTTAAATATGAAGAATAGACTGGCTAATATATTAACTCACTTTAGTTATTTGTTATGCAATGCTGGAAAGTTGTTTTTTGGCGTGAGAGCCTATATTGAATACCGAGCAAGTGAAGGAATTGGTTAAAAAATTGAATCCTGAGCAAAGCGAGGGATTCTAAGGCACGAAACCCAAAAAAAATTCAGCCGTGCGAAACACACAATTTTTCATCTCACTGCAGCGGAGAAAATATATACAAGATACAAGAAAATCAATAACTAGTGTTTATTTATTTACTTACGGATCACTAATGTATGAAGACGGTTTTATTATGTTTGTGTAGAATGTAAAAAAAACCTTATGCGCGGAAGTGGATAAAGTATATGAGCTTTTCCACGCAGATTTAATCAAATTATAAACTACAAAGTGAGCCTTTCCGAGCCACTGAAATGGTTTTCCTTTGTGTGGGACTACAAAAAATTAAACCGCGTAGCACTAGCTAGTGTATTTGAATTAATTCAAATTATTTGAATGGAATAAAAATTTCCAAACTTTAGTACAGCATTCGAATCATAAAAGCTTGACCCTGAATAAATTATCTGTATTTGCATTTGTGGGTAACTAATAACTACGAGACAGTAAAAAATCCAGTGTATTTTTCCTGCTGACACTTTTAAGACTACTAAAGCTTTATATGATTACATATTCATAGAAAAGTGATTTTGTTTCACGTCGAGCCAACAGTTATTTTAAAACAGCGTATAAAAATGCAAATATTATTATATCTCTTTCCACGCGTCTCTTTGTATTAATAATATTCTCTATATTTCAATTAATATGATGTTTATACTAAATTAAGACGTTTTTCTACCTCCATAACATTTACATGGTTAGTTTAATACAATCTACACAAAAAGGAGCTCATGGCCAAGTTATATTCGTGTGTCGGAAACGGTATCGGGCGTGGTCAGTCATTGGATGGGTGGCAGACCAAAGCCAAGTGACACTTTTTAAAATGGAAAAAATCAATACTTGTAGTAAATATTTTAGGTTAAAAATTTAACCCTATTTAGAAGGATATATACCTACTGTCTTGTTCTACCAAAAACACGATAGCATTCATTTGCCTCGAATGTTTACTTATACTGAAAAGCGCTGTGGTCTTTTGTCTCGCTCAAGTGCAGATGATTTTAGATAGCTGTGTTTCAAACTATCATATGAAGTGGGCGGGTCTTAAATTGTCGATCCCGGCTATTGTGATAAGACAACAGTCGGTAAGCCAAGCCAGAGGCTAAATGACTGGCTTACAGTTCAGTCGAGTGGCCACTATTAGCTCGACAATGTCTATCGATTCGCAATGGGGCATATAGCGTATAACGTAGTGGATTATAGCCTGAGCTGCTTTTATTTAAGCAAATGCTAAGAGTTGTGCCTGTGAAGTAGGGACAAACAACAGCTAAGGCAGCAATTACAATGAATTTTGTAAATTATTTTATTTAATTTTTTATTAATACTAAGTATAAGCGCATAATTTTTAGCAAGGTGAGTGATCAATATTTGATGTTTTTAATGAAATATTCCTTTGTCTTTACGATATTTGCAAGATCTTTATAGATTTTATTTTTGACTCATAACCATTTCCACATTAAGTCAGAATTTGTACCTACGCACATATATGATTCTAGCGAGTGACTCCGGCAACGACGATGTAGGTGAAGGTGATTACTATGTCGGTGGTAAAGAACACTATTTTCAGACTTAACTATTGTAGAACTGAATACAATGTAGAACTTGTATGTAAGTTATGGTGTCATGAAAATTGCACTGCATAATTAAGGCTGTTGCTCAAAATGTAACCCTAAAAGTAAATAATAAATATTTTAATTAATATTTACTGTCTAATAAATAATGTTTTTAATTAATATTTGCTTTGACAAGTGGCATTTTTTTAATTCACCTATTATTTTTTAAATGGCAAAAGGTATTGAATAAATCATTTCACAATATAAAAGACATATAAATTGGTTATAAAATACCTTTGAACCATCGAGGTTGAAGCAGTATTTCCATATTTTACAATCATTCAAATTTTCGTGACCATAGGTACAAGACTCTCCCGTATGTGTATGGTTTGAGACTGGGTGTTTTCTTTAAATAATATGTATATTTATTTACACAAAAAGTCTGTCTGGTTTCCATGGCACAAGCTTTGCTTAGTTTGGGACCAGACGGCGCTGTGTGTTACTGTCCAAAAAAAAATATTTATTATTTATCTATATAAATTGGCTTGTCTAATTGACTATTTTGATTTCAGGTACATTTCTGTAGATATTTACGCATTATGTACCGAAGCTGACTGGAGTAAGCCTTCTGTACGTAGTACTTATTTTGTTCCATTGCTTGCTGAATAACTCTTAGCGTATTTATGTACCAGGCGAACATAACTGTTTTGAGACCACGTTTTTGACCAGTAAGTAATCACTGGAAAAGCAATACTGACTTTAAAGACACTAAGTTAGTCCTAACTAACTTCCTTCAGCTTGTCAATAACTAGCAAAGGGAGTAGGTGTATTATTTTGACATATACAAAGCCACCTTAGTCCAGGTACACTGTGTCAAAATCAGTGTTGCGGCGATAGGCTTTCCACCTATCATGTAGGACTGTAATGGTGAGAAGTGGCTGTCCCCCCACATTATGGGTTTCTCTCTTCGGGGGATAGGTCCCTATTCCCTGTGACGATATAAAAACGGAAAGAAAAAAAATCCTATTTTACTGAATAGACAATGATACCTCACATGCTAGCATTAAAATAAGTACTATAGTTTCGATATACAGGTATCGTATCTCGCAAGTAAAACCGTAGGGCGCAGTTAGTTTAACAGTAAGCTAATTATGAGTCAGTACATTGAACACATCAGACCTATGTGCTACAGAACACATATGCAATTAATTTTACGATTATAGTTTGCCTGGGGCCGAAGATAAGGCCGTGCCATCAGAGAGAACGTAAAATTGCATATTAGGATATTAAGTTTCAAATGTACGTATGTTGTTAGACAGATAAAACTTAAATAGTTAAATTTTTGTATAAATAGTTCAATAGCAGAAGGAAAATTCGGCTATCGTAAAATATTACTACAAAAATACTAGGTACAGTGCGAAAAAACTTTTCTGACCGAGTGTCTGCCGCTATTTTTTTTCTGACCGAGTGTCTGCCGCTATTGTCGCGTGAGAACTGTTGCCTTGATTTTCAAGAAAGTTTGATGTTAAAATTTTAAAAGTAGGGAGGTACAGACAATTCGTTTAATTGTTTGTAAATTAAAGTTATAATTAAACTGAAAACAGTAAAAGTACCTATTTTTTTTATTTTATATGTAAAATATTTATATATTTCTTAATTATATCACTGCTTAAGTTTCGTATAATAATCATCATATGAGATTATATTGGTCCACTGCTGTGCGTAAGCGTCTTCTATGGCTCTCCATTTCTCCCGGTCATCTGCCTTCCGCATCCAGCTGTAAATCCGTTCCACGCTTTACTTTCACGAGGTCTCCACTATACACGTCTGCTATACTATAAATATTTGATCATGAGAAAGCTAGAGAAAAGAACAAATATTGGTTTTCGTGTTTGCTGACAGTTGTACAAAAACTTAGTCATTCGGATATCTCCATCAAGACTCTGGTGGTATTTTTTCTTAAAATGTTTATATTGAAAAAAAACCGTGTTTTCGCGTGAATTCAGAAATAATTAGTATTTAATCGAGTGGCAAATAAAGTTTTAACTTTTTTCTTAGCCTCTGTGTGGAGTAAAGATGATGACAGACTCTTATAGACTCAAAATCCGGTGTTCTCTACTAGTTGCAATATGAAAGGATCCACGGGAACTTTTTCGCATTTGCCTGACGCCCCCACAACGTTAGCCCGCATCAAAGTCGTAAAACCCCTCACGGAACTTGTGCAGTGCTCACTACCTCTTCTTCTGGACTCTGAAAAGAGCTAAAACTCTAACTTAATAGTTGAAGAGAAGTCCGAGGACGTAGGATACCTTATTCAGTCATCTTGATCGAGATTTGCTATAGCAAAATAGAAGATTAGTAACAATGAATCCCAATAACGAGTGTTTGGCTTGAACTGACCTAACGTATGCTTAAAGTTACGTATGATGAAACATTATTGAAAAGTCTACTGAGGAGTTAGAGAGGATGAAGAGGCTCTCATTACATAGACATAAATTCTTTTAGGTGCTTAGTTTTCATGTTCATTACTAGTATGCGAAAGTGTGGTAAAGGGGTTTACCAGTTGCCTGTTGACCCTTTTTACTTCAAATATATATTTATTTAAAAATATAGAAAAGCCGATAATTTTACAACATTTTCCATCCGTACACAAAGTTTTTAAAAAGCCGATTTAACAATAGAAGCATATATCCTCGATAAATTTGGTTTAAGAAAGAAAACCAATTCCAAAGCTAGATTTCAAAGCTTTCTACGCCTTACATTGGCGATCCAGCAAAATTAATGTCAGTCCTAAGTTGCTTTAATAAAGCGATAAACAGCGATATGGAAAACTTCGTTATTTTAGATGGACATTTACGTCCCTAAATTACTTATTGAACATTTTAACAAATACGTTGTTCATGCAACAATAAAACGGCTAATTAACCTCATCAAATATATTGAGATACCCACAGTTCGTGATGACACATAGTAGTAGTATATAGATGTAAGTTGTAATTTTGGTCAATTGTCAACAACAGAGCTGAATTAACCTTTGATGAGTGACCCACGTGTAGCACGAATGAATTACATATGAGTTGAAATGGAATATTTTACTCCTATTTACTATTAATGTAAGTACGTATCTTTATTATTATTATTATAGTATTGAGTAGTGGAACCACGAATACTAGAAAATCTTAGTACTTACTGTTGAAAGACAAAAATATTATTTTAGATGTCCTAATATGAAATAGGTACGTACAAGACAGCGGCGCGTTGGTATAATTTGGTTTTACTATTTACTTAGATTTATTGATACTGGCAATCTATCACTGGATTTCAAAATTAGAATATACTTCCGTGACGTTAGAAAATCGTTGAAAATTCTAAAATCATCTCAATCCTAGATGAAGATGCTAATATTTTGACTCATAGTCACTAGGGATGGGAAGTTTAGCTAAATCTGTAATTGCAATAGTTACCTTTATTATTATTAGTATTACAATTGATTAACAGGCGATTACTTTAGAGAATAATTGAACTACCCTTATATTTACTACTAATAAACAAATATTTACTGAGATTTATGAAGACTTATCGTTAGACAGTAAGACTGACTACTTACCAATGTTAAGAAGAACAGATTGTATGCTGTGATTGGTATGTATTATATCACATTCATATAAATATCGGTCCTTACGGAGTAGGACGTTGTCTATGCTTCGAAACCAGGAGAAAGTACACCTTCCTGTGGTACGCCAGCTGCGATATTACAAAAAACACTTTAATTTTTTATTTGAAGAAAGTAACATTAAATAGAAATTAATCAAATCATTAAATAAAAAGCAAAAGTAGGTGTTACCAGCATTTTACTGCAAAATCAAAAAAACAACATTGTAAGTGTTTTTACAATTTATTACATTACAAATAAATCTGTGGACCTAAAAAGAGCAGTGACTATGCTTTTCAATTTGAAAGCCAGATAGTGACAAATAAATTATTTCATTGATAAATAAAATAACATAATACGTGAAATTTGACAGCTCATTCTGAAATCGAGCTTAATAATTTCATTGTATATTGAAAACGAACAAAATCTATCAATGCACTCCGCATCCAATATAATTGTGCCTTTAAGATGTTGTTATGGCTAGCACGCTTTTGACGCGCGGACTGATAGGTTTTATGCCATAAGGCGAAAAAGGATCGGATCTATGTTAAATAGAATGCGTGGTACCTACAACACCAGCCTACTAGCAATAGCAACGAAATTTAATTATACAATCCATAAGAAATACATTGACATAATAATGAAGTGATAGTAATAGACAATATTGTATTTATCTCTTTTTTTATATTTTGATACATTATGTGAATTGTATGTGTACTAATCTAGTTTTTAAGCTTTACTCACAATAAATCATAGATATCTTAATAATAAAGTATATTATTATGATTATATATTATTATCAGAATTATTATTATTGGAATGGAACAAACTAAAGCAAAGAAGAAGGTTATTAGAAGGGAGCAAATATTAGCTAAAGGCCCCGGTTTCCTGAAGATGTTCCAGATGATTTTGTAATATAAATGTTAAAAATCTCTACTTTGATGTCAGTATAATGCTACAAACACAGGGGATTAGTCAACGATGTAAAATTAACATGTTAAGACTCGGAAACCCGCGTGTTAAAGAATTATACCAGCATTTCCTGGCCGCTTAGAAAAGCTCATTATTTGAGCAGAGAAAAACCCAGTTCTATTATCACCTTAACCCACTACTATTTTGGAAGCAACTTACAAAGTGTGAGCAAAATGTAAGTTAATATCTACAAGGGCTACCCCAATTTAATATAAAGCTAACAATAAACTATGTAGACCAGACAGAATTGGTTGATACGATTCGGGCAAAAAATTTAAAACCCCTCAAAAAGCTACACTTAACTTTTTAACTTTACCGAGGCTTGCTTAATTAGAAAAATATAAAGATAAAATCCATCAAATCCATCACTGAGGTTACCTTTTAGAATCGAATCATATTATGAATCAAGTATAAAAACAGGTATCTGTATAAGTCGTTTAGTTGCCGCAATTTTAGCAACCTGAGTCATTTCCGGTCTGATGCATACCACATAAAGTGTAACATAATTAAGTATGACTGGCAAAAACGAATATAATATTGTTTTAGCTATAGCTAGGTATCATTAAATGTTATTCTTTATTAGAATAAAAATAATAACAAACAATGCCAGGGCAGTATTTTAGGCCCTAACCTATTTTTGTGTTATATAAATAATCTTTGTCTTCTAAACCTGCAAAACTATAAAATAATCGCTTAACTATAATGAATGCTTATAATGCACTTTGCCAATTATTTAGATATTAAGTATGGTAGTCATTTGGGGAGGTGTGGCCAAAACACATTTAATAACCTTACAGCGGACACAAAGACTCATCGTTAAGATAATGATGTCAAAGCCACATTTGTCTCACAAATCAGCTATTCCCTGACAATACGTCAGCTCTTGGTATTGAACACAGTAATGAGAAAATAAAGTAAGAAAAAAAAATTTAAAAACTTGCTTTTCTTAAAACATTAGAATCATATAAAAATTCAATCTAACCGAAAATTGTACTAAAAAGTAGAATATAATTTTTCAAAATGAATATATTTTTTTTTATATCCTCGTACGACTGCAAGAAAAGCAAGCAAAATTTAATTTTCTTCCAATTTGATTAAGATGTTTAAATAAATTTTTTGATCCAAAAAAGTTAAAAATACTAGAGTCAGTTTTATATGGGTTTCGCTTATAATATTTATTCATATAACGTGGAATATCTCATTTATAAAATCTTAAAAAAAAATATTTGAACTTTTACTGTATAATTCTCCTAAGGCTGCAGTATATGCTAGAGCGCGAAAATAGATAGAGCCGTTTTTGTGCAAATTTTGTGGCTAAACTATTGCATCTAAAGGATTGAAAAAAATATATGTTATACAACTGGCTTTTGTCTAGTGCATTACCTTACTGAATAATATTCATTTATTGTATTTAATGCAATAAAAAATCTGGAAATGACCATTGTTTCAACACTTGTGCAAATTTTTAAAGCGTGTTTTGCATTTGTTTGTAATGAAAGTTGGTTAAATAATTTGAATAGCTTACTATCTAGTGCCTGGACTCTAAGTTGTAGCAAAAAGTCAATAAATGTGACTACAAAACGGTAATAACGTTAAATTCCATACAAAAAAATTAAAAGTTTCAATGCGTCATTACGGTATAAATTACTTAAGAAGTATATAACTTATATATCTCATAGTAATGTATATGATATTATCTAATGATTTATAGTACATTTACATACACAACGTTAGAATTACAGAAATTAGCTTTCTGGCCTATATCGCCCTCTTAAGGAACGGTGCAGTGACTCGTAACTTTGTTTAAAAATTAAAGTTAATTAAAATTATTTTATACTTAATACATATTCAATTTGATATTCAGTGTGATGTTATCACCTTTTGGCAGATGTAGGATGTGCACCGACATTAGGATGGAACGTGAAAAAGTTCCAGCTAATTAAGTAAAGGTAAACTGATAACAATGTATGTATATGTAACACAACAAAGTACTCACTTTTTCACGTTCCACCCTAATCAGGTGCACTTCCTGCGATTTTGCCAAGAGGTGATAAATGCACATCAAATTCGTGATCTGCGACCCTCGTAACTCCCGGATACCTATTTTGAAGATTTTTCAATTTTTCACCTTCGCCTCTAGATTGTGCCCCTGGTACAACTCTGGGAGGGGGTTGTTGGTCAAAGTAACTGTGGAATATTGTATTGTCATCCGAGCTTAGTAAGTATGCAAAATTTCATCGAAGGGTGATAACAGTAAGTATGTTTAACTCCTCGAGCGTCAGGTTAATAATTAGTTAATGAGGTGCTTCAGACGCCTAAACCCCGGAAATTGCGCGCGCGAGGTGTTAATTAAGCTTGCAAGATTCCACCACAAGATGGAAGAAAAAAAAACGAAAAAGGAAGCATTGTGAGTTAAATAAAAGCAAGTAAAAAAACTCGGAACGGGTACATGAAATTGATCATCCAAATCTTAAAAATCCACCTTTAACTATATAATCTGGCCAATAAAAAAAAAATGAATTAATTTCCTAAAACGAATACACACACACGTACGTCATATTTGTTTTATTTAAAATTGACTTTGGTATTTTTTTTTAGCTATTTCTGAGAGATGAGCTGGTCATCTAAGACACCAGTTTTCCACAATATGCAAAGAAGTGTGTTATAGGAGATAAATAAACAAATTTGAATTTGAATGCAAATATGAGCTGCTTGCTATCAACAAACAATGAATATATATATTTCCTTATTGATTTGCAAGTTGAATTCAATACAAACTGAATTATTGCTAATTTTCCCAATTTCTCTGATAGATAGGATTGAGTTTTATTTGAACGTAATAATTGATGGTGATAGATGTATGGTGTAGATAAAATATTATTAAAAATGATAAATGTAAATAAAATTAGTACTTCTAATTCTTGCGGTAACAGAATTTTGGAAATGCCTCTAACGTTTGACTACTGAAATTAATCAATCTTTTGACATGACATAACTGTACGATGGGAACTCCTATAACTTTGTTTTCAATATATATATTTATATTGTTTGGAATAAAAACAACTTAATTTACATAAACATTTTCTAATATTGATTAATTTAAAAATATACATTATTGAGTATGTAACTTTTTTCGCTCGGATGTGTGACTAACTACTCAACGATAGATGTCGCTACAGGTACCTTTAAAAGGGTGACACAGGTCAGAAAGGCATATACGTGTTAATTAAATAAAAATCAACATTGATTACATTGAATATAAAATGTCTTAATAACTCAATGCACTAGACAAAAGTACGTTTTATGACATATATTTTTTTCAATCCTTCACATGTTACAATTTTGCAATACCCTGAGTTTGACAAGGCATATAGAGGTGTAAACTACCTATATACCAAGTTTTATGAAATATCTTTAGATAGTTTTTGGGTGAAACGTGCACAGACAACAATACAGTTTTACTATGTAGAAGAAAAAAAAACTACAAAAATCTTTCGCGCTAAACTGTCAATTACTTTATTTAAAAAACCCGGTGACAGTGTTGTCACTTCTAATCGTGACCAAAAATATCAATATTCGAACACCATACCATTACTGTATTGTATGGATATGAGCATCCAAATTTAGTCTGTGAGCGTAGGTAGCTAAAAATTTAACGCATTTCCGTTATTTAACTTCATTTGTGGTAGGTACTTCCGTATTGTCTCTACTAAAATGTTCTGTATGTATCCACTTGATATTAATTTAAGAACACAATAATAATATGTATAAGCATCACGTCATAGCTATAGACAAGGACATTAGAGTAGCATAGACCGCTAATGTATGGGGGCTCATACTTTTTCGCCTGTCGGCGGATGCGGCAATTTGATATGACATTTCTCATTGTGCGTTCAACCAAAAATGTTTTCAAGTTTTTAATAACACAATCTCTTTATGTACAATTTTTTGTATATTCTTTATTGTACAATTCAAACAAACCATGATAAATCTCCAAAATGTATTTTATAATTTGTAAAAACAAAATAATACGAAATGTCAGTGCAAGTGTCATATTTTATTTTTTAAACCCCGTCGTGACTTTTGGCCCATCCGGTATATGATTATTCAAATAATTGATTTATCAAACTTCAAAAAGATATCGAATCTATAAGAATCGAGAAGTTGGTTGATGTGGTTTTTATACATTTTCAGTCTATGCTACTCTAATTTCTCTGGCTATAGACAAGGAAAATATTACTAAAACATTCCACGATGCTTTATCAGCCAGTTTTGTAATTTATCTGTTTTAGTCTACCGAACAGACCATTTATTTTATTTAATTATTAAATGGTCTGTAGTGTTAGAAGGAATACAACTCGTAGTGGCCTGGTGGTTTTAGTGTCTGGCATTCTCACCGACGAAGGTTCAAGCTTGGCATATACCAATGAGTATTTTATACAGCTCATTGTTTGTTTACACCAATGGTCTTTCGTTGGAGGAAAACATCGTGAGGAAACCTGCATACCTCAAAAAGACGTACCTATGAGAAGTCCAAAATCCACACTGGGCAGCGTGATGGACCATGGTCCTTATTGGCCTTGCCCAAAGTAAGGGTAGGCAGTACCCCATCAGTGGGGACATATATATGATGATGTTATATTTTTGTGCTTCTTACTTATTTAAAGATTAAGAAGTAATTTTTCCTCAAACTTCAAACAGATAATGGTTTTAGTCGATTGCAAACGGGATCGTCTATTTATTTTTGTATTTGTTATATTTAACAACCATAAAGAAACTTTTATTACATAGCATCATTTATATGTATAAGGATAAAACTATGGCAGAGCGTAATACAAAGTAAATAATGAATAAGACTAGATGTACATATGATGGATAAACTGTATTATTCTCAATTGTTTTGTATCTACCAGATCACTTAATTGTTGTGCAGTACTTTTTCAGCTTCAGCTAATACATTCTGTATATTAGACAGCTTCGTATCATTATGTATAATAGCAGCAAACATGTTACAAAGTAGTTTGTACGTACTTATACGGCCGTCAAATCTCTATATGTCAACGCACGGCAGATATGTAAACTTTGATTGCTCAAATGATAATGCATTATCTTTTGATACTAAACTGGTTACTAACTTTTTTCAACAATGTAGTAATGTTCATGTCATCCAACATAGTCAATTGAAATGTTACAATTTAAGGACCGAATATTGCATTTGTTAGAGGACGCAATTTTATTTTTGGGACATGTGTCAGTAGAAGCATAACCTCAAGTTTGAGGGGTCGCCCTCACCCTTGACATCCGGCCGCCATCTTGGAAAAAGGAGTGAAAACACTTTTTTCGCAATACCTCGGAAACTATGCGTCTTACAAAAAATTCGTAAATACATCATTTATAGCAAATTGTTTTGCCTACAAATATGTTTATATAACTTTTTAAATTAAAAATCAAAGAAGTTATAAGCAAAAAAGTGAGAAATTTTTTATAAAAATTTTCTTTTTTGCTCTATAACTTTTTTTTATACATTTACAAAAGAATTACCTCAGACCAATCTTGTAGATGATCTTTTGAGAAAAATTTATAACTTCTTTAATTTTTAATTTAGGGCAAAATGTTATATTAACATATTTGTAGGCAAAACAATTTTCTACAAATTATGTCATTACGAATTTTGTGTAAGACGCATTGTTTCCGAGATATCGCGAAAAACGTGTTTTCACCCCTTTTTCCAAGATGGCGGCCGGATGACAAGGGTGGCGACCCCTCAAACTTGAGGTTAAGCTTCTATTGACCCCCCATGCATGTCCCAAAAATAAAATTGCGTCCTCTAACAAATGCAAAGCTCATGTAACATTTCAATGGACTATCAGTCAGTCATCATCATTTTGAAATATTTTTCTGTGCATCATGAAATTTTAATAATAGAAAAATAGAATGAATAAGAATTAACCCTCTAATGCCTGTTGCCTGGTCTCTATATCTTCGAGCTGCAAACTATCACTTTACTTCAAAACTTGTCTGCGTACTTAAATTGACCACGCTGGGTACATAGCCACAGAATAATCAATAGTAGCGGCCATTTTTCTTTTTCCAACTTAATGGATGTATAAGGGTCTCAGCACCAATTTTGTATAATACAAATAAAGTAAATAATTAATAAAACAAGATCTATGATGGATAAACTGTATTATTCTTTAGAAGTAAATTAAAACGGCTCTAACGATAGGTTTTATTTTGTTTCCGATATTTACAGTTCCGATATTAACGATTATAATGTTACAGAACCACCTAGTGAAAATAAAAAAGTAAAAGTTTAAAAGAATGTATTATTCTTATTATTATATATATTATTTTTTTATATATAATGAAAGGCAGATAGACAAGTATAGTTTTGCATAGACAATATAGTAAAAGGTATGGACATAAACCAGTTTTTTGGTCGTCAACACAGAGAATACTTCCTTGCGAAACACAGTTGTAACCAAAGAGAATATAATCACTACGTTTTTTGTGACATAAGCAACAGAAGTATTTGATCTTTTTCGAATTTTCGTGTACGATTACACAGAAAGTCTTGTAAAAATCTTCATTGCGATATCCCGAATTTCTATAAGTTACATTTTGTTCACAAGCAATATAATATACATACTGCAAAATTTCATCATCAGTAACCTCAATAAAATTATTGGTCGTAAACACGAATAGTGTTTGAAATTTAATCATAATGTTACACATAAAGTAAGCATAGTGTGCGATGTAGTTACTGCGTGAACGGAACCGTATTACACTGTAAAATCATGAGTATCATATTAAATCTAAAAACAGTGTACTATTTAAGAACTTTGTATTTCTGTTTATATTTTTCTGTAACGTTGTATTTGTACATGTACGTGAAAATATTATCTCACAGAAGCTCTTTCAATTACAAAGATACTATAGATGCAAGAAATATTAAATTTAAATATATATTGCAATGGACTTCACCAAATACTACACCGTTTATATACATGGGTGTGGGACAGCGTACGTTTATTGAAAGAAATTGTTCCTTTACTAATTGTGTAGTTACAAGTGATAGAACTTATTTAGAAGATTATACACAATTCGATGTCATTGCCTTTCATGGTCCTGAAATAATAGATCTTTATAAAGAAGAATTACCTGCTAGACGATCGCCTCATCAAAAGTATGTATTTGCCAGTATAGAGTCATCACAATATTACCCGATTTGTTCGAGTGATATGAATAGCTTTTTTAATTGGACTTGGACTTATAAGCTAGATTCTGATTCACGATGGGGATACATAGTTATAAGAGATTCTGATCAAAATATCATTGGTCCTAAAAAAGAAATGCATTGGATGAAATTAGAAGACATGAACCCTGTAGATAACAAATTAAGGAAACGGTTAAAAAGGAAGACAAAAGCTGCAGCCTGGTTTGTATCAAATTGCTTTACGTTGAATGGTCGCGAAATTTTTGCCAATGATCTTCGAAAAGTGCTTAACAAGTATGATTTGACCCTAGATATCTATGGAGACTGTGATAATTTGAAGTGTCCACGTGATAAAGAAAGTGAATGCAATAGGAAAATTGAAAGTGATTATTATTTTTATCTAGCTTTCGAAAATGCATTTAGTGAGGATTACGTTACGGAAAAAATATTAACTGCGTTGAATAATAATGCCGTTCCTGTGGTGTACGGTGGAGCTAATTACACAAGGTAAGTTTGTATGAGTGATTTAGATTTGTATGTGTCTATTTGTAGTCTAATAAGGTTTGTAAAATTAATTATTTTCATTATCTAAGACGGAATGAAATACCTATTTTATTACTGTAATAGGTTTTAAATAGCCATTGGTGATATTAACTGTATCTCATTTGTTGAAGATTAAAATAAGAGATCATCTACGAGTAAATGATCGTTTTCTCCGTGTCTTCCCCCTTAATCCTGTAACTTCTGATGTCGTCTATCTAAAGCTTGACTCACGCAGCCTTCTTCTGAAGAGGCGACTAAGATGATGGAATGAGCTTCCTGTCGATATTTTCTCCACGGTTTACAGTATTTCTCCAAGAGGTCCGTTTTTGGATTTTTAAAGGGTTGGCAACGCACTTGTGATACCTAGTGTCAGTTTAGCCATATAGGTGGCAAGAGAAACAAACGTGTGGGTAGCGCTTGTGCAGAATTTATATCTATGTATTATTCGTAATCAGTTAGTAAAATAAAAATAAATAATTAAATATATAAATAAACCCGACTGCAAGAACTAAAGATTTATTTATTTATATTATATTTATATTCACAGCTTTTTAGTGTTTTTTTTTTTTTAATTTTTTTCCACGCGCTTTACTATTTTACTGTATGTGTCATTTATTTTCGTACTCGCCTTTTAAAGCCCTTTATTTTGATACTCGACTCGAGGGTCTTGAAAAAAAAATCCGCTATTTTGATTTTTTAGAAATTTTAATATACCTAGTTGCACTCACACAATCACGACGAATCAAATGACATCTCGCATGTCACAATCCGTTAAGCCTTTCAGGCTGTAGGGCGTACCAAAGAAATGGACATACATACATACGCTCGAAAAACATTTCTTCCGGCAGTCGGGTAATAAAATTACTATCAAAAAAGCTTATTTACCTCTCCAGCACCAAAAGGGTGGTTTTGCTGTTCAAAAACAGAGTGCAAAATCAATTTTTTGGTGCTTATGGAATTTTGCGATACTGAAAAAAAAACAATGCGAAGATTGGTTTAGAAACAAATTTATTTTAATGAAAAGCATAACTACATTGCATTTTTTCATTTTTGACGTACTTATAATTTATGATTTATGATGAGCGTTTATTGTGTGTCATAGAGTAAATCTCTGAGACTGAACGCACGTCTTTTACGTCAATAAGTTATTTTACCTTAGATTGTTTATTTACGTTTATCTTGTATTTTTTTTTTAAATGAGTGACTGGAGTTACGAAGACATTTCTTTAACACCAAAAGAGCTAAGACAACAAGTGTCTAATGCTGAACTAAGCTTTAATCAAAGAAACATTTATTCTTTTTGTTAGGACCCTCCTGGTCCTTTGGGGGAAGGTGTTTCATTTCTGTTAATTTCTTGTTTTTCTTTTTATATAGTTATAGTTTCCGATTGCCGGTTACTAATTGATATTGTGCTTTGTATAAAAGTTATTTAATAGAGAGAAAAATAGCTCTCATCATGTCAAATGCATTTTTATTTTGTTCATAGGTAAACTCAGAGTTTGTTGTTTCTTCGGGAAAGTGGATTCCTCTTCCTTTTATCCTTGACGTTTAAGCTTTCTTTGTCAATAAGTTTATCGTACTTTATGTGGGCAAAGTTTACTTTGTTCCTTTCTTCAGCTAGCTCAGATTGTAGTGTCTTACAACCACATTCTATGCCTAAGAAATTCTTGGAAAAGAAACATTCATTAACATGCGTTGCTAATATCCGTCGTATCATGGTCATACGTTCGAAGGTTGTATCCTTTGTCGATTTGGCACGCTCTACTTGTGGGCGTCATTAAATTATCAATAAACGGTTGTATAACAGCTGTGAAAGTGCACGACACAAGCAAAGATCCTTACTGTCTAACATACTTATCAACCCATACCTCAACCACTGGGTTAAGAACCTTGAAATTTGACATGTATATGTGCTTTCCTTGTAACGTAAGGATTATTTTGCATTTCCTACAGCCGTAAAGAGGACATTTGTATAGAAATACATTATCATATTTGGCCTTAAGAGAAAATATCAGACACACATAGGTATTTGGAAATAGAATTGCTGTCGCCCTAGGACCCGGTCAAGATAATGATGTGCGATAGGGACAACTGCGCTTCGGGTTAATAATACCTAGTCACAATCATCAAAACCGATTTATATTCCCCACTTTCCTCCTGCAAATCTCTGCCGAATTGTATAGAAATGACTTTTACTGGACGTCAATAAATTATTCTTTGTCTGTCTGTATGTTTTTTTTTTTTTTACAAAAATTATTTTACATATTCGTACAGAGCACGTCTGAAAATGTCATATAAAAGAGGCATTGTTTTGGACTTTTGCAAGGCCCCAGTTATTTATACGAATGGCATTAAAAATAAAGCAAAACATACAGAAATAGTGACTATGTATATCCATCATATACAATCCAGGGAGAAGACAGGGGAATACGTTTGTTTCGGGAAAAGCAACCTGATATTTCCTCTTAAGATTCAAAATTAAGATTGACGTGTTTCAAAGTTTTTGGAAAATCATTTACTAGGGTGAAAATATAATAAAAATAGTCTTTTGAATTCCGATATTTTTGTAAGTACAACCATGAACATGGTGTTAAAGGCGTTACTAAAGCACACGTGGACGTAGTCGCGGCAAAAAGCTAACTTTACATAAATGTATTTATGTAGGTACATTATCTTTTAATTCGCTCTCTTTTGCGTTACGTTACTTCTCTCTCTAATACACGGAGCCTACGAGAGTATAGGTTTGGTTGGTTTCATAAATGCACCTGGCCTAATAAGTTATCACTTGCGACTAGGTGACAGTAGGTTTTTATGGGCTGAGTTAATTAATCAGCTTTAATCAAAAATTTAAAGTATTCCATAAAATAGTTTATCATCTTTGGGTGTATAAAGTTCTATGCTGCGTATTTGTTTTAATATATGACAACCTTCGGATTAATGCCTCGCCATTGTGTTTGGAACTTCCTATTGCAGATTTGGATCTCATCAATATTCTATTGTGTTATTACAGCCTAAGTCAGTCAGCCAATAAAAAACCGGCCAAGTGCGAGTCTGGCTCGCGCACAGAAGGTTCCGTACACACTTATTATATATAATAGCTCTTCTGTCATGACATTAAGGCTCCTAGGTCAACGGGAAGTGACTCCCTCGCAGCCTAGTTGGTAGTGTGGCCGACTGCTGCGCAGAGGGTGTGGGTTCGATTCCCGTACTGGACAAACATTTATGTGATAGAAAACATTGTGTTTGTCTTGAGTCTGGGTGTATTTATGTATAATATGTATTTACAAAAATAAGTAAAATATATGTATATGTTTCCGTTGTCTGGTATCCATAACACAAGCTATGCTTACTTGGGGGCCAGACGGCGCTGTGTGTAATGTCCAAAAATATTTATTATATTTATTTTATTTTTTAGAAAAAAAAGTACCCCATAGGTTTCGTATTTTTTGTCACAATATAATATAATATAATATGCGATAAAAATGACCGTAATTTGGGCATATATTATTTTACATTGACTTAGAAGCTTGATTCTGAAGAACATTAACTGACCGTAGACTTTATTATTTGATATAAATTTCAACTTGATACATCCACGCGTTCTTAAGTAAAAGGGTCTTGACAGACATACAGACAAATATTTTTGCTGATTAACAAATTACAGATTTTTTTCTATTTTCAGTTGTAAGACCTTGCTTCGTGTCAAATTTCATGATTCTAGGACAACGGGAAGTATCCTATAGGTTTTCATTTATTTGAGAATAACTGAATACCTAAATATGCGTCAAAAATGGCTTTGAAATAGAGATTTTTTTGCAGCTTTAAGGGACCGTAGACCTTAGTATTTGATATAAATTTCAACGTGATACCTTGTCTTGACAGACCGACAGACTGACGGACGATCAGTCAATCGACCAAGTGATCCTATAAGGGTTCTTTTTTTTCTTTAGAACTTAGTCGTTTTGGTATACTATACTGAGACAACGAAGTGAAATTGATTACCGTAATTTTATACACAATTTGATGTGATGTGTTCGGTTAAAAGCATATACTGCATATACTACACTAGCTTTTGCCAGCAGATCCAACCGCCCTAAATTTAAAAAACAAATTAAAAATAATCGGTGGCATGGTATTTATACGGCAACTCCTTCATAAAACTAAAGAAGTTTTCTATAGTTTGTTCAAGTGGAATTTGGTAATATATTCCCGCGGGAAATTTTAAATTTTCCGTCTCTTTAATTATCTCTTTACGGAATTTCATCTCAAATAGATACTTTGTTGCAGCATGATTGTGTAATTAACAAACAAAACAAGTTTTACATTTATAATTAGTAGAAAGGATGGTGACCGATAAGAATCATGTCGATTACCATAGTTACGACGCGGCGTGTGTCACAATTATTTAAAAGTTTTTGTTGACAACGAATCAATGACGTCATACGTTAACTAAAGCGAGCGGAGTGTACCGGCTGTAAGAATCGTCGACGATCCCAAAATTATATTCGCGCATACTTTCATTTAGTAGTCCCACTGGTATAAATCCCTGATAATATGGTCCTACATCACGGAACAAAACCAGAAGTGTAAAAAAGAATCGGAGGGACCGCGCTAATCAAGTCTCTGGGTACATAAGGCAGAAAAAATCTTCACACAATATTTCAATTCCAGAAGACTGAACTGAAACCCTTATATAATACCATTGCATAAGGAAGGGTCGACGCGAAATTGTTAAAATTGTTCTCAGGACAGCAAAGTGCTTCAAAAACTGGAAAGATGGCATTCGGATTGGGAGCCAGATCTTGAACAACTGCGGTTCGCAGACGACACACGACGGCAATGATTGAGACTGCGAGGCGGAAGTGGTAAGTCAAAGCCATTAGGCGTCACGCGAAAAACCAAGTGCGATTTATGAACGCCTAAGACTTTTCTATTTCACTGTTCGCTTCAGTAACCTGGATACTAAAGGCTCACGTTTATTCTTGAAATGACACATTTGAAATGTGGTACTGGCGCATGATGTTGGCTATTCCATAAACAGTGGAGAGAAGTAATACCTCCATACTAAACGAACTTGGCATCAAAACACCTCTTTCGACTCTTTATATGCAACGCCTCCTAACATACTTCGGGTACGTAGTCAGAAGGGAGCCAGACAATCAAGAAAAGCTTTTGGTCGCTGAGCACGTGGTAGGCAGAAGAAGCTGGGGCAGATCAGCAACCCGCTGGACGGACATAGTAAAGGAGGTGACCAAGCACAGCATGCACCCATTTGCCTAGCCGAACTTGGAGCAATCTGGACAGTGCTGGTGAAGTAGGCTCTCCTACTAGACCACTACCCTCAACCATGAGGAAACGACGACGATGATGATGAAGAAAAATAATTTACCCTTAGGAATAAAACAAAGACTTAACCCCGTAAATGAGGCACCTATAGACATAACTCCTGCAAAACAACATGACGATGTCATCTCGACGCTTCACAATGGGCGACCTATACACTGAACCTTCCTACGCCTGTAGTGACATGGCGCCGCGACGACGGCGGCGGGGGTGGCTGCATAGAAACTGGAACTTGGTAGATATCAGCACTATTCTTTATTCTATGGTAATAGTGAAAATGGTACGAATCTATCTGTACTGTCCAAGGAGCGAGTTCGAATTTGATTTTTCATATCGATTTAAGTAATGACGCTAATGTCGATAAAAAAATTAAACAAAAAATCTCTGGGATGTACTGTTTCAAACCCATTTGGTTTTCTAACCCAAGAATATCCGAACGATAACTGGGTTTAGGCCCGTCGCTTTATTTAAACAAACGTCACTTTGAAATTTGTGACGTTAAACAGTATAGTCCTTCCTGATGGAGGTAAGTATTAATCATGTTAAAATTAGTGTACTGACATGAGAGTTTCCGAACGACTTAGTGTTGCAATACCAACATTGGTTTTAATATCCAAACAGCCACCAGGCATTCATCATGACGTTATTATTTCCAAAGATTAATAACCTCAGTAAATAAAAGATTAAGTACCTCAATCTGACAGGTCTCAGAAAAGTTGGTGGGTCCTGTAACACCATTTAGCACTGAAAAGTTAACAGATACATTTTTGTGCCAATCAAGAAGCTTAAATACATATATAGATGACCAGCGCCACCGAGAGGGGGGGGGGGTTGACGGGTGGGTTTCCCCCGGGCCCGACGATGACGATTTTGACTGTTTGCATAGAATCAATCCTTTCAAATTTTCGCGCCCGAAGAGCAACGACCAATGACAACGCGCTATTGGTTTGTGGAACTGCGTGCGCCGAAATAAAGTCGTGCATATGGATACCCCCGGGCCCTGATTTTCTCTCTGCGGCCCTGTAGATGACAATATATAAGCTTCTTGGTGCCGATACATTTTTGTGCTAAAAAGTTAGTGTTCGGGTCCAATTTTGTGTCCACGGCCTTTACTATTAACAGTGTGAAACTTCAGTTTTCCGATTTAAAGTAAACAAATAATTCTCGAACAATGAATTTAAATTGTTTAAGATATGAGTTCGAGAATTGTCTTTTCCACCGAGAAGCATATCATATGGCCGTGAAATGGTATTTGATAACTAAAAGTTAAATATTTTTTTTATTGCGTGCGAAAATAATATTTTTTAGAATAGTTATAGTAAAATTAAATCTGCATAACTACGCTCATTTTCCCCAAAGTACAATTTACAAATATAAAAACAATATGTATCATAGTTTGCCCAGGTTGGCAAAATTAACTGCGTGAATTTAGCTTTAAAAAGCTTAATGTAAGTTTGCACAAACCATTTGAGCTTTCTTCGAGTCGCAGACTAAAATAAATAAATAACTAGGTTTTCTTACAACGCACAATTTGATAATTATATTAAATTATGAACCAAAAGAATAAAGACCTCATACGACAATAAATTTTCTTTCAATACTTTTTGAAATATTTTAAAATTTAAATGCCTTCCGTATATAATAGGTGCTGGTGGAAACCAATTAGTTGTGTGCTCTGACACTTGCAAAAAAAAAATACACGAATTACTGCCATATTTTTCCGTAATTTGAATGTTGTAGGTACACAAAGGTTGACACCGGTCGACCAGATCTTATTACTAAACTTGCTCCGTCTATCATGTTGGTTTTGTTTTAGTTTTATCGCAAATACGGCGATACTTAGTCGTGGGTTGACAAATACAAGGGACTAGCCAAAGCTAAATGCCTACCGTCATAGCTGACTAGGTACACGTGTAACGTCTCAAGGATTTGAACTCAAGCCTCGGCTAGCTATCACTTAGTCAGCATGACTCAACCCCATGGCCGTCAAATTTGAATACAGGAAAGAGATAATAGTGGGTTGGATTCTCGCCTATATTCCAGTTGCTAATATTTTGGAACCGACACTTTATAAAATATTCTTTAGGTAAAAAAATATTTATTAAATGTTTTCCTACTAATAAATTTATCTAAAATATGATTCTATTGTACGTCCTAGATTAAGTTAACACTTTACAATTGTTTATTACTTTTTTTTATATTCACTATATACCTTTTGACACTGTTACTTTTTTATTTTGCACTGACTGTATATTGGAGCTTTAGGTCAGCCTAGGTTAAACTGATATCACGTCGTGACAAATCGGAGAATTGCCACCAAGGCAACGTAGATGTCTGAGATGGTAACGCCTGGAACTCGGAGTCGTTGTCCTCCACGGCCAGCTGGTATTGGTTAGGTACGAAGTATGAGGGTCACTGTCCTCTATGGCCAGCTGATGATCCTTCTAAGGTTGTTGACCTCACTTTCTACTATTTGAAGTTCCCTGGTAGACGATTTCAAAAATACTGCCCTGACGCTGTGCCTGCAATGGTTTTAATAAGGGCTCGCTTCTATGTGTGTGTCAGTCACTACTTCCGCTATGCGACGCGTCTTTGGTCGGCCAATCCATGGCGCTTGCAATTTCGAGTTCGCCGATTAGTCACGCCGTTCTTCAAAATTGCTGGGAATTTTAAAATTTTGCTTGTGGAGTTTTTGATTGGTCCGATCGCCTCAGTTTCATTGGCTCCGCCCTTGTTCTAGAAGTTTCTCTTACATTCAATTGTGATGTAACTTCCCGTTGTAAACTTCGTCTACTTGTACTTATATATACATGTAAGATAGCGAGCAGTGCCGTTGAATGTAATAACATTACACACGATGCGTACTCAAGGGGGAATGTTACACAGTCGGCAGTGTGTGTACAGTGCGTAAAGGCAGTTTTACTTTACACCTGAAAATTCCATCACTAACGTATCAGCCATCACTGAGACAATCCTCACTGTTATGGAATGTTTTATTCTTATGTGACCAGGTTCAGAAACAGAGTAGCTGTCAGAGCAAAATTCGATCTCGTCGGCAAAATTAATGTGGGATTTGCAGGCTACCTCTCAAGAAGTCGTGGCTTTCGTCGCGAGGCTGGACGATCCTCACAGCTCACCACTGAACTGAATCAACAGGGAGAAGCTGGTAAACTCCAAGAGTAGCAGAACTGTAGGGCCGGACTCACGACTTTTAAAGTAGCAACCTTTGCCTCGAGGTGACGGTGTCAGTACTAAACATCAACAGTAAGAATCCCAAGATTTCCAATGCAGATCGAGATGATATAAGGTGTTTTTTGCAAAATTGGGGTTAAGTTTACTTGGCGGTAAATGTGCAGACCTCGACGGCAAAATTAATGTGGGATTTGCAGGCTACCTCTCAAGAAGTCGTGGCTTTCGTCGCGAGGCTGGACGAAAAAACTTGGTCTGCACATTTACCGCATTTATTTAGTACTGACACCGTCACCGCGGGGCAAAGGTTGCTACTTTAAAAGTCGTGAGACCGGCCCTACAGTTCTGCTACTCTTGGAGTATACCAGCTTCTCCCTGTTGACTCAGTTCAGTGGTGAGCTGTGAGGATCGTTAACGATTCAAAACTCACAAGCGATAATTAAACACTGAGTCTGAGGAGATACTTTGTCTCCTTGTGTGTGTTCTGCTGTTTGTACCTTTAATTTTAATATATATTATATTACTAGCTGTCCCGGCGAACGTTGTTCCGCTGCCGTCCCTCTGTACCCGGCGAAAGTTGGTTTTTACCTATAGTGCCCGAGTCCGGCTCGCACTTGACATATCGAGATAAAAACTATCCTATCTTTTAAGTTGGATCAAATAACAGATATTTACGAAGTTTGATCAAAATCGGTTCAGTAGTTTAGGAGTCCATTGAGGACAAACATTGTGACACGAGATTTATATATATTAAGATATTATATATATAAAATTTTAGTTAGTTGTTTTACAGACTGGTTCATAACATTACAATAATAGTGATAAATAAGGTGTCGGTCTCGTGTCCCCCCTGATAATATTCAAATTGATGACATAGGTACCTATCTAATATTTTTTTTTTCTTAATTATTGCCCTACTAGCTTTTGCCCGCGGCTGCGCCCACCCTAAATTTGAATAGGTCGGCAAGGGACACCTTACGACAACTCCTTGTTTATACTAAAGAAGATTGCGGCAGATTTAAGAAACGAATGTTATAGATATTCTCTCGGGAACTTATGGATTTTCGGGATGAAAAATAGCCTATGTACTATTTCAGGATCTAACTTATATGTATGCCAAGTTTCATCCCGATTCATCTTGTAGATGAAGCGTTATCGAGTCACAAACAACCAAAAATCCAAACTTTCGCACCTAGGGCGGGTTCAGATTCGGTTATCAGCGTGGAACTCCTTAATTAACTTTTTAATTATACTGATGATGTTTACTCTAGGTCGTTTAAGCTCGGTTATAGTTATACTCTCGGGAACTTCTTAATTTTTCGGGATAAAAACTATCCTATGTCTTTCCCCGGGACTCAAATTATTTTACCGAATTTCATCTAAATAGGTCTATGTATGAGTGACTTGTGAAGTAACAAACAGACAGACAGACAAATAAACTTTCGCATTTATAATATTTAAAGGATTATAGGATATTTAATTTATTGTACCTATAGACTTAGATTATACACGTCTAATATTTATGAGACTTAATTTTTTTATAATTATTTTTATACATAACATTTATTTGTAGTTGTAAAAGCGTACTGAGATATTTTTTATCGTTATGGGAACTTGTTTAGAGTCGATCGGATCCATTTTTTCTGAGTTTTATTTAGCGAAATAAAAAACCTCGACGGACCGATGTTAGACCCTTCTTAAGAGTTCTTCCCTTCGAAGTTCTCAAAGGAAGGCACTTAGGACCAATCTTGTTTTATCAAGTCGAAAGAACTAAGTTTAAGCTGATATACCTCACCTTGATGTATTTCTTTTAGTTTCTGAAATCTAAGGCCCCAAAAGTACATAATCTTTTTGTAAAACACCCCTCTGCCACGGCATGCAGTTTAAAGACGTTTCATCGAATTCATGATAAAAAAGGAACTGAATTTCAAATCTACTCTTAAAAAGTATAGACACTTTCAATTTTATCTTCGCCTTTTTCTTTTGTGTTATTTTCTTTTATAACTGCAATCACCTCATGATGACTTTTATTACTTTAAGCTTCAGAAAATAGCCAGAAAGCCAGATTATGGTGATAATTATTATGGTCCTGTCGGATAATTGTATTAGTTTCAGAATGTGTTGGATGGGATCCGTAGAAGCTCGGGCAATCATGTCGACTTCCGCGTTTTTGGTTTCAACCATCGATCAATAATAAAGAGATGCACAGTTAGGCAAAAAAAATGTCCGCGGGTAGTTCTGCACAGCCTCGACGACAACACGCGACTAAAATTAAATAAACACCCACTGTCGCTCTGGGCGTTTTTTTGATTGCTTATTGTGCATCTTCAACGATGGTTCCATTAGTATTTTATGATGAAATTAGCTATTTCGGTTATTCTTCCATACTTGAAATATTAATCAAAATATATATGCACGGGCCTAAACGACAGGTGCACTTCGTGAGCTTTTACTCTCCAGCTCAAAGTTTGTAGCTAAAGGCAACTCAGTTACAACTTCTCGCCCTACTTTGAATGCTGTCACCATCATACTTTAATTAATATTAACAATAACCGTTTCCTACAAGTTTTTTTCTTTATAACATTCAACGTAATCCAATAAAAATTACCTTTTCAATTAATAAAAAGGGTGTAAAAACTGAAATACTTTTCCGGACAACTTCTAAAAAGCAGATAAAGGGTATGAGTACTAGAATGAGCCAAATAATAATAATATAAGCAAACCACAAAACTTTTCAAGAAGCAAATATCATTGAGTTTCAATTATTACTTACCTTTTACCATTAATTTCCTCACTAAATTATCTATATACTATAATATCTATTTTGATTAACAACTTTATTTTGTTTATTTGCCTATCGGTTTTCTCGAAACTGTATTGAAAATCATCGTGCGACACATAGGCGTTAAGCATTGATATAAACAACCAGATATGCCCGCGACGGAAATTTAGTGTCACTACCTTAGAATACATTGATATCTTTCTAACGAGAGTGGCGTTTTGTTGACCGACATAATGTACATAATGCGCTTGTTGTCTATAATCCTACCAAAGAAAATGAACCAAGATTTGTAATGTGTTATACAGAATTTATGTCTTTTTAACTTGGTAGGATTATGACATTAAACGCATTGAAGCAGTGAACAGAACGAACCTTTAATTTACGTTGTATTGTTGTCCTTCTCGTTACTGATTTGGGATGAGTCCTTCTAGCTTATTTCGATGTGAACACGTTTAGGTGCGGCGACAGAATGAAACGGGCATAGCTTGTTGTTTATATCGATGGCGTTAAGGTTACCAATCACGTTGTAAATCTCGCTGACTCTATTAGTGCTTTGTGCACTCACTCGTACCTATACAGTTCGTTCCCGTACATGTTGCATGCTTCAATTTCCGATTCGTTTTCATTCAATTATCATAGCTTGCTTTTAATTTTTTCGATAGCCGGCGCGAAATGAAATTTTAAACCATTTTAACGTATGCAAAATTTCGCGACTTATTTGTCAGCGATTTTATCCTTAACTTTCGCACCTAATAAGTCAAGAGTAGCTACTTCTTTATAGAAAATTTATCAAGCTTCATCGAAAACATATTTTTTATATCTTCAACGGTTGAATAGTTATTAGCGAAATAATGCTTAATTCGTTTCGGGGGGAGGAAGACGGCGAAGACGCCACACCCTCCTTGAACAAATTTTTGTGGTTTTAGGATATATATTTTTATATATTAATTTAACTTTACCGACTTGACCTTGTCTTTCTCAAAAACAGGATATAAGAACACTTTTTAAAGTTGATAAATACTCTTACTATCAACTACTAACTATTTACAACCGTTTCAGACGACGAAATCAATTCTCCAGGAGTCTTTTTGTCAAATTTTAGGGTTCCGTACCCAAAAGGTAAAAAACGGGACCCTATTATTAAGACTTCGCTGTCCGTCCGTCCGTCCGTCTGTCACCAGGCTCTATCTCATGAACCGTTTTCACAGATGATGGATTTCTGTTGCTGCTATAACAACAAATACTAAATAGCAGAATAAAATAAATATTTAAGGGGGCTCCCATCTACCATAGGGGTTTTCTTTGTCTGTTTTTGCTCAATATTGATAACGGCAACAGGTAGACCCTTGAAATATTCACAAAAATTTTAGTAATATATTCGGTTTAAAATAAATAATTAAATTAAAATAAAACAAAACGTTATTTTTTTGGCGTTTTTATTGATAATGGTACGGAACCGTTCGTGCGCGAGTCCGACTCATACTTGGCCCGTTTTTTGTAATTAGAATACACGTTAACAACCATTTTTTGAATTACATTTATCATCAAGGTATTAAATTGTGTAAAAAGGTTTTTCACAAGTTTTCTGTTTTGTAAAGGTTTTAAGCTTTTATAAATTAATTTAAATTCCTCTTTAGGGATTTTAATAATTTACATTCTTCTGCAAGGATTTTATAATTGTAAAATCGAACACATTTTTCTTTAAATTACTTAACTATAAATTTTCTTAAGCCATGTGTTAATTACATGACAATAATGTATATTTATTGTATCACTATTAAGAATAATACTATTATTTTTAAAACGACCAATATTGTTTCATAAAAATTTTCAAAGTCAAAGTCAAAGTCAAAATGGTTTATTCAAATAAGGATTTTACAATCACTTTTGAATCGTCAAAGTTATAAAATATTACTTTTTTAAACCTCTCACCTTCCCGCCGGTTCACAATGTTGTTGATTTCTACCGAGAAGAATCCCGCAAGAAATTCGATAGTTACTCTTTGAAAACACTATCAATAACACAAATAAACTAAAAATACAATTTATGTTTTAAATAAAAAAAAATTAATCGTACAATTTTATGTTATTTCCATTTTAATTTGGTTTACCTATGCATCCTGTAATTGAGCATCATCAGTCCCAAGGATTTTTATCATTTACATAGTCTGAAATATTGTAGTATGCCTTTTTACAAAGTACCTGCTTGATAAAAGATTTAAATTTACTTATTGATAGATTTTGAATTTTATTGGGAACTTTGTTGTAAAAGAGTATACATTGCCCCATAAAAGAGTGACTTATTTTGTGTAGACGTGTATCATGCACCAACAGCTTATTTTTACTTCTAGTATTTACTTTGTGAACGTCACTTTTCTTGCTGAAACTATTGATATTTTTATGTACATATAAAAGATTTTCATATATGTACTGCGACACTAAAGTTAAAATTTTTACTTCCCTAAACCTATCCCTCAGAGATATCCTAGATCCTAATTTATAAATAGCATGAATTGCCCTTTTTTGTAACAAAAATATTGTATTTACATCAGCAGCGCTACCCCACAATAGGATACCATATGTCATTAAACTATGGAAATAGCTAAAATATACTATTTTTGCAGTGTCGACATCGGTCAATTGTCTTATTTTCTTGATCGCATACACAGCAGAGCTATGTTTTTTGGCTAGGTTATGAATATGAGGACCCCATTGAAGTTTGGAGTCCAGCGTTATGCCAAGAAAGACTGTTGAATTATCAAGTTCTAATTGTTCGCCATTAATATTAATACATGTCTGTCTCTGACTAACATTTGGTAATGTAAATTTAACACATTTGGTTTTTTTTTCATTAAGTAACAAATTATTAGCGTTAAACCAATTTACAATTTTAGAAAGGGCATTATTTAATTCATTTTAATATGTCTGTCGTCTCTTAACTTTAAAAAGCAAAGAGGTGTCATCAGCAAATAAGACAATGTCATGGTTTTTTACATTTTATGGGAGATCATTAATGTAAATAAGAAATAGAAAAGGACCTAAAATTAAGCCCTGAGGGACTCCCATAGTGACTGCTGATCCCGGAGATCTTTCACCGTTGACATCTATTTTCTGTACTCTCCTACTCATATAGGATGTCAAAAGGTCGAGAGCTTTGCCTCTAATACCATAGTGATGTAGCTTTCTGATGAGATTTTCATGTTGAACACAGTCAAATGCCTTAGATAAATCACAAAACACTCCAAGGGCGTCATGCGAATCCTCCCAGGCGTTATATATATTTTTTAATAGTGCCACTCCTGCATCGGTTGTGGAACGGCCTTTTATAAAGCCAAACTGTTTACTACTAAGTAGCTCATTAATACAGAAATGGCTTAACATTTGACAAAGTCTGATTTTTTCAAAAACTTTTCTGAGTACAAGTAGTATTGAAATAGGCCGAAAATTATAAGGATCCGTTGAACTACCTGATTTAAAAAGAGGTATAACTTTGCTAAGTTTCATCTCATCAGGAAACACACCACTATCAACACAACTATTAAAAATAATGGCTAAAGGTTGTGCTATAACATGAATAATTGAATTTATAGTTTTTACAGAAAGTCCCCAAAGGTCTGTGGTGTTTTTAATTTCTAATGTTTTAAATGTATTAATGATATCCGTAGGGCTAATGTTTTTAAATACAAAGGGAACGTTACATTCAGGAACACTAGTTTTTAAAAATTTTTCTGCTAAGATTGGACTTCAGTTTAGATGCTCAGTTGTTTTGAATGGAATATTCCTAAAAAACTGTTCAAAGGCAGTTCAGAATTTGTTTTAAAACTAGCATCATCTACAATCAACTCAAAGTCCTGACAAGAATTCCTAGCTTTACCAGTTTCATTATTTATTATGTTCCATGTAGTTTTTATTTTATTTGTTGAATTTTCTACTGTATGTCTGAGGTGAATTGCTTTTGCAACAAGACAGACCTTTTTAAAGGTTTTTGAGTATTTATTTAAATATTCCCTAAATATTTGGCTATTATTATATGTTTTTTCTTTATATAATTCATACAGTTTACGCCTACTTTTATGAATACCTGGGGTAGCCCATTCACTAAAACTAAAGCGACTGGAAATAAGTTTCTTTTTTGCAGTAAATATTTTATTATACTCTGTAGTAATAGTGTCAAGAACAGTATTGTACATATCATTTGGGTCGCCATCATAAAGCAAATCTGGCAAATTGGCACTGGATACAGCAATTCTAGTTGGTTCACAAAACAAATTATTTAAATTAAAAGACTGAAATAAGGTGCTTAATGAGCTATTTACCAAAATGTTTATATTGAAGTCTCCACAAACAATGATTTGTTTATTGGAATTGCTGATTTTATTCAGCACTTCTTCCATAACTAATTCAAAATTATCATAAATTGCACAAGGCGGCTTGTATACACTCACAACAATGAGATGCTCAACTTCTATACAGGAGAGCTCGGCAGTTCGCTCAACTGAGAGGCTCACAATGTCTTTACATTCCTTAAACTTTAGCTGTTTATTAACTAAAATTAAAGAGCCACCATGGATAGCATTTACTCGGCTGAACGAACTTCCCACCTGGTGATTAGTGAAATTGAACATAAACTGATGGCTGCGTAGCCAGTGTTCAGTGATACATAAAATGTCAATCTTATGGCAGTTTATGAACAATTCAATTTCTAGTTCTTTCTGAGACATTCCTTGTATATTCTTATGCACCAGGTTCAATGAAATATTATTTTTAGTATGACAAAGTTTATTTTTTTGTTTCTGTTTACATAAAACTTGAGTAGACATAGATTGTTTAATATAATCATTATTAATGTTGAAATAATATAATATTCCAAAGTAATCCTTTGTTGTCTGAAAATTTAATTTAAATTATTACATGTCAAATTATTATACTGCTCAATAGAAGCAGGTTGTTTAGCTAAATAATTAGCTGAAATGTCAATTACACTATTATAATTGCACTGCTCAACAGAAGCAGGTTGTTTAGCCAAATACTTGGCTGAAATGTCAATTACACTACTATAATTACACTGCTCAATAAAAGCAGATTGTAGGGCCAAATTATTGGCCGTGGTATTAATATAAAATGATAGCGACAAGGCTAACACTCTAGTACAATGGTGTGTGAGATAATATATATATCTTGTCCTTCTATAATTATGTCTAAAAATACTGTTAGTATCTATCACATGAAAGTTATTGTTATTGCTAGACATAGTATGCAAAGCTACATTTAACTCACATCTAAGGTTGTTTTCCTCCTGTGACAAACCCTTACAATAGGGAAATGTAAACATTACAATTTTTTTTACTTTAAGTGCGCTTATACTATTATAATATTGTCTTAATTCACTTTTATTAACATTACCCCTGTTACCGATAAATATTACTAATGTAGAGGATGGAGTGATTTGTCAGACTTTTTGTTCATACAAAAACTAGATTATCTCATGTTTTTTGATTGTTAAAACATTGATCACCAATAATCACCATGCCTATGGGACTACTTTTATATTATAGCACATATTTATTTAATAGTATATTAGCATCAAATTGCAATCAGCGCCAAGACCGTTATTCTAATTCTCTTATGGTTTTCCCACATCGCAGTATGAATCCCTGAAATGACGCATTTATGTATAGACATAAAATAAAACTAGCTTAACAACATTGTGTGTGATGTCATCTCGGTGTCTCGACGCTTCTCTATGGATGACCTTCACTGAGTGCGGCCATGTTTTACCTCCATGTTCATATCTACTTTTGCCCAAAATACTGGGGCTGTCAGTAACTTTATTCATTTATTTTATTGATATGTATAAATCTTTATTAATATCAAAGTTAAAACATTAATTAAATTTACATCGAAATCGCATGTGATAATCTGGCAAAGTTGAGACAGTTGTTACGTTGTTGTTTAATTTCATGTACAGAACAGTGGACTTAGTTATTAATTTTATTAAGCTGAAATCTAAAGTCCTTCGATATGGTATTGTTCGATTTTGTCAATATTAATATTTTTTTTCATGTTATCTTCAGTTGTGTTGTTTACAAAATACTGCTTAGTTTCACAATTTTTTTTTTCTGCCAGCGTGGTAGACTATGGCCTAATCCTCATTCGTATTATCAAGAAGAGAAATGTGCTCCTGAATTAAGGTGTATAAGGCTGAGACGGATAACGACAGACACGTAATTTATCTATAATTAGTGTCAATTAGACGCGAACCCGTATGATTTTTAATTTTTAGATATACAACCTCAAATGTAACAAAATCGCCATCATCTAAAAAGTTGTGTAACGAATAAATCTGTGTCTCGTATACTTTTTGTTTGAATAAACACATAACTACTAGGCCATGTCTATGTTTTACTATACATTACTACTATATTAATAAATATTTTCAAATCAAAGATGTACTCAAAAGATTAACCGCGAGCCAGGACTTGAACCTACCCTAAGATTCCGTCTTATTTTCTTTGAATAATATATAGGTGCCAAATATGATCAGATGTTATATAATTTCCAGTTTGGAATTTGGTGATGTGGTTACCTATATTCTACACTTAAATATTTGTATTGCTATTTTGCTATAACAGCGCTATTCATGTTAAGCCGTGTAGAATTTCCAAATGCATCATATTGGCATTTTTTTAACTCAAATATCACTAATACAAGTTATACTATTATTCATAATATAGTTATTACAAACTAAATTGGCTTGAGCAAATAAATAAATACTTTTTGTACACCCACTATTTTTTAATAACACAAGACAATACTATCTTATTAGATTTTTATCTTTTGCCCGAGGGAATATTACAAAATAAGTATCTAATAGTAGTAATCTATTGTACAAAGATTTTACAGCAGTGACACAGTTTAAATTTTCAATTTACAGTTTCAGAGGTCTCTATTATCAATCGATCAAAACTTACACATACAAACATACCCAGTAGGTAAATATGTCAAATCGCAGATATCATTCTGTCACGATATCTCATATCGATGGGCAATGATGTGATGACTCACTTTACTCAACAACCTATTTGTCGATACGTTGGTACCACTCTCAAAAAAAAAATACAACACTAATTCCTACAAAAGTAAGTACCGACTTACCTATGGTATATCTGCCTTATTTTTTAAAAATAAAAAAATCTTTCTGGATCTACGGAAAATTGAAATCAAATTGCAAGATAAATTATAAATATAATTATATTATTGTTCCAACCGTGCATACGCCTATTTTTTTGGCACCGCTATCTTTCCGATGCAAATATATCAAAAAAGTAAATAAATTAAAAGAAAACAGAAAGTGACAACCCTTGCACTAGTAGCTAAAGTAGCTATACTATTAAATCTGCTATATTTTGTTTGAAAAAGTCGATTAGGGACAAACCATATAGTTATCTAACATAGATATTGTCCCAAATATAACATACTATTTGTGAACCTGTTTTTGTTAACAACCACTGGACTAAACAACTAACTTTGAGAAATACTTCGTAAAAAAAGTCTGACGAAAATAGAATGGATTCGGCTCTTCGCACGTAGATACTTTGCTCCGTTCGTCGAAATTTTTTGCCGGCAGTCGCAGCATGGTCACCGATCACACGCCAGCGTGCACGTGGCATATATTTTATTACAAGAAACATAAAAAGAAATGAAGTTCAATTTGTTTACGAAGACTTATTTCTTCTTATTTTTATCGGTAACTTTTGTATTAATAATATATGTGTCAGTGAAAGATGTTAAAAGTACAGAAAATTTGTTGTTAAACAATGAAAAGATAACAAAAGTTCAGGAAAAACTTAAAGAAATTCAAAATGAAGTGTTGATAGAAAATAAAAGTGATGTTGTTAGTGAAGTGGCAATAAATAGTAAAAGTGAAATGAAAATGAAGTACATATTGCTATGGACGCCGCCTTCAAACGTTCCGTTTGTTTACATGGGTGTTGGGCAACAGGGGTTCATAGACAGGAACTGCCCCTACACAAATTGTTATGTTACTGGAGACAGACAATATCTGGGTCACTATACAAAGTTTGATCTTATCGCATTTTGTGGTCCCCAAGTAGTAAATATGTATAAAAGCGACCTTCCAATAAGGAGAAAACCCCACCAAAAGTACGTTTTTGCAAGCATTGAATCGCCGGACTACTATCCTGTCTGTTCCCACAGGTTTGATAATTATTTCAACTGGACATGGACTTACAAGCTCGATTCGGAAGCACAATGGGGTTATATGGTCATAAAAGATATTCAAGGTAACGTCATAGGTCCAAAAAGAGACATGCATTGGTTACAATTAGAGGAAATGGATCCGGTTAGTGAAGAACTTAAGGATAAGTTGAGGAGTAAGAAGAAAGCAGCAGCGTGGTTTGTCTCCAATTGTTATTCAAAAAGCAGACGTGAATTTTTTGTGTCAGATCTCCAAATTGAACTAAAGAAATATAATTTAGATGTAGATATATATGGGACTTGTGGACCTTTTAAATGTCCCCGAGGGAAATATGAAGATAAATGTTACAGGCTCATTGAGAAGGATTACTACTTTTATTTGTCATTTGAGAATTCCTTTGCTGAAGACTATGTGACTGAGAAATTACTGAATGCTTTGAATCACAACGCCATTCCTATTGTTTATGGAGCAGCTAATTATACACGGTATGTGCACTGCAATTTAAAATATTTCTTCTTAAAATAATAGAATAAGTTAAATAACAATGATTTTTCCCTTAGCGCTATATTGGTAACTTCGTAAAGTAGGTCTTTCTTAAGCAACAAGTAGGACTTCAGTTAAAGTATAATATTTTATAATAATATAATTTAATCTAATCTAATATCTTTAAACGAGATATGTATAATCTGAATCTCGGAAACGGCTCCAACGATTTTCATGAAATTCAGTAGGTATGTGGGTTTCGGCGGCGATAAATCGATTTAGCTAGGTTTCATTTTTAGAAAATGTCGTTTAATTCGTATTAACAGGCAATGATAAACTGAAAAATAAGACTTTTTCTGACATCTATTGGCGAGTAGTAATACTATTATTTTTACGGACACAGCAACACTAAAGCTAGGATACTAAAGTAATAATCAAGACTTCCTTTCGTGTGCTGCACAACTTGCCATATTTATTTTAATTTACCAAAAACATACTTTCTTCTTTCGAAGTTATAATAAATAAATAAATATTTTTGGACATTAAACACAGCGCCGTCTGGCCGCAAAATAAGCAAAGCTTGTGTTATGGGTGCCAGACAACAGATACAAATACATAAATATTACTTTTTTTTTGTAAATACATACATATCACACATAAATACACCCAGACTCAAGACAAACACAAATGTTTGTATTATGTCATAAATGTTTGTCCAGTGCGGGAATCGAACCCACACCTTCTGCACAGCAGCTGGCCACACTACCAATTAAGCTGCGTGGGAGTCAAAAGTTATTATTATTATTTAGGTGTTTGTCGTTAATAATATCTAAAATGAATAATTTTATAAGACGAAACTTAACATTTTAGATTCAAAAACAATAATGTTATTACGGATATGGTCGCAGACGTCTACAATCAAAATAAAAAACCACTAATTAGGTATACCTACCTACCTTGAAAGTACTTTAGACCAGTTTTAAAGCAATACTTAAAAATGTAAATTTTAATATAAGATTCGTTTCACACTTAAAATATGTTCTAATGAAACGTCCGCCGCCTCACCTGTGTTAATTTTTGTATGTGATGAAATTTGTCTCACAATACATACTGTTATTCAATAAACGTCTTTGTCTGGTTCGTGCAGACTACATATTTCAATGAGCAGATACGTATATACATACATTCAACATAATATCTACGTATAAAGACAACATAAATTGTCGTATATAGATATGTTGACTGTACAGGTACTAATTTTGCAGATATTCATGTTTCGTGATAAACATAAACGTATGCATGTTTTTGTTTTCATATGGAAAAATAATCTGAGCACCCACGCCACAGACTATATTGCTATAATAGTCCACGCATTAAGGCCCGTGACACAGGTGTGACACGTAGGCGTGGTGTGACAGACTGTGACATACCGGTCGAATAGTATTGTATAGGTAAATGCGAAAATGCGTTTCGCGTCTATTCGCACACAGCTGCGTTTTTAATGTCCGATATTTCAAACGTGTAGTTGTCTGAAGCCCGGGAAGTTAGCGTCCTATGCCGTGCCAATAATTAAACATGTCGTGCGTGGCCCTAAATTAAATGGTATAAATGAGTCTAATAAATCCATACTAATATTATAAATGCGAAAGTAACTCTGTGTGTCTGTCTGTTACCTCTTCATGTTTAAACGGCTGTACCGATTAAGATGAAATTTGGCATGGATATAGTTTAAGTCCCAAGAAAGTACATAGGCTACTTGAAAACGTCAAGTATTAGATTAGAATTACGAAGTTGCCGTTAATATCCTACACCAATAACCGATTTTAAGGCGGGTGGATCCGCGGGCAAAAACGATTGAGAGGAGCCATAACAGACACAGATAGTAAAAACTAAGCAACCGTTGATTCGTATAGTATAGTATATTGGGTAGGTAGTAATTCCTACAGTTATTTCTGCGTCAAAAATCATGTCAATTGGATGCTATTAGGGGTTGCAGAACCGGTCCCCTTTTTAAAGAAACGGGTACCCGAGTTTTTTAACTTTTTGTAGAGTGCTTTAAGTATTCGCTTGAATAAGCCGTCAGTACAATAAAAACAGGGCATAGCGAGTACTCGCTCGAATGAGTAGCCCCAACTGGGGAAGTAGCTCCGCCTTACAGAAAACCGCGGCCAAAATAATGCTAACATAGTAGTGTTGTGTAAGGTTGCCAGAGCTCTTGAGGATTTGCTCTGTGGACAGCGGAAGACCGGACTTGTTGCTGTTATTCCTCGGCGTAGATGCGGCGTGCTGGTACAACGGTGTATGTATGTTCGTCCGGGAGGATATCTGCTGTCGCTGCCTTCATAGACTTGAAGACAGGGGCTTGGCGATATTGTCGGTGCGCGTAGATTATTGCGGCCACACTCGTATCTATGCGTGCCTAGACAGGTCTCATAGCGGTGACACGGACGTGACTCGACTCTTCAGGCGCTTGAATTTGACGACTGACAAATTTCTCGAGCAATATCGGCTTTAACGCCCACCATCGTGAGTGACTCAGTTCTCGAACATATCAGAGATATCTGCTCATGAATTTGTTCTGACCTATAGATTCTCGTAACTCGTACTTTCTCCAGCGAAATTACCAGATATAGAGGAGCTCCTTACTGGACCTTCTGCTAATAACTCTTGGTTACTCGGACCACTTTTGTTTGGACTCAAATATCATACACACAACCCTATCCACCTGGGGCAACTAACAGTAATTGGCATCGTGTGTGGCTTTTTAAGTCAGCAGTAAATTTTATGCATCGTTCTTGTGGAGGCAGCTCTGCATTAGCTCAGATGATCCTGACGTCTGCGCAGTAGCAGTCACTGAGGCAATCTTCGCTGGTATGGAATGTTTTATTCCTTACCCGCGAGTAGCTGCCAGTGTCAATAAACGCCCGTCGATAAATCGGTCTTGCAGAGAACCTAAAATTCTCGAGCAAACTGCATATGAGGTTCGGATAATAAAGATCAATTTGAAGCAAATGAAATGCTACCTCGAGGTTCAGTAAGAAAGCAACTGCCCGAGCTTAATTCAAATTCATCGAAATGATAATCACTCTACTCATATCTGTCAATAAAATATTTATAACTATTGACACCATGCACCCCACGCTTTTTTAAAAATAAAATATTTTTTTTTTTATTCACACTATTATTAATTTATATTCATTGAAATTTTTAACACTATTTTCTTAATTTAAATTCATTAAAATTTATTTTCTATTTCTTTAGTTCGGTTTTCTATAAAAAGCGTGTTTTTTAGTTTTTTTAAACTATTATTTATTTTCTACTTTTTAGTTTGGATTATTTATAATAGCTTGTTTTTTTAATTTTAAACTATTGCACGACTCATGATGCGAATTTATATAATTAGTATATTGTCATCGGTCCTCAATAAATCTACAAAGTTTGAACGAAATCTGGCCGTTTAAAGTGGGTCAAAATCGCGCCCAAAGAAGTCGGTTACAAACAAACATACAAACATACAGGTGAAGCTAATAAAAAGCTCGTAAAAATAATAAAGTTTTTGTAATGTATTCTTATTGCTAAAAGCTCTTTGTGGAAAATATCCAAATGCAGTAAATTTGTGAATAAAATTGAGTTTTAGGTATTTAAGCATTTTTTGAAAATCATCCCTTAACAGCGAAAAATAAGGGAGTCAAACTTTTTTCTCAACAAATTGGCTAGTTTCATTATTATATGCATATATGCAAATATGAAAGGTACATCTTAGAAATTAAATACGGTATGAAAAAAATATTATCGACTCTTGCCAAATTCACCTTGAACTACTACTACATACATATAGGGGTGCGTTGATTTTCGACACTCGACGACTATACAAGGTTAACAATTTCAATCTATACTATACTCTGTGCCGAAGGTGTAGAGTTTTATTTTGAACGCAATTGCATAAAATTTAGAGGCGGGGTGACGTCAGGTCGGCAGTGACGCACCCTTGAATGGTTAACACAATTTTATGGGAGTTGGAATGTTGCCAGCTTCGTGGATTTTCCATCAGACATAGTGAATTCACTAGATTAGTAACAATGAAACTGAAAATAAAACTAATTACGATTGAAATGAAAACAATGTCTGTCGCGCTAAGACACGGGGCAATGTACCGATGTGAAATAGGGACAACTGCGCCTCACGCTAGTTATAGATAGATTTATAGATAGATAACTCTTTATTGATCACCAGTATTTAGAAATAATTAACAAAATTCAATATTTAAACTAGGTAACAATTCCGACGGTCTTATCGCTGTTTAGCGATTTCTTCCAGACAACCCTGATCTTAAAGAGAATAAATAAATTTCGTGCTTGGTATGTGGTGAATTGCATACACAGTAAAGTATTATACATTTATATTTTTTATGTATATAAATAAATGAATTACATATACATAAATGATAAAATACATAGAAATACATACAAGTTTATAAATAAGATAAAAAATACCATAAATAAATAAAAATTTAAATTTGAGATAGGAATATGACAAATATATAAAGAAACTAATTATTTTGATAGTATGGTTTGAGCACTTATAACGGAAGTAGGCTGCAAATTCTAGAGTTGAATAGATTTTACGGTAATAGAAGAGTTATAGAAATTTGTAGAATGTGATGAAGTTTTAAGAAGTGTCTGTGTTGATGATCGAAGATTTTGATTTAAACTTCCAACAAATTGGAATCTTTCTTTTAGATAAACGGGAGTCAATGGATTGAACAATATATTATAAAGAAAAGAAAGATAGTGAATATTCCGGCGAAGTAGAATTTGAGGCCACTTGAGCTTTGTGCGAAATTCAGAAATATATAGAAATCTATATTGCGTAACCCAAATATGAATCTTATACATAAGTTTTGAAGACGCTCAAGTTTATTTAGTTGGTCCTAAGAGAAACTTTTATAGCTAGCGTTCGCATAATTGAAAATAGGAAGAAGAATAGAATGAGCAAGTGCAATTTTAGTGGCAATCTTATGTAATTATACATAAGTTTACCTTAGTGTTAAAAGTTTATGCGACAAAAATGGAAGGAGGGATGAGTGTATATATATCATGCGTACAGAGCGTTTGAATTATACATAAGTTTGTCTTAGTGTTGAAAGTAAGCGTGTTTTTTCTCAGCTGCATATTTTTGATGCATTGTCTGAAGTTTGCTTTTGTTGAAATGCTAGAAGCCTTTAATTTATTGAAAATGCATTATCAAGTTTCTCTCTTAAAAAAATATACATAATGTCGGTATATAAGTAGTTTCGTTCCATTTGTTTCCCATTGTATTTTTTAAAGATGATTTTGAGTTTTTTTATTTAATTAGTAGCAGAAGAGCAGCGGAGTGGAGGAGTTTCTATGAACGTATTATGAAGAAAAAAGGTTTTTTTCTAAAAAAAATAAAGTGTACAGGATTAGTTCTCTTGTTAATTTTTTTTTAAAGTTTTGATTAAGTATTTTAGTGAAATTATTTTCAGTTAATTAAGATTTTGTTCATAGGTTGTGCTTTTTTTTTAAATATATTTATCAAAATTGATTTCAGTTTTATGTTTCTTTTATCGTTTAATCATCATAGAAGTTGTTTTTTTTATGTTGATTACACAAAAATAAATAAATTTAAAACATCTTGTATCTAATACAACCTTATAAAAATATGTCCAATATAATTATCGGAATTCCGATATTAAAATCTAATATCGAAAATCAATATCGGAATTGAAAACCTTCCGATATTACATGCCCTACTCACCGCCAGGAACACAACAATACTCAATGTTAGTGTTGTTATGGCCGCGGTTTTCTGTAAGGTGGAGGTACTTCCCCAGTTCGGGCCGCTCATTCGAGCAAGTACTCGCTATGCCCTGCTTTAGTTCTTCGGGTAGCTTATTCGAGCGAGTACTTGCACCTTTCTCAAAGAGAATAAACATAAAAATGAAAAGATCAGAGTTTGAATAACAATTTAATGTATTATTAATGTTACTTTTATGAGATTTAAATATAGGTGTTGGCAACACCGGTCGCGTGCTAAATTAATCTGCTATATAAAAGAATACCTCTGCTATATCGGAAATTCGTTTCAGCAGCGAATAAAACTAAATTTTTTAAAAGAATAGGCAATTTATGAACCGATGTGTCGATTCGAAACATATTTATTATAGTAAATGTTACTTTAGTAGCAACGTTAATAATAAATAAATAAATTCATTGAATGAATGGGTAATTCTCATCGCCACGCTCCTCATCGTCACCTTCGTGGCAAATTTAAGTTTTTACTTATTTGAACAATTGCTGAAAATAGCTTATAGCGCTTGATAAGACGAGTAAATCCATAAGTAAATTAATCAGATCGAGAGTCGCGTTTGGCTGATATAATATTTTGCATTACTTGATCCCACGAAAGTGGCGCAATAAGCCACGAAAGTGACAAATAAACTTTACATCCATTATTTTTTTGATAATTTAAGTACTGTCTATGAGACTTAATGCTAATAAAATAACTGGCAAATAGGTAATATCAATAAACAAAACTGGCAATTACCCGTTTGGTCCGAGGTTCATAATATAACTGATGTGTTATTGTCAATTTAAACTATATAACTGTAGTAATAACTTTTTATCATAAAACATTATTAATGCAAATAGGTTATTTAGTGTGATGTTATTAACCAGTTAAGTACTTATCTTTATTTTATATTATTTTTTTTTACTTTAAAATACCTTCTTTATACATGTGAAAATATAATCACATAGGTGCTTACTATAAACTAAAATGCTATATCTAATCTTATGGTGACTAAGCGTAATTAAAATAGTTAAGTATTTTGCTGCAACTTGGCAAAATATTTAGCAATCTGGTAGAGATGTTGACGTGTCTATTCTTGAAGACAAATTAAGGTTTGATTGCTTGCAAAAATTTAAATTTAACGGATAAAAAACGGCAAATTTGGGTATACTTTATTTTGCGTTTGGCTAAAAATGGTGTCCTTACTTCAAAGACCTGCTGAAGACTAAGCTAAACTAAGATTTTCACACGACTATTCCAGACAAAGCATTCCTGATTCCTGACTCGATTAAATCTATTTTAGAACAGTATGAGTTACGAATCCGCCGAGAATAGAATAGAATAGAATAATCTTTATTTGCACGGAATATGGTTATTACAAATATAGGTGTTAACAATTAATTATCCAGTACATACACATTCCGCCACAATTTGGCATGCAAATATATAATATCTTTAAGACATTATCTTAATTAGAAATTATCTATCTTAGTAAGAATAACATCGTAGGTATAAGGTAGTACGTACATAAGAACAACAATTTTATAATTTAAGTTGACACATGTAGAAATTGTCATTTGATTTTAAAATATTCATTAAGTTCCTTAAGCGTATAGAAACATTCTTCTTGTATTATTTTCTTTAGACATATCTTAAATTTATTTAGTGGCAGCTCTCTGATTTGTTTTGGAAAGGTGTTAAACACTTGTGTGCACATCATTTTAAATTTTTTTAAATATAGAGATGTGTTACATCTCCCTGGAAACCTAAGTCTTGTTGGATCTCGAGAAAAAAAAAACGTTTCTAAGATTTAGATCGTTCAGTTATTTCATGATTCATATATCTCATCCAACTTATTCATTACGTGTGTACTGCACTAAATAAAATGTTTGGGTAGTTCTCATCTTAACTCAAATTTAATAGTCACACAGTTATATTTTCTGAACGGTATAAGTTAGAAACAGAAATTGTGATTTAGGGTGTAAAATATCTATTAGGCTACTAAATAAATAATGCTTGTCGTAATAGAAGCAAAAATATATAGCAAAAATATTACGAACGGTTAAAAACGCGGCCATTTTTCGCATTCTCATCGCGTCACACTTCCCGTTGCAGCAAATCATTTGGTTACTGCTTCACTAAATTTCAGTGTATTTGTATGTTACATACACTGAAATCATCGTAATTAAATATACTTTATAAAAAATTCTAAAAAAAACTTTTTACCATTATCTTAAATTGAAAACACAATATGCGGCAGTCACACGATTTTAGGTACTTTAGATATGCCCAAATAAAGGCTTGCTTGCTCGCACGAAGGTGATTTTATGCCACGAAAGTGATTTTGTGCCCTGAAAGTGATTCTTTGTATGTTGGCAGTAAAGTTTTATGACTATTTTCAGTGCCTTAGAATGCCACAAACTGCCAAAGAACGCCGAGAACAGCAAAAAAAGCAAATAGAGATCTTTTAATTTGCGAAAATAATTCTTCTATTGTTAATGATCCGATTTCTTCTCCGCCACATGAACCACCAAAAAGTGTCATTTTAGAGACTGATCAAGCAATCAAACCTTAATTTGTCTTCAAGAATAGACACGTCAACACCTCTACCAGATTGCTAAATATTTTGCCAAGTTGCAGCAAAATACTTAACTATTTTAATTACGCTTAGTCACCATAAGATTAGATATAGCATTTTAGTTTATAGTAAGCACCTATGTGATTATATTTTCACATGTATAAAGAGGGTATTTTAAAGTAAAAAAAAATAATATAAAATAAAGATAAGTACTTAACTGGTTAATAACATCACGCTAAATAACCTATTTGCATTAATAATGTTTTATGATAAAAAGTTATTACTACAGTTATGTAATTTAAATTGACAATAACACATCAGTTATATTATGAACCTCGGACCAAACGGGTAATTGCCAGTTTTGTTTATTGATATTATCTATTTGCCAGTTATTTTATTAGCATTAAGTCTCATAGACAGTACTTAAATTATGAAAAAATAATGGATGTAAAGTTTATTTGTCACTTTCGTGGCTTATTGCGCCACTTTCGTGGGATCAAGAACTTCAAAATATCATATCAACCAAACGCGACTCTAGATCTGATTAATTTACTTATGGATTTACTCGTCTTATCAAGCGCTAAAAGCTATTTACAGAAATTGTTCAAATAAGTAAAAACTTAAATTTGACTCGAAGGTGACGATGAGAAGTGTGGCGATGAGAATTACCCATTTATTCATTGAATTTATTTATTTACTATTTACGTTGCTACTAAAGTAACATTTACTATAATTAATATGTTTCAAATCGACACATCGGTTCATAAATTGCTCATTCTTCTAATAAACGGATAAAAAACGGCAAATTATGAGCCAAATTGCAGGTCTGTATCACCCCTGCAAGTAACTTTTTGCATAGGTGGCCGGCTTACTTCGAATGAAGTTAGCCGACCACCCTTTTTTTACGAAAAGGGAGCAGCCACAATTTTTTTGTTATAGCAGCTTAACAACGGATAAAAAACGTCAAATTCTGAGCCATATTGCAGGTCCGTATCACCGTAACGGATAAAAAACGGCAAATTTGGGTATATTTTATTTTGCGTTTGGCTGAAAATGGTGTGCTAACTTCAAAGACCTGTCTTCAGCGTGTGCTTAATTTTATGTATACTGGCAACTTTAAGGTGAAAAGTGTAATTTTTTTCCTTTTTTGTAAACAAGTCGTATAGACTCTTTAAGTATAAACTTGACTTTATGGAAGAGGATTACATTAATCGAACGAAAGAGAATATAATTACGTTATCGCACCGTACCTGTTCGTCACTTCACGCGTCCAGCAATTAGATAGTGGCTCTGTTCTGTCTGCATATTTATTTTGCCGACAGTCGCAGCATGGTAACCGTGTACGTGGAATGTGTTTTATTACAAAAAATATAAAAAGAAATGAGGGTCAATTCTTTTACGAAAACCTTTTTCTATTTTTTAACAGTTACTGTTATATTTTTATTGTATATGTCAGTTAAGGATATTCGAAATACGCAAGATTCTTTGTCAAATAGTATAAAGATGTTGAAGGCTAAAGAGAAGTTGGAAGAAATTCAACATGAAACTGCGAAAGAAATTGAATTAGAAAAGTCGAAAAAAATTCAAATAGAAAAGCTGAAAGGAATAGAAAAAGAAATGGTAAAAGAAGATAAAAGTGATGTAGTGAAAAAGAATAAAAGTGAAATGAAATATATATTGCAATGGACGTCACCGACAAATGATCCGTTTGTTAACATGGGCGTTGGGCGTCAGGGATTCATAGATAGGAACTGCCCCTACACAAACTGTTATGTTACTGGTGATAGAAATTATCTTGGTGACTACACAAAATTTGATGTTATTGCCTTTTGTGGTCCTGAAATAGTCGATATGGGTAAAAGTGAGCTTCCAACAAGAAGGTCGCCTCATCAAAAATACGTTTTCGCAAGCATAGAATCCCCTGACTATTATCCTGTGTGCTCCTATAATTTTGAAGAATACTTCAACTGGACATGGACTTACAAGCTCAATTCGGAAGTGCAGTGGGGATACATGGCAATAAGAGATGCTCAAGGTAATGTTATAGGACCAAAAGCAAATATGAATTGGTTGAAATTGGACGAAATGGACCCTGTTAGTGATGAACTTAAGGAGTAATTAAAGTCTAAGAAAAAAGCAGCTGCTTGGTTTGTCACTAATTGCTTTTATACAAGAAGTAACCGCGAAAAATTTGTGAGAGATCTCCAGACTGAACTGAAGAAATATAAGTTAGGTGTTGATGTATATGGATGGTGTGGACCGTTTAAATGTCCCCGAGGAGAACATGAAGATGAGTGTTACAAGCTGATAGAAACGGATTACTTTTTTTATTTGTCTTTTGAGAATTCCTTCGCAGAAGATTATGTGACTGAAAAATTACTGACTGCTGTGAAACACAATGCTATTCCCGTAGTCTACGGTGCTGCTAATTATACACGGTATGTGAAATAAATAATCATTGTAGGTAACAATTATTGCTAAGTAATTTTACCTTAGGTGACAGGTCGGAAGTATATCTATACTAATATCACAGTATAATCAATATATATATATAAATCTACTGTACGTGTGTATGTCACTGTACTCCTCCTAAACGGCTGGATCGATATGAATGATTTTTTTTGTATGCGTTTGGGTGGCGCCATGTATGGCTTAGATTCACAAATCAGCCTGGCCGATGGCAGTCGGTTTTATGCAGGACAATGTCTGCCCGGTCAGCTACGACATATAAAGAGAGAGACAAAGAGAGTATAGTTAGTTAGTTTCTACGTGGAATTTGGGGCTATCTCCGAAACCACTGCTATTAGATAATGTCTCATTATATTATTCAAAATACACCTTGTCATTATCCTTTTACCTTGGAGAATTTTCCTTACAACCAGTTAAGCAGTCACGATGCTATTGGTATATCTACTTAGGGCCAAAATATTTTTTAATTTTTTATATACTAAAAAGTTATTATATACATATAACAAGGTATCGGTCCACCTGATGGAAAGCCGTTACACAGCCTATTTATTATACAAGTAGTGGCAGGTGTACAACGGCAATTTCGCTCGACAACCGCAAATCGATGCAGGGTTTAGCCGTTTAGCACACAGGTACTAAGGGTTCTGACTGGGGGCGGGAAAACTTGGTCCGATTCAACCCTTCAAAGACACAAGTCTGCGCGTTCCCCGCTAAGAAAACCCCATTCACTGTAGTCCCACAATTCCAGAACACTCTCCTCTCCATCTCCAAGAGCATTGGGATCCTTGGCGTTAACATCTCCAGCGATGTTCAGTTCCGAGATCATTTGCTAGACAAGGTAAAGCTGGCGTCCAAAAAACTTGGTGTACTCAACAGAGCCAAGCAGTATTTCACATTGGGGTAAAGGTTGCTACTTTACAAGTCGCAAGTCCGGCCCCATATGGAGTACTGCTGCCATCTCTGGGCGGGTGCACCCGGATACCAGCTTGGGCCTTTTGACTCGGATCAACGACGGGCTGTGAGAATTGTCGACGATCCTAAACTCACTTGCGGTATCGAGCCCTTAAGTCTGAGGAGTTGCAAGCGTCCCCTGGTGTTGCAAGCGTCCATAGGCTACGGTGACCGCTTACCATCAGGCGGACCGTAGGCTTGTTTGCCAACTTAGTGGTATAAAAAAAAAAAGATAATTATTTATGAGAGTGCGCTGCACCAGCGCTCCTTAGGACGAGCCGCCGTCTCTGTCTTACAGCATCTAAGTATAGTAGGTATTTAAGAGAATATGCTTCAAACAAACGTATTACTTGCTAATCAAACACCACGCAATTTTGATGACATTTTTTAGAAATAAATAAATAGATCTGCAGTGTGCCACTTTTCTGAATTTGCACGCGCGTGCACCCGCCCTAAATTCCGTTATCAGTGAAGGATTTCAACGGAAACTTCTGAGTTATGGGAAATAATCCAACTCACACTTGACGTTTTCAAGTATCCTATGTCGTTTCTCGGGACTCAAACTATCTCCTTGCCAAATTTCGTATTAATCGGTACAGCAGTTTATGCGTGAAGAGGCAACAGACAGGTATTCAAGTGCACTTGCCCACAGATTGAGCAGTATTTCATTTGGGGCTGGTCTTGGGTTAATATACCTAGGTATGTATACTAAATTTCAGCGCCGTTATCTTAATAGTCTCTGATTAAAGTGACACCAACAAATTGATGAACGGACAGACATGGCGAAATTATGTGCTTAAATTTTTATAAATTGCGCATCGCGATGTCAACTTTAAACAACCTTAAAGAAGGAGGTTCTCGCCGCGTGTGTTTTATTTTATGGTTGGTGTACGGTACGTAAGACTAAATTTATCATTCCAATTCTAGAACACACCTCTTTAGAAATTATGTTTATTACTTATTTCTTAGATAGCCCATTTATTAAGAAAGGTTATAGGCTACACAACTTCATGCTATGCTACTAAGGAACAGAGAATTAAATAAATGCAAGTGAAACCGCTGAGAATAACTTTTAGTTTAAATGTGAAATCACTTTTAGTTTTCGCACAGTGCATCACACTTTTTCGTGACACACTAATAAATATCAATATACGCTTTTATTATATTTTTTAAATGACACGTAAAATAAAATATTATTTGGAGAAGAAAAGGTAAAGTACCAGTCAGAGTATAAAGGTTCGTGCATTAAAAAACTGTAAAATATAAAGATTTACTTAATTTTAACTTTTCCTCTCAAAATACAATTGTTAATTAAATTTTTAATACATACATTCTATAACTTACAACTAAATAGGTTCATGCAGATAAGATATGTTTGTATTTGAGCGAACCGAGATGATGGTTATTCTCAATCCGAAGGAAAAAATAGAAAAACATTATAATCTGTCAGTATTTTGTTTCAATTGCTAGACGAACCTCTTCCATGGTTCGTCACTTCTTGCTATTCTCTGCCTTCCCTACCTAGCCAGGACCAGTAACCCTTTTAAGGTTATCATATTAAGAAACTTTTTCTCCAAGATATTTTGCGAGATTTATTTATTTAGAAGATCAATAGCCATAGAAAAATAAGCTTCAATGACATATATCAACGCACAGCCCAAACTGTTGGGTCTAGAAACTTGAAATTTGGTATGTGGTTTCCTTCTGTGACGTGAGACTCCACTAAGAAAGAATTTTGCAATATTCATCTTGTACCTTAGGAGGTAAAATGATTGAGACTTAAGATTGACGTGATTGAAATGGTTAAACCCATTTTTGGAAAATCATTCGATCCGACTCTATATTTTTGTGGCTAGAGAGTTGAAACTTTGCACGGAGGTTTCTATTATAACGTAGGCAAACACTAAGGATTTTGCAAAATTCTTTCCATAAGGGGATAAACTGCGATTTGTAAGTTTGTATGAAAATCCAACATGCATTAAACTTGGTATTTGGCATTTAGGTTGAAAATTAAGATTGTCGTAAATTTATCCCCTAAAGGGTGAAATTGGAAATGAAGGTTCGCATCTGTTTGTGAAAAACACTTATTTGTGCGTCATTTATCTTTGAGATCTACAGAGGTGTACGGTTCCTGAACCCTTAGAAACTCATAAACCAAGAAGGTCTACCCCTACATTATAATATGCTCCTTAGTCATCATCACTAGCTGATGAGAGTGTTAAGTGGTAAAATAAAAGACTAAGGACAGAATAATATTTACTCTATGAAGTAAAGGAACTAACTTAGGATTGAGAAAAATGAAAACGCCCAACTCCGCCTTCGTGACCTAGTTCAACAATGGCATTCGATAAACTCCCCTGGACGAAATTGAGGAGTGGTTGCCCGGTTGGAATGCTCTGGTCCCATTTCGTGAAACATACAAAATACCTTAAAATCATCACATAATGACCCTTCATATAGCTTTTTTTTTTTTCTCCAATTGAACTAGCGGATATAGTGAAACGAAAACGAATAAACAAAAATTAAAAATAATAAACAAAAAATTGTAATCTATTTTTTATTTAATTTAATTTTATTGCTAAATTCTCTTTTTGGTAAATATTCAAATGCAGTAAATTTAGAAAATAATCAAATTTTAGTAGTAGTAGTAGTAGTAGTAACGTTAATAATTTAGAATAATGTATTTTAGTATTTTTGGAAAATTAAGAGTGATTAATAGGGCGTCAAACATTTTTTTCAACAAACTGGCTAGTTTCATTATTATATGTATATAATATGATAGATACATCTTAGAAATTAAATATGGTATGAAAAAAATATTATCGACTTTTGCCAAATTGACCTTGAACTACTACTTCATACATATGGGGGTGCGTTGATTTACTACACTCGACGACTAAACAAGGTTAACAATTTCAATCTATACTATACTCTCTGCCAAAGATGTAGAGTTTTATTCTGAACACAATTGCTTAAAATTTAGGGCGGGGTGACGTCAGGTCGGTAGTGTCGCACCCTAGAATGGTATACACAATTTTATGGGAGTTGAAATGTTGCCAGCTTTGTCGATTTTTCATCAGACATAGTGAATTCACTAGATGAGTAACATTGAAACTGAAAATAAAACGAATAACGGTTGAATTTTGTCTATAACCAAATGATGAAAACGGAAACCTTATAAACGGAAAACCGTAGAAAAAAAATATCTGTCGAGCTAAGACACGGGGCAAGATACAGGGACAACTGCGCCTCGCGCTTATTATACATAGTCACAATCATCAAAATCAAATGTTTTGTATTTCCCACTCCTTATTTTTTCTTCCAAATCACAACCAAATTGTATAGAAATTACTTATCCTGAAGCATAATGAATTATTATATGTCTGTATGTTTTGTTTTCTTAAAATTCAGTATACATATTTGTACAGAGCACGTCTGAAAATGTCATAAAAAGAGGCATTTTTGGCCATAAAAAGCAAAGTATACAGGTATGTATACTGTGTATCTATCATATCTAAATATAAAAAAAATAATAGATTTAGTGCCAATAATCTAGGGACGATACATGGTAGGTACAGATCTATAGGGAAAAGCAGCCTAATATTTCCTCTTAAGGCGTAGTGACTACCTAACTAGCGCCGCCAAGAGACTTTCTTTATTTTCTGTTTGTACAAAACACATTTCGAAAATATTACAAACAAATTATTTAGAACTGCGAACATAGACAAAAACGTAGACAAAGTTCCTCAGGTGTGATTGACCTTGGCGATTTTGATATTACATTTAATTGAAACTGTGCAAACTATACATAGGTCATAAGACATGGAAGTGACCTTCAGCTTTGGGATATCCAAAAAAATCTAGCTTAAGGCAGTGGCATACCCTAGCAAAAGCGTGCCGTTCCGACCAGTGTATCGAGACAAATTACACTATTGAAGCATACAAAGACACACAATTTCACGTACGATAGGCGCTAACACGTGACCGCACGTTAAAAATCTCAATTTTCTCGGTTTTTTGTCGGTATAGAATTCAAATATTTATTTAGAACCATAAATTCAGCAAATTCACTTGGTCATCTTAATATTTACGATTTGAAATAAAAATCAAGAGAATATCACTCTTAGTTTTCCTCACAATTTGAATTAAATTGAGCTTTAAACTATAACATATATATTTTTTTTACGTCAAAAAGTGTACTCAGGACTGTAATAAAATTATTCAAATTCTTGCAAACTTAACTCGTTTGGGTATAAATTAAGTATCAAGCACGTCCCAATTAACGAGGTCTTTCAAGTTAGCACACCATTTTTAGCCAAATGCAAAAAAAAATTTTACCCAATTTTGCCGTTTTTTACCCGATATTTATCCGTTATATTAAAAACATTGCCGTTGAACTATTTAAAAAAAAGGGTGGTCGGCTAACTTCACTTGAAGTTAGCCAGCCACCTATGCAAAATGTTACTTGCAGGGGTGATACGGACCTGCAATATGGCACAGAATTTGCCGTTTTTATCCGTTGTTAAGCTGTCATAACAAAAAAATTTCCACTGCTTCCTTTTTTAAAAAAAAGGGTGGTCGAAGTTAGCCGGACACCTATGCAAAATGTTACTTGCAAGAGTGATACGGACCTGCAATATGGCTCACAATTTGCCGTTTTTTATCCGTTGTAAAAATGCCATAACCAAAAAATTGCCGCTGCTACCTTTTTCCTTCGAGTATGACGGTATTAAAGAGCCTCTGAAGGACTTTAAGTACCGATATTCCACCTGCTTTCAGAAATTCAACTAACTCAACCGTTACTCGGTGCCTTATTGTTTTGAAGCTGTTTGAGAGCCATACTAATCTCGTACAAACTGATGTCCGGGTTTTTTTTTTAGTATAGTGGCAGGTCAGTCTAGCTCTAGAATCTTTAGCTGGACTGCCAACTGTTTTTGATATCGACGTGTATAACTGTCCGTAGAATTCCTCGATGTCCTCCAAGATTTGGATTTGGACAAAACTATGCAGTCGCCCTCTCTCTCGTCTAAGCCTTGCCAGCCGACTTCGCCCAATCTCTTGCAAACACTTTGGAACGTTTGTAACGTTCTACCGGTTCGACCACAGCTACTGGCGGCACAAATTGCCGCTCGTATTGCGGCGCGGCAAGCGGTAAGGGGCGAAAACAAACACAACATTTATCATAGATTTCGTTCTTGTGAAACAGACGTTATCATACGATTACCGAATATAAACAACGTCTTTGTGTACTTTGATGGATGTTTTCCGAAGTTTATGTTCCTAATAAAATTAGATTATGATTTAATCAAGAAAAAATGTAGACTAACGGAAAATAAACATAAAAAATGAAAAGATCAGAGTTTGAATAACGATTTGACGTATTATTGCTGTTAATTTAATGAGATTTAAAAATAGATGTTGGCAACACTGGTCACGTGCTTAATTAATCCGCTATAAAAAAGAATACCCCTGCTATATCGGAAATTTGAAACATAATTATAGTGAAAGTTACTTCAGCAGTAACTTAAATAGTATATAAATAAATTTGATGAATAAATATGATATTTAGTGCAGTAAACATGTAATGAATAAGTCAGACGAGATGTATGAATCATAAAATAACTGAACGATCTAAATCTTGGCGGATTCTTTACTCACACTGTTCTAAAATAGATTTAATCGAGTCAGGACTTTGGCTGAAATAGTCGTGTGAAAATCATAATTTAGCTTAGTCTTCAGCGTGTGCTTAAATTTCATAAACACTGGGAACTTTTAACCTAAAATTACTTTTTACGATATAAAATTTGAAAAAAGAAGAAAAGTGTTTTAAAAATCATATAGACTCTTTGAGTATAAACTTGACTTTATGGAAGAGGTTTACATAAATCGAACCGCATTCGTCACTTCACGCGTACAGCGATTAGATAGTGGCTCTGTTCTGTTTGTCATATTTATTTTGCCGACAGTCGCAGCATGGTAACCGTGCACACGCCGGCGTGTACGTGGAATGTGTTTTATTACAAAAAATATAAAAAGAAATGAGGGTCAATTCTTTTACCAAAACCTTTTTCTATTTTTTAACAGTTACTGTTATATTTTTATTGTATATGTCAGTGAAGGATATTCGAAATACGCAAGGTTCGTTGTCAAATAGTGTAAAGATGTTGAAAGTTGAAGAGAAGTTGGAAGAAATTCAACATGAGACTGTGAAAGAAATTGAATTAGAAAAGTCGAAAAAAATTCAACAAGAGAAGTTGAAAGAAATAGAAAAAGAAATGGTGAAAGGAGATAAAAGTGTTCGTAAAAGTGACGTAGTGAAAAAGAGTAAAAGTGAAATGAAATATATATTGCAATGGACGTCACCGAGAAATGTTCCGTTTGTTTACATGGGCGTTGGGCGTCAGGGATTCATAGATAGGAGCTGCCCCTACACAAACTGTTATGTTACTGGTGATAGAAATTATCTTGGTGACTACACAAAATTTGATGTCATCGCTTTTTCTGGTCCTCAAGTTGTCCATATGGGTAAAAGTGAGCTTCCAACAAGAAGGTCGCCTCATCAGAAATACGCATTCGCAAGCATAGAATCCCCTGATTATTATCCTGTGTGCTCCCATAATTTAGATGAATACTTTAACTGGACATGGACATACAAGCTCGATTCAGAAGTGCAGTGGGGATACATGGCAATAAGAGATGCTCAAGGTAATGTTATAGGACCAAAAACAAATATGAATTGGTTAAAATTGGACGAAATGGACCCTGTTAGTGATGAACTTAAGGAGCAATTAAAGTCTAAGAAAAAAGCAGCTGCTTGGTTTGTCTCTAATTGCTATTCAAGAAGTAACCGCGAACAATTTGTGAGAGATCTTCAGACTGAACTGAAGAAATATAAGTTAGGTGTTGATGTATATGGATCATGTGGACCGTTAAAATGTCCTCGAGGAGAACATGAAGATGAGTGTTACAAGCTGATAGAAACGGATTACTATTTTTATTTGTCTTTTGAAAATTCCTTCGCAGAAGATTATGTGACTGAAAAATTACTGAATGCTGTGAAACACAATGCTATTCCCGTAGTCTACGGTGCTGCTAATTATACACGGTATGTGAAATAAATAATCATTGTAGGTATCAATTATTGCTAAGTAATCTTATCTGAGGTGACAGGTCGGAAGTATATCTATACTTATATCACAGTATAATCAATATATATAAATCTACTGTACGTGTGTATGTCACTGTACTCCTCCTAAACGGCTGGATCGATATGAATGATTTTTTTTGTATGCGTTTGGGTGGCGCCCTGTATGGCTTAGATTCACAAATCAGCCTGGCCGATGGCAGTCGGTTTTATGCAGGACAACGTCTGCCCGGTCAGCTACGACATATAAAGAGAGAGACAAAGAGAGTATAGTTAGTTAGTTTCTACGTGGAATTTGGGGCTATCTCCGAAACCACTGCTATTAGGTAATGTCTCATTATTTTTTAAAAAAGGTTAACTATTCCATGTGGACCTGGGCTATATATTATGCATACAAGGGAGAGGAACTGTAGCAAAATAACGTTCGCCGGCTTATCACGAATGAGAAAATGAGACAACAGACAAAAAACTCGGCCAAGGGTGCCGTACCATTATCTCTAAAAACGTCAAAAAAATCACATTTATCGCAATGGGGGCTCCCCTTAAATATTTGTTTTATTCCTTATTTTAGTATTGTTTGTTATAGCGGTAAAGGAAGGCTGTGAAAATTTCATCTGTCTTACTATCACGGTACATGACATACAGCCTGGTGACAGACGGACGGACAGCGAAATCTTAGTAATAGGGTTCCGCTAATTACCCTTTGGTCACGGACCCTAAAAACCGACTGGTGAAAAAACTTTGACAAAAACAACAACCGACTTCAAACTGTAATGTAGCTCAGATTTTTTAAAAATTATTATTTTTACTTTTTTTAGTGCATATTTTTAAAGTCGGTTGTTGTTTTGTTAAAAAGTTTTTATTTTTTAATGTTAAGCCAAATATTGGCTTAAACTAATGCCCAGATCGCTTCAAGTGTGCCTATAATAAAAAAACCCTTGAAAGAGCCGAAGAAACGGCTTTATGCCCTCGATTTTCCTGTGATCCTATGATCAGATCCTGACTTGGTGACAATGGGACCACCTTAGGAGCATCATCCAATAAATAAATAATTTTTGAAATCGGACCACAATTGACGGAGAAATCGGTGAACAAACATAAAAATAATACAGTTGAACATATAACCTCCTCCATTTTTGAAGTCGGTTAAAAAGTCCTGCCCGCGTTCTGGTAACTTTGTCAGTAGGTACTAACCAAACGATTTTTTAATGAAGTCTTTTTGCTGCCATGTTTGTTAATTACTTACCTAAATAAATAGGTTTCTATAATTAAACAATAATTTTGAGCCGCAGTTCCTTAAAATATTTCCTTTAGGGGGCATGGTGTGTTTTTTATTTAAATTTAATTTTTTTTTGAATTTTTAAATACACTTAAATAACACCAGTAAACAGAAGCAGCAGGGTACAGTACAGTTCACATAAAGTCTCATAAAGATCTGAAGTTTAAGGAACCATCTCACATTGCAATATTCAAAAATTCAATAAAAATTCCAAATTTTAATATTTTCCAAATTGATTTCAGGGGGTTAAAAATAAGGATATAAACTATTATTTAAGGTATATATTAGAGAAAAATACTGAGCCGTCTTCTACCTGGAGGGGCCCAAACTAGGTATATATTGAAAATACTTTTTGGATTTAAAGAAACAAAGTAGCCCAAAGGTAATAGTGTGGTATATTTTTAGAACCGGCTCATCAAGCCCTTTCATTTGCTATAAAAGTGGTCAGATGGAACGCCCTAATAAAGAGTGATCGAAGCATAATAATTAATTATTTTAAGTTTTTATTTATTTATTAAGTAGATAATTATTTATGAGAGTGCGCTGCACAAGCGCTCCTTAGGACGAGCCGCCGTATCTATCTTACAGCATCTAAGTATAGTAGGTATTTAAGAGAATATGATTCGCGGCGCCACGCAGCGTGCTTCAAACAAACGTATTACTTACCTATCTTGGACACTTGCTAATCAAACACCACGCAATTTTTATGACATTTTTTAGAAATAAATAAATAGATCTGCAGTGTGCCTTTTTTCTGAATTTGCACGCGCGTGCACCCGCCCTTAATTCCGTTAACAGTGAAGGATTTCAACGGAAACTTCTGAGTTATGGAAAAAAACCCAACTCTCGGGACTCAAACTATCTCCATGCCAAATTTCGTATTAATCGGTACAGCGGTTAGTGCACTTGCCCACAGATTGAGCAGTATTTCATTTGGGGCTGGTCTTGGGTTAATATACCTAGGTATGTATACTAAATTTCAGCGCCGTTATCTTAATAGTCTCTGATTAAAGTGATACCAACAAATTGATGGACGGACAGACATGGCGAAATTATGTGCTTAATTTTTTATAAATTGCGCATCGCGATGTCAACTTTAAACAACCTTAAAGAAGGAGGTTCTCGCCGCGTGTGTTGTATTTTATGGTTGGTGTACGGTACGTAAGACTAAATTCATCATTCCAATTCTAGAACACACCTCTTTAGAAATTATGTTTATTACTTATTTCTTAGATAGCCCATTTATTAAGAAAGGTTATAGGCTACACAACTTCATGCTATGCTACTAAGGAGCAGAGAATTAAATAAATGCAGGTGAAACCGCTGAGAATAACTAGTTTAAATGTGAAATCACTTTTAGTTTTCGCCGCAGATTTATTTTATTAGTGCATCACACTTTTTCGTGACACACTCATGAATATCAATATTCGCTTTTATTATATTTTTTAAATGACTCATAAAATAAAATATTATTTGGAGAAAAAAAGGTAAAGTATCAGTCAGAGTATAAAGGTTCGTGCATTAAAAAACTGTAGAATATAAAGATTTACTTAATTTTAACTTTTCCTTTTGAAATACAATTGTAAATTAAATTTTTAATACATACATGTTATTACAAACAACTAAATAGGTTCATGCAGATAAGATATGTTTGTATTTGAGCAAACCAAGATGATGGGTTATTCTCAATCGAAGGAAAAAATAGAAAAACATTATAATCTGTCAGTATTTTTTTTCAATTGCTAGACAAACCTCTTCCATGGTTCGTCACTTCTTGCTATTCTCTGCCTTCCCTACCTAGCCAGGACCAGTAACTCTTTTAAGGTTATCATATTAAGAAACTTTTCTCCAAGATATTTATTTATTTAGAAAATCAATAGCCATAGAAAAATAAGCTTCAATGACATATATCAACGCACAGCCCAAACTGTTGGGTCTAGAAACTTGAAATTTGGTATGTGGTTTCCTTCTGTGACGTGAGACTCCACTAAGAAAGAATTTTGCAATATTCATCTTGTACCTTAGGGGGTAAAATGATTGAGACTTAAGATTGACGTGATTGAAATGGTTAAACCCATTTTTGGAAAATCATTCGATCCGACTCTATATTTTTGTGGCTAGAGAGTTGAAACTTTGCACTGAGGTTTCTATTATAACGTAGGCAAACACTAAGGATTTTGCAAAATTCTTTCCATAAGGGGATAAACTGCGATTTGTAAGTTTGTATGAAAATCCAACATGCATTAAACTTGGTATTTGGCATTTAGGTTGAAAATTAAGATGTCGTAAATTTATCCCCTAAAGAGTGAAATTGGAAATGAAAGTTTGTTTAAAAATTTTGCAGGTAAAAGGATAAATTGTTAAAAGTATCCGTTTTTTGTCAAAAGTCCACGCGGAAGAAGTCGTAGGCACTAACGACTAGTTTTTAAGAAACTTAGAAAAACGCATCTGTTTGTGAAAAACACTTATTTGTGCGTCATTTATCTTTGAGATCTACAGAGGTGTACGGTTCCTGAACCCTTAGAAACTCATAAACCAAGAAGGTCTACCCCTACATTATAATATGCTCCTTAGTCATCATCACTAGCTGATGAGAGTGTTAAGTGGTAAAATAAAAGACTAAGGACAGAATAATATTTACTCTATGAAGTAAAGGAACTAACTTAGGATTGAGAAAAATGAAAACGCCCAACTCCGCCTTCGTGACCTAGTTCAACAATGGCATTCGATTAACTCCCCTGGACGAATTTGAGGAGTGGTTGCCCGGTTGGAATGCTCTGGTCCCATTTCGTGAAACATACAAAATACCTTAAAATCATCACATAATGACCCTTCATATAGCTTTTTTTTTCTCCAATTGAACTAGCGGATATAGTGAAACGAACAAAAAAAAATTAAAATTAATAAAGCTAAGACACGGGGCAAGATACAGGGACAACTGCGCCTCGCGCTTATTATACCTAGTCACAATCTTAAAAATCAAATGTTTTGTATTTCCCACTCCTTATTTTTTCTTCCAAATCGCAACCAAATTGTATAGAAATTACTTATCCTGAAGCATAATGAATTATTCTATGTCTGTATGTTTTGTTTTCTTAAAATTCAGTATACATATTTGTACAGAGCACGTCTGAAAATGTCATAAAAAGAGGCATTTTTGGCCATAAAAAGCAAAGTATACAGGTATGTATACTGTGTATCTATCATATCTAAATATAAAAAAAAATTATAGATTTAATGCCAATAATCTAGGGAGGATACATGGTAGGTACAGATCTATAGGGAAAAGCAGCCTAATATTTCCTCTGAAGGCGTAGTGACTACCTAACTAGCGCCGCCAAGAGACTTTCTTCATTTTCTGTTTGTACAAAACACATTTCGAAAATATTACAAACAAATTATTTAGAACTGCGAACATAGACAAAAACGTAGACAAAGTTCCTCAGGTGTGATTGACCTTGGCGATTTTGATATTACATTTAATTGAAACTGTGCAAACTATACATAGGTCATAAGACGTGGAAGTGACCTTCAGCTTTGGGATGTCCACAAAAATCTAGCTTAAGGCAGTGGCATACCCTATCAAAAGCGTGCCGTTCCGACCAGTGTATCGAGACAAACTACTCTATTGAAGCATACAAAGACACACAATTTCACGTACGATAGGCGCTAACACGTGACCGCACGTTAAAAATCTCAATTTTCTCGGTTTTTTGTCGGTATAGAATTCAAATATTTATTTAGAACCATAAATTCAGCAAATTCACTTGGTCATCTTAATATTTACGATTTGAAATAAAAATCAAGAGAATATCACTCTTAGTTTTCCTCACAATTTGAATTAAATTGAGATTTAAACTATAACATATATATTTTTTTTACGTCAAAAAGTGTACTCGGGACTGTAATAAAATTATTCAAATTCTTGCAAACTTAACTCGTTTGGGTATAAATTAAGTATCAAGCACGTCCCAATTAACGAGATCTTTCAAGTTAGCACACCATTTTTAGCCAAATGCAAAAAAAAGTATACCCAATTTTGCCGTTTTTTACCCGATATTTATCCGTTATATTAAAAACATTGCCGTTGAACTATTTAAAAAAAAGGGTGGTCGGCTAACTTCACTTGAAGCAAAATTCTACTGCTTCCTTTTTTTAAAAAAAGGGTGGTCGAAGTGAGCCGGACACCTATACAAAATGTTACTTGCAAGAGTGATACGGACCTGCAATATGGCTCACAATTTGCCGTTTTTTATCCGTTGTAAAGCTGCCATAACCAAAAAATTGCTTGAGAGCCATACTAATCTCGTGCAAACTGATGTCCGGGTTTTTTTTAGTATAGTGGCAGGTCAGTCTTGCTCTAGAATCTTTACTGGATCTGGACTGCCAACTGTTTTGGATATCGACGTGTATAACTGTCCGTAGAATTCCTCGATGTCCTCCAAGATTTGGATTTGGACAAAACTATGCAGTCGCCCTCGGTCTTAAGCCTTGCCAGCCGACTTCGCCCAATCTCTTGCAAACACTTTGGAACGTTTGTTACGTTCTACCGGTTCGACCACAGCTACTGGCGGCGCAAATTGCCGCTCGTATTGCGGAGCGGCAGGCGGTAAGGGGCGAAAACAAACACAACATTTATCATAGATTTCGTTCTTGTGAAACAGACGTTATCATACGATTACCGAATATAAACAACGTCTTTGTGTACTTTGATGGATGTTTTCCGAAGTTTATGTTCCTAATAAAATTAGATTATGATTTAATCAAGAAAAAATGTAGACTAACGGAAAATAAACATAAAGAATGAAAAGATCAGAGTTTGAATAACGATTTGACGTATTATTGCTGTTAATTTAATGAGATTTAAAAATAGATGTTGGCAACACTGGTCGCGTGCTTAATTAATCCGCTATATAAAAGAATACCCCTGCTATATCGGAAATTCATTTAGGAGCGAAGAAAACATATGAAACAAATAAATAATACTGAATCCCTTTTATTAAAAAAATCAACAGTTCATGAACCGATGTGTCGATTTAAAACATAATTATAGTGAAAGTTACTTTAGCAGTAACGTAAATAGTATATAAATAAATTTGATGAATAAATATGATATTTAGTGCAGTAAACATGTAATGAATAAGTCGGACGAGATGTATGAATCATAAAATAACTGAACGATCTAAATCTTGGCGGATTCTTTACTCACACTGTTCTAAAATAGATTTAATCGAGTCAGGACTTTGGCTGAAATAGTCGTGTGAAAATCATAATTTAGCTTAGTCTTCAGCGTGTGCTTAAATTTCATAAACACTGGGAACTTTTAACCTAAAATTACTTTTTACGATATAAAATTTGAAAAAAGAAGAAAAGTGTTTTAAAAATCATATAGATTCTTTGAGTATAAACTTGACTTTATGGAAGAGGTTTACATAAATCGAACCGCATTCGTCACTTCACGCGTACAGCGATTAGATAGTGGCTCTGTTCTGTTTGTCATATTTATTTTGCCGACAGTCGCAGCATGGTAACCGTGCACACGCCGGCGTGTACGTGGAATGTGTTTTATTACAAAAAATATAAAAAGAAATGAGGGTCAATTCTTTTACCAAAACCTTTTTCTATTTTTTAACAGTTACTGTTATATTTTTATTGTATATGTCAGTGAAGGATATTCGAAATACGCAAGATTCTTTGTCAAATAGTGTAAAGATGTTGAAAGTTGAAGAGAAGTTGGAAGAAATTCAACATGAGACTGTGAAAGAAATTGAATTAGAAAAGTCGAAAAAAATTCAACAAGAGAAGTTGAAAGAAATAGAAAAAGAAATGGTGAAAGGAGATAAAAGTGTTCGTAAAAGTGACGTAGTGAAAAAGAGTAAAAGTGAAATGAAATATATATTGCAATGGACGTCACCGAGAAATGTTCCGTTTGTTTACATGGGCGTTGGGCGTCAGGGATTTATAGATAGGAACTGCCCCTACACAAACTGTTATGTTACTGGTGATAGAAATTATCTTGGTGACTACACAAAATTTGATGTCATCGCTTTTTGTGGTCCTCAAGTTGTCCATATGGGTAAAAGTGAGCTTCCAACAAGAAGGTCGCCTCATCAGAAATACGCATTCGCAAGCATAGAATCACCTGATTATTATCCTGTGTGCTCTCATAATTTAGATGAATACTTTAACTGGACATGGACATACAAGCTCGATTCAGAAGTGCAGTGGGGATACATGGCAATAAGAGATGCTCAAGGTAATGTTATAGGACCAAAAACAAATATGAATTGGTTAAAATTGGACGAAATGGACCTTGTTAGTGATGAACTTAAGGAGCAATTAAAGTCTAAGAAAAAAGCAGCTGCTTGGTTTGTCTCTAATTGCTATTCAAGAAGTAACCGCGAAAAATTTGTGAGAGATCTTCAGACTGAACTGAAGAAATATAAGTTAGGTGTTGATGTATATGGATCATGTGGACCGTTAAAATGTCCTCGAGGAGAACATGAAGATGAGTGTTACAAGCTGATAGAAACGGATTACTATTTTTATTTGTCTTTTGAAAATTCCTTCGCAGAAGATTATGTGACTGAAAAATTACTGAATGCTGTGAAACACAATGCTATTCCCGTAGTCTACGGTGCTGCTAATTATACACGGTATGTGAAATAGATAATCATTGTAGGTATCAAGTATTGCTAAGTAATATTATCTGAGGTGACAGGTCGGAAGTATATCTATACTAATATCACAGTATAATCAATATATATAAATCTATTGTACGTGTGTATGTCACTGTACTCCTCCTAAACGGCTGGACCGATATGAATGATTTTTTTTGTATGCGTTTGGTTGGCGCCCTGTATGGCTTAGATTCACAAATCAGCCTGGCCGATGGCAGTCGGTTTTATGCAGGACAACGTCTGCCCGGTCAGCTACGACATATAAAGAGAAAGACAAAGAGAGTATAGTTAGTTAGTTTCTACGTGGAATTTGGGGCTATCTCCGAAACCACTGCTATTAGGTAATGTCTCATTATTTTTTAAAAAAGGTTAACTATTCCATGTGGACCTGGGCTATATATTATGCATACAAGGGAGAGGAACTGTAGCAAAATAACGTTCGCCGGCTCATCACGAATGAGAAAATGAGACAACAGACAAAAAAATCGGCCAAGGGTGCCGTACCATTATCTCTAAAAACGTCAAAAAAATCACGTTTATCGCAAGGTGGCTCCCCTTAAATATTTGTTTTATTCCGTATTTTAGTATTTTTTGTTATAGCGGTGAAAGAAAGCTGTGAAAATTTCATCTGTCTTACTATCTCGGTACATGAGATACAGCCTGGAGACAGACGGACGTACAGCTAAATCTTAGTAATAGGGTTCCGCTAATTACCCTTTGGGGACGGACCCTAATAACCGACTGGTGAAAAAACTTTGACAAAAACAACAACCGACTTCAAACTGTAATGTAGCTCAGATTTTTTAAAAATAATTATTTTTACTTTTTTCAGTGCATATTTTTAAAGTCGGTTGTTTTTTTGTTAAAAAGTTTTTATTTTTTAATGTTAAGCTAAATATTGGCTTACACTAATGCCCAGATCGCTTCAAGTGTGCCTATAATAAAAAAACCCTTGAAAGAGCCTAAGAAACGGCTTTATGCCCTCGATTTTCCTGTGATCCTATGATCAGATCCTGACTTGGTGACAATGGGACCACCTTAGGAGCATCATCCATTAAATAAATAATTTTTGAAATCGGTCCACAATTGACGGAGAAATCGGTGAACAAACATAAAAATAATACAGTTGAACATAAAACCTCCTCCATTTTTGAAGTCGGTTAAAAAGTCCTGCCCGCGTTCTGGTAACTTTGTCAGTAGGTACTAACCAAACGAATTTTTAATGAAGTCTTTTTGCGGCCATGTTTGTTTATTACTTACCTAAATAAATAGGTATTTATTTAAAATACACCGTGTCCTTTTACCTTGGAGAATTCTTACAACCAGTTAAGCAGTCACGATGCTATTGGTATATCTACTTAGGGCCAAAATATTTTTTCATTTTTTATATACATATAACAAGGTATCGGTCCACCTGATGGAAAGCCGTAACACAGCCTATTATTCAAGTAGTGGCAGGTGTACAACGGCAATCCGCTCGACAACCGCAAATCGATGTAGAGTTTAGCCGTTTGGCACACAGGTACTTTAGGGCAAAACAATAATTTTGAGCCGCAGTTCCTCAAGTTCCTTTTTGGTTATGGTGTCATCAATTTTTGTATGGGATTTAAATTTTTTTTTCAGAAACCCATCGTGTGGGGTATCAAATGAAAGGGCTTGATGAGCCGGTTCTAAAAATATACCACACTATTACCTTTGGGCTACTTTGTTTCTTTAAATCCAAAAAGTATTTTCAATATATACCAAGTTTGGGCCCCTCCAGGTAGAAGACGGCTCAGTATTTTTCTCTAATATATACCTTAAATGATGTAAACCATCATTAGTATATTCTTATTTTTAACCCCCTGAAAGCAATTTGGAAAATATTAAAATTTAGTATTTTTTTTGAATCTTTGAATATTGCAATGTGAGATGGTTCCTTAATCTTCAGATCTCTATGAGACTATGTGGAACTGTACTGTACCCTGCTGCTTCTGTTTACTGGTGTTATTTAAGTGTATTTAAAAATTCAAAAAAAATATTAAATTTATTTAAAAAAAAAAAAATACAAAAAAATGATGACACCATAACCCTAAGGGAAATATTTTAAGGAACTGCGGCTCAAAATTATTGTTTTGCCCTAAAGTAGGTACTTGTAGGTGTGCCAAACGGCTAAACTCTACATCGATTTGCGGTTTTTTTTGCGTACACATAAAGCGGTAGAACACACACAAGGAGGCCAAATTTGTCCTCAGACTTATGGTTTCGATACGGCTTGTGAGTTTGGGCTCGTCAACGATTCTCTCAGCCCGTCGTTGAACAGAGTCAAATATGTCAAACTGGTATCCGGGTACACCCGCTTAGATATGGCAGCAATACTTCATATGGGGCCGAACCAGGGCTGTAGCTAGAGTTGAATCTAAGGTAGGGCAGCGGTGGTTCCATGCACGGGTGCGGCGCAAGTAATTTTTCTATCTTTCATTATTTTACCTGCTTGTGAGCGTGAATTATTGAGTTAGAAGGTAATTGGGTGGGATCGCGGGAAAACAAGAGCAACATATGGTATTAATTTATAGTACGGGAAAACAATTTATATATATTACACCTTAGTTTATGGTACTTTTAAGGTAGGGCATTAGTATTTCAAGGTAGGGCATTGCCCCATAATTAGCTACGGCCCTGGGCCGAACTTGCGACTTATAAAGCAAGCAACCTTTGCCCCGTGTTGAAGTACTGCTTTGCTCTGTTGAGTTCTCCAAGTTATTTTGCACGCCAGCTTCACCTTGTCTTGCAAATTATTACTTAACAGAACATAGCTGGAGATGTTAAAGCTAAGGATCCCAATGCTTTTGGAGATGGTAAAGGAAGTGTTCTAGAATTGTGGGAACTCAATGAATGAGAATTCCTTAGCGGTGAACGCGCAGACTTGTGTCTTAGTGGGGTTGAATCGTACCAAGCTTTCCCGTCCCCAGGTAGAGAAGTCCGTCAGTCAGAATTCCCGTTATATACCTATAGTAGGCACTCAAAGCACCTGCTTAGATATCTTGTCCTATTATTCAAAACAAGACAAAGTTTCTATAATTTATTTATATATAAGTAAAAGCTACATTAGCCAATAGCGTCCCGAACACGTAGGTACACGATAGATAAGGTGCCATAGCCACCTACCAATTTTAACCTTATCGCGTACAAAAAAGAAAAACCTTGTAGTAAACTTGTAATTGCTCGCTTGGTGCGTAGTTGATATCTTGCACCACAGAATGATGGCTCTTTTATACTTACATACTTCATAGAATAGATAGTACAGAGTGCGTACGGTGCGCTCATATGTCATTCTCGCCCGTGGATTCTAAGAACAAAGAAACTTGCTCCCACGAACGCTTAGGTTGTGGAATGAGCTCCCTGCCAAGTATTCTCTAAGGACTTACAGTATGGGGTTCTTCAAAAAAGAAGTTATAAGATTTTTGAAGGGTCGGCAACGTGCGAGTGATACCCCTGGTGTTTGGCTACGGCGACCGCTTACCATCGGGCGAACCGCAAGTTTATTTTCCACCTTAGTGGTTTAAAAAAAACTCCCGGTTTGCCTTGAGGACAGTAAAATTTACAAAGCAAAAGCCCCTGGTACTAATTAAGATCTAAGCACCCGCTTTACCTGCACGTAATAACACTGTTTACAAGTAAGTGCGATAAAAAAAAGATTTACGGTTGATATTTTTAGTATTAGAAATTTTTACGGGGTTTGTTGGTACCATGATTAATGAGATGATTTGCGTAGGAACTCTCGATAGCAATAGAAAGTGGGCTTTGGTTTGTAAGTTTGGCTACTGCCAGCTGGGTCTGTTGAATTAGCACAAAATATAAATAGCCTATTCTGCAGTTGTCATCCTAAACCCAAACAATAACCTAAAATTAGGGATTTGTAGATATAAAACCAGCATAACAATATGTGATGTCATTTCGACGCCTTTCAATTGAAAACCTTCATAGAACCGTCCTACGGCTTATTAGTTTAGGTAAATATTTACTTCTCTATAAAAACTTAATCGATAGAATAGCCCTATATAGCCCTTAATACTGAAATGAAATAAAAAAAATATTGTTTTATAAATAATAATATAAATAAATAAATTTAAAATCGAAAATTTATACTGTAATACTAGTTAGGTTAGGGTTCTTTTTTTTCCCGAGCGGAACGAGGGCCGCACACAGAGGGGGTGTGTTTAAAACATAGCAGTAAATATAAGGATAGAATTAAAAAACAAAACCAAAACTTAAAAAAGCTCATACAAAAACTATTTTCGCCGATTTCTGCATCCATTTAGGTACAAGGGGATGCTTCTTAATCGATTAAACCCGTTCTTACGCAAATTTGACGGGTTGCCAAAAAGTAAAAAATTACCTTAGTTTATAACACATGCATAGCGCCGCATGTCGCAGTGATGGCGGTGCTTGTACCATGGAACTATTAAGTATCGGATCAGCGGCATGCTATCAATGTTATTGAGGTACAGTATGTAAAATACTCTTACAAAAACGCTTGTCAATACAATCAAGCAGTTTATTATTGATAGCTCTCGATAGCTAATACAGTTCAGTGTATTAGGTTTTAATAATTCTTCTAACGTACTACCTAATATCGTTCTTAATGCAAAAATAAACTTTTCTTGAAAAAAAAACAACGTTATAACTATTTTGCTCGAAGGACTCACTTTCACATTTGACAGCTGTCAAAAAGTAGTGCAAAATACCCACCTCTCGACATGGGTTTTTGGTTACAACATTTCGTTTCGTAGCAAAACCGCTCAGACTAAACGTCAACATTAGATTTTGCTACCAAAAGCATGAACCGTAAACCGCTAACAATTTCTGCTAAAAAGGAGTCAGATGGAACGCCCTAATAAAGAGTGATCGAAGCATAATAATTAATTATTTTAAGTTTTTATTTATTTATTAAGTAGATAATTATTTATGAGAGTGCGCTGCACCAGCGCTCCTTAGGACGAGCCGCCGTCTCTGTCTTACAGCATCTAAGTATAGTAGGTATTTAAGATAATATGATTCGCGGCACCACGCAGCGTGCTTCAAACAAACGTATTACTTACCTATCTTGGACACTTGCTAATCAAACACCACGCAATTTTTATGAAATTTTTTAGAAATAAATAAATAGATCTGCAGTGTGCCACTTTTCTGAATTTGCACGCGCGTGGACCCGCCCTAAATTCCGTTATCAGTGAAGGATTTCAATTCTGAGTTATGGAAAAAAACCCAACTCACACTTGACGTTTTCAAGTATCCTATGTCCTTTCTCGGGACTCAAACTATCTCCATGCCAAATTTCGTATTAATCGGTACAGCGGTTTATGCGTGAAGAGGCAACAGACAGGTATTCAAGTGCACTTGCCCACAGATTGAGCAGTATTTCATTTGGGGCTGGTCTTGGGTTAATATACCTAGGTATGTATACTAAATTTCAGCGCCGTTATCTTAATAGTCTCTGATTAAAGTGACACCAACAAATTGATGGACGGACAGACATGGCGAAATTATGTGCTTAAATTTTTATAAATTGCGCATCGCGATGTCAACTTTAAACAACCTTAAAAAGTAGGAGGTTCTCGCCGCGTGTGTTTTATTTTATGGTTGGTGTACGGTACGTAAGACTAAATTCATCATTCCAATTCTAGAACACACCTCTTTAGAAATTATGTTTATTACTTATTCCTTAGATAGCCCATTTATTAAGAAAGGTTATAGGCTACACAACTACATGCTATGCTACTAAGGAGCAGAGAATTAAATAAATGCAGGTGAAACCGCTGAGAATAACTAGTTTAAATGTGAAATCACTTTTAGTTTTCGCCGCAGATTTATTTTATTAGTGCATCACACTTTTTCGTGACACACTCATAAATATCAATATTCGCTTTTATTATATTTTTAAATGACACATAAAATAAAATATTATTTGGAGAAAAAAAGGTAAAGTATCAGTCAGAGTATAAAGGTTCGTGCATTAAAAAACTGTAAAATATAAAGATTTACTTAATTTTAACTTTTCCTTTTGAAATACAATTGTAAATTAAATTTTTAATACATACATGTTATTACAAACAACTAAATAGGTTCATGCGGATAAGATATGTTTGTATTTGAGCAAACCAAGATGATGGGTTATTCTCAATCGAAGGAAAAAATAGAAAAACATTATAATCTGTCAGTATTTTGTTTCAATTGACAAACCTCTTCCATGGTTCGTCACTTCTTGCTATTCTCTGCCTTCCCTACCTAGCCAGGACCAGTAACCCTTTTAAGGTTATCATATTAAGAAACTTTTTCTCCAAGATATTTTGCGAGATTTATTTATTTAGAAAATCAATAGCCATAGAAAAATAAGCTTCAATGACATATATCAACGCACAGCCCAAACTGTTGGGTCTAGAAACTTGAAATTTGGTATGTGGTTTCCTTCTGTGACGTGAGACTCCACTAAGAAAGAATTTTGCAATATTCATCTTGTACCTAAGGGGGTAAAATGATTGAGACTGAAGATTGACGTGATTGAAATGGTTAAACCCATTTTTGGAAAATCATTCGTACGACTCTATATTTTTGTGGCTAGAGAGTTGAAACTTTGCACGGAGGTTTCTATTATAACGTAGGCAAACACTAAGGATTTTGCAAAATTCTTTCCGTAAGGGGATAAACTGCGATTTGTAAGTTTGTATGAAAATCCAACATGCATTAAACTTGGTATTTGGCATTTAGGTTGAAAATTAAGATTGTCGTAAATTTATCCCCTAAAGAGTGAAATTGGAAATGAAAGTTTGTTTAAGAATTTTGCAGGTAAAAGCATAAATTGTTAAAAGTATCCGTTTTTTGTCAAAAGTCCACGCGGAAGAAGTCGTAGGCAGTAACGAGTAGTTTTTTAGAAATTTAGAAAAACGCATCTGTTTGTGAAAAACACTTATTTGTGCGTCATTTATCTTTGAGATCCACAGAGGTGTACGGTTCCTGAACCCTTAGAAACTCATAAACCAAGAAGGTCTACCCCTACATTATAATATGCTCCATAGTCATCATCACTAGCTGATGAGAGTGTTAAGTGGTAAAATAAAAGACTAAGGACAGAATAATATTTACTCTATGAAGTAAAGGAACTAACTTAGGATTGAGAAAAATGAAAACGCCCAACTCCGCCTTCGTGACCTAGTTTAACAATGGCATTCGATAAACTCCCCTGGACGAAATTGAGGAGTAGTTGCCCGGTTGGAATGCTCTGGTCCCATTTCGTGAAACATACAAAATACCTTAAAATCATCACATAATGACCCTTCATATAGCTTTTTTTTTCTCCAATTGAACTAGCGGATATAGTGAAACGAACAAAAAAAAATTAAAATTAATAAAGCTAAGACACGGGGCAAGATACAGGGACAACTGCGCCTCGCGCTTATTATACCTAGTCACAATCTTAAAAATCAAATGTTTTGTATTTCCCACTCCTTATTTTTTCTTCCAAATCACAACCAAATTGTATAGAAATTACTTATCCTGAAGCATAATGAATTATTCTATGTCTGTATGTTTTGTTTTCTTAAAATTCAGTATACATATTTGTACAGAGCACGTCTGAAAATGTCATAAAAAGCAAAGTATACAGGTATAGTGACTGTGTATCTATCATATCTAAATATGAAAAAAATATAGATTTAATGCCAATAATCTAGGGAGGATACATGGTAAGTACAGATCTATAGGGAAAAGCAGCCTAATATTTCCTCTTAAGGCGTAGTGACTACCTTACTAGCGCCGCCAAGAGGCTTTCTTCATTTTCTGTTTGTACAAAACACATTTCGAAAATATTACAAACAAATTATTTAGAACTGCGAACATAGACAAAAACGTAGACAAAGTTCCTCAGGTGTGATTGACCTTGGCGATTTTGATATTACATTTAATTGAAACTGTGCAAACTATACATAGGTCATAAGACATGGAAGTGACCTTCAGCTTTGGGATGTCCAAAAAAATCTAGCTTAAGGCAGTGGCATACCCTAGCAAAAGCGTGCCGTTCCGACCAGTGTATCGAGACAAATTACACTATTGAAGCATACAAAGACACACAATTTCACGTACGATAGGCGCTAACACGTGACCGCACGTTAAAAATCTCAATTTTCTCGGTTTTTTGTCGGTATAGAATTCAAATATTTATTTAGAACCATAAATTCAGCAAATTTACTTGGTCATCTTAATATTTACGATATGAAATAAAAATCAAGAGAATATCACTCTTAGTTTTCCTCACAGTTTGAATTAAAGCCCGAAAATAGAGTGTCAGAATGATTTTTTTTCTGTTTCGATAGCCAAATTATTTTAATATTAGCAAATCCACTTCATTGAGATTTAAACTATAACATATATATTTTTTTTACGTCAAAAAGTGTACTCAGGACTGTCATAAAATTATTCAAATTCTTGCAAACTTAACTCGTTTGCGTATAAATTAAGTATCAAGCACGTCCCAATAAACGAGGTCTTTCAAGTTAGCACACCATTTTTAGCCAAATGCAAAATAAAGTATACCCAAATTTGCCGTATTTTACCCGATATTTACCCGTTATATTAAAAACATTGCCCTTGAACTATTTAAAAAAAAGGGTGGTCGGCTAACTTCATTTGAAGCAAAATGTTACTTGCAAGAGTGATACGGACCTGCAATATGGCACAGAATTTGCCGTTTTTATCCGTTGTTAAGCTGTCATAACAGAATAATTTCCACTGCTTCCTTTTTTTAAAAAAGGGTGGTCGAAGTTAGCCGGACACCTATGCAAAAAAGCTGCCATAACCAAAAAATTGCTTGAGAGCCATACTTATCTCGTACAAACTGATGTCCGGGTTTTTTTTAGTATAGTGGCAGGTCAGTCTAGCTCTAGAATCTTTAGCTGGACTGCCAACTGTTTTGGATATCGACGTGTATAACTGTCCGTAGAATTCCTCGATGTCCTCCAAGATTTGGATTTAGACAAAACTATGCCGTCGCCCTCGGTCTTAAGCCTTGCCAGCCGACTTCGCCCAATCTCTTGCAAACACTTTGGAACGTTTGTTACGTTCTACCGGTTCGACCACAGCTACTGGCGGCGCAAATTGCCGGTCGTATTGCGGCGCGACAAGCGGTAAGGGGCGAAAACAAACAAAACATTTATCATAGATTTCGTTCTTGTGAAACAGACGTTATCATACGATTACCGAATATAAACAACGTCTTTGTGTACTTTGATGGATGTTTTCCGAAGTTTATGTTCCTAATAAAATTAGATTATGATTTAATCAAGAAAAAATGTAGACTAACGGAAAATAAACATAAAAAATGAAAAGATCAGAGTTTGAATAACGATTTGACGTATTATTGCTGTTAATTTAATGAGATTTAAAAATAGATGTTGGCAACACTGGTCACGTGCTTAATTAATCCGCTATAAAAAAGAATACCCCTGCTATATCGGAAATTCATTTAGGAGCGAAGAAAACATATGAAACAAATAAATAATACGGAATCCCTTTTATTAAAAAAATTAACAGTTCGTGAACCGATGTCTCGATTTGAAACATAATTATAGTGAAAGTTACTTTAGCAGCAACGTTAATAGTATATAAATAAATTTGATAAATAAATATGATATTTAGTGCAGTAACCATGTCAGACGAGATGTATGAATCATAAAATAACTGAACGATCTAAATCTTGGCGGATTCTTTACTCACACTGTTCTAAAATAGATTTAATCGAGTCAGGACTTTGGCTGAAATAGTCGTGTGAAAATCATAATTTAGCTTAGTCTTCAGCGTGTGCTTAAATTTCATAAACACTGGGAACTTTTAACCTAAAATTACTTTTTACGATATAAAATTTGAAAAAAGAAGAAAAGTGTTTTTAAAATCATATAGACTCTTTGAGTATAAACTTGACTTTATGGAAGAGGTTTACATAAATCGAACCGCATTCGTCACTTCACGCGTACAGCGATTAGATAGTGGCTCTGTTCTGTTTGTCATATTTATTTTGCCGACAGTCGCAGCATGGTAACCGTGCACACGCCGGCGTGTACGTGGAATGTGTTTTATTACAAAAAATATAAAAAGAAATGAGGGTCAATTCTTTTACCAAAACCTTTTTCTATTTTTTAACAGTTACTGTTATATTTTTATTGTATATGTCAGTGAAGGATATTCGAAATACGCAAGATTCGTTGTCAAATAGTGTAAAGATGTTGAAAGTTGAAGAGAAGTTGGAAGAAATTCAACATGAGACTGTGAAAGAAATTGAATTAGAAAAGTCGAAAAAAATTCAACAAGAGAAGTTGAAAGAAATAGAAAAAGAAATGGTGAAAGGAGATAAAAGTGTTCGTAAAAGTGACGTAGTGAAAAAGAGTAAAAGTGAAATGAAATATATATTGCAATGGACGTCACCGAGAAATGTTCCGTTTGTTTACATGGGCGTTGGGCGTCAGGGATTCATAGATAGGAGCTGCCCCTACACAAACTGTTATGTTACTGGTGATAGAAATTATCTTGGTGACTACACAAAATTTGATGTCATCGCTTTTTGTGGTCCTCAAGTTGTCCATATGGGTAAAAGTGAGCTTCCAACAAGAAGGTCGCCTCATCAGAAATACGCATTCGCAAGCATAGAATCCCCTGATTATTATCCTGTGTGCTCCCATAATTTAGATGAATACTTTAACTGGACATGGACATACAAGCTCGATTCAGAAGTGCAGTGGGGATACATGGCAATAAGAGATGCTCAAGGTAATGTTATAGGACCAAAAACAAATATGAATTGGTTAAAATTGGACGAAATGGACCTTGTTAGTGATGAACTTAAGGAGCAATTAAAGTCTAAGAAAAAAGCAGCTGCTTGGTTTGTGTCTAATTGCTATTCAAGAAGTAACCGCGAACAATTTGTGAGAGATCTCCAGACTGAACTGAAGAAATATAAGTTAGGTGTTGATGTATATGGATCATGTGGACCGTTTAAATGTCCTCGAGGAGAACATGAAGATGAGTGTTACAAGCTGATAGAAACGGATTACTATTTTTATTTGTCTTTTGAAAATTCCTTTGCAGAATATTATGTGACTGAAAAATTACTGAATGCTGTGAAACACAATGCTATTCCCGTAGTCTACGGTGCTGCTAATTATACACGGTATGTGAAATAAATAATCATTGTAGGTATCAAGTATTGCTAAGTAATCTTATCTGAGGTGACAGGTCGGAAGTATATCTATACTTATATCACAGTATAATCAATATATATAAATCTACTGTACGTGTGTATGTCACTGTACTCCTCCTAAACGGCTGGACCGATATGAATGATTTTTTTTGTATGCGTTTGGGTGGCGCCCTGTATGGCTTAGATTCACAAATCGGCCTGGCCGATGGCAGTCGGTTTTATGCAGGACAACGTCTGCCCGGTCAGCTACGACATATAAAGAGAGAGACAAAGAGAGTATAGTTAGTTAGTTTCTACGTGGAATTTGGGGCTATCTCCGAAACCACTGCTATTAGATAATGTCTCATTATTTTTTAAAAATGGTTAACTATTCCATGTGGACCTGGGCTATATATTATGCATACTAGGGAGAGGAACTGTAGTAAAATAACGTTCGCCGGCTCATCACGAATGAGAAAATGAGACAATAGATAAAAAAATCGGCCAAGGGTGCCGTACCATTATCTCTAAAAACGTCAAAAAAATCACGTTTATCGCATGGGGGGCTCCCCTTAAATATTTGTTTTATTCCGTATTTTAGTATTGTTTGTTATAGCGGTAAAGGAAGGCTGTGAAAATTTCATCTGTCTTACTATCACGGTACATGAGATACAGCCTGGTGACAGACGGACGGACAGCGAAATCTTAGTAATAGGGTTCCGCTAATTACCCTTTGGTTACGGACCCTAAAAACCGACTGGTGAAAAAACTTTGACAAAAACAACAACCGACTTCAAACTGTAATGTAGCTCAGATTTTTTAAAAATTATTATTTTTACTTTTTTTAGTGCATATTTTTAAAGTCGGTTGTTGTTTTGTTAAAAAGTTTTTATTTTTTAATGTTAAGCCAAATATTGGCTTAAACTAATGCCCAGATCGCTTCAAGTGTGCCTATAATAAAAAAACCCTTGAAAGAGCCGAAGAAACGGCTTTATGCCCTCGATTTTCCTGTGATCCTATGATCAGATCCTGACTTGGTGACAATGGGACCACCTTAGGAGCATCATCCAATAAATAAATAATTTTTGAAATCGGACCACAATTGACGGAGAAATCGGTGAACAAACATAAAAATAATACAGTTGAACATATAACCTCCTCCATTTTTGAAGTCGGTTAAAAAGTCCTGCCCGCGTTCTGGTAACTTTGTCAGTAGGTACTAACCAAACGATTTTTTAATGAAGTCTTTTTGCTGCCATGTTTGTTAATTACTTACCTAAATAAATAGGTTTTAATAATTAAACAATAATTTTGAGCCGCAGTTCCTTAAAATATTTCCTTTAGGGGGCATGGTGTGTTTTTTATTTAAATTTAATTTTTTTTTGAATTTTTAAATACACTTAAATAACACCAGTAAACAGAAGCAGCAGGGTACAGTACAGTTCACATAAAGTCTCATAAAGATCTGAAGTTTAAGGAACCATCTCACATTGCAATATTCAAAAATTCAATAAAAATTCCAAATTTTAATATTTTCCAAATTGATTTCAGGGGGTTAAAAATAAGGATATAAACTATTATTTAAGGTATATATTAGAGAAAAATACTGAGCCGTCTTCTACCTGGAGGGGCCCAAACTAGGTATATATTGAAAATACTTTTTGGATTTAAAGAAACAAAGTAGCCCAAAGGTAATAGTGTGGTATATTTTTAGAACCGGCTCATTTTTCATTTGCTATAAAAGTAGTCAGATGGAACGCCCTAATAAAGAGTGATCGAAGCATAATAATTAATTATTTTAAGTTTTTATTTATTTATTAAGTAGATAATTATTTATGAGAGTGCGCTGCACAAGCGCTCCTTAGGACGAGCCGCCGTATCTATCTTACAGCATCTAAGTATAGTAGGTATTTAAGAGAATATGATTCGCGGCGCCACGCAGCGTGCTTCAAACAAACGTATTACTTACCTATCTTGGACACTTGCTAATCAAACACCACGCAATTTTTATGACATTTTTTAAAAATTAATAAATAGATCTGCAGTGTGCCTTTTTTCTGAATTTGCACGCGCGTGCACCCGCCCTTAATTCCGTTAACAGTGAAGGATTTCAACGGAAACTTCTGAGTTATGGAAAAAAACCCAACTCTCGGGACTCAAACTATCTCCATGCCAAATTTCGTATTAATCGGTACAGCGGTTAGTGCACTTGCCCACAGATTGAGCAGTATTTCATTTGGGGCTGGTCTTGGGTTAATATACCTAGGTATGTATACTAAATTTCAGCGCCGTTATCTTAATAGTCTCTGATTAAAGTGATACCAACAAATTGATGGACGGACAGACATGGCGAAATTATGTGCTTAAATTTTTATAAATTGCGCATCGCGATGTCAACTTTAAACAACCTTAAAGAAGGAGGTTCTCGCCGCGTGTGTTGTATTTTATGGTTGGTGTACGGTACGTAAGACTAAATTCATCATTCCAATTCTAGAACACACCTCTTTAGAAATTATGTTTATTACTTATTTCTTAGATAGCCCATTTATTAAGAAAGGTTATAGGCTACACAACTTCATGCTATGCTACTAAGGAGCAGAGAATTAAATAAATGCAGGTGAAACCGCTGAGAATAACTAGTTTAAATGTGAAATCACTTTTAGTTTTCGCCGCAGATTTATTTTATTAGTGCATCACACTTTTTCGTGACACACTCATGAATATCAATATTCGCTTTTATTATATTTTTTAAATGACTCATAAAATAAAATATTATTTGGAGAAAAAAAGGTAAAGTATCAGTCAGAGTATAAAGGTTCGTGCATTAAAAAACTGTAGAATATAAAGATTTACTTAATTTTAACTTTTCCTTTTGAAATACAATTGTAAATTAAATTTTTAATACATACATGTTATTACAAACAACTAAATAGGTTCATGCAGATAAGATATGTTTGTATTTGAGCAAACCAAGATGATGGGTTATTCTCAATCGAAGGAAAAAATAGAAAAACATTATAATCTGTCAGTATTTTTTTTCAATTGCTAGACAAACCTCTTCCATGGTTCGTCACTTCTTGCTATTCTCTGCCTTCCCTACCTAGCCAGGACCAGTAACTCTTTTAAGGTTATCATATTAAGAAACTTTTCTCCAAGATATTTATTTATTTAGAAAATCAATAGCCATAGAAAAATAAGCTTCAATGACATATATCAACGCACAGCCCAAACTGTTGGGTCTAGAAACTTGAAATTTGGTATGTGGTTTCCTTCTGTGACGTGAGACTCCACTAAGAAAGAATTTTGCAATATTCATCTTGTACCTTAGGGGGTAAAATGATTGAGACTTAAGATTGACGTGATTGAAATGGTTAAACCCATTTTTGGAAAATCATTCGATCCGACTCTATATTTTTGTGGCTAGAGAGTTGAAACTTTGCACGGAGGTTTCTATTATAACGTAGGCAAACACTAAGGATTTTGCAAAATTCTTTCCATAAGGGGATAAACTGCGATTTGTAAGTTTGTATGAAAATCCAACATGCATTAAACTTGGTATTTGGCATTTAGGTTGAAAATTAAGATGTCGTAAATTTATCCCCTAAAGAGTGAAATTGGAAATGAAAGTTTGTTTAAAAATTTTGCAGGTAAAAGGATAAATTGTTAAAAGTATCCGTTTTTTGTCAAAAGTCCACGCGGAAGAAGTCGTAGGCACTAACGACTAGTTTTTAAGAAACTTAGAAAAACGCATCTGTTTGTGAAAAACACTTATTTGTGCGTCATTTATCTTTGAGATCTACAGAGGTGTACGGTTCCTGAACCCTTAGAAACTCATAAACCAAGAAGGTCTACCCCTACATTATAATATGCTCCTTAGTCATCATCACTAGCTGATGAGAGTGTTAAGTGGTAAAATAAAAGACTAAGGACAGAATAATATTTACTCTATGAAGTAAAGGAACTAACTTAGGATTGAGAAAAATGAAAACGCCCAACTCCGCCTTCGTGACCTAGTTCAACAATGGCATTCGATTAACTCCCCTGGACGAATTTGAGGAGTGGTTGCCCGGTTGGAATGCTCTGGTCCCATTTCGTGAAACATACAAAATACCTTAAAATCATCACATAATGACCCTTCATATAGCTTTTTTTTTCTCCAATTGAACTAGCGGATATAGTGAAACGAACAAAAAAAAATTAAAATTAATAAAGCTAAGACACGGGGCAAGATACAGGGACAACTGCGCCTCGCGCTTATTATACATAGTCACAATCTTAAAAATCAAATGTTTTGTATTTCCCACTCCTTATTTTTTCTTCCAAATCACAACCAAATTGTATAGAAATTACTTATCCTGAAGCATAATGAATTATTATATGTCTGTATGTTTTGTTTTCTTAAAATTCAGTATACATATTTGTACAGAGCACGTCTGAAAATGTCATAAAAAGCAAAGTATACAGGTATAGTGACTGTGTATCTATCATATCTAAATATGAAAAAAATATAGATTTAATGCCAATAATCTAGGGAGGATACATGGTAAGTACAGATCTATAGGGAAAAGCAGCCTAATATTTCCTCTTAAGGCGTAGTGACTACCTTACTAGCGCCGCCAAGAGGCTTTCTTCATTTTCTGTTTGTACAAAACACATTTCGAAAATATTACAAACAAATTATTTAGAACTGCGAACATAGACAAAAACGTAGACAAAGTTCCTCAGGTGTGATTGACCTTGGCGATTTTGATATTACATTTAATTGAAACTGTGCAAACTATACATAGGTCATAAGACATGGAAGTGACCTTCAGCTTTGGGATATCCAAAAAAATCTAGCTTAAGGCAGTGGCATACCCTAGCAAAAGCGTGCCGTTCCGACCAGTGTATCGAGACAAATTACACTATTGAAGCATACAAAGACACACAATTTCACGTACGATAGGCGCTAACACGTGACCGCACGTTAAAAATCTCAATTTTCTCGGTTTTTTGTCGGTATAGAATTCAAATATTTATTTAGAACCATAAATTCAGCAAATTCACTTGGTCATCTTAATATTTACGATTTGAAATAAAAATCAAGAGAATATCACTGTTAGTTTTCCTCACAATTTGAATTAAATTGAGCTTTAAACTATAACATATATATTTTTTTTACGTCAAAAAGTGTACTCGGGACTGTAATAAAATTATTCAAATTCTTGCAAACTTAACTCGTTTGGGTATAAATTAAGTATCAAGCACGTCCCAATTAACGAGGTCTTTCAAGTTAGCACACCATTTTTAGCCAAATGCAAAAATAAGTATACCCAATTTTGCCGTTTTTTACCCGATATTTATCCGTTATATTAAAAACATTGCCGTTGAACTATTTAAAAAAAAGGGTGGTCGGCTAACTTCACTTGAAGCAAAATTCTACTGCTTCCTTTTTTTAAAAAAAGGGTGGTCGAAGTGAGCCGGACACCTATACAAAATGTTACTTGCACGAGTGATACGGACCTGCAATATGGCTCACAATTTGCCGTTTTTTATCCGTTGTAAAGCTGCCATAACCAAAAAATTGCTTGAGAGCCATACTAATCTCGTGCAAACTGATGTCCGGGTTTTTTTTAGTATAGTGGCAGGTCAGTCTTGCTCTAGAATCTTTACTGGATCTGGACTGCCAACTGTTTTGGATATCGACGTGTATAACTGTCCGTAGAATTCCTCGATGTCCTCCAAGATTTGGATTTGGACAAAACTATGCAGTCGCCCTCGGTCTTAAGCCTTGCCAGCGGACTTCGCCCAATCTCTTGCAAACACTTTGGAACGTTTGTTACGTTCTACCGGTTCGACCACAGCTACTGGCGGCACAAATTGCCGCTCGTATTGCGGCGCGGCAAGCGGTAAGGGGCGAAAACAAACACAACATTTATCATAGATTTCGTTCTTGTGAAACAGACGTTATCATACGATTACCGAATATAAACAACGTCTTTGTGTACTTTGATGGATGTTTTCCGAAGTTTATGTTCCTAATAAAATTAGATTATGATTTAATCAAGAAAAAATGTAGACTAACGGAAAATAAACATAAAAAATGAAAAGATCAGAGTTTGAATAACGATTTGACGTATTATTGCTGTTAATTTAATGAGATTTAAAAATAGATGTTGGCAACACTGGTCGCGTGCTTAATTAATCCGCTATATAAAAGAATACCCCTGCTATATCGGAAATTCATTTAGGAGCGAAGAAAACATATGAAACAAATAAATAATACTGAATCCCTTTTATTAAAAAAATCAACAGTTCATGAACCGATGTGTCGATTTAAAACATAATTATAGTGAAAGTTACTTTAGCAGTAACGTAAATAGTATATAAATAAATTTGATGAATAAATATGATATTTAGTGCAGTAAACATGTAATGAATAAGTCGGACGAGATGTATGAATCATAAAATAACTGAACGATCTAAATCTTGGCGGATTCTTTACTCACACTCTTCTAAAATAGATTTAATCGAGTCAGGACTTTGGCTGAAATAGTCGTGTGAAAATCATAATTTAGCTTAGTCTTCAGCGTGTGCTTAAATTTCATAAACACTGGGAACTTTTAACCTAAAATTACTTTATACGATATAAAATTTGAAAAAAGAAGAAAAGTGTTTTGAAAATCATATAGACTCTTTGAGTATAAACTTGACTTTATGGAAGAGGTTTACATAAATCGAACCGCATTCGTCACTTCACGCGTCCAGCGATTAGATAGTGGCTCTGTTCTGTTTGTCATATTTATTTTGCCGACAGTCGCAGCATGGTAACCGTGCACAAATATAAAAAGAAATGAGGGTCAATTCTTTTACCAAAACCTTTTTCTATTTTTTAACAGTTACTGTTATATTTTTATTGTATATGTCAGTGAAGGATATTCGAAATACGCAAGATTCTTTGTCAAATAGTGTAAAGATGTTGAAAGTTGAAGAGAAGTTGGAAGAAATTCAACATGAGACTGTGAAAGAAATTGAATTAGAAAAGTCGAGAAAAATTCAACAACAAAAGTTGAAAGAAATAGAAAAAGAAATGGTGAAAGAAGATAAAAGTGTTCGTAAAAGTGACGTAGTGAAAAAGAGTAAAATTGAAATGAAATATATATTGCAATGGACGTCGACACCGAGAAATGTTCCGTTTGTTTACATGGGAGTTGGGCGTCAGGGATTCATAGATAGGAACTGCCCCTACACAAACTGTTATGTTACTGGTGATAGAAATTATCTTGGTGACTACACAAAATTTGATGTCATCGCTTTTTGTGGTCCTCAAGTTGTCCATATGGGTAAAAGTGAGCTTCCAACAAGAAGGTCGCCTCATCAGAAATACGCATTCGCAAGCATAGAATCCCCTGATTATTATCCTGTGTGCTCCCATAATTTAGATGAATACTTTAACTGGACATGGACATACAAGCTCGATTCAGAAGTGCAGTGGGGATACATGACAATAAGAGATGCTCAAGGTAATGTTATAGGACCAAAAACAAATATGAATTGGTTAAAATTGGACGAAATGGACCTTGTTAGTGATGAACTTAAGGAGCAATTAAAGTCTAAGAAAAAAGCAGCTGCTTGGTTTGTGTCTAATTGCTATTCAAGAAGTAACCGCGAAAAATTTGTGAGAGATCTTCAGACTGAACTGAAGAAATATAAGTTAGGTGTTGATGTATATGGATCATGTGGACCGTTTAAATGTCCCCGAGGAGAACATGAAGATGAGTGTTACAAGCTGATAGAAACGGATTACTATTTTTATTTGTCTTTTGAGAATTCCTTCGCAGAAGATTATGTGACTGAAAAATTACTGAATGCTGTGAAACACAATGCTATTCCCGTAGTCTACGGTGCTGCTAATTATACACGGTATGTGAAATAGATAATCATTGTAGGTATCAAGTATTGCTAAGTAATCTTATCTGAGGTGACAGGTCGGAAGTATATCTATACTAATATCACAGTATACGTAATACATGCAAATATATAAAGAGAGAGGGAGTATATAGTTAGTTTGTTTCTTCGTGGAATTTGGAGTTATCTCCGGAACCACTGCTATTAGAAAATTTCTTTCATTATTTTAAAAATAAAGGTTAATTATTCTAGGTGGACCTGGGTTATATATAGGGTTGCCATGATTATTTGGAACTGATACGGGACGTTTAAGGTAATATTTCTCGAGATTAGCAATAAGTTAACAAAAATTATATTTTTTACTCACAAAATATTGATACATTAGATAATTATGAGGTCCTGAATCCCAAACTAGTTAAAAAAATCATTTAATTGACGATTCGCGACAGTCGTTTTGCTGCATACCTACGTGAATATTAACAAAAAACTGGACGCAATAGCAATACAGGACAAGATTCTCAAAAATGGTGACAGTCCCGTATATACGGGACGTATGTTTACCCTAGGTATATATAATGTATACAAGGGCAGGGGGTTGTAGCAAAACTACGTTCGCCCGCTCAGCTCGAATGAGATAATGAGAAAAGAGACACAAAAAGCGAGTGGTAGAAAGAAATTGAACAAAAACAGCAACCGACTTCAAAAATATGCACTAAAAAGGTAAAAATAATTCTTTAAAAAAATCTGATCTTCATTACAGTTTGAAGTTGTTTTCTAACAGTTTATAACACACTTTACTTGCACAACACCAATCTGACAATAGGTGGCGTTTTAAGCTACGGTTAAGCTACTTGACAATATATGGCGCTGTTTAAAAAAACCGAGCATGCTCGGTCCTCCAGGTACTACCTATTAAATAAATATCTACATGAAAACATTTGAAAAATCGGTTCGTTAATAGGATACCATACCTTTTTGCATAAGTCTGCTAACAAGCCGATTTTTATATATATTTTCGTATTTAAAAAATGCATAGCTATAAATATCATGTTAAATTGCATTTAAATATTTTTGAGAGTCATTAAGAATTTAAAAAACCAAAAAATGCAAGTCTGACTCACGCACGAAAGGTTCCGTACCATTATCTAAAAAAACGCCAAAAAAGTCACGTTTGTTGTATGGGAGCCCCCCTTAAATGTTTATTTTATTCTGTTTTTTAGTATTCTCTGTTATAGCGGCAACAGAAATACATCATCTGTGAAAATTTTAACTGTCTAACTATCACGGTTCATGAGATACAGCCTGGTGACAGACGGACAGACGGACGGACAGCGAAGTCTTAGTAATAGGGTCCCGTTTAATGTATATAAGTACATATAACAAGGTATCGTAGGTGTTAGATGAATTGTCTGCCGATGGTGAGCGCTGTAATGGTTAATGTAGCCGTAACATACTATTATACAAGCGGTAGAACACACACAAGGAAGCCAAGTCTCTCCTCAGACTTCACATTATGCTTCACTACAAGTTTGAAGTTCGTAGTTTGTATTACTGATTTTACGATATTTGATTTGCTTAACTATTCATTACTTAATCCATTCATTACATAGGAATAAAAACAATAAATTACTTAAATTACACTACCTACATTGGACAACTCGGGCACCCAGGCACAGAGGAGTATTTTCATTTTATTTTTATACCACTCAGGTGGCAAACAAGCACACGGTCCGCCTTATGGTAAGCGGCCACCGTGGCCTATGGACGCTTGTAACACTAGGGGTATCTCTCGCGCGTTGCCGACCCTTCAAAAATCCAAAAACTTCTGTATTGTAGAACACCATACTTCTTAGAGAAAACCTTGGCAGGTAGCTCATTCCACAACCCAAGCGTTCTCTGGTTGGAAGTTGCTCTGAAACCGCACTGTATGCGACCATTTCGGTTCTAGAGTGTGAGAATGAATTCCCTGCCGGTGGCGAGCGGTGCGATGGTAGATGAGAACCGTGGGCATCATTACGAACAATTCCTCAGAACACATCTCATTGCACAAGCAATAGAACACACACAAGGAGGCCAAATCTCTGCTCAGACTATCTTTTAGATACGGCTTGTGAGTTTGGGCTCGTCAACGATTCTCTCAGCCCGTCGTTGAACAGAGTCAAAAGGGCCAAACTGGTATCCGAGTGTATCCGCTTAGATATGGCAGCAATACTTTGCCCCGAAGTGAAGTACTGCTGAGCTCTGTTGAGTACTCCAAGTTTTTTGGATGCCAGCTTCACCTTATCCTCCAAATGATCTCGGAACTGAACCTCGCTAGAAATGTCAACAGAAGTAGCCCCTGACTTACCTTAACGACTGCTCTGTCATATGACAAACAGTCAGGATCAACGATTTTACATGCCCTGCGAAACCCATGCAACTAGTGACCACGCCCGACGTTGCTCAACTTTGCATATTATTTTCTGTAGACGTACCTATTTTACCAAGAACTCTTTTTTGAACACTGCCTTAATATAAGTTAGACAGTCGTATAAGAAAACTGTTACCGTAACTACGTAAATCAACACCCTCTGACTGTGCCTTAATTGACACACACGTTATCATCGAGAGCTCAAATACAATAATGTAGTATCATTTACGTTAATAATTAAGTATCACTTTCGTTAATAATAATGTATAATTTTCGTTAATAATTAGGTATCATTTTATTTAATTACATATTTTTTTCAATGAGAAAAAAAATTCTCATTAGATCCATGATGGATCTAGACAATGGATCTACTGAGAATGATCGAAAACAACAAGAAGTTCCATAGTCTGTACCGCGTATGTGAAACTCGCGGCGGTGATGCGTCCCTCTACGCACTGTGCCTTATACATACATAATAGTCCTTTAAGATAAATAAAGCCCTAAAATACGTACTTCACTGTCCTTTTGCTGTATCAGTCTGGAAAATATTAACATCGTTTTCTACATTCTTAAACTAAAATGTTACTGTATCTGTTTTAAGATATCGCTTAAAAAAATTACGGCCGATCCTCTCGTATTTTTATTTTTTATTCCTAACTCCTTATCAACTAGTAGCGGGAACATAATTTATTTCATGAAATGTTAAGTAACTACAAAGCTAGAAAATTACTGTAATAGTAATTCTTTATCTAATATGATATAATTGTAATTATTTATTTTCCATTTTTTACGCTGAGCTATTCTCCAAAGAGAAATGAGTTGACATTGTCGATTTCGGCTTAATACACATAAAGCAAATGTATATGCGCATTGGGGTCCCTCTTAATATTTCAAACAGACAGTCCGTCAGTCAGAATATCCATTATATTCCTATAGTAGGCACCTGCTTGGATATCCTGGCTCATTATAATAAAACAAGACAAAGTTTCTTAAATTTATTTATATATACGTAAAAGCTACAGTTACAGGTCAGATAAAAAAAAACAGCCAATAGCGTCCCGAACACGTACACGATAGATAAGGTTCCATAGCCACCTACCAATGTCAACCTAACTATTAAAAGCGTACAAAAAGAACAATTAAGGCATTTGCATTTCAAATATTTGAGATACCTAGGACCTTGTTGTATCATTAAGGGCCCTCTTACACCCCACTAGCGCCGTCATTAGATATCCTCAATTTTCTCTTCGTAGAAAACGAATTTCTAAAATCCAAATGTCACAAATATAAAGCTAGTCATAAGCTATTTTTAAAAGGTTTTATATAGTTTCTAAATAATTTTGTGAGATGTAGTTGGAATTTTTGCTAAAAACGGTCACTTTTAGCAAATTTTTTTGCGACATTTGGATTTTAGGAATTCGTTTTCTACGAAGACAAAATTGAGGATATCTAATGGCGGCGCTAGTTAGCTGCTATATGCGCCTTAATATGTATCTATTTACAAAAAATAGTATTTTAGCGCTTAAGGCTCCATATACTGCATAAAAGCGCCGCCACTAGATATTTTTTATTTCTTCTTCGTACAAAGCGTATGTAATTTAAAAAAGTGGTAAAATGAAAAATACTAATTTTTCGTTTACTATTTTTGGAACTTTTTCTATTGTTTGTGAAATATGTACCACAAACAATAAGAAACGTAGAAAAGACAGAAGAAAGAAAACACTTGGGTTCTAAAGACTACAATATAGAGATCTTCAAGAAAGAAGTTATTAGATTTTTAAGGGTCGGTAACGCGCGATTGATGCCCCAGGTGTTGCAAGCGACCATAGGCTGCGGTGACCACTTACTATCAGGCAGACCGCAAGCTTGTTTGCCACCTTAATGGTATAATAAGAAAAAATACGCTATGTATGAAAGAGAAATAAATAATACCTAGTGGCGGCGCTAGTGTGCAGTATACGGGGCCTTAAGGCACAGTACTAACCTAACTAGCGCCGCCAAAAGATATTCTTTATTTCCTCTTTTTACAAAATACATTTCAAAAATGTTGCAAATCAATTATTTTTTAGCTTATAAATAGTAATAAATAATTGAATTGAAACTTTTTCTAAATTTGTTTTATAGAAAGAGAAAATAAAAAATATCTTGGCGGCGCTAGTTAGGTAGGTACTGCGCCTTAACATGGAGTGAGCATTCTGATATATTCTGTGCCCGCGCGCTCTTCCACTGTATTTTATAAGTCTGTGTAGATTAAAAAATACCAAGGCCAAGTGCGGGCCTTTACGTATTTTACAAACAAAAAGAGTTCCGCTTAACGGTCACCCATCCAATTTCTGACCAAGACCGACGTTGCTTAACTTTGAATATCGTTTCCAACAAACAAATGTGCTACTATTTCTCTTAACAGCTAGATGGCGCTGTAACAGTTATTTAAGATGGTAAATGGCTGGGGCCCGTCCTGCCTTTGGCCAGTTTTTATTGTTTATTGTTATATTAGGTCCTTAGATATGAAATTGATGTTTTATATGGAACAAGCAAATCTAAATTTTTTTAGTGCTGTGCTGTATCTATGAACTTTTGCTATTTTATTGGGAGTTCATTGATTCCTTTGCTGAAAAAATTGCGGGAGCGAGAATCAACAAAATCTTTGAAGGTGTTTTGGAATGTCTCATCTGAATTGATTTTTTTTCCAATTAATTATCCAAATTCCAAAAAACCTCGGTTGAAGCAAGGTCCGGGAAGTATAGTGGATGACGAAGACATTCCAATCCTAGCTCCTCTAGTTTCGCCACCGGCTGCTGTGCAGTGTGTGGTCTAGCGTTGTCCTGAAGCAGCAACGGGCTGGAGCGGTTGACAAATCTCGGCTGTTTAACGGCTAGATTTTCCATCATGGTTTCGAATTGTCGGCAAAACAGATCTGCCGTAATCATCTGACCAGATCTTAGGAAGCTTTAGTGGATGACACCAACGCTGGACCACCAGACACTAACCAGTACCTTTTTTGAGTCAACTTTCGCTTGGGGCAGGATTTAGCCGGTTCTCCTGGATTTAACCACTGTGATGAGCGTTTCCCATTATCGTATAGGATCCATTTTTCATCACAAGTAATGATACGATTCAAAATCCCCTCGTTATTGTGACGGTTGAGTAACGTGACGCAGCAGTTCATGCCCATTTTTCAGGCTTTTCCACTTTTCCCATTTGTCTCAAATGATTCAAAATGCTTTTATCACTCACAGCGAAGCCTGCAGCTAACTCTGACGTGGTTTGAGATGGATCTGATTCCACGATTTCTTTCAATTCCTTATTGACAATCAGGGTCTCCGGCGGTCCACGAGGTTTGTTCTGGAGGTCAAAATTTTTTACTGTTAATAAAATTATAATTTACAAATCAGTAGAAAAAACTTGTTAAATGTATAAGGTAGTGTTTTTTTTGTATGAAGTATTTGTTGATATTTTAATCTTCAAAATCATTCTTGTCGCTACTATTCGTCTTCGCTTATAGCATTTTGGCTGACCAAAGGCTCTTCTGGAAGTAAAACACTCACAGTTTCTAAAGGAAATGGCCTTGTCCTCTTGTGGGCCCATGACCTGCAGCTGTTCAGATAGAGATCGGAACTTAATAGAAGCCTGTTTAAGATGTCCTTGTTCCCTCCCTCTCTTTTGTTCTCTTAAAAATTTACTGTCTATAGAGACGGAAATGCTTGTTACGTGCTTCGGCCAATAGCTAATTGCTAACAGAAAGTTCTTATGAACCTTATGAAAGTAGCACCATTAACTAAAATTTTATGTAGCGTAGGTGTCATTGGGCGCCACCCGTATAGCTCAACATTTAACTTTGCAGGTTACTCTGTGAACACTGAAAAATTATCAGAGTCCATTTTGTGGCCGCTTGATACCGTTTCTAAGATAATTTTCAACTTTTTTATGTAGTTTTTGTTTATCCTGGTAATTCTCGGAGCCGCATTTATATTTCCAAAAAACCTTCTTGAGGTATTTCCATCGTTTGTATTACAAACCCTGCCTAAGGGATATCCACTAAGAGACCCGTTTCTTTAAAAACCTTTTGCAAGTGCTCTTTCCACTACTTGACGTTTTTTTTCCTTACGAGATCTTGCTTGTCACTTTTTTATTGGTAATTTGTATGGTAAATGAAAAACTAACTCAAACAGTCTGATTCTCTCGTAAAGAATTAATAGTCCGAACCTCATACTTTCAAGATTTTTTTACTTCTTTCTGCTCGATTTCTTTAAATCTTTAGCTGTTAGACCACAAATATAGCACCTAATCGTAGAGAGTGTATCTGACGCCGTATTAAAAATCTTTGTATCTACCATAGTTGGTAGCAGGGTATGAGTGATATTAGCTATTCCATTTGCAGTTGGCACATCTGTTGCCTGGTTTTCTACATATTGAATCTCCGCTTTTGTAATGTATTTAGTTTCGTGGACATGCCGTATCTGGATTGGTCTACAATAATTCAGAAAAGAAGGTACAGGATTTTGCCATAGAAATTTCTTTTGACGATTACTATAATTGATTTGTAAGCGTAACGGAAAGAGGGAACTTTGAAATATATATGATTCCCTGTCCACCTTCCACAAAAATTTACGAGGCTTCTGGGGAAGTGTGAAGTGGGAATCACCGTTTTTCGAGTACTTTTGTCGCTTTGGTTGGAGTTAAGTAATTTGTTTTATTATTTTCATGTCCAGCAGCACGTTAACTCAGGCCAGCAGCATACTCTTCGGTTGGTACCGGCTGTCTCAAATGATAATTTTTTTTTCTTAAAACGGTTTGTTTTTAAACATGGCAGATATCCATTTTTGTTTGAAATCGATCTTAAAATGACTTAAGACATGTTTTAACATTGACAATTAATTTTCTGGACATTTAGTCATTTTATGTAGCCGTGCCTCCAAAAATAAAAAATTGTCGCCCATTTTCTTGCTTGGTTGCAGAATGTTATTCATACAATATTACAATACAATATTAACATTGTATTTCTGCTGATTTCAATTGTGAGTTCAGATGATTCTAGAAGAAAAGATAAATTATTTAAAACAGGCCGAAATAACAATTATAAAATAGCATTTACCTCAAAATAGTTTCTTTTAAAATGGCAGCAGTTGGAAGTTGGTTTAATTTTACTAGAGTATTAAGGAAACACTACATTTTACCGTTACATAAAAATCATTCCCCGGAAAAACCCGGAAGACGAAAAAAAACTCAAATGTTTATAAGTTTATCAAAAAATAACTATTATTGTGGTTTACAAAAAAAACGATAAAAAAATAAATGACAATGGTGACGTTACCAAATTATAGACAATATTTATGTACATACTTTGCTCATCCTACTTCATAAAGGAAGTCCTATATTATCACTGGAAACAGGCTCACTACACAAGTAAAGTGTGTTACTTTGAAAAACGCCGAGAACAAAGAAGACCGTATCGTACAATGACTTGGTTCCGACTTCCGTGTGAGTTATCGGTTAGTTAGAGGGGCACTACTCAGGTAGGTAATGTGAACGTAAAAATTGAAAAAAAACCGGCCAAGTGCGAGTTGGACTCGCGCACCGAGGGTTCCGTACATAGCACCATTTATCAATCAATCATCATTTATTTGCTAAAATATGTTTTACAAAGATGTTACAAATTTTGAAATAGATCACATATTTTGCTAATATAAGCATGCAAATTTTATTTGATAGAATAAGAAAATCTATTTTAGAATATTCCTATATAAAGATAGCACTTTTAATTACATGCACAAAAAAGATTATTTTACTAAACTACTACTTTATTTTTTAAAAAAGATTATAGTAACATGACACTTATTATTAGCTTTTTTGCTGTGTCAATTTTTATAAAAATACAGTTAGATAATGTTATAAGATAATTCTAAGTCTAGGTATACAATATTATTACAATGTCAAGTTACAAATAAATGTTCGATACAAAATTATTCCATAATTTAAATTAATTATTTATTTATAAGTCACTTATTATAATCCATTTTACATAAAATTTTTTAAAGCATGGTTTACATGATTCCAGCGGATTAATGCCTAATATTGCCCTAATGCATTTTTTTGTGTCAAAAAGGCTTTTTTAATGTTTGTGGAGTTTCCCCAAAGTAGAATACCGTCTCTAAGTATAGAGCCTACGTAGCCATGATATGCTGTTAAAGCGGCGCTTTCACTTACTGTATTGCGAAGTGTTCTAAGCGCATAGACAAATCTATTAATTTTTTTGCATGTTTCGTCTACATGAGCTTTCCAGTTACAGTTATTATCTAATGTTAATCCTAAAAATTTAGTCTCCTTGGTATTTTTTATATTAGTTCCATTGGCGACTGTTTGCAGATTAGGACATTTTCTTCTACAGTGTGCGAATTGAATATATTTTGTTTTTGATAGGTTAACATGCAGGTTATTCAGCCAATGCAGTATTTCATCAATCGTTTGATTTATAGATTTTTCATAAAATTTTGTATTGGTATTGTTTGGAATGAATACAGCTATTTCATCCGCAAATAATACACATTTATTTTTAGTAACTGCTGGTAAATCGTTTATATATAAAAGAAACATCAATGGACCCAATACACTGCCCTGTGGCACACCTAAATTTTCGTGTTTGTAAAATGATTTGTGGTTTATCGTTTCAAGTTTGGTATTTGTTCTTGATATTTCATCTTTCCATCTTTTTTTTTTTGTTTTCTATCTTTTAAAGTCTCATGTCAAAAAATACGACTGTTGTTTCTTTATTTTTGTCTATATTTTCAGTTATACTTTTGAATAACATGAAATTAGCTAAAGTTGTGAATTTTCCCTTTTGAAATCCGTGTTGTTCCGGAATAATAAATTTTTTTTTGACAGAAATGAATTTATTCGGTCATACATTATTTTTTCAAAAATTTTCGAAAATATTGAAATTAATGTTATTGGTCTGTAGTTGTTTATTTCCTCTTTGTCTCCTTTCTTTAAAAGAGGTTTGACAATTGACTCTTTCAGTTTTTCTCGAAATTCACCTTTGTCAAAAGATAGGTTAATGAGGTACGTTAAAACAAATACTATTTGCTTTGCGCATATTTTTAAAGATGTAATTACAATGTAATGTAATTACAAAAGTATGTTTGTAAATTACATTACAAGAGATGTAATTTAAAAACATAAACAGAAATATTTTATGTTTCAGTTGATTAAATGGAAGGTAAATTGCAGTTTACGATTTATGACGTATTAAAAAAAACTAAACTGGATTTAGAATCAGTTTGCAATTCGTGTAAACAAAAATGACCTTGACACGCGTCTTTCGCTTTGTTAGTCTATGCAACATATACATAAATACGTATAATATTTCTCATCGTAAATTTGGAATTTTGTAGATTTTAGGTTTAATCAGTATCGTGATTTGAAAACCAGTTAAAGAATGTGACAATAAAGGTAATTATGTAAGTATTTTAATGATTTATGATTAAATTACCAGAAAAAGTGAACATTAGATAAAGTAAGGTTATGTTTACAAGATTTGCACAGAGATTTTGAGTCAGGTTTACTAACTAGATCTCGTTCAAACCAATTTTCGATGTAAGTATGCATGGTAATGTACATCATATATTTTTTTTAGTTTTATCATTCTCTTATTTTAGAAGTTATAGGTGTGGGGACACACTTTTTACCACTTTGGAAGTGTCTCGCGCGCAAACTATTCAGTTAAGAAAAAAATTATATTAGAAATCTCAATATCATTTTTAAAGACCTACCCACACGTATGGGTTTGATGAAAAAAAATTTTGAGTTTCAGTTCTAAGTATGGGGAACCCCCAAAAATTTATTGTTTTATTTTTCTATTTTTGTGTGAAAATGGTAATGCGGTTCACAGAATACATCTACTTACCAAGTTTCAACAGTATAGTTCTTATACTTAGTTTCGGAAAAATGTGGCTGTGACATACCGACGGACAGACAGACAAACATGACGAATCCACAAGGGTTCCGTTTTTTGCCATTTGGCCACGGAACCCTAAAAAGGCGTATTGCATAAATTGCCTAACGTGCAGTAAAATCGAGGAAAATGTACTTTTTTTCTTTTTTTTCTTTTCTCTGTTTGATAAGTTATAGTAACTTAATGTAGGTCATCATCATCTGGTTAGCCAACTGTTAGTTAACGCAAAAAAAAATGGTGCGACCCGGACGCACAAATTGACTTTCAGCATCACAAAGTGGCTAAGACAACTAGCGCCACCATGTTTTTAATTTCTGGTCAGTACAAAACAAATATAAAAGAGCAAAATTAGACAATAATAAGACCTTACAGACAACCTTTTTTTTAGAACTTATTAATTTGTTTTGCTTTTGTAAGTGATAGCCAACAAGTTTGTTCCACAAACAAAAGTTCAATAAACGCCTATCTGTTGTTCTAAATCTTAATTAATCACTTAATTAAAATTCGATTTGTATTTGTACTGGTAATCAAAAACCTATAATGATGGCGCTCGTTAGGTTATCTTAGTCCGCGTGTTGGTTGTGATCCACCTGGATGAACCATGGGCATTTTTTTGCCTGTAGAATAAGTATTATTTTTGTATATCTTATATTGCCCGTGATCCAACTTATTTTTTTTTAATGTATACACGGACATTTGTAAAAGGTATTTCGCCCGTGGTCCAACTACTTTTTTTATTTTATAACCAAAAAAATCGGCGTTTTCTCGTGGACCAATTAAATTGTCCCATTTATCCTATAAATTTATCCCTTCCATTTATCCCCACGAGGGAGACCTACTTCTTGTGGTCCCACTGCATAATTCTTTTGTTTAAAATCATAAAAAAATGAGCAACCAGTATAATTTTATTTACAAGCTTATACCTCCGAAAATATTAATCGTAGACTAGTAGTTATAGATTTCATCAAAATATTTTTTTTTTTGTCAGCTGTCAAACTGTAATGGGCTATATCTCCGAAAATATGGATCGCCGTCTAGTAGTTTCTTCATAGAAGTTACAGATTTCATCAAAATCTTCTTTTAGGCATGACAGCTGTCAAACTATAAAGGATTATATCGACCGCGCCTGCTCATAGACAACTTACAGGCACAAAATAAGGCACATCGTATCGCAATTTTCGTTCATGTGCAGTAAAACCAAATAATTTAAAAACCACAACTCAAACCCCACTGTACACTGTACGTGACCATTTAGGTTCCAAGGTGTAAGGACAAATTCCCCGTGTAGTGATAGAAAGTTAGCCTTGGGCATTATTTCAAGCAATTCCTTAGAAAACAGCCCATTATATACAAGTGGTATAAAACAGACAGGGAGGCAAACTCTTTCCTCAGACAAGGGTTCGAAACGGCTTGTGAGTTTGGGGATCGGAAACAATTCTCTCAGTTTTTCGTTGAACCGAGTCAATATATTTACATGATATGAATCACTCTTCTCTCCGGTAGACTTGACTTAGTCATTGTGCAATTTTTTAACCATCCTTAACGAGCAATGATTGAATCATTTATTCGGGTGTTATAAATAGAAGAGCAAAAGAAGTAACCCAGTTTTACGTTTCATTAACCAACTTCAAAAAAGGAGGAAGTTCTATGGTCGACGGGTATGTTTTTTTTTGTTTGTTCACCAATTACTACGTCAATTGTGAACCAATTTCAAAAATTCTTTTTTATTCGAAAGAGTACGTTCCTGAGGTGATCCCATATAAGATTTAAAACTTAAACTATTGGAGAAAAAAATAATTGATTGTGTTTATGTTGATGATTGTAAAAAAATTTGTTATAAGTATGGATGTTTTTAGTGTACAAGAAAAAATACAATTTATCACTCAAAAGCTAAAATTAAAAACTTTTTAACAAAAAAAAAAACAACCGTCTTCAAAAAGATGCACTAAAATGGTAACTTTTTGAAGACGGTTTTTTTTTTTGTTAAAAAGTTTTTACGTAACGTAACTTAACCTTCCCTTGACCATTGCGTTAATGTTATGTAACAACACTATGCGTAGGCTAAGGGAAGGTCAACTTTATCGCAATTGTACTATACCTATCTATACTAATATATGAAGCTGAAGAGATTGTTTGTTTGAACGCGCTAATCTCAGGAACTACTGGTCGGATTAAAAAAAATCTCTCAGTGTTGGATAGCCCATTTATCGGGGCGGGCTATAGGCTATATATCATTACGCTTACACAAATAGACGCAGAGCACTAATGAAAAATGTTTCAAAATCGGGGTTTTTTATCCTTTTGAGAGCTTCCGCTGCGTGCGCTGCGTAAACGGTTAGAGTTTGGCAAAAATGACAGAATTGTTCCCCTATAAAAGTTCTGAAAAAAAGTCCGCGACAGCATATGTCTATATCTATTAAGGTTGGCTCACTATAACCTTTTTTATGCTAACCATATTTGTTCTAAAATAATGCATTATTTGTGAAGGTGTATTTATAAACATGATATTTATCTTTATCCAAATAAATACGTTATTCATCACAAGCATTTAATTTAGAAAAAAATCGCCCTGTTCATCATTCGATTTCAATGAATATCTTAGGGGATATCGCAGTTTTATTTGAAGCAGTATTTGAATACCGTCTAGTCCAAAATCATAAAATGAGGCCAACCAGCTGCGCAGAGAGGCAGACATGCCAGAGCAACTTCACTTTCCCGAATTTTTCACCATTGATGAATAAAAAACATCCGTTGGTTAAGTATCCACAGGGAATAAGCTAGAAGCACATAACTGAAATTACTTTAAAATAATACGACTTACTACAGTCAAATAGTTTTCGAAATAAAGCTGACCAAGTTAACAGTTACGGTCTTATACAACTGAGATGCTCATAACTGTTTTTTTAATTTACGTTTTTTTTATCTAAGTGCAAAACTGGTATTTTATGTTGATTTATACGTGTGGTAGATACTGGGTAGTTAAAAGTCCAACAAAACTAGTATGGCGACCGCAATCTGTCATTCAATGCCATGGACATGGTTTTGTAAAGCAACCGGTCAAGTAAGAGTTGTATACGCGCTCCGATGGTTTCGTACTTTTAGGGATTGTTTACGTCATAGCTTACAAACAATATTATTGATCGATTAGTTTAGTATCTGATGCTTAACACAGTATATTGTAACATCCTGTAAGTACGGACACAGTATTTGGTACATCATGTAAGTACGGACAAAGGCTATATTTATTTTGTTGTGATTATAAAAACTTATTTTTAGTTCAAACCAGTTAACCAGTTGTGTATAAAAAAATACAAGTTGAGACTGTAACATAACCACAGCATTTCTGGGGGTTTGTATTTTAACAGAAATTGATGTTTTTTCCTCAAAATCGATTTTGATAGAAATCTTAACTTGGAATTTTTTAACGACCGCAAAGAAAAAAAGCTTAATAAAAACTTATAAATAAAACCAGTCTCCAGACTTGATCTCCTTGAAGGCTAATAAAACACACATTGCTTGTAAACCTAATAATATTTGTCTGCTAGCTTCAAGATCATTTGACGGAGTTTGCAAAAATAAAATGTAAACAAACTAGAGGCCAAATAATAAAGTTACGTTTCCACTAAGCATGTAGTTGCATAGAAGTATTGAATGTTTGATCTCTTGCATAAAACGTATTGCTTGAATTTATCAACTTGCGGATGTTACAATGTTATAAAGAATCTAGTTTTTATTGGATATGTGGTCTAAAGTGGGGAGTCCAAATCTGAAAGTAGGTTTACTACGGGCAATTAAGCAATTCTTGCGCCTTGCTGATCCTTTAAGAATGTTATCACTCCCTTCTTAAAGAACCTTAACTGTAGTCCCTAAAGAAAACATGGCATTTTGTATTATATTTCTTTTTTTTATAATATTGTGTGACATCATGGCATAGTTAAAGAAAAACCAGCAGATTCTCCTCGTCAATAATCACGTATAATAGTACAAAAAACCGGCCAAGTGCGAGTCAAACAAGGTTAGATTCCGTACCACCACAGAATACCCGACTCGCAGTTGACCAGTTTTCATTATTTTTTTGTTTTACTTTACATCTTACAATAGAATAATTTTGAGTTTGAAGTTTGTATGCAGGTATTACCGTTTTCAGATAGAACAAAGGTAACAAAATCATGTTGCTTGTATGGAGATTGGAGATCTCTTTCCAATTTTCACTTTTGTACTAACTAATTACACATATTATGTTGAATTTCAGGCATCTATCCACTAAAACTAAAACTACTTCGGTCTAAAAGATAGAGCCTATAAAATTTCGGACGTACGAACAGACAGACAGAGAATATAGGCTTAATAATAGGACTCCGTTGGCACCCTTTGAGAACGGAACTTTCAAAATTACCAATATTAGTGAGAAAATTTAAAATTATTTAGACTGATAGTTATAAAGTTACAGGTAAAATAAAATTAGTTTTCTTCAGCAGTCTTAAAGAGAAAAAGTTATAATTGAAAAAGATGCATAAAAAATATAGTTAAAATTCCATTTTATTGAACTGAATATTTACGATTATGCTAATTGAATAGCGTCCACTTTTCGCCATAAAGGACAATATCCTAAATAAGACTCAGGCACTTGTTTTCACACATGTACAGCATAAGGCACTTGTATCCATTTGATAATTTACAGTATAAAACACTTGTATCTATTTAATAATTTACAATAAAAGGTACTTGTATCCATTTGATAATTTACAGTATAGAATCCTCGGTGCGCTAGTTGGACACGCAAATTGACAACACAACTAAAACAACGGACCTTGTATATAATATCTATGTTATTGACGCACAAGTCTTTTACTACATTAAAAATCCTTTGTTTTCATTTTAAATTGCGATATTTTTATAATGTATTCCAACCTTGCCACAGTATAGTTAAACCTTGTCTAAATTGTAAACTCGAAAACAACAAAACAGTTGGAAAAACAAATTTGCTACACAAATTATCACTATGACTAACTGTGTATTATCATCATACAAATGGTGTATGGGAATACCTTGAACCATATTGGAATAAGAGAGGGTATAAGATCGACTATCACTCACCACATAACAATCGAAAACAACCAAGTAAATGCGAGTCGGACTCCAAAGCTTTTATAAATAAGTATAACTTAAAAACTGTCAACTTCAGAAACTTTATTGTATGTTTTCTGTAAAATATGGAAAACTGTCTATGAGGCTGAATTATATCTGATATTTACTTCGGAGTTATCCTCTTAACTAGTGCGGAGAGTAGTTAATTTTTGTATCTATATTTTTAGCCATAAGTAAGTCAAAATTATGCCACATAAAATTGCAAAAAAATAGTTTAGATAGCTGCGGGCAAGCAAGTTCTATAACTGATCCTTTTAAAGCTTAAAGCATATGTTGGTAGTCGCTGATAAAAACTACTGTGGCATATAGACAAACAGACTCCAAAGCAACCAATGACACACCATTAATGTTTCGTTTAACCCGTTTTAGTATACTTCCCATAAGTAAGACCACATGACAAAATGTTTATTATGTTGTTGTTATGTTCACATAAACGGAGCGATGCGACCTTTCACACAAATGTTAGGGTTATATAATAAGTAACTACATACAGATAAAAATCAAAATTCTCATACAAACTATTTCTTATACTCACTATGTGTATGTAGCGTATATATTATTGCGCATTTGACTCTTGCATCCTAGTTGCTTTTGTGGCCGGGTGCTGTGCAGAGAGTGTGGGTTCGATACCCGCACTGGACAAACATTTATGTAATATACATTTGTGTTTGCCTTGAGTCTGGGTGTAATTTTGTATCATAAGTATTTACAAAAAAAGTAATATATAATTATGTATTTTTATCCGTTACCTGGTATCCATAACACAACAACACGCTTTGCTTACTTTAGGCCAGATGACGCTGTGTGTAACTCCAAAAATATTTATCTATTTATTATATCGTTGTCGTATCGTGTATAAAGTAGGTAGGTATAACAGAGTATTTACTTTGTTTATTTCTTGCAAACAAGATAGCATGTGGAAATAGTAAATTCACATTAGGTATAATACTATGGGAGACTGGGAGCTAATTTAAGTTGATAAACATCCTTATGAAGTTTTTTTTTAGGTATGGGTTTTATAAGCACTCAAAGTTTTTCAGCGTTTATTATGCGCTTCCTTCCTCTGGCATTTTTCCTTGTTATTTAATTATGAACAAAAGGCCTTATTACTTTATAATAATTTATTATGCGACATGTATATACATATATATATGTTTCAAATTGCGATAATGAATTTAAATAGAAGTTTTCTATTTAAAATATATAACAGATATTTGCTGCTGTAAAGACTTGAAAAATGAAAATTCATCCATTGCTACTTATTAATCTATAGTTTTCTGGGCAAAATCGTTTACTAAACAAGCATTGTAGATATTATAGACGGATTAAAACCGTTCTAGAGCCAAATGACATTTACGTGACGCGATAGGTTACATAAATGACCCCTAAAACATTGCCCATTTGCTATACGCCTTTTACTTTGAATACATATTCTACCCAATGTAAAGCAGCAATGTTTTTTATTGAATTTAATTAGTGGGCAGGAGTCAGGTTTTGTGTTGTCTCTTTCACTCGGGTTTTTGAACTCGACCTTGAATTTGAGAATTAAAACGTTAGACGGAAAAAACCGACTAAACAGATGTTGCCTATAATTTTTGACTAACGTATTTATCAAACTCTATCATCAAGATTTTCTTTCGTCATTATGTTGGTAGTTCTGATTTTCTATATGGGGAGTATGTCCGTGTGTGCCTTTACAGAGACCTCTAAAGTAGGAGTTGAGTAGGTAGTAGTTGATAAAGTGAGTATGGAAAATATGAGAAACGAAATCTGTTGACTAATCCGTATACCTACCCTCAGCAACCCAAAAATCCAAAACCCCGGATTTCAAACTATATCCATGCCATATTTGCTCGTGGACCCACCCGCCCAAAATTCGGTTATCGGTGTAGGATATCAACGGCAACTCCTCAATTATAGAAAAAAACTGAATCAGACATGACGTTTTCAAGTAGGTAGCCTATTTCCCTCCCCGAGACAGACTATCTTCATGCCAAATTACATCTCAATCCGTACAGCAGTTTAAGCGTGAAGAGGTAACAGACTGGGTTACTTTCGCATTTAAAATATTTAGTTACTTTTGCCAGTGGCTCCGCCTATCCTAAATATAGCTATCGGCGTGGGATTCTCACGGCAACTCTTTGATATAAATCATATACTAAAAAGTATGTTTTGTTCAATTGTCCTCCGTTGCGGCAGGATTGAGTACCAAACGTTATAGTTATTCCCGCGGGAACTTTTCAACTTTCGAGAGAAAAAGTATCCTTATTCCTATTCCAGGCCTAACCTTTATGTGTGCTAAGTTTCATCCCGATCCGTTCTGTGGTTGAAGCGTGATTGAGTAACAAACAACCAAACATCCAAATTTCACATTTATAATAGGTAATTAATTAAATTTGACAGTGACTCTACCCGCCCTAAATTTGGTTATCGGCGTAGGATTCTAACGTCAACTTCTCTTTTTTTATACTAGTAACTAGCTGACCCGGCGAACTTTTTAAAAACTCGTTTCTTTTTTAAAAACAACTGCCGCACCAACCTATTGTGAAAGGGTTGTACTACTAATTCAGAAACCTTCCCCCTGCGTGTGCATAACAACCAAAATTTCATTGCAATCGGTTTACCCTTATTGCGCGAGTCCGACTCGCACTTGTCTCTTTCGGAAAAATCTTTCTTATCGGATGCCTACGTAATACAAAGAACACCCCCTCCACGTTTCAGGTCACTACGATCAGCGGTTAGATCAGTCAGTCAGTCATTCAGGACAAAGCATTTTATATGTATAGATAAGGTTTAATATAGCAATTATAGTTCGTTTAAGGTCGGTTATGGTTATTCCCGCTAGAACTCTTGAATTTATCGGGATAAAAACTATCCTATGTCCTTCCCTGGGACTCGAACTATCTCCATACCTAACAAAAACCTTGTTAACTATTTTAGTGTGATAATATCCTGCATATCCGGCATGAATTTTTACCTTTTTGCGGTTGCATTTGCTTTCGTGCTGTCTCTTACTGATTTTTCAAATCTATATTCTATCTTTCTGTGAGTGTCAACGATTGCCAAATTTGCTACATTGCGAGACATTGCGCGTTAAAAAACGGACCCAATATATTACGCTATAGGCACATAGTAATGGTAAGGTAGAGTTGATAAATTGCCCAACCCCCCCCCCCCCCCCTCCTCTCCCTAGATAAAAATCGATGCTACGGTCTTGGTTATGGTTGGTAAATACACTTCACATCGCTCTAAATTGTGTCAGTTCTATTGCGTTCTAGTACACATTGCGTCGTAATTCGTAAAACCAAACTGATGACCTCGATTTGACTAAACTTCAACAGAATTCCACCCACGTGCTTCAATCGTGCGACGTGTGTGGTTATTTATTGCATGGAATCATAAAAAAAATAGTGAAAACAAATTAAGAAAAACAAAAAAGTAAAAAAAAAAAAATTCTTTGTCATAAACGGAGCGCATGTAATTAATAACTTTTGAGTTACGATGGGCCCTAAGTCGGTCTAAGAAAAAATATTTATTTTAGGCCAATTATTCAGTCTGATTGTATTGATTCACGAACAATAAAAAAACTTATAGAATATCAATCTATAAAAGCAAACTACACCTGCACCTGCTACACTTGCTCGGAAAATACCTTCTCACTTTTTTAAAATAAATTATGCAAGTGGGAAAAAGTATATAAAAAAACCATTGTCTACTACAAGCGGAAAGAAGAAAACGCAATAGGCTAATATTATTTTGCTAACTTGGATAAAAAGTCCAGTCTTTGGCATTAAATATATGATTAAATTAGTCACATAGGATTTTAGCGACACTTAAACAAAACGCTTAAATTGGAAAACATTTTGGAAATGTGGTTTTCAACTATCAAAAATGTTCATTGGTGTTTTTTTTTTTCTTATAAATAACTCTTCAGGAAATTGTACTTTGTGGTTTTATACGCTTCTTTACTGAATTCTTAATTTAATAATAAAAATACCTACCTATTAAGAAGAACCCCTAAGATTTTTCAAGCTCTTTGTAATTTTACATGGAATTTACGTTTAAACTATTACCGAGTGCCGTAAACATAAATCATTTAAACGGTAACAAAACTGCCGCCTACACAATTTCTGAAAGATCATTAACGTTTCTGATGTAGGACAATGTTCACTGTCGAATTTTAGGTTTCCGGCTAGTAACAGATAACATTACATCACTAGCTTGTTCCCTATGGCTTTGCCTACATAGCATTCATTCTGCGCGACTTTTTTTCTTTTTAAGAGTCGCGTTCCACGTATTGTAAAAAAACTCAGTACGACTAGTGTTTAAGCTATGCTATGTCTGCTTTTAATTAGTAAAGAACCAAATTTACTAGTTTATATTATATGAATGATATATAAATAAATAATTTTCCTACATTGTGAAACAGGTCTCTTTATTATTTTAAAGGCAAACCAGGTTCCTATACATATTATTTTTATAAATTGACTAACGTTGAATTTTTTTCAATATTTATTTACGTCGCTTGCTGATGACGCACAGGCGGAGGCGCGCGGCTCTGTTATCTTAACAGCATAAGCAACTGACTGCAACGCGTTACAACTATTTGACATACATTGCGCGTCACAAAGGATGTGAATGTATAAGTGACTTAGAAAAACTCTTTGTAATATGCAATGTACATAAAACGAAGCGGATGCGTCAAAGTTGTGCAACAAAATGTCATGTAGCAGTATAAGTGCTATCTGCGATCTACTACTCTTCATATTAAAATGTTGATACTGCAAACAAAATTGGGCACGTCTGACAAGATTTAGCCTAAAATAATAGTAAGCCGACCAAATGAAAACATCTCCTAACATTTATATTATAGGATACTACGGAGAAACCGCGTTACATTTTAATTTGATCGGTTATTAACACAGGCAATAAAGATAAATTCCACGTAGAAGAATTGAATTTTCAGTAAGTAAATTATGTCGAAATAAATAATAAAAGTCGCTGGTGGTCGAGGGGTATCAATTTCACCTTTTGTCCTAAGTGGCAGAGGTTTGAGCCACGGGTGTACAAATGAATCTTTTTTAATAGCTCAAGTACATTGATTATTCACACCACTGGCTTTTCATTGAAGGAAAACATCGTGTGGAAACCAGCACACGTCAAAAAGAAGTGTGTGTGTCAGCTCCGACACACGACTGGTGTATACTGCATAGGATGGGCGTATGAGCTGTTTTTTTCATACAACGGGCCTTTTATCGTTTCTTAAGGAGTAAACTCCAAAAAAAGACGTATGTGAAGTCCACAAACCGGACTCGGCCCACATGTGGACTATAGCCCAAATCACCCTCAGTGAAGGTAGGCCGTGCCTCAACTGTGGGGACGTATGAGGCTGATAAGGAAATAATAAAAAAATATGTAAATACTACATTATAATTCCAAGGTAATTACATTATAATTTCCTGATATTATCAAAAACATAATGCAACAAAATTTTCTCAATAGAAGAAAATCACAAAGTCACCTCTAGGTTTTATCAAATTTTTGATTTATTATTATAACGGAAATATAATTTAACTGAAATTGTATTATAATATACAAAATCAAGGGCCGTTTTTTTTAAAAAAAATCTATACGAATAATAAAAATGTTTAAGTTATTAATATTTAATGGTTTTCCCCCATACAACGTTAATATTCCGCGTTGTATGCAGAATTTGTCTAGCTTTATACCCCCTCTTAATCGTTATCTGTCGTGCGTGATAAGGAAATTCGTGGAAATAATTGACACAGATAGTTTGTGAATTTTGTAGGTAGCTAATCTGAAGCAAAGAATAATGCTGTAGTGTCAATGAACAGGTCTTATAGTACGACGACAAGGCCTAGTTCCCTAACCAGAAATTAATTTCGTTCAAACTCTAGAAAAATAATATAATTTTGTTTAGCGGGTAGTGATTTTGCCGGGTATCTGTGAACTAAGCCACCTAGCAAGACAAGTAACTACATAGGTATGTGGGACGTGAGAGTGTGACGTGTTAAGTGATTTATGTTGTTTTTATATTGAAATTAATATCGAGCGTCGAAAATTCTATAGAGTTACCATCCACGCTTTGTAAATACATCATTATATCTTACTAGACTAATCTAGTAAAATATTGTAAAAGCGGGGTGCAAAGTGCGGCATTATCCTTACAAAGCACTCTTAAATTGGTTTGTTGTCAAGTTTGCTTACTGATTTGCTTCTTCTTTTTTTTTCTTTTATATTGTATATATTACTATTATATTGACTTCAATATTGTATACATATAGATCACCCCTCGTGCCACAACATTATCATTTTCTTGAAATCTCTGGATGTCACATTAAAACAACTTAATAAAACTGAGTATATCAACGTAATGGGTGATATTAACCTTAATATTTATACTGCTTGATTGATAGTTCTCTTATTATGTACAAGATTTTTATAAAGTATTTACTTTTGTTGATTATATGCCTAAATATAATAAAATGACAGTTTACTTTATGGTAATTATTTGAATAACTTATTTCATTGTTTTGGTTATGACGATTGAGTAATTATAAATTATTTAAAGTCATAAACCATTGCAGTTGTGCAAATCTAAGAAAATATATACCTACTTATAATTATTTCACTAGATTAGTCTAGTAGCATAGTAATATTACTGGATCGTGTTCGTATCATAGTTATATTTCTAGTAAGACAGTTACGAGCCGCTTTCATATAACTATATTACGGTATAAAGCTATATTCCTAGGTATATAGCTATATCACGACTTCAATCATCTTACTGCGACATATATACATATACGTGTATATGAACGCTTTACTAAACTTGGTCGGTTAACAAACAAAAGACTAAAGCTACAGATAAAACTATGTTTTCTCACCAAGGGGTAGAATTCTATTTTGAACGCAATTGCTTCACATTTGTGCTGGATGCCGTAAGTAAATGAACGCACCTTTGAATTGTGTATGAGTACTTCCAAAAAATAACTAAAAGTAAGTACCTTCGTACATCGCGCTTAAACTAAAACAAAACAAAATTGTCCTTGATACCTTTTAAAATGTCTTATGGCCTTTTACATTAAATGATAAATAATAATAACCTTGATTTATTTGAACCGTATCCTTTTTTTTTAATTGATTTTTTTTCAATAATGCGTGCTTTAAAAAGGGCTAAAAACAAATACGTTTGATTTACTTTTGTAATATTATATATTGTAAGTAACGATAATGATTTAAAGAAGACAAGAATTTAAACATATTACTTTGGACTTAGTCACTTTAGTTTGTACCTACTGCATAACAAAGTTGACGTCATTTGATACTATGAATAACAAAGTGCTAATGCATTACTTGTAAATGGGATCTTTGTATATTTGTTATCCTGTTAATATACTTATTTATAGGAAAAGCCTATAGGGTAAAGTATATCTAGTAGGTATGTTAGTTGATATGCAATGTACCTACCTAAGTTAGAAGGGTAAGTATTGAAACCACTGTGTATAATCATTATATTCTTGACAGTGTTGTTAACTAGGATCAAGGTTACTAACTCTACGATATATACAGTTAAGTTATAAATCTCATAAATGTTTATGTGCAAGAGAGACGAGAAAGTCAAAGGCCAAATCCGTCAAACTGACGATTGACTAGTCAAACCCCGTTCATAGTTGTCTAATGACTTTTATAATTCAAACGCCTTTACTAACTTAACTTACAACAATATTGTATCTTAATTAGAGCATTTTCATTTATGTATATGAACCGGACAATGGCTAGTCAGTGCGCAGATTCAATGATTTCCCCTTTTGACTATAACACTAACATTTTTTGCTACGGGTCAAGGTTAAGCGTTAGCTCCCCGCTGCCGCTGTGGCGGCGCCTGCCCCTGGGACTCACTGGCGCCTGTGTTCCCAGCAGGCCAGACAGGAGTTGATCGGCGCTTTTGCCGTTGTTGCTTAGAATATTCACTGTCTGATTTAGGTTATAAATTTTTGGAATCCGTACGGAGCACGTGTGTCTTTGCTACAGTGTCTTCACATTTTTGAAATAGAAGTTTAGTTCGAACTGTTTCGGTACGAATCTTCGTACTTATTCATTGTTATGTTAATTACGCATCGTAGACATCCAATATAATAAACAAATATTCTTATTGTATACAAGTAAGGGACTTGAGAATAATTCAGTAAAATGTAGATTATAACCCCCTAAAGCAAACCTTGACATGTTCTTAAAATGGTTCGTGTAAATTTTGCACAGTTCATGCTTCTCGTCGGGTTAGCGAGAACTTGGCAGGGCGCACTCTATGCACTCAAATAAAATTGAAATGAAGTAGCGGTCGTATTTTTAGATAATTTTTCCTGTACCATAATTTTATCGAATACGTACCCGAGATATTACGAGGGTACCTGACGTCCACTAGCGCCGGCAGTTGATATTTTAATTTTCTTCTTTGTGCAAAGCAAATTTCAAAAATGAGCTACAGAAATATGTAACATGAATTTTTTTTTATAAAAGTTTGGTACTCTTTCTAGGATTAAACTTTGAGTTGTAGAAAACACTTCTGCTAAAAGTGGTAATTTTTAGCAGATATGCTATCTACAACTTGCAGTTATATTCTAGAAACATAACAATGCATTCTAAAAATAGCTTATAACTGTTTACATATTTCTATAGACGCACATTTTTGAAATTCGCTTCGCACTAAGAGGAAAAATAAAAATATCAATTGGCGGCGCTAGTTAGCAGTGGTAACCCTCTTAAGAGGAAATATCACACCCAAGCGAATACACGCATAGTAGTTATTTGGAAAATCAATTGCGCCCTAAGACCTGGGCCAAGGTATCGACGAGCGATGAGGACAACTGCGCCTCTGGCTGAACCCATAGTTACATTCATCAAAATCGGTATTTTTTATTACCCACTTTCCTTCTCCAAATCTCTGCCGAATTGTATAGAAATAACTTATCCTCGAAGTTAATGAATTACTCTATGTCCGTATGTTTTGTTTTGTTTTTTAAATTAAATTACATATTCGAACAGAGCACGTCTGGAAACGTCATAAGAAAGAAGCAATTTTTCGGACTTTTGCATGGCCGTAGGTAGCTATTTATACGAATGGCATTTAAAAAAAAACATAACATACAGACATAATAGCTATGTATGTCTATAATATATAAAAAAAAATTATAGGTCAAAATACAGGTAAGAAACAGGGGAATACGTTTGTATGGAGAACAGCAGCCTGATATTTCCTCTTAAAAGTTAATATTAGTAAATTAAAATAGTGTTAACCACTGATCTACCGCCACGTGAGCGAAATCGCAACCGCTGGCAAGTATCTAAACGTTCTTTTTACGAAATTTCGGGTCACAAAAATAAACTGGACCTATAAACGTGTTCCAAAGACGAGTTTCGATCGTTAGCTGAGAGGCCATTTAGGACATGCTATATACGTGCTGATATTTTATCTCATATTTTTTAGACTTTATGCCAAGAGACATAGAGTATGTTATTGAACTACGTAAGCTGAGTGGGAGCACGTATTATACAACCTGTTGATTTTTTCTTGTGTGCGAGGTAAAGCCAGACCTGTCGGAATGTATAGCCAGATGATTCCTGGAGAAAGTAGATATATTGAGAAATGAATGACTCATCAGCATAGGATTTCTATGGAAACCCTTAAATTAAGGGTTTACGCAAGACATTTGCCTTAAAGACGTCAAGCCGAAATCTTCATTGTTGATCTAAATAATTGAGTGTATTTTTCTGTAAAAAAAATATCTTATATCTTCAAATATCTAAAATTATACATGTGCCAAAACAAACCTTTTTCAATGAAAACTCTTTATCATGATTAAAAGTTATTACATGAACGTTTTACCCGCAAAAACCCGTGGAAATTATAGGAAATTATAATTATAGTGGGAGCTTATATATTTTACAATTTGATTAGCAACGTTATATAAGTACTTAGATATATAATTTTTCGAATTTAAAAATATTTAATTATTTATTATTTTTACATCATAAAAGTTTTGAGATCAGGCCAGGACTTGAACCTACAACCCTTTGATTCCATCTATTTATAAAAAACACATGAATAGTATTTGAATTTTGTTTCTTTACAGATTCATGCCTGATGGGATCTACTTAAATGCAAGAGAACTTGGCGTCAAAAAATTAGCAGCAAAAATGAACGAGTTGATTCAAGACTTTGACCAATACGTAGAATATTTCAGGTGGAAGAACCACTACACGTACCACAGACAGTCAGAAAGCCCTCTGACGGACGAATACTGCAGATTCTGTTCAATACTTAACGATGAAGAATTAGTGAAGAAAACTTCAATTTATCACAATTTTAAAGAATGGTGGGATCCACCGAATAGGTGTTGATCATCTTATGTTATTTTCCTTTCTCAAGATTTCTTTGTTTATATATAAGTCTAGAGTTTAATATAGTTTATTTGTTAAGTTTGTGATCAGATCCGATCATCCAAATTTATTTATTCATCATCGATTGCGCTCTCTTGGCCACGTAAATGCAACAAAACCTCAAGTGGATAGTTGTATGTGATAGTACCAATTCATTGTTTTTCCAGTTTTCATTCACGAGCTAATATGTTTACACTAGAGGAGACGCTATATACAAACGACACGTCACAGTTTTTTAATTATTTTTTTAAAATTTTTTAATATACGGAGAATTAACCACAAAAAGTATCATGCGACTCATACACCACAATTGTTTAAGGCGAATGGCGCGTTAAGCATGGTGTCTCTTCTAGTACGTAGCGATATAGCTCACTGGTTATTATATCGGTTTTATATTATATTTCAAAATAATATAGAAAATCTTACGTCATCTATGTTACAGTATTAAAATTAATACCTGTAATATTAATATTATTATTAATATTAATACTGTGTCTATGTCATGGTTCTAATTGAGTATAGTGCAACAAAATTTTATGATCGGGTGGTTTAAAATCGACACTACAGCAGCGAAATTGAAATGGTGTGAACTTAAAACGACACTAAACACCGAAAGTCAAGGTCAGAAAAGTTTTTTGCTCAGTAACGTTGTCTACCTCAGTCAGTCTCACACTTTTGGCGTTAGCTCATAAATTAGTACATGTACGCCACTTCGCTTTAGTCATTGATGATGAATAAGAAACAATCTAATAGACATTCAAGGTTATGTTCTCAGAACACTAGTCAATTTTTAGTGAAAAAAGAGCCAAATTTCTCTTAAACTAGGTAAGTTCTTGTGGAACTTTGAAAAGTAAATGAATGAGTAGCAAAAGTATAAAATTGAATAATAAATGTACTATATTCCATTTCCATGTAGCATGGTGCGCAGCATTCTGAAAATAGAATACAATTGTGTAATTACATGAATCATTATGTAATCATAAAGATTTTATTTATATCTTCAAAACTACATACTTATTAACTTCACTGTGGTCCCAAGGGCTGTGATTTAGTAAAAAAAATCTTGTATCTCACGCACCATGCTATGTGGAATACAGTACCTTTAGAACATAAAACCTGGACGCCATCTATTTAATCTGCTTATTTATTGCAAAGGTATATACAAAAAAAATGTAATATGTGGTGGTTTCAAAAATATTACCATAAGGCCTAATAATAACAAAGTCTATACATTTTAATTTTATATTTATTTATGTTCGCGAATGAGTTTAGATTTAATATTTAACAAATCGTGCGTTTAATTCTAACTCATTAATTTCTTCTTCACTAGCATTTATTATTTTTTTACGTTTTTGTAGAAAAACTTGACCCTTTTTTACAGTCGTTTACTATCAGATTTCACTTATTTTAATACAGTTCTATTAAATACTACTGCCTTGTGCTCGTAAAAATATGGAATTTCTAACTTTGTCAACCGACTAATTTATTCATTTATTTCTTCATGACTGGACACTTGAAATGGACTGGACAAATGAATTACAGATATCTAGCTTCTCTGGAATTGGTCTAATGAGTAAGAGACTTTTATGTAGAGTATATATTATTATCTCCTATCCACTTGTAAAAATTAGACCTTTAGCAATTGCCTGATCAGCCTCAAGGGGTGTTAGTGTCAGCCAGCATGGTGCGAAACTTGGTGGTAAGCTACCGCGCACCTAGAATAACTTCCACTAAAACAGTCTAGTGGAAAAAAGATCTGCTCTTTGGCTCTGTCGGTAGTATATATACTCTGGTAGTAGTGACTGTCTGCTGAACCGAGGGGAACGGGTTTGATTTCCGCTCAGAACAAACAGTTATGTGGTAAACATTTGGGTTTGTCTTAAATATGGAAGTTTTTTTTTATATAATAAGTATCTATTGACAAAAAAAACGTTAATTGTTTGTATTTGTTGTTTGGTGCTGATAGTGCAAGCTTTGCTTAGTTTGGGACCAGATGGCGCTGTGTGTTCAGTACACAGGAATATTCATAGGTATATTTATATTCATATTTATAAAATATTTCCACGTCTGTGGAAATGTTTGTCTATATATAATATAGCACCAATTATGTGGAAAGTCTTTCGCGGAATTGGCAATACACAATACAACGTACAACAGCAGACATTGCCGAAAACCAGGGTTGCCATACTTTTTGTATAAATTATAAGTATTAATTGTTAAAAGTAGCATTGAGGGCGAAACCTGTATAGTTGTTATAAATATAACAGTGCCTTGCATCGAAAATTGTAGATCATCTGGACCTAATTATGCATAACAGAACTAGCCCACACGAAGTTTGTTCCGAAATATTAACGATTTTTGGAAATCATGTGCATGTTCAAGAAAACATGTTCTCTAAAACAGAGCTGCGCTTAGCTCTACTGAATACAGCTTGGTTTTTTTACATAATAAAGGCATGTTGAGGATCCTATCTGTGTAGGTACTTTACACAATTTGACCGAATTCGTGAGTTGGTTCTGTTTTGCATAATCATGTCCAAATCATATACTTATTATATGATTAGTTGAGTGTCAAAGATGTAATCGAATCGACTGATACTAAAAGTGTTAGTTTAATAAGTAAGGGTTGCGTGTTAGGTAATTGAAGAAAGAACTAATTTAGTTACCAAATAAAGATGCCAAAGAGAAGTTTTATTGCGAAGATTTCTTGAAGGAATGGTCATTTATCTTATAGGGTGACATACATATGTATGGTCAAGGGCGTAACGAGAGGGGGGGGTCAGAGAATTTAAGAAATTTGTACATAAATCACAGTTTTTTAGCAGCTTTGCCCTCTCCTAGGACAAAAGCTGTGTACATGGACGTAGCCAGCTATTTAGCTAGGATAGGGCAGACCAGGCTTGGGTGGTGCAAATCTGGTAGAAAATATTATTTTCATATGGCAAAAATGTACTGTACAGGCAAAATTCTCGAGGTTATACGCTTTTTGGCTAGTCTAGGGAGGGGCGGCTGCCCCACCTGGGTGTCCCTGGCTACGCCCATGGCTGTGTAAGATCCTTGAGAAGAAAATTATTTGGCAAATTCTTACCATATTATTTGACTAAAGAGAAGATTTAATATTTAATATGCATAGCAATTTTGTTGGAAACAAAGTTGTTTTTGTTTGTACTTGTGTTTAAGTTTGGCTAGGAAAATAAGTAAAAAGGGTCCTAATTATAAATCTAGTACAGTAATTATTTAAGAATTACTTAAGGCTCTAAAAAAATTACGCATATTTTTTACTTATACTATAGAAGTGTTTTTTTTAATAAAATTTACACGTCTATAGTACATACCAGGGTGACGACAGAAGGGTATGTAAGGCTTTTTTAATTTAAAAAAATAAGTAGTTTTGATAAATTAAGTAAATTTCTTTTAGTATTTTTTCTTAATCCAAAGGATTATCCTATGATAACGAATAAAAGACAATGTTTTATTTAAATAATGGTTTTTTTCACATAGTGACAAAATTTTATAATTATCTGCCATTTGGAACATTTGTCCTGTACAGATAACATAACTTGGCAACTGTTGTCAAACTACATAAACGAGTGAGCCAAGGATGTCCTGTTGTTAAATTGATGAGGTATTCTGTTTAACGAAGCTTTGTTCACTTTTTTTGTTTGCACTTGTTTTGTTTTTTTGATATTTACTTACTATTCAACTGTTTTTGTGTGACAATAAAATTGATTTGATTTAAGTTATTTCTATTCATTTTGGTTATATCAATATAAAATCTAAATAAGTAGCCTATAATCAATATGCCGCGTTTAAACAAAACTCTGAAAAACATATTTACTTAGATTTTAAATATTTAGATATTGGTCACTGTTACAATATATTTTGTCTTTAATATATTCCTAGCTTTTAAATTAGGACCTTACGTAAAACGACATGGTCTTGGTATGGTATTTGGCTGACTAAAACACCAATAGAGAAGATTGAGGTGAAACTTCTGGCGCGATGACAGTAAAATTTTAAGCTCGAATTTGAGTGCAACGACTCAGACGTGAAAAAGATGGTAAATAGGTAATTGGCCAGAGAGAAAGATAAATCCAGACAGTATAATTAAGAAAGATATATGAACGCGAACGAATAAGACAGGGCTCTGCAAAGAAGTTTCACTTCTATTATGTTTTCTGAGTTGCACGCGATTTCTTACAAGGATAAGACTTACAATAACGAAAGAAATCAATGAAAGTGTAGTCTACGTAGGTTATGTCAATATATTTTTGTATGACATTTAAAAAAAAGAACTCACAATAAGTAGTAGGTACATTAGAGACCTGAATTCGTCATCATCACACACGGGACAGGATTGCAGCCGAAACGCTATGGAAGGGCATAAGAGTACCGTACCGAGTTTCATACCGCATTGAGCAAATAAAATACATATATTTGGAAACACGCACAGAACAGTAAAGCCACATATTATATGTATATACCCTATATTTTGCTGAGGTAAAAAAATCCACTAGTGTGATAATACTGATAATGTATAGTAAAACGCACAGATGTTTTATACGCTGCACCATAAACCTGAAAGCGGTGCAACAAGAGCTACCTTAGGAGCAAGCGTATTGAAAATTCAATAAAATTGTTTTTTAGTTTTTTTATTGTTGCAGTGTTTTCATATTTAAAAAAAAAACAAAATTGAATGTAAATGCCGAGCATAACCTAAACTAGGTAAGTACTTATATTATTGTCATTGTTTGTGTCAACCCATGACATGACATCAACAAAAACTCCTAATAAAATAGGTTTGCTAAAATTTTATGAAAAAATGATATTTATGGATGAGTCATTATGAATAATAACTACCTACATTAAAATGTGCCTTAATTGTAAGTACTAATGAAGGTGAAATTAAAAAAGATAATATTTCCTACAGCGCTTTCCATCCATACCAACGTATTTTGACCCTATTTTTGACAGTTTATAACATAAATACACCATGTATAATTTAATAGACATAAATAATCTAAATACAAATACCTATGTCTTTATTTGACAAAATCTTTAGAAATAACTTTCAACCTATACAATAAAGTAGAAAACTATAACACTACGTAGATATTTATTACTACAATATTTGTAAAATTTGATAAGAATCGACCAAAAAACCCAGTCAAATTAAAATTGTATGGAGCGTGCTGCGTGGAATATCCTCTTAACAGTGGTACGTCCCACTACAATGTATATTTAAATGATAAAGATAACCTTTGAGAGGTCGAGGGTTATTTTTCTACCTACTCTATAGCATTGCGCGATAAGTAACAAGTGAAACAGGAACAATAAATAATATGTTGTTTGTATATTGTTAAATTGTAACGTTCATTGCCTTAACATGTACGAAATTTTTTTGTATAAATAATATAAAACAAATACTTAACGGGTATTCAATTTATTTAAGTATATAAATGTATTATAATTATATTTTATTAATTTGGAATGAAGCTGTTTTATTTGCAGCTTTCGAACCTAATTTAAACTCGTTTGTTTCACGATTTTTCATGCCAGATTTGGTCTGCGTTCATATTTTTATCACAATTTCTGTAAATTTACTTGTGATAAGATATGATAATTAGAAACATATCTGCTATACTGAATACATATTTGAAAGGTTACTCCATGTCACTAAAAATAATCTGGTTCCCCATTGATTATGAGTTTTATGACCTACATTGCTGTTGTACTCCGCGTTTTTATACATTTGAATCCGTAGTTTTCGTGGACATTTTTTTGAACAATTTCCCAGAACACAGCACATTATATAAGCAGTAGAACATACACAGGAACAAAAAGTCTCTCCTCAGACTTAAGGGTCCAATACGGCTTGTAAGTTTAGGATCGTGGACAATTCTCTCAGCTCGTCGTTCAATCGAGTCAAAAGGGCCAATCTGGTTTCCGAATGCAACTTCCCAGAGATGGCAGCTGAGATCTTATTGGGAACAGTCTCGAGCTATTCAAACTCTGGAATTTTTAAGGGAAAAATGTATGCGAGTACATTCACGGGTTTCGAGAGGTAAGTCAGACTTCCATAGAATTTTACTCGAATTCCAGAATCCAAATAGCTCAAGACTGTTCCCAATAAGCTCCCAGTACTTATTTTATGTGAAGCCGGACTTGCGGATTATAAAGCAGCAACCTTTGCTCCGAGGTGAACTTAGTACTTCGCTCTGTTGTACACTAAGTATCTCACCTTCTTTTCCAAATGATCGCAAAACTGAACGACTCTAGAGATGTTAACACCAAAGATCCTAATGATCTTGAACATGGGAAGACCTGTGTTCTTAAAATTGTTGGCATTTTTCGGCTATCATTTCTACTACATATATAATCCCGATAACTTATCTCCCTTTAGGGAATCGTGGGATTAAAGTGTGCGGTGACTAAACCTTATTTCAATACAACCCTGAGAAGTGTTGAAATATTATCAAAGCTAAAGCAAAGAAAGAAACATACCTCCCACTTATCAGAACAATTCTGATTGGGGTAATAACAAAGTCAAAAGGTCGTATCTACATTGAGATAAAAATGTATTCTTAGAAATACTGTTATCTATGAATGTGTTTGTGGAATTAACGCTAAAGATTCAACCATACCTACTGTGTAATGTGTAAAAGTGAAATTTATATAAGAGTACATTGCTTGTTTGCTTAACATTTTTGACCATGGAAGTGTAAAGTGCAGGTACCCGAACGATTGCCAAGTGTGACTTCTTATTACGACATCTGGTTTGCGTAAACGAAATAAATATGAGGAAATAACGCAGCGCCTCCAGTGGCCGTACTTTGAGATATCTTAAGGAGTGCGTACCCAAATGCTAAAAACGGATTTACATTGCATGTTTAAGAAACTTAAAAAAGAGCTTTATAGATATTTGAGCCAAAAATACTTTTAGTGCCGAAAATAGAGTTGAAAATTTATAAATAATTTTACAAAATTGTTGATGTCTCGAAATATTTTCTTAGTATTTTTACGTTAGTTCTCAACCGGACCTTAATGTTTATTTTAAATTTCCCTACCCTTTTAGGTTTTTTATCCCAAAAAATTCGCAATTGGTACTCAAAATACCACTGCGTTACCAGTTCCCATGACCCCTCAAAAATAATGTCAAGTTTTTTTTTTTAGCTTAAATGTTTCGATTGAGCCATTCGGGTATGCGTATCGTAATAAGAAAATAATATATTTTTTTGAAAATTATCCGAATAAATAAAAAATTATGCGTTAAAATGTACGAGGGACGTTTTTGTAGGCCTCAAAAAGTATTTTAACCCATTAACTTTCAACAAGAATTGTGTTGAACAAAATCGGTTCATTCGGCCAAACAAAACATTGACGAACATTAATAATAGGCCAGTATTTTATGAATCACGAGTTCGTATATGTTAGGTTCCACATAAAAAAAAAAACCTCGTATCTATACTCTTTTGTAACTAGCCAGTTCCTTATTTAGAAATATAATTCTGTTCGAACTCCTATTTAACTGGTTACGAATCATGGGCATCTATGGCGGCCGAAGTCAATGTTAATATAATGGATGACGTCACCTGTCGGTTGTTTCCATATTTTATTGCCCAGTAGCTCTACCAGTTACTGTTACACGTAGTTACTCGATAAATAGGTTTCAGAATTAATTAATCAACAATATAGGTTGAACAGCTGTATCGTTCACCACAGACGAAACATTCATTCCGATTCCATTACATATATTACGATGTTTAAAAATAATCACCCTTATAAAAATGATTACAAATAAAAATAAAGAGCCAGTGGCTCAGTTTATAGCGATTATGAAAAAAATCGACCCAGTGCGAGTCGGGCTCGCACACGAAGGATTCCGTACCATTATATATAAAAGCTTCCTCTCGCGGACGCTTACGCTTGCGGTTGTGGCATTAGCTCCCTGCCAAGGTTTTTTCTAAGGACTACAGTATTCGGTTCTTTAAGAAGGTAGTTATTTGATTTTTGAAGGGTCGGCAACGTCCAAAGGCTGCGGTAATCGTTTACCATCGGGGGGACCGTAAGCTTGTTTGCCGCTTAAGTTGTATAAAAAAATATATATCCCGTTGCAGTATCTATAACTCTCTAAGTTATAGCACAATGTATGTACTATATGCTGTGCTATTTTCACGATAAGTACCCAGGTACTGTGAGTGGGACAAAGAGACCATTTCTTAATCTACGCCTATAAGCCCTATAAGTGTAGCCACTTAAGAATGTACCTGTTTGTCAAAATCCATATTGCAATGTACCAGCTTGATGTACATACTATGGCCTAAGCCTGCTAAACCAAGAAGAGACCTGTGCCCGAGTAGTAAAGAGGCAGCAAAGCAAGAGTTTTGCAAAACATAAATCGGTAACAAAAATTGTTAGGACGCCATTTTATATTACCTACGTATACTAATAGGTCACCTCTGTAAGTCAAAAATATTTGTATAATTAAGCCAATTGTTATTCAATACCTAACCTTTGGACACCACTGGCTGTAAACAAGTGAATCATCAATATTAATTGATCATACATCATATTAATGAGGCGACAACTTTGTTTGAGCATTTATAAGGAAAATCGACTCGAATGCAATGCCAATCTGTATAAATAAAAAATTATCTCCCGTTAGTTAAACTCGAAAATTACTTGATGCATTGACTTGTACATCATGTTGCATTTGTAAATGCATAAGACTGTTTTTATATGAGTACTTTTTATCGCGCAGTTCCTACGAGAGCGGGGGCTTCGCTTATAAAGTCAATTTTCATACCTGACCAGTGAGTAGGTAAATAAAGTAAGGGGAAAGGATGAGGAGGCGTGGATAGAGAAATTAAGGTTCCGAAAAATAAGACTTTACGCGAGTATCTGAAATCGCGTACCTCAACCAATTAAATTTCAATTTAAACCTACAAACCAATTTTCGTTAAAATTATTTTAAAATGTATTATTAAGTTTTGTTTATCTTTTTAGAACTCGCACCTAAGAGAAGAAATAACTTAAGAACCTTAAATGCAGTTTTGAAGTATAGGACTAATAAAAAAGTAGTATAACTATTATAAATAAGTATAAGTAGGTATACACTTATAAAAGAATCTCAAATTTCAAAACGAGGTTTAGGTACATAAAGCACCTGTGAAGTGAAGTTACATCAGGATTGGCGAAATTATAAAGCTGTGACTGACGGATAGACAGATGGACAGCGACGAAACTATAATGGTGCAGTTTTAGCAATTTGCTCTGATTTATGCGCAAAATAGCGATGTTTATTGACGGTTGCTGGAACAAAAATAATGCAAAAAAGTAATTAAAACCACTACATTTAAACTAAACGTAGTTACAAGGTTATGTCAGTGGGCATAAAAGGTGACGTCAGCATTCCACAGCATAATATATAGTATAGTCATGCGCGATAGTGATGGATCGTTTTAAGCCAGTTTCATCATGTAATCGGATTTAAATACATTATCTAAATATTTACTTTCAAATAAATGATCCTTGATAAGATCCTCTATTTAGAAGACATTACGTGACCAGTCCCGACTCGTGGTCACACCAGTGTGACTACAATATTTTTTTTACTTAAGAGGATACGATTGGTGGCGCCTCACAGCGGGCTGTATACAAACGAATTTCTCATTTGTTTTTGACATTTACTGATCAATCACTGTGAAATTCCTTAGTCATAATCCCAAGCCCTATGGTTGTGGTGTAAGTTTTGTAAAATGCTTTTAGTAGCTAGAAATCTTTTTGAAACCATTTGTATGAAAATCTAGAATCCTTAGCTCACGGTCCGCCGGATGGTAAACGATTACCGCAGCCTATGGACGTTGCCGACACTTCAAAGATAAATATCTAAATCTGCACTGTGCCAGTTTTCTATTAAATCAGGACCGTGAGCTTGTTTGCCACTTTAGTTGTATAAAAAATATATATCCCGCTGCAGTATCTATAACTCTCTGTTAAAGTTATAGCAATGTATCAATATGCCGTGCTATTGTCACGTTAAGTTAAAAATTGTCACCTATTTATTTATTTCTAGAACATCGTTTCATTCAAAATTTCGTGGTTTTTAATCAGCAAGTGTCAAAAATAAGTGAGAAATTCGTCTGTATGAAGCACGCTAAGAGAATCGTATTCTCTTGAAAAACCGACTAAGCGCGAGTCTGGCTCGCGCTCCGAGGGTTCCGTACAAACTTATTATATGAAGACAGTTCTTCCATCATAAGATTAAGTCTCACAGGATTCTAGGTTAACGGGAAGTACCCCATATAGGTTTTGATTTATTTGTGTCACAATATGCGACTAAAAAGACCGTATTTTTATATTGCTTCTGAAAACTTTAAGTGACCGTAGACTTATTTGTATATTAATCCACGCGTTCTTTAGTAGAAGAGTCTTGTTGACAGACAGATAAACTTTTTTTATAGTAGTATAACTACAAATTAAGGAATTTCGGATTTTTCCAATATTTCATTAAGAATATTCCACATATTTATTTATTATAGAATGTAATCAACAATAATTGCTATAAAATGCAATTTGGTATAAAAATATAAACTTTTTTAATTTGAATAATTTCGCCCTGTAAACATTTATTTTGCCTTGGTGCCTCAGTTGACAGTGATCCTGCTTGCTGCACTAAGCTGGGTTCGATTCCCATACATGAAAATCATTTATATTTGTCTTGATTTATATTTCCTATGTGTTATATGTAGGTATGTATTTACATAAAAAGAATATGAATCATTAAGTATATTTGTCAGTTGTCGTCACGTGCCTTACTTAATTTGGATTCAGACAGCGCTGAGTGAGATGTCTAGGAATATTTAATATTCTTTTATTATTTTGTATTTTTCAGAAACTCGTTACCATGACTGACTAGTGCAACGCATAGAAGGATGATTCTGAAACGACTGGAGTAGCTACTTAGGTTCATAAATTATCCCCTTAAACTGCATGCGGAAGCAAGATGTATGGACATTCATATCTAGTTTATGGTTTCTAAACAACTCTATAACATGTTTTCTAACAATATTTTAGATAAGAAAACCTCGCTCTATTTCGTTACAAATCTCTATAGCAATTCACAAAAGACCCCTTTATGTAAAATTTCTTCAGAATCGACGCAATAATAGCGAAACAAAAAGGCTGTGTGTCACATACGGACGGACCTGATAAAACTATAACGGTTCCGTTTTAACTAATACCTAAACGGTAATTATACGGCCTATACGGTAAGTAACATACATATCTTAATGTAAGTACAATTTCATTAATTTAAATAAATATTTTTAAAGCAAAGATGCCAAAGGATGCAGCCAGAAGGTTAATCTCGCGCCAGGACAAAGAAGATTTGTGTATTTGTAATATTGACGTACTAGGACTTTATAAGTCACTAGGAGTTGTCTGTGACCTAAGTTTAATTTATTATCTTTATATTTAATATTGGCACGAGCTGCATTTGTTTTTTCTCTCTTATATCTTTTTATATTTAGGTCAGGTCAGACACCTAACTCAAGGAATTGAAGAAGCTACTGGGTTTTACACGAAGCAATTACGGACTGACCTTTGTAACCTTAGACTTTATCAGGTTGATGGCTAACTGTCATTAATTAGAGTTCATAAGGTCATTGCTGGCTCAATGGCCGTTATATGAAAGCAGGAGAGACCAATAGATTTATAAATACTTTTTTAACCTTCGCAGTCTACTAACAAGGTCATTTTTCGCAGCGGATAAGAGGGTATATGTACCTCTGGTAGTCACCCGGATTGCATATCTAATTACTCCCGCTCCCGATATACTTTTTTTAATAATACCAATATAGCAAACAAGCTTGCCTGATAGACATCAAGGGCGTTGCTGCATTCCTAAGGAGAATATTTTTTTATACCCATATGTTTCCCAACTTCCAAAATCACCTAATAACTTATTATTATCCGTAACTTACATAAAAGTTATAAGAATATGATATATTTTTCTATGTCAAGTATAAGAATAAGCGTATTATATAGTTCATAAAGTATTAAGCGACTACAAGAGTTATTTTAATACCTTTAAACGAGCAATTCTTGTACATATGTATATATTTATATACTTATATATATATATATACAATCGAAATCTCTGAAACGTCTCCAACGATTTTGAAAAACAAACAAACAACAAACTTAGCATGCGGGGGATTTCGGGGCGATAAATCGATGTAGGTAGGTTTTATTTTAAGCAAATTTCATAATAATGCTAAACTGAAAAATATGTCTCTTCCTGACATCTATTGGCGAGTAGTAATACTATTTGTTTTTACCGACACAGCAACAGTAATGCTTTTTACCATAAGCCATTTTACTTGGCTTACTCCTTTCATATTACAACAAAGACAGAGGAGATCAGAAAACCACACCTAACGTTGGTTTAGATTATAGGACGTATATACAAGTAATCTGTTCTTCAGCAGGGAATTTTCTAAAACTATTAACGTATTGGCACAGCATAATTATATATTGGCTTGAAAAAAAAACGCACAATAAAAAAGAGTAAGTAGGTATACTACCTATACTGGAGGTGGTGACGCAGCCCAAAACGTGATGTCCTATTTTTTACATATAGATTTTTTTAAAAACACAGGTTAAACACATCAACTATTAAAGTATATAAGGCTCAAATTATTGAAAAAAATAGTTTAGACGTCAGTCGAGGTCGTGACGGAGAAATATCATTTTTTTAATCTCGCTTCCTCAGTTATCCATTAGAACACTGCATATCGTTTCCGATACGAAAGTGACTGGGCCACGAGTTCCTATCTATGTCGAGGGTCAAACAGAGAATAGGGAATAATAATGTTATAAATATTCCGTTTATTTCCAAATAGTTGATATGGGAATAAAAAACGCTCGAAATTCCCCACGTTGAGCTGGACGGTGGGGAATAAACAAGATATACACATTTGCCATCTTTAAAAGTGTAAAATCTTGTATTTTATTACCAAAGTTGTATTTGGAACAGTTTCACGTCATACAATGATAAAAAATTGTGTGTGTAAAAGTTACAACGTTTGTGTTTAATGTCAGCGGGTTATTAAATTTAACAGATAACTATATATAACCTTCAGTTTTTTCTATCGCAGCTACATCCGTGCTCGTTTTGGTATGTGATTGATGGGTAAATTTTATAACTTAATTTTAAAAAATTTACGAAAACACAACGGGTTGATGTATACAACAAAAATCGTATTGAAACAGGGGGATTATGTTATTGGATGCCCTAGGGGTGACTAACGGGGGGCGGCCGTTTCTAACTGAAATTTGATTGAAAACTGTGAGAATATCATGCTTCGATCGAGCGTTATGTTTAAGTTATTAATTTTACGTTTCCCGTTACCACATATAAGATTATAGGTTACCTCTACCGTGTAAAGTGCAACAAACTTATTTTACCCGGCGGTCAAAAATCGAAACTACTGTCGCCATATTGAAAGGTATGAAATGACAACGCCACTAGCGACCATATACTCAAGGTCAACAGGTCAGAAAAGTTTGTTGCACATAACCCCGTGCCCTTATTCTAGGCTGATACTCGCAAACTCTTTAATGTGTACGTTTCGCCCTATATACTAAGGGTATTACGTGTGCCAGTGTAATTAAGGGTGTACCTATTCCCATTAATCACACTAATATTATAAAGGTGAAAGTTTGTGAGTGTTTATGTTTGTTACTTCTTCACGCTCAAACGACTTGACCAATTTTGATAAAAATTGGTATGGAGGTAACTGAGACCCTGGATTAACACATAGGCTACTTTTTATATGCCAAAAAAGTCAAAAGTTCTCGCGGGAGTAAACTATAGCCGAGCTTAAACGAACTATAGGAAACTTCATAAATATAATAAAGGATTTCATTAAGGAGTTCCACGCCGATAAACAAATTTAGGGCGGGTCGAGTCGCTTACAAAATTCATTAATCCAGCTATCCTATTAAAATTATAAATGCGAAAGTTTGAAGGATTGGTTATTTGTTAATCAATCGGAATCCGCTAAACCGATTTAGATGAAATTTGGTATGGAGATAGTTTAAGTCCCGGGAAAGGACATAAGCATAAGAAGGACAATTTTTTTCATCCCGGATAATTTTTCTGCGGAAATAACTATAACATTTGTTACTTCATATACCCCAACGGAGCATCCAATTAACCGGAAATTTTGCACAGAGATAGTTGAAGATACGGAGAAGAACGAAGGCTATGCTTTTATTCAGGAAAATCCAAAAGTTTCCGCGGAAGTAACTATATTCCACGAACGAACCATAGCTGCAGCTATAGCTTGCTATAGCAAACTTCTTTAGTATAATCAAGGAGTTGCCGTAAGAATCCTACGCCGCAGAGCCGCTGGCAAAAGCTAGTTAGTTAAAACCAGACTCGGTGAACCAGACTCGGAAGTCGGTGGTGCTAGGCCAGGCTAGGTTTAGATTCCAGAGATTTCATCTTGCGTCCAAAGTGGCGGAGGTTCGAGCCCCGCGCGTACCGATTAGCCTTTTACTTAATTTCTCAAGTACATTGATTATTCACACCACTGGCATGACGGTGAAGGAAAATATAGTGAGGAAACCTGCATACGTCAAGAAAAACATGAAGTCCACAATCTGCACTTAGACCGCGTGTGAACTAAGGCCAAATCACCCTGGGTACCCAACAGTAGAGAACCATAAGGCTGTAAGGAAGCCAGGCTCAGCATATTACAAATAGTAACTTTTTGTTGCTAAGGAATCTAACCCAGAATGACTCCTGACTAGGCAGTCCAACGCACTATCTAACGTTTGTTACAATTTCATATTTCTGTAAATGAGGTTACGAGGATGGGATTTGGAGCAATAATATATTTTTCATAATTTTATCAAGAAGTTTTTCTTTCCAAATTGTTTATCTTTGTGAATCACCACCAAAACAATGAGGCCATATTATGTCTGTATTTATTAACACTTGCGATATGGTTGACAGGATTATCTTTACAATGTTATGACTTGGCTTAGACAAGATATCCACGTATCTGATAATCACCAGATAAGAGGATTTTAGTTAAATTTAAATCAGGGATAAAAAATAATGTTTAAAATTAAAAAATAAATCCTATAAGTATTTCCTTGTTTTAATTAATAATTAATAATTGATTAATGTAACTACACGTTAGGTAAATTACCAAACACAATAGAGTGAATCATGTTGAAGTTAGGGTCATTGTAAAAATATCGATAAAGAGCGAGTGCTCCGTTTCAGTTAGCTAAGGCAAAAATGCTTTCGTATGTCTGTCCGGCTGCCCTTCTCTACATTTTAAACTTTCTCAACCAAAACTTGTTAAATTTTGTGAGCAAGTTCGATAATTATATGAAATTTTCTGGTCGATGTTAAGTTTTTGTAAATTTTTCAAAATGGCGAAGATATGGCGGTTGAATACATAAAAAAATAATGTTTCAGCCATTTCGAAAAATTTCAAAAATGTCTCAATTTTCTTTGTTATCCTTATTAAAACGCAACTTTTCATTCGATAAACTTCAAGGGGTCGGGAGTGTGAGGGGGTGGAAAATAAAAAAAACACAAATTCTGAATATTCACTTCATCAGTGCACGGTATCAGACACGCGAGGTCACAGAGCCACTAATAATAGTAGTAATAACAATGTATCTATTTATTATTCTTGCGTAAACAAAAACATCTTATTCGCGATTTCATTTCTTTTCTTTTTGATTGAAATAGATATTTTAATATTATCCATACAGCAGTCCTATTATAAATACGAAAGTGAAGATTTTTTTTCTTTACGCAACGGAACATCCAATTAAGCTGAAATTTGGCACAGGGATAGTTGAACAGATGGAGAAGGACATAGGCTAATTTGTATCCCGGAAAATTTAGAAGTTAAGGAATAACTAAAGGTAATCGAATGAACTACGTGGATGAACAGTAGCTAGCCTACAGTTATAGTTTGCTATAGCAAACTTTCTTGCTATGATCAAGAGGTTGCCGTATGAATCACATACTGATAACCGAATTGGGTGCGGCCGAAGCTGCGGGAAAAAGCTAGTTAGAATAATAAAAATAATATTACTGATCTAATAAAACAGCGGCGTCTGGTTTCAAACTATGCTAAGCTTTGTACTATTCGGTACAGTTCAGTGCAACAAACTTTTCTGACCTAGCTTTCGGTCTTTGGTCGCTATAGTCGTTCTTAGTTCACGACATTCCAATATGGCGTTTACAGTTTTGATTTTTGATCACCGGATCAGGAAAGTTTGTTGCACTTTACCGGACAACGGATACAAATAGATTTGTATTCCTAACTACATACATATTACAAAACACATGGGCATTACTTATTGCTCATTTTTATGCGTAGGCACTTGGAGATTTGTATTAATCATACAACAAAAACAAAATTGTATGTGTGCATTAGGTGTGCAAATGATTTAACAAAAATTACTATTGTTTTTAAATTCTTTGGTGTGTATATTATACTCTATTCTATATACAACTTATTTTCTATTCTAACCAAACCACTTTTTAACACACTCCCCTCCCCCCTATGTAAGAAAAAATAACTCTTGGATGAACCCTCTCCCCCACCCTTTAATTCGTAACATCAGTATCTACCAAAATTGCAAAGAAAAAGTAGCAAAATTATAAAAACACGTTAGTTTGTGCTATAAAAAGGTTACTTTATAAAATAAAACACATGTTTTACTCAAAGTGTGTATCAGTCCAGGGGATACGATTCGCGCCTGCACGCGTTTTGAAATTATATTTTTTGCTTACTTTTGTGATCTTACGTATGAACAATCTATCCCCCCTCCCATTCCCATATAAGAAAAAATAACACTAGTTCCGACTTCCTCCCATTTATTAACAGCCTTTCAAAATTTTTTTTTGCTTTTTCCGTTTATTGCGAATTCAGTTCACGTTATAACAGTGGATATTATATCGAACAGAAAATAAGTTGGTAGGCAAAGTGATTCACCGAGATGTGTAGTGCAGCTTCAGAAGTTTATTTTTTTATTGTATTTAGTAAAAACGATGACAAAACAAATAATGGCACATGAACAGTTGAAGATACAGGCAAGGATGAAGACTTTTATCCTGGATAATTTAATAATTCTCGCAGAAATAACTGTAACCAAATCCCCAAGTGGACAAACTTTAGCTACAGCTATAGCTTACTGTAGCAAGCTTCCTATATTTAACTATAATTACTCAGCTATAATCACAATGTAGTTACATAGTAAAGGAATTGTCGTTGCGTAACTGATTTTAGCGTAGGCGAAACCTAGGTGCTTCGATTTCGCCTTGCGTCCTGAAAGGCGGAGGTTCGAACTTGGCCTGAATGAATGAAGTAACTACATCGATTTTTCACACGTGAAGAAAAACATCGTGAGGAAACCTGCGTACGTAATAAAAAATACGTATGTGAAGTCCACAATCCGACAGACTTGATATAGGTAGGTATGCTGAAAAAAACAGCCATGGTATAGATTGCCAGACAGACATTGAACTTTTACTTTATATTTATATTTTTATTTTTTAGATTTACCATGGACCACTAAAAACACCAGTATTTTCTAGAAGACCTTTTTAGGGTTCCGTACCCAAACGGTAATTAGCGGAACCGTACTAACAAGACTCCGCTGTCCGTTGGTCCGTCCGTCTGTCATCAGGCTGTATCTCATGAACCGTGATAGTAAGACAGTTGAAATTTTCCCATAAGATTTATTTCTGTTACCTTTATAACAAAGAATATATTAAAAATCAGATTAAAATAAATATTTAAGGGGGGCTCCCGTACAACAAACGTGTTTTTTTAACCGTTTTTATACATCGTGGTACGGAACCCTTCGTGCGCTAGTCCGACTCGCACTTCGCCGATTTTTTAATATCCTAGTAATTTACAAAAAACTTATCAAATCGTGAAATCCAAAGTGAAGAAAAAATACATTTTTATTTACAAAATATACCTTATATGTATTTTGCTAATTGCCCATATTTGACTTTGCTACAGTCATAACCAGAACAAACTAACTAATTTCCCAGTTCTTCGAAAAATTCACAAGTTCTCTACTAGTACCGGAACTAAATAATTGATTTCCCAGTACTAGAAATTTATCCAAAATAACTTGCAGTTTTTAATACGCTTTATTAGCTTCATTTGTGACTGACTATGTCCAATTGGAAGTCTAATTAAAGTAACTTCTAATTGTCGTGTCGACTTCAAAATTTGCAAGTGTATGTAATACTGACAATGACCTTCTAAATAGATAGAAGTTGCATACCGATGACAAAATAATAATGTAGTTCCATCGTGCTGATCTGGTGATGAAACCAGAAGGTGGATAGCAGAACTCTTCATTGGCTTCTAGTAAAACCGTTGAGTTTGGGCTCACTTTGTATGTTTTAACGATTCCAATACATAAACTTGGTGTTGAGGGCCTGAATAAATCCTGGAGATCGGTTGCGGAATTCTTCAATGGTAACTAGTAAACCCCTCAAGTTTGGGCTCATTTTGTTTCTTTTAACGAGTCAAATACATCACACTTGGTGACGAAGATCTGATGATACATACTGGAAGTGGATTGTGAAACTATTAAATGGTAGGTAACCAGGAAACTTCTTGATATTGGGCTGATTTGGTTTGTTTTAGTGAGTACCTACCATAAATTACACTTAGTGACGAAAGCGTGTTCTTTTAAACCACGTAATATTATTCTACTATTTGTCAATAAAAATGTGCTGTAACCATCGACATGATATGCTGTAACCATCGATGTGATGTGCTGTAACCATCGACATGATATGCTGTAACCATCGATATGATGTGCTGTAACTCAAATTATTTATCATTTGTCGATATTCACAATTTTACGTAAACGTATGTTTTTATTTTCTCTTTTGTTGTTTTTCGAATAAGTATTTAATTTTCATAAATAGATAAGAACCATTCTTTTTATCCACTATTCATTCCTACATCATCCAATTCCTTGTTATGGACCATATTATTAGATTGTTAGAATATTTAAGTTCCTTATTATGGAGCGTATGTTGGAGGAAATCTTTCAAACAGCTTGATTAGTCTTAGGGTATTTTGTATAAAACTGTACATGTATACCGAAATAAAAAATAATCCTCCACAAAGCAAAAAGCGGAGAACTTTTTTGTTACGTCCAATAAACCACATATTTATATAACATTATAAACTGAATAGGCTGTTTTTTTAACTTAGGCCACCTTTTTGTTATTTATCAAAGTATTTATTTCCTCCGTATTGTCCACAGACTAGATATATTTTTATTGCTTTTAAATTTCACTTCAGCCAATGTCATGGTACCTACAATTCATACACTAATTACCATCTTTGCGCTAGTAAATTACTGACGCAATTCAAAATAGACACAAAAGTAAACTATCTGTCAAAAAGCTGGTATATGGATGTCTAGCTGTACACAACACTTTTTTATTTTATTTATTTGATTTTATTTTTGACGTTTATATTGAAAATCAAAGATGAAAATCATGTGCTTTCGTTGTATTCGTACGTCTAACTATAACAGATTGAACAAAAACAAATTACACAAACTGAAAGATCCATCGGACGAAAATACTGTAAAATGCGCTTTTAAAAATATTATTAACTAGATTTTGCCAGCGGCTCCGCCCGCCCTAAATTTGGTTATCGGCATAAGATTCTTCCGGCAACTTTTAGTTTGTTCAATTAGTTACTCCTGAGGAAACTTTTGATTTTTACCTGGAAGAAGAGTAGCCTATGTCCTAATCCGACACTAAACCTTTATGTGAGCCAAGTTTCATCCCAACCCGTCGAGTGGTTAAAGCATGACTGAGTAAGAAACTTTCACATTTGTAAAATTAATTAGTTAATTTATAAGCTTTTGCCAGTGGCTCCGCCCGCCCTTAATTCGGTTATTGGCGTGGAACTCCTAAATTAACTCCAATTAATTAATAAATTAGCTATACTAATGAATTGCTATAACGTGCTAAAGGTGCAGCAATAGTTCGTTTAACTGTGTTATAGTTCAAACTCATAGACATAGATAACTGGAAAGCGCATTTACTATCCAAATGTGGAAAAAAATGGTCGAAAAAGTGTGACAGAGACGAAGTAAAACTGTGGTGTCTTGTCTTTAAAAAAAAAGACCATAGTTTTCCTTTGTCTCTTTGTAAGTGTAGCCAATTTTGTGAGGCTGTTGCGGACACTAGCGAAGAATACAAAACTCGTAGTCTATGGGTAAACCAAATTAAAAATAAAGTAATATAAAATCGTATGGCCCAGAATAACAATAAAGTATGTTTAAATTGTGTTACTATTATTTTATTTTGTATTGTATTGTATTATTATATTTTTTTATTTGAAACATTAATGATTAGTCTTGTTCTTATTCAGTCACTAAACTGATCGCTCCGTACTAGTTCATTCTTACAGATGTACTAGTACGGAGCGATCAGTAGTACACTATGTAGTACGAATGAGCTAAAACATGACAATTTTCATATCAGTCTGTATAATCCTATTACAATATAATATAATATAATAAAATACATATTACCGTGCACATACATTAAACACTACATATAAATAACGAATGCAGTAACTTGAGTGACAGACAACAACTAATAAGCGACAAGTATCAATGAACTATGAACATTACTGACTGAATTAATTCAGGTACTTTCGTTAAATAGATTTTATGTTGTGGACTGTAATTAAAACAAGGCACATATAGATAACAATGAAAAGGTATTAACCAATTTGACCAAAAGCACTCTTGGGTGTGGAGAGAGATCACCGCTACCGTGTGAAGAAAAAAGGAGGCTAAGAAAATCAATGCAGCTTATATCAAGTTAAATCCGACTACTAAATTTGCACAACACAAGCCATTAGTTGTTATCTCAGTACACTACAGTAAAGAAAGGAGGTTTAAGCCATATTCCAGCACTCCTCCTCCTCCTGTTTAACCTGCGGAATTTTTTTAACTCCCTAGGTCGCGTAAAGTACCTACATAATTCCTGATCTTCCAGCTATCCCTATGGCAAACATTAGGTGATCCCGTTGCTCCCTTATGACGTAAAGTATCTTATATCAGTATCGTGGGGACTCTCGATAAGGACAAAAGATTATCCTATGACCTTTATCAGGTCCACTTGCGACGGTAAAAAATAAAAAATATATAAACAGACTTTTGCATTATATATTAATTAGTATTAGGATTTAACAAAACGGTAAACAAACAAATCTCATTTTGTATTATCGCTATGATTTTCGACTTGACGTTAAATTTGTTATAAGCTGACGATATTTTAACTCTTTAAGTCCAGTTAGTAATCTTATTTTTTGAGTTTTCTTTTTGGTTAAAGGTTGGTATTTTTTGTAACTCAATTTTGTGTTTATTTATATTTTTTTCAATATTTATTTATTCTTAGAAAAAAAAACAAATAAAAATTATTATAAATTGACGATGAGGAGCTGAACATACATACCGGATGGATTCGATTATCGCACAGGTAAACATTAATGTGATGAACATTTGTGTTTGTCGTATCTGGGTATTTTCTATGAAATGTTATGTATGTACGAGTAGGTATGTATTTACAAAAAAAAGGAGATATATATGTATTTGTATGTTGTCAAGTAGCCATAGTCCAAGCTTTGCTTAGTTTAAGATCAGATGGCGCTGTGTGTGATATCCAAAACAATGTGAGTGAGAGGAGAGTTACCAAGATTTTGTAGCCTGTGTATGCGTAACATTTAATTGCGTACCTAGAAAATAAAAATAGTAAAAATACAAATACGAACCAATTTATCAATTTACTAAAAAGGCTACTGGCTCGTTTTTTTTTCGAACACGATAACCAAGTGTCAGTCAGTGCATAAACGCCTCTGACTTCTTATCGACTGCCATCATATGAAAACAGCCATTAGTATCTTTATTTTTATTCGTTCAACTTATTTCAAGAAGGCCAAAACTTTTTGCTGTCCAACTTCCCGATAGCGAAATAAATCAAAGCTAAGGGTGAAGTTTTGGAGACCGCCCATCCATCATAAGGGTAGCCGTACGCTGACAGGTCGACGGTTAGCCGCAGCTGATTTTATTGTCTAATAAAAATATATTTACTATGGTAAACAGAACATAAAATTTTGCCAATTTTTTTCGAACATTATTTTTAAAGCCCAATTTGATGTCTTGTTTAGCATACCTATGTAACCTTGAAAAAAATGCAATAATGTAGTGCCATGGAGCTGATCTGATAATTGAGCTCGAAGGTAACCATAGGTTATACACCGTAACCCTGTCGTGTTCAGGCTCGTTGGATTTGTCTTGGCATGTAGGTACCATAGCCTATGGGTGGTGTGTAGGGCAAATTGATGATGACAAACTTTTCTGACCTAGTGAGAAATCTAAACTACAGCCGCCGTATTGATATGGTGTGAACTACAGTGACATTAACGACCAAACACGCAAGGTCAAAAGGTCAGAAGTGTTTGATGCACTGTTACCCGGTGCCCTTATCCTAGGTTGTTACCCCGCACACTCTTTCATTTGTCCGTTTTGCCCTATTTAATAATGGTACTACGTGTGCCAGTGTATAATAATGTACAGGTCAGAGGGTCAGAAAAAATTGTTACACTGTATCATGCACTGCAGTGTGTATCCGCACTCTAAACCAGTAGCTTCTAAACTCCCTTCTGTGTCTAAAACTGTAGGTCTTTAGTCTATGTTCTGTATACATATGTCAATTACCGTGTCAAACATTGTTTACAAAATTTCTTGGAAAATGTAAAATCAAAATAAATTATATTATGTGTCTGCGTTAGATTTTTAAAATTACCTATGTAATTTCCCCTATGAATAATAAAAGATTACTAAAATAGAATTATTAAACTAAACCTTTAATAGGTTTAAATGTTTTTCATGTATTCGACACAGAACTTAACCTAGATATATACATCTATCCAATACTATTGTTGAACGTATATCAATATCCTTTGTGAATTAGTAGCTCTTCCTTCTGGGTGATCTTGTCAATTTGGAGCCAATCGAAAAGAAACTGGTTAGGTAATTATTATCACACATAAACATAAACACTCATATTATGCTGTTTCATTATTTTATGCAGAAACCTTCATCATCAAAAGAGAAGTACCAAGCGATTTTCCAAGAACTCAAAAGTCTGTGTGATTCTTTTTGTCATATGGACCACAATATGTACCTACAATCAATTGGTGAACGCGTCTTAATTTATTTAAATTTTTAAACACAATTCCTGGTCTACTAAGAACTGGTTTGTTACCGATATGGAAAGCAGCCTATGTTTTTCTTTTGTTTCAAACCCTATCTTTTGTAGTCATCTCATCCGGAAGACGTATACCGTCGGACGTAGGCCTCCTATAATCATGTCTCCACAATAGCTGATTTTAAGCCGCCTGCATCGACTGGCTTCCTGCAGCTGTCACCAGCTTATCTATCTACCTGCTAGGAGACCGGTCTACGCTGCTTTTTCCAATCCGTGTTCGCCACTCGAGAACCATTCTTCCACATCAGTTATCGATTCGACGAGTTATGGGGCCCACTTTAGCTTGCTAACTAGCTATTTAAGCTAAGTTTCTTCATTCCGGACTTTACCGTGTAAAGAAAACTGTAGCGTGAACGACTCTGAGATGCTTAAATGCTAGAAATACATAATTTTGTGAATTTCCTTAGGAAACGCCTGGATTGCAATAAAAAATAGCTTGACATCATACTCTCCCAGACCTTATCTATCACCATTGGGGCATCTTTGAAAAGTGGGACTTTGCAAGCCTTTATCTTTATACTTTAAAATATTATTCTGTACCTGATCTTTTATTTTACCACTTATTTCTTTAAAGCTGGTGACTTACGACTTGTGGTACATACACAAAACCACCTTGGTCCGCATACACCGTGTCAGAAGCAGTGTTGCGGCTTTGGGCGCAATACCTGTCACGCAGGTCTAAAGTTATGGAAAAGAGGCTGTCCCCCACATTAGGAAGTGGATGAGTAATTGTGTATCCTTAACTGAAAATTAATTATTGAACATTGCATATACATTGGATATAATTTTGAGGTGGAGCACCACTGCCTCTACCAAGCTATAACTTGCCAGTGGCTATAACTTTGCGGAATTATAGCTTTAATTGTTTTACACTCCAATCAAGCCTCGATAAACCCCCTTGATAGCATTCGAATCTTTATACATCGAAAATGTATAAGAATGACGTTTGTGGTCGCTCACGTAAGCGATTAGGTCACAGGGCCGTAGCTAAGGGTGGAGCATTGTGGGGCAATGCCCTACCTTGAAATACTAATTCCCTACCTTAAAATAACCGTAAACTAAGGTATAATATATATAAATTGTTTTTTCGTACTATAAATTAATACCATTTTGCTCTTAATCCTACCCAATTACCTTCTACCTAAATTACTCACGCTCACAAGCAGGTAAAATAATGAAAGATAGAAAAATTACTTGCGCCGTACCCGTGCATGAAACCACCGCTGCCCTACTTAAGATTCAACTCTAGCTACAGCCCTGTAATAGGTCATCAGTATTTTGTCTTTCAATTCTAGACGTAAAGCCGTAATATTATCGCGATTAGCTATGTATATGTAACATAGCTATGTGACGCTATGTAGTATGGATCAATGGTGGCTCGCATCAGCTCTAGAAGTGTCCGGTATGTGTTGAAAATTGCGTTTAGTTCCATAATGATACAAAAAGGTAAAGCACATGTTACACTAATGAAAAAATCCTAAAAAGGCTACACAAAACTGCTGTGGCATTCGTGGCGTGATTTGTAATAAGATAAACAGACCTTTAAAATTCATCATTATTTGCACGTCAACAGAAATACTTTTAGCGATGGTAGTACGAACCCAGGCTTATGCTTTTGGCGTTTTGTCAGAAACTAATATTTTTTCCATATTTAGGTTTAATGTCCACTACAAAACAGGACAATAACAGTCTATCAAAATGCCAAGCAGAAGAACCAACAGAGATTTAATTGAAAATATAGAATGTTATATGGAAGATTTGGTTGGAGATTTTGAAGATTATTTTAAAAAGTCTCTCGTACTAATCACCTTGGCGTTCGCCACTGTATTGGGAATGCTGGTATATGCACTTAGAACGGTAGCACATAATGCATGCCCTGGTGAAATTGAGGTTACGACGACAGGAAACAGACGTCATATAAATGTTATAGAGCCATCAGGTAAATTAATTATTAAATAGCTATTTTTACGACTGTCACGAATTGAAGGCAATTTCAATATGTGCTTCGTTTTTTGTTGCTAGCAAAATCAGTATCGAAATAGCTTAGGGGAATTGTGCTTAAGAAGACATACTGTGGTAAGATGACATACTGCTTTTATCCGTTAAAAAATTATACACGCCACAAGCGCCTAAGCGTCATTCACGCATTGGCTCACAGATGGCGGCACTGCTCAAAACTCCAGTATTTTAGTGATTTTGTTACTATAAAATATTATTTTGTAAAAAGTATTTGTGCCGATAAATATGTATGAATTAGGTAAGTTTTTTGCTGTGTTTGAATACTTTGGTATGAGCTGAGGTTAATAAACGTAATGAATACAGAAGATGTTATAAACGTAACATTAAAGTTTTAACGCACAAAAGCATCAAATATTTTGTACCTCTCAGGGTAAGATGAAGTAGCATACGTCGGTTTAAGAAGACATAGTATGTCATCTTACCCTGTTATTATATCTATAGTAAATCGAAGTCAGGAGAAGGTTGGGTATGTTACTAATTCTGCAAGCGATGCAAGCTGAACCGTAACATGCGCTATAAAACGTTTTGATTAGAATACATAAGTGTTTAATTTGAAATATCAATTTTAGTAAATCAAGTCGTAGCAAAAAAAGAACCATTCCTTGACGTATCGCAACGAATCAATGAGGCAAACTGATTTTTGGCGTAGGGATAACTGGAGGGATTTCAGAGGATATAAAATATTTTATCCCAAACGATAGTTTCCACGGGAATATAAATATATATATATGGTGCACTTTTTCTCACTGATGGCGAGCGATGCGATTTAAAACAATGAGCTTAATATCTTTATTATCTTGAAACAAAATCAAACCTAAAAATAAAAAAAAAAGGTTTACGATTATATCTCAAAAACTGTACTTCTTACAGTTTTTACAGTCAGGCTTCAGAAATCGTGTTCGTGCTTACCCGTTACCGTCTTACAAGGTTACGGTCGGCGGCGACTGCATGTAAATAAAAAAAGATTGTTCTATAATTACATCTGACTGACTTGTGATGTTCATCAGTTTGCAGGCACTGCAGCGGGGCCTTCTGTGACAACATACCTGATGTAGCAGTAGTCAATTTCCTAGAAGGCGACGATCTGTCCTAATTCCATAACCATCCCCTGATGGGGATATGCCATCCTGTTACGACGATAAATTTTGAAAGGCTTTATCTCGGAAACTATTAGATTTACAGATACAATTCTAGTCTTATATTGTAAAATATTTAGCCTTCTTTAAAAAAGTCTTGAGTAGATCCTATAAAACTAGGCCTTTAGAGATAAAATCGCCATAATCTGAAGAAAAGCCGTAATTTTCGCAGTTTTTTCAATTTTTGACAAAGTTGCGTTCGGCGTTCGAGGTCACAAACTTGAATTATTCATTGACCCAACATCATAAACAAGTCAAAATACCACATAAAATCAGAACTACCGGATTTGACGCAAGGTCAGAAGTATAAAGTTTTTGTATATATACATCTTAAACACATATAAATAGTGTGCAACGTACACATATTTGAGCATTTGTGAAAATGAACTTGGTTAAAAAGTCATGCCACATTATTTGCCCAAATTTTTGAAGTAATGTCAACTGTAAGTTTTATATCAGTTGATTTTATCTTCAATTATTGTTTGATCTTTTTTCTATATTCATATGTACTCATATAAAAGCTAAAGCTAATTAAAACTAGGTTTTCAAAAATAGTTCTATAGTCTGTAGATATTAGCTGTTAGCTCCAAAAAATGTATAACCATTCAATTAAATTCAGATCTCGAAGTGAACATGCGACATCGGCGTCACATTAAAAAAGAAAATATCCCAAGTCAGCCTTCCATTCAAGAAGGAGATATTTCAAATCGTCCTTCTACTCAAGAAGAAAATACCTCTAATCAACCTTCCATTGAAGAAAAAAAGAGTATAGACTCAATATGTGAAAATGCAACTTGCCCTGTAAACGTTAAGAAAGAAAAGAGCATAGATTCAATATGTGAAAATGCAACTTGCCCATTGAACGTTAAAAAACAAAAGAAGTCTGAAAAACAGGATAAACATAAAAAAAACAATTTACCAGTGCCTGTGGACTTATCTGATGAAACAAGTTTGAATGAACAGGTTATAAGAGACATTGGATTCAGCCCTTGTCCGTCCAAAGTAAGGTTTATTTTACGACATTTCAATTCTAGGATAGAAATAATACTATAGTACTTAGATATAGTTAATTACAGCCGCGGCCCGCAAATGCAGCATAAGCGGACAATCGTTATGCGGGCTGAGGTGGTATAGTGCTTTTCTCAAACATGCGTGTCAATTAAAATAATAATGTAATAAGAATAACGTACATGTTTATCTATATAACAAATTATATCGACAACCTGTATTGACAATAATAAAAACAGTTTAGGTAATTTTGCCGCCAATGCGCCGCGTTTTTTTTAATAATATAATTTTTTAATTAATTTTAATGGCGCACTATTTTTTTTTGTGCAAGTCCGTAATTTAAATAAAACTTGATGAGTTATTTCTTTGGTTATCATTATTGCTTGGGTTTGACAAAAGTTCGTTCCATTTTCAAATTACATATTCGACCGCTCGAGCGCTCGAGCAGCCGGCTAAAACATTGAGGGCCGCTGTCTGATAGCTACTGCAAGTACGATTATCCCAAAGAAGCATGTCGTAGCATGTTCGAGAAAATATATTTTGTGGCATCTTAAAATCCAAAACTATTTTTGTTGTCTATTGTTTGTTGAAGTACTTATCACTACACCTGAACGCCATGGCAGCTCGCTAATTAGTTTCAAACTCGATTGGATTGAAGCAAAGGATTGAATCAGCGTTAGAAAAGTAATCGATTACTAACGGATCTGTGAACTTTATTACAATGATTACAGATGAATTAATGAGCTCTGCAGAAAATAATATTTTTTAAACATTAGACACACATTTGAATGAATAGAAAAATGGCGGAATAAAGGCTTTGACATACTTACGGACGGACCTATCGGTTTTGCAATTAGACCCTAAAACACAACAATTTATAAAGGAACGATGCCTTTGCAGAAGAAACAGTGCAGTTCTGTTAAACTTGCATTGTGATATACAACCTCAGTCTTCAGATATGCCCGTCCAGTATCGTATACAAATAACGAAAAGGCAAATTAAGAGATTAATTTTGTTTTTCCTAGGAAGGAAGAAAAGTAATCATAAACGACGCAACGAAAGAAAACAAGTAAGATATTAAACATCTTTATTTATTTTATAGTATGAAAGACACACGTAAAAAACGGGTCAACTTCTCGCAGGCATTGTTATAAAAAAAACGGCTAAGTGCCAGTCGGACTTGCGCAACGAGGATTTTGAACGACTCACACTTGATTTGTTTTTATTTTTTGCTGTTTTACTAAATGGCCATACTATAATCTTCTTCTTCTAAGTTTGAAGTTTATATGTATTACTATTTTCAGGTACATAGAGCATCAAAAATACGTTTATTACCCTTAATTTTTTTTTTATTGTAATTTTTATTATTGTCACAAAATCCACTATAGTAAAATAACACACCCATACTGTAAAAATTTTAAGCGTCTTTTTACTTCGGTCTAAAATATAAAGCGCTCAAAAGGTCGGATGGACAGACAGCGTAAGCTTAAATAATAGGACTTCGTTGGCACTCTTTGGGTATGGACCCTAAAATATTATAGGTGCGTTCTGTTCACTGCTTTAATGCGTTTAATGTCATTATCCAGCCAAGTGCAAAATACGTAAATTTTGTATAAAGATTGTACAAATGTTGGCTCATTCTCTTTGGTTGGATTATTGACATTAAGCGCATATTGTACACTAGGTCAACAAAGTGCTACTAATAACTATGCAAGGTTACGTAACACTAGTGCTATATGTACATATGTACCTACAACTAGCCGTTAACCCGCTGTTAATTTCTGGATCTCGACAACAGAGCCACCTACCGGGTCCAACTATACATAAATAGGTAAGAACCACCGAGGTGACCCAATAAGTAAATACAACAAAATCATCAAAACCAACCAAACCATTTAAGAGAAGACCCCCATTAAATGTTATATTTTGTTTTTTGTACTATTTGTTACAAAATTCGCTATAATAACACATATTCTGTGAAAAATTAATGCTTCTACTAAAATGTAGAGCTTTTTGGACAGACAGACATACAGCATAGGGTTAGTAATAGGTCTACATTTGCACGCTTTTGGTACGGAACCCTTGTTCCATGACCGTTCAAATCCTTGTATATTTTTATTTTATTCAAATTACGTTGGCGGTTTTACGTTCCTGTACTTCTATATTATCAATGCCACATGAATTTCCCAATCCGACGCTATAATGTTTTGAGTTCTTCTTACAATTTTTTCCCAGTGTTCGGCAGTTACTTCATGCATTTTTTAATAAATCTAATATCTTGTTTGCCGCAAAGGGGGGATTGGTTTTGTTTCAAGCGGCGTGTCCTTTGATTTGTGCCCATATTAGTTCTATAGCATTGTACTGGCAATAATACGGCGGAAGTCGAAGAACCCAATGACCACATTCGGCAGCTATGTCGTCGGTCATTTATCTTTTAGGGAGGTTTTTTTGCGATTTTCAAATATATGCTAATTGTACTTTTAATAAAGTATTATCCATATTTTCACCATGACGTTGGAGCCAAAATTATCTCTTGTTTCTTATTGGCCTGCGTCGGCATTTAATCCATTTGTCTGGAGTGATATGTAGCGTTGTCCATAATAATTATTGACGGTTCTTCCAGAGATTTCACCATTTCTTTGAACCATCCTTCGTAAATCTCCGCATTCATTTCTTCGTGATGGTCCACTGCTTTCTTGGATTTAAAAGCCAGTTAAGCTTCTGACACGAAGCCTTTCGTAGACCCTGCACGGTATATGATAAGGCGTTCACCTTTTCCATTGGCACTGAACTAGTGAAAAGTGAAAGCGGCGGTGTCGTCAGTCCAGTTCTTACATACTGTGTGGTTTGCATTTAACCAAGTCTCGTCAGTGAAAATAACATTTGACCAATCTGATATCTTTTTTGGCTTCGCTCAAAAAATAAAAATTAAACAAACAGACAGACAGACAGCCGGACAACAAACTATAAGGGTTCCTTTTTCCTTTTAAGGTACGGAACCCTAAAAATGATGACAATTAGGTTAACTACACTACTTAGTTATTTACACTACTTAGTTACATTATCCCGCTCGTCTTCAATTTTACACTATCGAAGTGATTGCCATCTATTATTTATCAGGCATTTTGTTTAAATAGCATAAGAAATAATAGTGTGCGGTGCCCCAGTCGCCTAGCTACAATATGACTTGTGTTTTAATAATCTCCATCTTGTCCATCAGGCCTTGTGCACAAAAAGAACCTTGTCTGCTACCGCCAAAAAAAGAGAAGAAAGAAGCAAATAAAAAATGAAAATCAGTAAATTTGGAAGAAACGAAAATTGGTTTATAACAGGTAAAAATAATAAGACAATTTAAAATAGTCTTCTATGAAAATGTGAAAATGTATATCGTATAAAATAATATATAAATATTGTTAAAGCATTTGAGTTTTGTGCAATTAATTTCTGTGCATAAATTTTGTTGCTTTTGTGCATTGAGCTTTGTGTCTTTACCAATAGGCCAACTGGGCATGGGAGTATGGGGAGGGTGCTTAGGCGGTAAAGGGGGGCAAAAATTTAAAATCTAAATTAGCTTAATTTGCCCCATCCTGCTCTACCGTGCCTATAAGCCCATAAGTACTGGCATCACTGCAGAGACTATTGAATAGTCTTTATAGTCAACCTGACTGAAATTGGTCTTCCTAAAAGACATCTTAATAATTAATTTTGAATTTCCTAATTATTTAATTCTTAAAGTTTATCATAGAAACTTAGATAAAACGGGGCTACTTGGGTCATCTCTTTAGATATTTTGGCAATTTTTTTCATAAATTATAGTTGCGCCTCATTCTTTGCACGCCCTACTGCCGGAGTACAGGCCTATACTCCTAAGATAAGGAGGCTTTGGCCATAGTTCACGACGCTAGTCTAGTCCATGTTGGCGGACGTTGTAGTTAGTGGCCACGTGCTGTCGGAGTTTTCAAGATCCCTGACTTGGATTAGTTATGATTAATATGTTTGATGTAATATGACAACAGCCACGACCGACGGTTATAGCAGTAAGCCGACAGCCGCGGGGCGGCTTAGGACCGGCCGTTTTGTAAAGACATACGGGACGGGAGAGGCCTTCGTTTAGTAGTGGACGTCTTCCGCGGCTGAAACGAACGGACAAACAAAATTTAGCGATAGATATTATTAGTAACGATTCAAGTGATTTCCATAACAGTTTTAAAATTTGCCAAAATCTTCCTATCTCGATTAAACTACAAAAATGTTCAAAAGTACCAATTTGTAGCAATTCTGGATTGCTGTAGGATACAAGCCGCATGTCCCAACATACTTTCTTATATTCTAATAAAAAAAACCGGCCAAGTGCGAGTTGGAGTCGCGCACCGAGGTTTCCGTACCTACCACTATTTACGTAATTTACAAACACAAAACAAAACAGGAAGTGCGCCGCTAAGCAGTCACCCATACAATTACTGACCAAGCCCGACGTTGCTTAGCTTTGAATAGCGTTTCCGACAAACAAATATGTTACCTATTGCTTCGCTTAATAATAACTATATGGTGCTATAACGGTGATTTAAGATGGTAAACGGCTCGGGCTCATCTCACACTTGGCTGGTTTTTATTATTTGTTGTTATACTTTAGAGCTTACACACACTTTAATCACTGCAAGATTATATGTGTTTCTGTTTTTGCGATGGAGCAATTATACCCTGTACCGCTAAGCGCCGCGCCTGAATTCGTACGTAAATATTGTTATTAATTTATTAAGTGTTAGTATTCAGAATGTTATAATTTTCTTTTTTGTAATATTACATGGTTCATAATTTTATATTTAACTTACCAACTATTTAAGTACCAACTTCCGTACCTTTTGATGGAATTTGTACGAAATTTTTACTTATCCGACTACATTTTTATCGACTATTACTCATTAAGTTGTTAAGCCTACTTAGCTAAGATAGTTTTATTTCGTTATAAATGCTATTCCCATTTTCCATCTTTTCATCTTTCCACTCACCCAAAAACAGCCATTTTGCTTGCAGTGAGGGGGACCCTGGGCTCTAACAAAAAGATGTACTTTAAAGCTTAATATTTCGCAAAACGCTTTCCTGAATCGCTGAAAATGGTTTTCGCACACCCTCAATATTTTTAAACGAACTATCCAACGACAACCCACACTGTGGGGTAAACGAATAAAAAATCATCCCCACTTTACGTGTAGAGAAGAGTTTGTTAAAGGTACCCTAAAAAAATTTTTTCTTTTTTTATTTTAGCACTTTGTAGGCTTTGATTAATACCTATATCCATGCCAAATGACAGCTTTCTAGTACTAATGGTCTCTAAGCTAAGCCGCGGACAGGCAGACGTAGACGGACACGGCGAAACTATAAGAGTTCCTAGTTAACTACGGAACCTTAAAAACCAACATTTATTTAAATACCTCAATATTTGCTTTTCCTATATATCTACTTTAAGCTTTATACGTTAAACGAGGCACTTGGTAGGTGTCTACCATTTTATTTAAGCTTACAAATCAACTTAAATAAAATGGTGCTTTCATACAAAATGACCCCAGGGTCCAGTGCCTAGAAGAACTTCAAAGACGAATATCTCCAAAAGGCTCTTGCGATTGTTAAAACGGACATTGTCATGTCAATAGAGGATACAAACAAGGATTATCTCCTAAAAAATTAAAAAAGGAAAGAAAGGGTAATTCGAAAACAAACTGACGATTATAAAAAATATTTAAAAACCACGTTTATAAAAAAATAACTAAAAAGTAGAAAATAAAAAATAAAATCCCCCTACATCACGGAGCAAAAAAGTGTTTTCACTTTTCAACTATCAGCAATACAACAGCATATCAGAGCAAATTTTTCACAAACTTTTAATTTTTCTGTAATGCTGACTGATGCTTTTGTATTGTGTGTGATAATTGAAAGTGCCCATGCTTTTTTGCTTTGCGGGCTTATTTTTAAACTTCAGTTCATTTTTATAATAAGCGTGGTTTTTAAATATTTTTAATTTTATACTTCTGAAGCCGGCGCCAGATACAGCTGCTAACATTTGAACACTTTTTGACGACTTTGACCACATATTAGAACACTTATTGTAGCAACCTGCCAGACATGCTTTGCAAACATTTTTCTTCACAGTGTGCTGGTAGACTACAAACATGATGGACGACGATTTTATTGACGCGGTGTGCTTATATTATTTATATATGTAAGTGTTTGTTATTATGTACTAAATGTACAAAAAGCGAGGAAGCTAGCTGTAGCTTATTTATGAGCGGATTGAAATCATATTAGGGGGAAATGTTATGTACCTAATTCTTCACAAGTTGCTTTAATAAAAGTTTTCAAAGAAGGGGAAAGAGGGGGGGGGGAGAGAAAAGGAGGGAAGTTTGCTCTAGCTTTATTTATGAATGGATTCAAATCATATTAGGAGGAAATATCATGTACGCAATATCATGTGAAACACGTACGCGCACGCAAAGAAAACAAAATTAGCTACAGCGCACATCCTCTCTTCACAGCGACCCTCGCCCAACTGGACTTTGCGCAATTGTGGCAGGCTACGCAAACATTTGAACACACTGCGACTTTGAATGCTTTGATGTGCGCTAAAAACCGAAAACACATGGCAAATGGCAAACACCTACCGACAACACGACACAATTTTTCTTTGCTCCATTTACATTGTACACAACACATTATCACGTTAGTTAACACATCATATAGGTGGCGCTATATACGCGATACGATAACAAAATAATATCAAGTAGGCCGTGTGCTTGTTGGCCACCATAGTTGTAAAAATATAAGAATTAGATGCATCAAAATACAATGGCATAGTAGTTGGAGCGCGCCCCGCCCGAGCGACAGAGCCAATAAGTGATTTGGCGACTAAAGTCGCTGGTAGACTTTTTTGTATCGATTCTTCCAAATGTTAATTTCTACTTCAATACAAAACTACAGATTAGGTCCATATTAAACTCCATACTAAAAAAAATTGACGTAAGTTTATTTGTGATTATATAAAATAAAACATGAAATACCACGTTATGTACGGTAAATAAAAATGTTGAAAAAAATACATAATAGTTTAGACAAATAGAAACAGAAATGTATTAGACACCATCATTAAATATAAAATGGCAAAATGGTGTTACATTTTAGGTAAGCCGATAAAAAACTATATTATTTCTTTGATATTAATTAGATTGTTTTTAGAAACATTGGAAGCCGTTATTGGAAGCAATACATTTTGTGAATTATTGTATTTATATGTAGTTGTAATTTTTATTTTTTCTTTTATTGATTAATTTATCCAATATTTATACTAATATATATGTTACGATCATGTGCTTGTTACATCCACGTATCATCGAAGGTATTCCATCCTATATAAAGGTAGTGCCTGCCTACAAACCCGAGTCCAGACAACTTTACAATTAACAAATTGTAACAATATTGGTTGCCCTTACCGGGAATCGAACCTGCTCCACTCGGTTCTTTACTATTATTTACATAGTGTTAGTTTTAGGTAATTAAAGCCTATGTATAAGGTTACCTACAAACCAGAGTCCAGACAACTTTACAATTAACAAATTGTAACAATATTGGGTACCCTTACAGGGAATCGAACCTGCGCCACTCGGTTCTTTACCATTAATTAGATAGTGTTATTTTTAGGTAATTAAAGCTTATGCATAAGATTATTAACTTTACGCTCATGCGTACATCATTATAGTGTACTTACTTACTAGGGTACTTTGTTAACGTTTCCTTTAAGACAACGATATAGGCTAGATCGCGTCAATACGCCGATTTTGTGCAAATTTTGTGGCTAAACTATAGCACCTTAAGGATTGAAAAAAATATGTGTTATAAAACTTGCTTTTGTCTAGTGCATTACCTTACCGAATGATTTTCCTTTATTGTATTTAATGCAATAAAAAATCTGGAAATGACCATTGTTTTACCACTTGTGCAAATATTTGCTTTTTTTTTTTTATACCAAGGTAAGCGGCCACCGTAGCCTATGGACGCTTGCAACACCAGGGGTATCACTCGCGCGTTGCCGATCCTTCAAAAATGTAATAACTTCTTGAAGAACTCCATACTGTAGTCCTTGGAGAAAACCTTGGCGGGGAGCTCATTCCACAACTTAAGCGTTCGCGGGAGGAAGTTTCTCTGAAACCGCACTGTACGCGACCATTTAGGTTCTAAAGTGTGAGAATGAATTCCCTGCCGATGGCGAGCGGTGCGATGGTAGAAAGTAGCCGTTGGCATAATTTCGAACAATTCCTCAGAACACAACCCATTGTCCAAGCGGTAGAACACACACAGGGAGGCAAAGTCTCTCCTCATACTTAAGGGCTCGATACCGCAAGTGAGTTTGGAATCGTCGACAATTCTCACAGCCCGTCGTTGAACCGAGTCAAAAGGGCCAAGCTGGTATCCGGGTGCACCCGCCCACAGATGGCAGCAGTACTCCATATGGGGCCGAACTTGCGACTTGTAAAGTAACAAGCTTTGCCCCGACGTGAAGTACTGCTTCACTCCGTTGAGTACACAAAGTTTTTTGGACGCCAGCTTCACCATATCTTGTAAATGATCTCGGAACTGAACATCGCTGGAGATGTCAACACCAAGGATCCCAATGCACTTGGAGATGGAGAGGGGAGTGTAATAAAAGTTGGTTAAATAATCAGAATAGCTTGTTATCTAGTGCATTGGCTCTGCAGAAAATAAAAAAAAGTGACTACAAAACGGTGAAAACGTTTAATTCCATACTATATATAAAAATTTAAGTTTCACGGCTTCATTATGGCATAAATTACTTTATTAATAATTAATTGTAATCAATAGATTTTTATTACATTTACATGCACATCGTTAGAATTACTGAAATTTGGCGTATATCGCCCCCTAGAGTAAACTATTTAAATTTTGGCTAATAAAATGTTCTACTTCAAGGGGTAAATTTGATATACTTATACGTGGCGTGTTCCAATGTTTCTTAAGCACCTAAACCTACATTGTTTTGTTTAATCCAGATGCTTACTACGGTGAAGAAAATCATCGTGCGGAAACCAGCATACATTAAAAAAACGTTTGTAAAGTCCAGAATCCGCAATGGGCCCATATTTATAGCCAAAATCGCCGTAGCCTAATGTAAGAATAGGCCAGAGCTCCAATAGTAGGGTCATCCTAGACCACTAGGCCGTTTACCTTACTTGAAACTTAAGCACAAATGATCGAGCTGTTTCAGTCAGCCTGTAATTATAATAATATTAAATAATAAATACATTGATTTCGAAAAACCATGATTACTATACTTAGTTGTTAGTATATTCTTATACCATATACTTATGTTAGTAAAAATGTTAGTAATTCTTAGTGTTATAGCGTTAATGTTAGTAGTTACTAGTTTTTAGTCGAAATGATTGGGCACTATTTAAAACTTCAAATAGGTACATCTCTAAATTTATCTGCATAAAAAACTTTTCCAACTTTAAGTCACTTTTTCTATTAAACGAAGCGGTCCAGTGCCTGATTTATATGCAGCATTTATAAAGCTATCTTCAAATTTTGAGAACTTGCGGTTTAAAAAGAGAGGGGGGTGGGATTTTTTGGGAAACTTGGTGATCAAACTCAAACTCAAACCCTTTGAACTTTGGCGATAAAAGTAGCCCAGTTGATATTACAGAACCTAACCTATATGTGTGCCAAGTTTCGTCCCGATCCGTCCAGTGTTGAAAGCGTGATTGAGTAACAAACATCCAAACTTTCACTATTATAATATTAAGTAGGATTAAGTCTTAAAAAAGAAGCTTAGTTTTAGAGATTTTTATGATTTTCTCTTAAAGAGCTATCCAACGCCAACCATCACATTGGGGTGAGTAATTCATCCCTTAGTACAATGCATGGAAAGCTACCCTTAACATTTTTACAACAAAAATAGAGGTTTGTGAACAGTTTCAACGAAAATTATTTAGAAAAGAGTCGGTTAACTAGATTTTCCGAAATCTGCAATTTTCTCAATCTACTTGGCCGGGTTTTTTTTATATAATTTTGGTCCATACGTTGTTTATGTTTAAATGCAGACCTTTTCTTAGAAAAAGGAGGATTAGGCCATAGTCCACGTCGCTAACAGTACGAATCAGCAGACATTAAGATCAATATCAAAATCTAAATCAAAATCATTACTACAATAATTGAGCACTTATGAATGTCACTACGCCATCGGTTCGTAAGTCTATAGGGCGGGAGACCTTTTACTGAGAAGAACCGGAAAGAAACTTAGCTAGGGCATTTCTTTTCTCCCCTTCTCTTACAGTTTCCACTTAAAATATTGGAAAATCCCCTTCCTATCATAGAAGGACACTTTCCATTACAGACATAAAAACATAAAATACACAAGCACAACATAAAAAAGTATCTAATTGCAAAATATAAAAAAGACAGTTTATGTACCTATTCATCACTTAGAAATAATCAATGTCTTATAGTATAGATAAACAAAACAAAAAAGTAAGACTAAATACAAGGATACAGAGAAATTTGCAAGAGCAGACCAGTCCAGTCTCCACAGGCGGCACCCGTTCACGAGTATGACACATGAATCAGCCATCGCTTCGCTCAACCATGTTTTAGGGAACGTAACGACCCGACACACACCCACCACCTCAGAGACACTTTGAGAGAGCATGACACACACAAGCAACTCCAATAAAACTTCGATTGTACTATTTACAATGTGTGTAACGATTGGTACATTTCCAAATACAAGTACTATTATAGCAACATTTTAGTTATTCCCATGCGTGTTTTTCTATAAGATAGTCTTTAATTGAATAGTAAGCTTCTTTGACAAGTTTCTGTTTAACAAAATTTTTAAACTTTTTAAATTCAGTTTACATACTTCTGCAGGGATTTTGTTGTAAAAACGGACACATTGTCCTTTAAATGATTAATCAATTTTCTCAAGCCTTGGGTGGATCAGAACCAGTTTGTGTCTATTTCTTGTGTTTCGATTATGAACATCACTATTTTTTTTTAAAAAAGATTAATATTCTTATGAACATACATTGAATTATCATAGATATATTGACCAGGTAAAGTTAGTATATTTTTCTCTTTAAATTTATCCCTTAAAGAGTGTTTGTTAGATAAATTGTATATTGCTCGAATAGACCTCTTCTGCAGTACAAATATTGTCTGTATATCAGCTGCGTGTCCCCATAATAAGATACCATAGGACATCACGCTATGGAAGTAACTAAAATATACTAGCCGGGCTGTCGTTTCGTCTGTAAGTTGACGAATCTTTTTAACCGCAAACGCTGCAGAACTTAGTCTATTCGCCAATACAGCTATGTGTGGGCCCCATTGAAGTTTTGCATCTAAAGTAATGCCTAAGAATACAGCGCTAGCTACAACATCTAATTGCTTCCCATTTATAAGTATATTGGTTCTTACTTGACTAACATTTGGCGTTAAGAATTTAATACATTTGGTTATAAAATTTTAAAAAAATTTAAAAGCAAATTATTAAACCAAATTATTAAAATATATTAAACCAGTGGACAACTTTAGACAGACAGTTGCTTACATTATCTAGAACTGTTTTGTTTTAACTCCAAACAATAGTGATGTGTCATCTGATAACAACACTATCTCGTGATTGTTTTAACGACCTCCGGCAGATCATTAATGTATATAAGAAATAGGAATGGCCCCAGGATGGAGACCTGTGGAACGCCCATTTTAATTTTAGATCCAGGGGCGCGCTTCCCATTTATATCAACTGTCTGAATCCTATTGTCCAGGTACGAGCTAATGAGTTTTAAGTGCAGTACCCCTAATACCAGAGTGTTGCAATTGCCTAATTAGGGTTTCATGTTGGACGCAATCAAATGCCTGGGATGGCTCACAAAAAACACCCAAGGCATCCATTGAATCCTCCCAAGCATCAAATATGTGCTGAATAAGCTCAACGCCAGCGTCGGTTGTTGACCGACCTTTTGTGAACCCAAACTGTTTGCAAGTCAGTATGTTGTAAAAGTTATTTTTATATAAATAGTTTAGTTGTTTGTGTGTTCAATTTTTCAGGATTAAAAGTTTTTTAGGAAAAAAAAATCGCAAAAAAAAAAAACAAAATTCCTTAAATTTAAATTAAAAAACATCACAATTGAACTTAATTAATAAACTTAAATTTATTCTTGCATGACTAAGTAGTATCCACTTACTGAGACTCGATGTGGTTGTTACCTCTCTCTAAAGAACTGCAGTCCTCCTTCAGCAGGGACCTCAGATACTGTCTGGAATAGACAACTCTCGAGATCCTCGGCCGTCATCAGGCTGTTGTTCACCACAACAGGGTTCCCGCGTGAATGACACTGTAGCTCTCACACTATTTTATGCCTTTTGTCACTGTCACTTTCATAGTCCATAAAAGTGAATTACAACACTCGCGACGCGTTAAAAACAATTAAAGGTACCTGTATAGTTTAGGGAAAGAGTTGTTATAGTATGACATATATAATATAAATCAACACGTCAAAACAGGAACCGGCGAACCCCAAAACCAGCTTGTGCTCCTCTGATTTTAGACATGAAATAAGATCTAAGCGATTCATATACCAAGAAATATCTAGTTATAACTAGATATAGAAGTTTTTACCCTAACCTAACTTGTTTGGTCATACCAGCACTCCATATTACCAAACCCTTTCGGAAGTCAGAAGAAAGGCTTCCCCATCAGAACCAGCTAGCAGCACTAAAACAAATCTAGACAATCAAACCATCCCTCCATACTGGAAATAAGTCTAAGCGTCCAAATCTCTCATTTACTTGTCCTTAAGCACATACTAGTCTCAAATCAACTTTCTTACAACCAATCAATCCTGCATGAATCTGAGTTTTAAGTTTTATTTTAGGTAATTTATAATTTTTGGTTGTAGATTAAGTGTGTTCTAGAAATTAGGTTGCCTCGATATAATTAGACCTCCTCGTTTAAGTAGTCGACGATAAATAAACTACAGGTCCAAAAATACCAAGAACCATTTCCATTCCATTCCCTCAATGTTTGATAGGTGTTTATCTAGACGTAGTCCAGATATAATATGCCGTGAATCTGTAGCGAAGGACCGTTAGCGAAGATCTGGTCTAGATCTCCCTTCCGACTCAAACTCCATTGAACACACAGATTTTGGTGTGTGAAATTGATGTTGTGAAGTTTAGTTTTAATTTAGTACTTTAGCAATTTCTAGGACAAATAGAAATCTATCCGGATTGAACAAAATGTCACTATCCCAGAGCTCATAAATGGCTTTTATAATACCTTTGTCTTTGATTTAGTTTCTTTTGTTTATTTGAAACTGAACATCCTCCGTAGTATAAAATTGAGTAGTCATTTAGATTTCCCGTAGTTTATACGTGTAGTTCTGGAACTCGTAGATTTTCAGTGACAATTATAAATTTAACTCAGTTCAAATTTCAACTCTCATAGAGAAGACAAGACAAGGTAGAATCTTAAAGAAAAATAGGCTGAGCTGTAGATCAAATTGTTTGTGAGTTCTAGAAATTAGGTTGCTTTGATATAATTAGACGTCATCGTTTAAGTAGTCGATGCTAAATAAACTACAGGTCCAAAAATACCAAGAACCATTTCCAGAATGTATCCTCAATGTTTGATATGTGTTTATCTAGACTTAGTCCAGATATAGTATGCCGTGAATCTGTAGCGAAGGACCGTTAGCGAAGATCTGGTCTAGATCTCCCTTTCGGCTCAAACTCCATTGAACACACAGATTTTGGCGTGTAAATTGGTGTTGTGAAGTGTAGTTTTAAGAAATTTTATGTAATAAAATTAAAAAAAGAAAAAAAATTAGTTTAATGTAATTTTCAGTGACAATTATAAATCTGATCAAAATTCAACTCTTATAGAGTTAGTTGATGAGAACAAGGTAAAATAAAAAACGAGTTGCACTCCGGGAGTGCCGGCAGAAGTGAAAACCTTAACACACAATTTGCGCTTAACACCCAAATACGTCACAAGACATGTCTTTGACATTGTCAAGAAATAATAATGTTTGTTTATTTTCTTTTTTGACGTATATTTGACATCTCAATCTGTCATAGAATTAAAATCCCATATCCAACCTCCCTGTACTACTCATAATCGCCATATACTAAAAATAAAAATTATAATAGGCGTGGCATTATGGTTTCCGTCTTGCAAATTTTTATGGCGCGGCATTATGGTTTCCGTCTGACGATCAGTCTGACGCGAGTTTATCATTTTTTACCCATTTTAAAAACTAACCTAATGTAAATAAATCTGGCGCGAGTTCCGTCTTACGAATTTTATATGTATTTTCGATCAGAACACGTGACCTGACGCGAGTTTAACATTTTTACCCATACCAAAAAAAGTGTACAACGCCGCTAAAGAAGTTTTCACTTCAAAAAAAACAGGCTGAGCTGTAAATTTAATTGTTTGTGTAACAACTCAGTCAAAATTACTTAAAGTATTATTTAAAATCTAGTTCATTTTTGTAGTCTTTCAGTTACGTTAATTTTGAAAATAAAGAGTAATAATAATTATTTTTTTTAAAAAACACATAAAACTCAAACATTTCACAAAATTCACACACTCTCCTTAACATAAAACGCCTCACCCCCTTCTCTCCCCTAACTCGTCTACAAACAAAGGAAATATTTTGAGAACAATAAGGCCTTGTTTTAAGCTGCCGCCTAGCTTAATACACCCCTGTGCGCTTCTTTCCTCCGTTCCTCCGAATATAAACAATATTTACCACTGACATGGTCAACACCACCGCACAGAAAAACAACTCTATTTATATATGGTTTGAATTTGTAGAAATGACATAGCTATAACATGGTAAATTCATCACTATGTGTTCTAACGTAGCGTATGGTTCACACCATTTTGTCATATAAGCGTTATGCAAGTGTGTTGTCCTCTAAGCTGTCTGCTTAGGTGCGGTTCTAAGACTGCCGAAGCTCGCCACAGATGATACGGTTGCTGGCACGGCGGGCGGAAGGGCCCCTGATCCCCCTCTGTTGTAGTAGCCGGGTCCACTCCGGTCTCCTTCTCCGGCACGACTACCACTTCAGATACTTTACACAGGCTGGCGGATCAGCCTCCCAGGGCGGAGATTAAGTGATCCCTGGGTTCGGGATCCCGTTCAACCTGCGGGCGGCCAGCGGTCAGCCGTTTCATCAGGTCTCCCTGACCGCCGAACCAGCACGCCGCGTCTACGCCGAGCATGACAGCAACAAGCACCGCCAGTCCTCCGCTGTCCGCGCAGCGAATGCTCAAAGAGCTCTGGCAACCTTACTCACCGCCAGGAACACAACACTACTCAATGTTAGTGTTATTATGGCCGCGGTTTTCTGTAAGGTGGAGGTACTTCCCCAGTTCGGGCCGCTCATTCGAGCAAGCACTCGCTATGCCCTGCTTTAGTTGTTCGGGTGGCTTATTCGAGCAAGTACTTGCAGTGCCCTACATCTCTTAATGTACCCTTGTTTTAAAAATTTAAGTCGGGAATGTTTATTTCTTATTGTTCCCAGAGGTACGAAGTGTACACGAACTTATGTTTATATTAAGATTGGTTTCCTGGTGTGGGATCTGTTCCTGTAGTGAATCCTCATCCTTAGTCTTAGTAACTTTTTTTATATATTATGGCCATGAGAAGGAAAAAGAAAAGAGTTTGTACAGCGGCTACTCCATCCACATATAATGTGGATTTTTGCAACATCAGGGGTATTCACGCAAATCTTAACGCAGTCCACCACCATCTCGAAACTGCGCAGCCGACCATTCTTTTTCTAACGGAGACGCAGATATCCTGCCCGGCCGACACATCATACCTTCACTATCCCGGCTACAAACTCGAACACAATTTTATGAGTCGTGCCGGTGTATGTATGTTCGTCCGGGAGGATATCTGCTGTCGACGCCGTCATAGCCTTGAAGACAGGGTCCTGTTGATATTGTGGGTGCGCGTAGATTACGGCGGCCACACTCGTATCTATGCGTGCCTATACATGTCTCATAGCGGTGACACGGACGTAACTCGACTCTTCACGCACCTGAGTTTGACGACTGACAAAGTTCTAGAGCAATATCCCACAGCAGAACTAGTTATTTTGGGAGACTTTAACGCCCACCATCGCGAGTGGCTCAGTTCTCGAACCAATAACTATGCTGGGATATCTGCTCATGAATTTGCTCTGACCTATAGATTCTCTCAGCTGGTACTTTCTCCAACGAGAATACCAGATATAGAGAGAGGAACATACGAGCTCCTTACTGGACCTTCTGCTGACTACTCGTCCGGACGGATACTCCGTCTCAGTGGATGCGCCTCTTGGCTCCTCGGACCACTGTCTCGTTCGGACTCAAGTGTCATGCACACAACCCGATCCTTCTGGGCCAACTAATTGGCGTCGTGTGTGGCACTATAAGTCGGCAGACTGGGATGGATTGCGAGAATTTTACGCATCGTACCCGTGGAGGCAGATCTGCTTTAACTCAGAAAATCCTGACGTTTGCGCAGCCGCAGTCACTGAGACAATCCTTGCTGGTATGGAATGCTATATTCCTAACCCGCGAGTAGCTGCCGGCGTCAAAAAACGACCGTGGTTTAATAGGTCTTGCAGAAAAGCTAAAATTCTTAAGCAAAATGCATATGAGGCTTGGACCACGGCTCGTTATAATAAGGATCCGAATATTTCTGAGTTAAAACGCAAATTAAATGCTGCCTCGAGTTTCAGTAAGAAAGCAACTGCCAGAGCAAAATTCCAATTCATCGGCAAAATAGGTGGGCGACTTGCGAGCTATCCTTCTGGGAGTCGTGCTTTCTGGTCGCTTGCCAAAGCTGCTGAAGGGAACTTTTGCCAGTCGTCGTTACCACCACTGCGAAAGACCGATGGTGACTTGGCCCATAGTGCTAAAGAGAAAGCCGATCTACTGGGCAGTCTCTTTGCCTCGAACTCGAAAATGAACGATGAAGGCGCTGTACCACCTACTATACCGTGGTGCGGTAAGACCATGCCGGAAATCTCCATAACGCAGCGGGAGGTCAGGCGGGCGTTGCTTTCTCTAGACGTTCATAAGTCGAGTGGCCCAGACGGTATACCAGCAGTGGTGCTTAAGCAGTGTGCTCCTGAGTTATGTCCTGTACTCACGCGCCTCTTCGCTCTTTCCTACCACACTAGGCAATTTCCGTCTTCATGGAAGACTGCGAATGTGCGCCCGGTGCCCAAAAAGGGAGATAGATCAGATCCATCGAATCACAGGCCTATCGCTATTACCTCTCTCCTCTCTAAGGTGATGGAGCGTGTGATCAACACACAGCTTCTAAGATACCTAGAAGTACTCGATCTGGTCAGTGACCGTCAATATGGCTTTCGCCACGGTCGCTCGACTGGTGACCTTCTAGTGTATCTCACACACCGATGGGCATTAGCCATTGAGAGTCAGGGGGAGGCATTGGCATGTAGCCTGGACATAGCGAAGGCGTTCGATCGGGTCTGGCACCGGGGTCTTCTATCGAAGTTGCCATCTTACGGAGTCCCCGTGGGTTTGTGCAAATGGGTGGCTAGCTTTTTGTCCGGCAGACGCATACGAACCGTAGTTGACGGTAGTTGCTCTGATAGCATGGACATTAATGCTGGTGTCCCGCAAGGCTCTGTGCTGTCTCCTACGCTGTTTCTACTGCATATCAATGACATGTTGGACATCAACAACATACATTGCTATGAGAAGACAGTACTGGAGACGCTTTTTACACGGGTCGTGCAAACATCCCTCGTTTCTGTTGTGGAGGAAAACCGCGGAGAACTTGTGTCTCAAATCGAGACCACACTGTCCCAGGTCTCTGACTGGGGACGGATAAACTTGGTCCGATTCAACCCTACAAAGACAGAAGTGTGCGCGTTCACCGCTAAGAAAACTCCATTTACTGTAGTCCCACAATTCCAGAACACTCCCCTCTCCATCTCCAAGAGCATTGGGATACTTGTTGTCGACATCTCCAGCGATGTTCAGTTCCGAGATCATTTACAAGATAAGGTGAAGCTTGCGTCCAAAAAACTTGGTGTACTCAACAGAGCGAAGCAGTACTTCACGTCGGGGCAAAGGTTGTTACTTTACAAGTCGCAAGTTCAGCCCCATATGGAGTACTGCTGCCATCTCTGGGCAGGTGCACCCGGATACCAGCTTAGCCCTTTTGACTCGGTTCAACGACGGGCTGTGAGAATTGTCGACGATTCCAAACTCACTTGCGGTATCGAGCCCTTAAGTCTGAGGAGAGATTTTGCCTCATTGTGTGTGTTCTACCGCTTGTACAATGGGTTGTGTTCTAAGGAATTGTTCGAAATGATGCCCACGGCTACTTTCTACCATCGCACCGCTCGCCATCGGCAGGGAATTCATTCTCACACTTTAGAACCTAAATGGTCGCGTACAGTGCGGTTACAGAGAAACTTCCTCCCGCGAACGCTGAAGTTGTGGAATGAGCTCCCTGCCAAGGTTTTCTGCAAGGACTACAGTATGGAGTTCTTCAAGAAAGAAGTTATTAGATTTCTGAAGGGTCGGCAACGCGCAAGTGATACCCCTGGTGTTGCAAGCGTCCATAGGCTACGGTGACCGCTTACCATCAGGCGGACCGTAAGCTTGTTTGTCACCTTAGTGGTATAAAAAAAAAAAAAAAATATTCTCATTTTTTTTTTTTTCTGTCTGTTCAAATTACTGAGAAGTGCTTATTTTAATAAGTACGAAGTTTTGTACTTTGGTTAGATTTGAAGTAAATATTTTAAGTATATAGTACAACCATACACTCTAAACTGTGTAGCAGAAAAAATCTGTTACAATGTCAAGTCAGTATGCAATAGTAATCTTTACTATAGATTATTTTCTTTTTGTGTACAGCTCAGCAGACCCAATACATTCATCAACTTCACCATTTTGCTAACATCGCCAAAGCATATTACAGAACGGCGGATGCCAGAATGACAGCAAATTACATAGCAGTAGTTGCAATACTCATTGTAATAGTATTTAGCTTCCTCATTCCGGACATTACGAAGAAATTGCAAGAGAAAAATGAACTGAAAACAGTAAAAAGCATCTTCAGTGTTATGTCGGTAAGACCGAAATTGTTGTTACCTACCTATGTACTTGAGGTAATATTTTTTAAGGGTTCTGTAGTCTAAAAAGAAACCGTACCACTGTTTGTGATGCAATGTATCTGGACTAAGGTGGGTTAATGCATATATGTCCCATCCGTCATTCATCAATTACCCGCTTTCTTGCCCCATTTTTTTTTTATACCACTAAGGTGGCAAACAAGCTTACGGTCCGCCTGATGATAAGCGGGCACCGCGCCTATGGACGCTTGCAACACCAGGGGTATCAATTGCGGGGTACCGATCCTTCAAAAATCTAATAACTTCTTTCTTGGAGAACCCCATACTCTAGTTCTTAGAGAAAACCTTGGCAGGGAGCTCGTTCTACAACCCAAGCGTTCGCGGCAGGAAGTTTCTCTGAAACCGCGACCATTTCGGTTCTAAAGTGTGAGAATGAATTCCCTGCCTATGGCGAGCGGTGCGATGTTAGAAAATAGCCGTGATCATAATTTCGAACAATTCCTCAGAACACTTCCCATTATGCAGGCGGAAGAACACACACAGGGAGGCAAAGTCTCTCCTCAGACTTAAGGGTTCGATACGGCAAGTGAGTTTGGGATCGTCGTCGCAATTCTTATAGCCCGTAACCGAGTCAAAAGGTCCAAGCTGGTATCCGGGTGCACCCGCCTGGAGATGGCAGCAGTAATCCATATGGGGCCGAACTTGCGACTTGTAAAGCAGCCCTCTGCCCTGATCTGAAGTACTGTTTTGCTCTAATAAACTCACGCACAGCAGTCGGCCACACTACCAACTAGGCTGCGAGGGAGTCGAACTTGTAAAATAAGAATAACTCGCTAGACAAAATTTTGTGAGATATATCCAACTGAAGATAAGGTTTTAAGCATAGTTCTTACATTTTCTTGGCAAGAAATTAAAAAATATCCAAATACTGTTTCAGAAAGAAGTTTCACTTGCGGAGCAACAGTGCCATACTGCCGTTAATGGGATCAACTGTTTCCGTGACTCCATTCATGATCAAGATAAAACTACTGTAAGTTTGAATAAACAGACTACTACTAGGGCGTTCCTTCTGAGCCGCGTTGCAATAAAACCACATTTTAGCACCAACTACCCGTTCCGTCTAAGCGCATTTGATAATTTCAGCGGTGCTATTATTGTTCAAACGAAACGCGTTTCGCGTTATTTTTTGACAGTTCCGTGTGTGTATATGTTTGAGTATTTTATTAAATTTTTTTTGTAAATAATAAAGATATATAGTTTATCATGCGAAAATAAAATTTTCTTTAAAATAGACAACGTTGTAACAAATTTTCTCAAAGGAATCACTTTCACATTTGACAGCTGTCAAAAAGTAGCGCAAAATACCCACCTCTCGACATGGGTTTATTAGCAACATTTCGTAGCAAAATCGCTTCGACGAAACGCTAAAAGTCAACATTAGATTGTGCTACCAAAAGTATGAAACGCAAACCGCTAACAATTTCTGCTGAAAAGTAGTCAGATTGAACACCCAATACAGTGTCCCATTCCAAGATAGTATGTTTATTATACCCTATACCTATTCTTCGATCCATATAGAAAGGTGGGCGTTATACGAGAGATTTAACAAAATTGTAGCCCAAAGATGACGTATCTTTGTTGTTGTTATGAACACAATGAAGATTATCAAATACTAGCTTTTGTCAGTGGCTCCCACCCGCCCTAAATTCGATTATCGACGTTGAACTCCTAAATTATACTAATGACGTTTGCTATAGCTGTAGCTATAGTTTGTTTAAGCTCGGTTATAGTTATTCCTATACTCTTATGAAATTTCGGGTTAAAAAACCCTATGTGTTAATCCAGGGTGTCAGCTACCTCCATACTAATTTTCATCAAAATAGATTCAGCCGTTTGAGCGTGAAGAAGTGACAAACATAAAACACACTCACAAACTTTTACCTTCATAATATTATTGAGATAATTTTTATAAAAAATTAAAAACCGACTTTAAATCTTGACAAACTTAAACTAAAAATTAAAAATAATTTTTTTTATTAGTTCAAAGGAAAAAACATCAAATGACAAAACCCAAAATTACTAATATTTAAGTAGTATCAATAGCTAGTCTGTTATTCTTGGAGTTGGTGCCAGCGGCAGAAAGTTTATAAACCTACAGTAATTTTAATTTAGGTATATGGTTCTCTTAAAAATAGGTATCTTTTTAAGTATTATAGGGTATTTCTTTGGTTTTTCAAGAAAGTTTTAATTTTTTTCAAGTTATCTGAGGACTGAATATACTTCATTGCTTGTATTCATACGAGTATATTAGTTTTGTTTCTTTGTTTTTTTTTGCCTTGGCTTCCACCATGGACTTTGAGTTCGGTAATCTGTTCCATGAACTGCGCAATACCTTAGAAAATTGGCCACACTTTAGAAAGAGACAAAGCAAACCTGTAGTCTCTTTTCTGTATCAACGTCCGCCATTTTTTTGTTGATGTTTATTAAAACAAGTTAGAAAGAGACGAAACACCACAGTTTTACTTCGTCTCTGTCACACTTTTGCGACAATTTTTGTTTACATCTAGCTAGGAAATGCGCTGTCCAGTTCGCTAAGTCTATAGCTGGCACTGACTCCAAAAATAACAGATTAGATATTAATATTAGTGATTTTGTGTTTTGTCATTTAATGTTCTTTCCTTTGAACTTATACAAAAAGGTATTTTTAACTTTTTTTGTAGTAATTGTAGCTTGTGTGTTTAGTTCGGAAAGAAAAGCTGATTACCTGAGACAGCGACGGTTGAAGTAAAATTAGTGACGAAAGGAACCATCGTTTTTTTTTTAAAAGAAAAAAAATGCAATAAATATTTCGCACTAAATTGGTAATCACATAATAATTTTGCTTGGCTGAATACAAGCTCGATTTATGTACGTTTGTCTAACAAATTTGAAGAGCTACGTTCTCATCGACTCGCTTTGATATTCGAGCGTTTATCAAACAACACCAAATAGCTACTTATCAACTCGCTTTGATATTCGAGCGTTTATCAAACGAAACCAAATAGCTACTTATCAACTCGCTTTGATATTCGAGCGTTTATCAAACGAAACCAAATAGCTACTTATCGACTCGCTTTGATATTCGAGCGTTTATCAAACGAAACCAAATAGCTACTTATCAACTCGCTTTGATATTCGAGCGTTTATCAAACGAAACCAAATAGCTACTTATCGACTCGCTTTGATATTCGAGCGTTTATCAAACGAAACCAAATAGCTACTTATCGACTCGCTTTGATATTCGAGCGTTTATCAAACGAAACCAAATAGCTACTTATCGACTCGCTTTGATATTCGAGCGTTTATCAAACGAAACCAAATAGCTACTTATCGACTCGCTTTGATATTCGAGCGTTTATCAAACGAAACCAAATAGCTACTTATCGACTCGCTTTGATATTCGAGCGTTTATCAAACGAAACCAAATAGCTACTTATCGACTCGCTTTGATATTCGAGCGTTTATCAAACGAAACCAAATAGCTACTTATCGACTCGCTTTGATATTCGAGCGTTTATCAAACGAAACCAAATAGCTACTTATCGACTCGCTTTGATATTCGAGCGTTTCTTTAACAACACCCAAGAGGTTCTTATCGACTAGGCTTGATACACGAGGTACGTATAGTGCAACAAATTATTTTGAACCGGTGGTCAAAAATCAAAACTACAGTCGCCATATTGAAATGGTGTAAAATAACAACGATACCAGCGACCAAACCAAGGCTAGAGGGGCAGAAAAGTTTATTGCAATATACCTATATTTTTGCCATAAACAAAATAGAATATAACGCGCAAGTATAAGTGATAGCGCAATAGAACGATAACGCTGCATATGGGATCCCTCTACCTAGGCACGTAAATATACAAAGTCTAAGGGCGGGATGGGTCATAATACGTGTCTATAAAGCTGGCATAGCCAAGTCATAAGGCCACGCTGCGACTTATACCATATTTTTTTGCTAATTTTTTGCCAAAATATTGATTTTCTTGCTCCACCGGTTTCCGAGATACCATGATCCTTTGTATTAAAAAGATATCATTTCAGTAGGATAAAAGGAAGTAAGTAAGATTAAATACAAATCTTAGAAAATCCGTCGGGGCAGCCATTCACTGCCCTGAAAGAACTAAAATTTTGCAGTTTTAGAAGTTTGTAATTAAGTCAAAAAAAACCAAACAAGTCCCAAACCATTGAGATGATTTCCATGAAGAGTCTGCACTATACTAAGGTTTTTTTTTCTGAACTGACTATGCAGTTGGTTGATGCAGCCATTATTGCTTCACCGGGCCTTTGGGACAGTCTCAGCCCATAAAGCGCCCAACGCCTCAGCTTGGGTTGTCGCTCTTGGGGTCGTCCTTTCGACCAGCGTGAGCCTCGAACCCGAAGGTGAGTCAGCGCCAGGAGGGGATATACTAACGTAGCAACTGAACTAAGATCTGTTTCTAATATTTTTGTTTCCATCTAGGAAATAAATGTCGAAAAGTTGGAATCGTGCGTTAAAAAATTTCGAGTCGATGCCACTCGTTCCGAACCTATGAAATTCGTGCAAAGATGTGGATATTTACGAAAAGTTTTCAACAAGCGATATGAATCCCCGAAGGTAAGTCATGGCAAGCGACATTTTGTTAATTATTCTTTTGCCCGCGGTTTCGCCCGCCCTAAATTAAGTTATCGGTGTAGTATTGCAAAGGCATTTATAGGATCATCATTATCATCATTTATAGGAATAAACGGACTCACACTGTTTTCAAGTAGCCTATGTCCTACCTTGGGACTCAAACTATCTCCATGCCAAATTTTATCTTAACCGGTACAGCGGTTTAAGCGTGAAGAGGTTACAGACAGACAGACAGACAGGCAGAAAGAGATACTTTCGCATTTATAATATTAGTATGGACTAGTTTGAGTCAGTAACTACACCTGCATAGAGTTCGCAATTTATAATTTTATCGTTTAGGAATAAGTAATTTGATTAGTTGATAGAATGTATACCTACCTATATAATATAATAATAATATTACAAAGAGACTGAGAAAGCTGATTTAGTCAGTTTGCTTATATATATATTCTAGAGGATAATTTTTAAAACTACTTACCGATTTTAAGGATTCTTTTATTGTCAGAAAGCTGTATTGTTCCCAATAGTTCTCAGAAATGTTTTGATTTGATAAGTTTAGGGTTTGTTCTAATAAGTTTAGGGTTTGTTTGATAAAGTGTTCAATCAACTTTTCGACTTGGAAAAAAATCATAAAAGTCCAACCCTAAGGAGAACGGAAACGGAAGTTGCTTTTATGTATGTTTACTACCCTTATGTTGGAGCACTGGCCTACCCTTACAATCCTTGGGTGAAGACAAGTTGGGCTATAGTCCACATCCACAATCCGAATTAAAGAACTACACGTCAGTCTTTTGGATCTCTTCAGAATTTTGCTGGTTGCCTCACGGAGTTTTTCATTACCGAATTTTAAGAATTAATGGTATATAGGAACAAGCCTGGACCGGTATACTTGAAAAAGGAACAAAGTTTTTTAACTTCTGTTATATTTTCAGGAAGTCACCATCATGTCCTATTTGTATACTGACTCGTTTGACTCCAAAAATCCCAAAAAGGAATGAATGCTTGGAAATAGAAGGACTTCAAATTACTGCAAATAAAGATTAAATAAAGCCTTCTAGAGTAAAAATACCTAAATAAAAAAATACATAAGCAAAGACTCCATTATTTAATTCCCTGAAGGTACTCATTACGAATATTAGCAATCAAGACTCCCTCGCAGCCTAGTTGGTTCGCTTCCCGCACTGGACAAACATTTATGTAATAAACATTTGTGTTTGTCTTGAGTCTGAGTGAAATTATGTATGATATTTATTTATTTACAAAAAAGGAGTCATACATCTATTTGTATCCGTTATCTGGTTGGGGTCAGTCGGCGCTGTGCGTAATATCTAAAAATATGTAAAATAAATAAAATAAAAATATTTATTTATATTTAAGTTCACGCATATCGTTGCCGCGTCAAATTCGCCAAACACAAAATAAAGGACCGGCCGGCAAGGTACAAAAAAAACTAACGTCGCTTACTTCGTTCGAAAGTCGCTAATGTTGCTGTGTGTAAAAAATAGGTAGGGATCTCTTATTCAAGTAACCTTTATATTATTATATTTAATAGTGCAGAGGGCCACTCCCTAAAGTATACAATCGAAGTTTAGGGCATTTAGTCAAAAAATTAGTGAAAAACTACTGACACCTGCTTAGAGCAAAGGTCGCCTGTCACTATTCTTTAGGTATTATATTTATTATCATTAGAATTTTATTTCTGCGAGAGGCCCTACTGTGAATCAAAAAAACAAAATAATATGGTTAATTAATTCGTAGTTAAGTTTTTAAACATATTCAAACTTACATGGCGCGACTTTAGTCGTCTTTCGTCGAAAGATATGACAAAATGACAAAAGAAGATAAAAGTGATTTTCACATTTTTGACGCGTTTAATTTTTAGGGTCCTGTGGACAAATGACAAAAACTGAGCCCTTGTAGTTTTTTAGATATTTGTGAAATGTATGTATGATATTAGTCAAAATAAAAATAATGAAATATTTGTGCCAAAATTAATTTCTGAACCAGTTATCCCTTTGCGGCGTATAGGGCTGCTTCCGTTGGAGGTAAATTCTCGACTTGTAGATCTTTTCTGGCTGATAAATATCGGCTACCGATCTTAATTGACTTCTTTTGACACCTAAAGGAAGTGGCTTACTAGTGTCCAGAAAAAAAAAGGTTTTTCCTTTAAGAACCTATACTATAAAGCAATCGAATATTGATAGCATAATGCTGTCACCCATCTATCGCTGTTAAAAGTAAATTCGTAATGTAACATCTATCTAGCACGTCTGTGGTCAACACTAAAACGTAGTGATTATATTCTCTTTGGTCAACACATTGTCAATCATGGCGTTTAAGAAAAAAATTGCAAAAATATAATTCTGAAATAAATATCTAAAACAAACTACAAAATGGGCAAGCATCTCAGCTTGTCCCAATAAAAGAATTTATTAAATAAAAAGGGCTTTGTGTAAAAAATAAAAATGCCTCGCAGATCACTCAAGTCCGTCCTTGTGGAAACAATATTATTTATTGGATTATTTTCAATAGCTGCTCATTTGAGCGTGAACTTCTGGGAGAGATACATGATTCAAAATGAGTTATCAAACATGAAAAGCAACCTTCACACACTAAGAGTTAGTTATTTCTACGAATATCTTACTTTAAAAAATGAACATAATATATTCCATGTTTGGTAGATATTCCACTAAGTTTAAATTCAAATGGGTTCCAATGCATATATGATTATTGAACAGTTGGCAACACTCGGTGATAACCCTGGTGTTGCAAGCGTCCATAGGCTACGGTGACCGCTTACAATCAGACGAAACGTAAGCTTGTTTGCCACCTTAGTGGTATAAAAAAAACCTTACCTAACTATAGCAAAATTCTTCGCGGACGCCCTACGGCTATAGCTTACTAGTGTAAACTTTCTCTGTATAATCTAGGAGTTACCGTAGAAATACCACGCTGATAATTATATTTAGCTCAGGCAGAGCCGCGGGCAAAAACTAGTCATTAGCATATTTTTTGATAAAAAACCATCAGGGACATGAAAGATTCTAAACCGGTCTGTTTTACAAAATTCTTATGAACTGCAATATTTTATTTAATAAGTGTTCATAAATTGTCTTAATTACTAACAGAGGTTATTATGAATGAAGGTTGCAACTATTTGTCAAATAAACATCTAATTCAATGCCAATCATTTTCTTATAATGTAGGTGGGTTACATAGGTTAAGCCAACTATCCTCTCGACTAACTTACAGGCGTTATGCATACATACTGGTTCTTAGATTTGTATTGTTATGTTTCTCACTATTCCGTTCTTATTTGATCCATTGGTGTATCCGGTGAACCTATATTTTCACTGTTGTCATGTCCTCATTCTAAGGCCTGACGATAGGTACTTCGGTCGTATAACTGAACATTTTCAGAGATTATAATCCTCTATTCTATCAGTTTGTAACTGCTGGTTAAAATATCATAAGGCACTCGATCTCAAATTAAAATATTTATTTCTTATTAATATTTATACCTATTGTTCAAGAACCATGTAAGCATTAGGTCTGTATGTATCCAAAATAGTATCAGCATTGTAGCTTCAAAATTGAATTTACAGGAAGTAATTTACGATGTTGGACTAGCCTATGATAACCTTCACTACGAACTGAAAGAACTAACTCAATTGGCACAGGAACCGGTACATGAGAGGGACAAAAACTACGGTCAAATAGCGGTTACGAAGGCAAGGGAACCCCAGAAAACCAAAACAGTTTTTACACTAGGCAGAGATGCCCAAACCAATACAAGATTTCCACCCAAGTCGCAGGGGATTGGTACGCAGAACTACGAATATACAACGAATGTGTACCCAAATGTGAAGAACAGTACCAGTTTTCAGCAACGTCTTCGCGCATTTTGAGAAAATTTAAAAATGTAACTGATCCATCACATTTTATTTCCAAATATTGCCGGCTGCGATTTCAATAGACAAATGCACCCCACCTTTTTACCTGCTGTTTTTGATTTGAAAAATAAAATCTTTTTTCATCCTATACTACTCGTATTTAGAGTATTTGATTTTAAAAAAAATATACTAATCCCTTATAGAAAATGCGAAAGACTGATTGGTATTCCTTTTCGTCGCAACTGAGTAACGCGGTGTCCTTATTTTTGGTACAGTGATCGCTGGAGTAACGGAAAATGACATAGGAGACTTTGATAGAGACTTAGTGTTTCCACGGGAAAAGTCGCAACGGATCAACGGGTGACCCGATTTTTAGCAAATCAGTAGTTGTATCATCATCAAGACGGAGAATAAAATTGAATATCTTTCCATCGTGGGTAATGAAATAGTTCCTTTAGGAATCCTACGGCAGATTTACAGGTATACCGCTGTTAGCTAGTTAGTCCATAGGCTGCGGTGACCGCTAACCATTAGGCGGGCCGCAAGTTTGTTTGCAATTTAGTGGTATAAAAAAATAGTTACCTTTAACTTAGATAAACCATAACTTCAGTTCTAACTCTAGGTTATATAGGATTATAGATCATTGCTCGAAAAGTTTGGCAAAATGTAGATCACTGATGGCTGTTGACGAAAAGTCGACCATATGCTCGAAAACGTCATTATCCATATTTTTCTACAACGGTCGTTTTTGAGCTGCCTGCTTCCACTGGCTGCGTATGGCTCTGACCAAGTCGTCCGCCTGTACATCTAGTAGGAGCAAGGCAGACGTACCTTGCGGCTTTTGCCAATTTAGGGTCAGTACTCGAGAACCTTTCTTCTTCATCGGGCCTGGCCTCTTGTAGCAGTAGTCATGGCTTATACCATTACCACTTAAGCTTCTATTATAGCATAGTGACTATCTGATTAGGGTCGGGGAAAGACTCTGCAGAAAAGTGGGTCAGTGTATGTTATGAAATCATTGAAGAAGGCATTTAGTAGTGGACTTCTATTTGATTGGCTGAGATATTCATCAATTATAGGGATTCCACGTTCATATTCATTCCATATTCTCAATATCGAGCATAGGCAGTCATAACAATGGAATCAAAATTTCCTATTTTTATAGGTGCATGTGTTACAATCTCCCATGATCGTAATTCCATGCTCAAACAGAGGCAGTAATAAAAAATATATTTATATCGAACTAGCTTTTGCCTGCGACTCTGCCTGCGCGGAATTCAGGTATCAGCGTAAAATACTACGGCATGTACCTGATTATAGCATTATAGTATGAATGTTTGCTATAGCAAGCCTTAGGCATCTGTAGCTATAGATCGTCCACGTGATAATCGGTTACAGCTATTCCGGTTGCAATTTTATAGAAATTTTTGCAATAGCAAGCTGTAGTTGTAGCTATAGATCGTCCACGTGATATTCGGTTACAGTTATTCCAGTTGCAATTTTATAGTAAGAAAATTTACATTTAGAGCCCGTGACACCACCGGATCGCACCACTGGTGGTGTCAAGGATTTTTTTGTACCCATTACACCACCATAGTGTTGTTTGTCACTTACTCCATCGATAAATATCTGTCACACTAGTTCCATTGAACAAAATACAAGAGTTTTTTGTGCGGGTTTACTTACTAAAATGAAAAATTTAAGTTTATAAAAACAAAAAAAATGTTCAGAAACTCCATTTGTCATTTTTTACACGTGGTCCTACGTAGTTCGACTGGTAGTACCAAGGGCAATGATTGTTGTCCCTGGTTCTACCAGTAGAACTATAACAACGAAATTGATAGTTTTTCATCACACTTGCTCGTAAACAGTGTCATAACTCCCACGGGCTTTTTCTTTGAAATTTTACTTTACAGAAGTGATAGTTTTATCAAGATCTTCATTTCGGATGACAGCTGTCAAACTAGAAAACAGCGCTATAGATTGTTCACGTGATATTCGGTTACAGTTAGTCCGGTTGCAATTTTATAGTAAAAAAGTTGTGCTATAGCAAGCTGTAGCTATAGCTATAGATCGGCCACGTGATATTCGGTTACAACTGTAACTAATCTAACTTACCCCTTCAACAATGCATACGTGCCAAAATTTGTTGCTCGGTAGCAAAATTAAGCAAATACAAACAATTAAATATAACAAAATATATTAACTAGGTTTGGGATTTAGCACACACAGAGAACATGTCCTGAATTAACATCATGGACTAGCTGACTTGCTTACTTACTTATTCTGATCGAGATATCCCACGGCATTAAAAAAATTTAAAAAAATCTGTTACATATATTTTATTGTTTAATATTAAAATGCACCTATGTTCCTCTTTCTAACTAAAAGAGGATCTGCCACTAGTTTATTTCCTTTGCACTTCATACATGCCGGATATTTTGCACACTTGTTTGCTATGCTGATGTGGTTTTTATTATGTGCTTCGCTTTGAATTACATTTCCTTTAGCCGCGTGTACAGTCTTTTCTTCAGTTTTTCCTTTCTTTTCGAACTTGTTTCTGTCTAAAGCACTTGCTAAAGCCTCCAAAATTTCTATTTGCCCTTCGAGTTTTGGCAGTTGCTCCGAAAATCTTGACACTTTCTTTTCTAAGCTGTTATAGCTTTGTTTCATAGCTGTCATGTTTTTCTGCAAAAAAAAGTACGTCATCAAATACATTTTTATGCTTACTAATACAAGAAACTGTAAAATCAGCATGTGTAATTTCTAAAATATTAAGTTAATTAATAACTAAATAAACATTTTTGGACATACATTACACATATCACGTGTCCCAAACTCAGCAAAGCTATCCTATACTCCTAAAATTTATATTATATCCTAAAGTATCCTTAATACCTGACAACGGATCATTTTTTTTTGTAATTACATATTATTCATAGAAAACACCGTCTCAAGATAAACACAAATAATAAATGTTTGTCTTGTGCGAGAATCGAACTCACGCCCCTGGATTCAGCAGTCGGGTCATTACCCACTGAATCACGGAGCCGACATAATAAAGGATAACAAGTAGATATTTATAAAAGATTTTTTCAATAAAACACCAGTTCCCAAATTTCTGCTATTAAAATTGCAAATAAAGTGCTATTAAATACTTTGTTCTGCTTCTGACTAAATATTTACCTAAATAAAAGTTAAAAATATAATATGTATGTGACAATTATTTTTCTTGTTGAAGTAACAAATTACGCGTAAAAGTAAGGTCCTGATATAGGGCATAGGCTTTTTATCCCAAACAATTCTTAAGTTCCCGTGGGAAAACTATAACCGAGCTGAAACGAACTATAGCCTCAGCTCAGCTAAGGGCAGGCGGACCTGCTGGCAAAATCTAGTATTACCTATAGTATGAATGTATACTTTACCGCCACTTCTTCGACACAAGTTGTGATGTTATCAAATTTATTAGGGATAGAACTTTTGTTGTTTTCTAACATGAGATAGATCAAGCCGAAAACACTAGTGAGAACTAATATGCTGTACAGTCTGCTAAGAAAAACGGATGATCGGCTTTGTACAGTGGCGCCTGCTACTTGCATAGCGCGTGCGTGGCCTCTTCCTCGACGATTTCTTCTTCCGTAATAATTATCCATGTTGCTTTATAATTCTTATTAACTGTTCTATCTAGGGTCCTCACGCACCAGTCTGTTTTTGTTTGGTTTTTTTTTACATTTCCTTTAAAATTTTATTATTTTTTTTCAGTTACATTTTGTGAGTTGCAAATGATAGCAATGACTCATTTTGTCTGTTATTCTTTTCAGTTTTTTTTTTCTTTTTTTGACCAAGGAGTTACCAGTTAAAATTCTAATTCCATAATCCTTTTTCAATCTATTTATTTAACAGATCCTAGATAGGCGAGGAAAGAAAGTACAAAAAAGGCTAATACTTCCGAATTTTTGAACTACTTAACAGATTTTGATGAAACCGATTACATTCGACTCAGAAAGTCATTTATAAAAAGTGGTACTTTTTTTCGTATATGTCTATTCAAGCAAATGCGTTTTCAAACTTTAATCTTAATTATTATTCGATTTTAACCATTTTGGCCGAATGTAAAGTGAAGCCGCGGAGATGACCAACGACTTTTACGTCCTGGTCTCCAGGTAACTTTCAAATCTCGTTATCAGCGACTACAAAATCCCCTCTGTATTTATGATTAATCAAATAGGTGAATAAAAGCCCATTTTTACCTACCTAAAATGGGCTTTTATTCACCTATTTGATTAATCATAAATACAGAGGGGATTTTGTAGTCGCTGATAACGAGATTTGAAAGTACATTATAAACAACCCTGTAACGTTCGGTACATAGAAAATATTACCTAGTTCATTTATTGCGAATAAGCAAATTTTTCGGAGAAATTAAGCAAGCCGCACCTACCTACCTAAAAATAGCTAATAAACTTATTAAGGGTTTTTGTTAGTCTGTATAGTTGCTACCTTTCTTATCACCCAAACTCTACTACACGATATCACTTGCATTGTTTTTGGTTTATCTTAAAAAGTGAGAAGCAGGATTGATCGTATAAAATTATGTGAGCAAGACTTCCATACATTTTTGTCTTGAATTTTAGAGATCGAATAGCTCGAGACTGTTCCCAATAAGGTCTCAGGTCATTGCATGCGGTCAAAACAAACTCCTGAAACGATATCTACCTATCTACTGTACATACTGTTTTTTTCTTGTCTCATTTTGTTAACTTAAAATCAAGAAAATTGTTTTGGCTCAAAATTTAAACAAAAATTAATGCACAATTGGATAAAAACAGAGATTGAACTACCTATTTATATTCTACCTAGTAGCTTTATTTATTTGAGCGTTTTATTTTTATTTAATTTTATTCGGAGTTTACTTGATTTTGAGTTTACAAGATAAGATAAGTGTGAAAAAACAGGGTTATGATATAAAATTGCAGGTAAACTTTTATTTCATTTACTGCTGCCATCTCTTAAATTATTAAAGAACTTTATTTACAGTAGGTAAATAGGTGGTTGCTTCATACAGTCACATTGCTTCCTCAGAGCAGTCTCGTCTCGAATGTTTATTGGATAACAATAGAGATGGCGCTTTTACCAAGTCTTCTTTTGTAAAATAGAGCGGTTCTTTCTGTATCTACGTTCGAGTGGATCCTTGCAAGGTTTGAATGTACTATGGATGGATGATTTTGATGATATTTTTTTTTCCGTTCGAATCGGTTCCTGCAAGGTTTGATAATACAATTGTACCCGGCAGGTGGCACTCCATACGGTGTGTGTCACTGATCTTATCCTAAACGGCAAAGATTTAATTTACGACAATGATTTCAACAGTCGCTGCAGTGAATGCGACTCCATTATTATCATATCCCACAACTTCAATCAATGTGAAATTTGTGGCTTGTAAACGACACATTACATAAAACTAGGGTTACCATAAGTATGGGGAACTGATACGGGACGTTTAAGCTAATATTTCTCGAGATTAGCAAATAGTTAAAAAAACTATATTTTTTACTGATAAGATATTGATACATAAGATAATTATGAAGTCCTGAATGCCAAACAAGTTTAAAATTCATTAGCTTGACGATATGCAACAATCGTATTGCTGCATGCATACGTGTATATTAACAAAAAACGGGACGCATAGCAATACGGGACAAGGTTCTCTTCTCAAATATGGTGACAGTCCCGTATATAAAGGACGTATGGCAACCCTACATAAAACGTAAAAAACGTATAGAAAGGGCTAACTTAAAATCAAAAGAATTTAAAAACGGCCTTCCGCCAATACTTCTACGATAGAAGATTTGGAAGGAAATGAAAAATTCAATAATTTAGACATAGAGGTCTTAGTAAACAGTTAGATATCTAAAAATCATGACTGAACCGTAGATTCGTTAGAAGTAATTATGGAATCGCAATATTTAAAAAATGTAAGATATGTTGAATTTAAAATATTATATTTAACTAGCTGCTGCCCGCGACGTCGTCTGCGTGAACGCTATACTATAAGATCACTTTTTGTGAACGAAACCGTAGCGCGATCTAATTCGACGCCAACGCCATCTAGTTAGCAAATAGGAAACATTTTTCTATGATGAAAAATTATAACACATCTAAGTTATAACTTTACACGATTTTTTAACATAAAATAAATGGCTATCTGTTAATAGAATAATTAATAATTAAGAAGCAAGTCAAATATGCGTCGTTAGATTACACGTTGTTACAGAATGCGTTGAAGAAATAATAGTGGCAGGTGTACAACGGCAATTTCGATGTAGAGTTTAGCCGTTTGGCACACAGGTACTTTAGTACTTTAGAGCAAAACATGGTTATGATGTAATCAATTTTTTGTCTGGGATTTTAATTTTTTATTTTTCCAGAAACCCATCGTGTGGGGTATCAAATGAAAGGGAAAAAGCAATTTGGCAAATATAGAAATTTAGTATTTTTTTTGAATTTTTGAATATTGCAATGTGAGACGGTTCCTAAAACTTCAGATCTTTATGAGACTTTATGTAAACTGTACTGTACCCTTCTGCTTAATTAAAAATTCAAAAAAAATATTAAATTTTAATATTTTTCTAATTGCTTTCAGGGGGTTAAAAATAAGGTATATATTAGAGAAAAATACTGAGCCGTCTTCTACCTGCAAGGGCCCAAACTTGGTATGTTTTGAAAATACTTTTTGGATTTTAAAAAACAAAGTAGCCCAAAGGTAATAGTGTGTTATATTTGTAGAACCGGCTCACCAAGCCCTTTATTTGATACCCCACACGATGGGTTTCTGAAATAAAAAAATTTAAATCCCATACAAAAAATTGATGACACCATAACACCCCCAATAAGGGAAATATTTTGAGGAACTGCGGCCCAAAATGATTGTTTTCCCCTCAAGTACCTGTGTGCCAAACGGCTAAACTCTACATCGATTTGCGGTTTTTTTTGCGTACACCTTCGGCTATAAAGGGTCACTGCTCGTTCCCCGTAGGTGATAGCGTGATAATATGTAGCCTATATGTTGACCCGACTTCTTAATAATATTCGTGCCAAATTTGAAGTAAATCCATGCAGTACTTTTTGAGTTTATATATATATTTTTGAGTATGTATGTTCACATACAGACAAACAGACAAAAATTCTAAAAACTATATTTTTGGCTTCGGTATCGATTGTAGATCTCACCCCAAGTATTCTTTTAAAAAAATATTCAATGTACAGTTTTGACTTTCCTACCATTTTATTATATGTATAGATGTGGCGCTGCTTTTCCATTCTATTATAAACGCTATAGTAACTATGTCTGTCTGTAACCTTTTCACGCTTAAACCGCTGTACCGATTAAGATGAAATTTGGTATGAAGGTAGTTTAAGTCCCGGGGAAGGACATAGGTTGCTTGAAAACGTCAAGTGTGAATCGTTTTTTTTTGTATACTCGAGGAGATGCCGTTGAAATTCACGCCTGTAACCGAATTTGGCGTGGAGATAGTTTGAATTCGGGTTTTCTTTCTATAATTGAGGAGTTGCCCTTGAAATCCTACACTGATAACCGAATTTAATGCTGGTGAAACCGCGGGCAAAAGCTAGTTATGAATATTTAATTTAGAGTATACCTACTAGTTTTGGTGCCAGGTGGGTACTATATAGGAAATTAGTTCTAGTTACTCTGTGGATTTTGGTTTAGGTTAAGGTTAAGGTAATATCATCAAAATAAATATAAGCTTTTTGAAAAATATACTGTATATTAAAATAAGAACAGAGTAATCAGAAAATTAAATATAAGTAAGCAATAACTTCATTGCACTACTAAGAATTTATTATGTTTTTGACTGACACACTTAGCCAAAACCACTATTATTCCTAAATTTAATGAAGTTATACTTAGTAATATATGACGTGTTTGACCGCAAGCACTGTATACTTATGTACACATACCATGCTTGCCATGTTTCCTTACTTCCTTCAATGGCAGCATGATGGCAGTCCCCTTTGCCTGTGCCCTGCCCTGTCTAGCAGACTGCTAAGCAAGCAAGACAGACAACGGAGGGAGTAGGATGGAGAAAAGGATTTCTATCCGACTCAGTCGCACTGGTGCACAATATTGAGGCTTTCATTTTACATTGTGATTTTTAGTGATGTGCTGTCGTAATTTATCGATAGTCCGTCGGTCAGTTTAATTTAGTATATTATTGAGTCTTAATATTTTATTCAGAGGGCGATATAGGCCAGAAAGCTAATTTCTGTAATATTTTGTAAATGTACTAAAAATCATTACACCCAAGTAACACCGAACCGCTGTATATCAGCTAAATAACTGTCTACAATAGAATCTTTAGCTTAACAATCCTGTCGAATAAGAGCGTTAGCAGCGCTGTTTCAGCTGCTATAACTCTGATTTGGGCACAAATTAAACATCTATTAGCTGAGTAACTGTATCTTATTGCATGAAATTAGCATTATGTACCCTGTCACCCTAAAAGCTAAGCATTGGCTGATTATAAGAGTGGGTGTTACCTATTATGCAGGATAATAGCCGATTATAAGAGTGGTTGTTTCCTATTTTGTACCATAAACTACAGACCGGGATCTAATTAACGCTTCTATGGTGTTGAAAATTCACACTAGGCAAAATTGTGAATGATTTTTAGTTTTCCGACTCACACAAAGCTGTTTTTGTAGAATTTTGGTATTGTTTGTGCGCTACCCATTTTTTCATTTAAACAATATTAATTTTCTTGATTAAAACCTTGTTTTTTCCTTACTCATCCGTAAAATTTTATCGGGAAAGAAAGTTTATTATCAAATACCATATGAAATAGACTAAAATTTTCACGCGCTTTCATAATATGACTTTTAAAAATCTCTTTATATCAGATATATAATTCGTAAATAAGCTGTTTACTTATAAAAAATTAGGTGTCATATTCAAATCCAGTTTTTATTTTCGTTAAATAAACAAAAAAATTGTTGATATATTATATTACATTGGTTAGAACCTAAAAGATGGTAGACAATGAATGTGCACAATGCATTTATCACAATCACACTTCACTTGTGGTACATAAATCAGTAACGAGCTGACACGAGTAGTTCTGCTTTCATACAAGTCAGCCACAGATCCATGTAAAGCTTAATAGTGGGTAATATATACCAAAAATATTGTACCCAATGATTCGCTTCCTCTCTACAGGATTGATTTTTTAGGGTTCCGTGGAAACAGCCTATAATCCTGTCTTGTTACAAATTCGAACGTCTAAGTATCTATCCGTTTATGTTATGAGAGCAATATATACGAGGCACTAACAAATCTTTCAGGATCTTATATAACTCCATTAGTAAATTATTGGCCTATACCAGTACAAACATTCAGCTTCCACCAGGATCAAAGGTTACATGTGATCTAATTTATAGCAGTTTGCTGTAATTTAGCATCATATAAATTTGACCCACTGTAATTATGTAGGCTAGATAAGTGCTATTATAAAATTGCATGTAAAAAGCTAATTAACTCTGTTAATGTTTACCTATGTGCAGCAAGAAGCATTTTACCATCGTTAATTGAAGTCACAGAATAAATGATAGCATTATTGTAGTTCACATGTTCGTTCTTAAAATGCAGGCACTTTAAGGGTATATTTGTGGCCTCCATTGAGAGTATAGCTCAATTTAGTTCCACAAAAATGATGTATTGTAGCGGACAGTACTTTTAATTGCTAAATGCTGAACAACACCGACTTGTACACCTATATTAACGCTCGCAACATTTCAATGTTGTTTCCAGGATGCTTAATAGAGTCAATATACAGGCAAAAGCGTAATTATCAGCTTTTGTAGTTCGAGTGTACTCTAAAAGGTCTTCATAAATGCTAAAGTTACCGATGTGGACCTTATGTGCAGTTTTGTGCTTATTGGTCATAATTTCATGTGCATTACTTTAAGATGTATATGTTTTATACTTGTTAGGTTAGTTCATACCATAATGACGCCTTAAAACTTTATAATTTTTGTATGGGATTTAACGTATTTACCGTTACCGCACTAGAAAAAAACCAATTCTAATTATTTAATCGACTTTCATAACAACTAAACACAAATAAAAATTCAAAAATTGGCAAGAAATGCACCAGACAAAAGCAAGTTTTTTAATTTTTTTTAGATTAATGTAGGTAGAAAACAGTTACAGATTATATTTTATAACAGCGGATTTCCTAGACTTAAATGACCCGTATTTATTTACCCGTATGAAATTTTAACTACCCTAAAGAAGAACTTTATGCATTTGATTTGATGTGATATAAAAAGTTGTTCTGAGAACATAGGTTTTACCGTACTAGCGTATCAACGGTTGAGACTAAAGCCGTCCTCTAAGATCTGCTAAATACATTTAGAAGGAAGTCGTACTGAATAATACGTATGAGAATATTTTTTTATAATATTTTTCTGTTTTTCATTATTTTCCTATTTAGATTTACATTTGTTCAATCACACATTGGATCATGTTTTTAATAGAACCCTAACTATACCTATAATAATAAATTGCCTTTCTTTGTTTTCAAACTATTATTTACTCAACACATTATTTTACGAAATCATTACTGCACATACCTTTTTAATGATCTAGTAAACGCATAAACTATTTAAAGCATTTAATAATCGTCGACAGTCGATAATTAACACTAATAGCCATCCTTATTATCGCACACCGGGTGGCGGCGGGCGGCGGCGGTTTTCGGTCGTGCCCGCGTGCCGGTGTGCCTCGAACTGTATGATGTCATTCATCCAAGCCAAGCACACACTCAACTCACACATCCAACTTGGACTTAAACTGAGCGAGTCGTCACATTGGCTGTTTACGAATTTATACAGTATAATCATTTTGTGTACGTAGTGAGTTCGCGGCGTCAACGCGTATCTGTGATTTATTTAACTATTTAATTTATATTTTAGTTAGTAGATAGTTTCAAATATGGCAAACAATAGAGCTACAAAGTCTGGATTTGCTGCGGAGGCTCAAAGAAAGGTGAGTACATGTGAAACATAAGTTTTCAAAACTTTATTCGCTTCCCAGTTCGAAATATTTAAAATCGTTTAGTTTTCTACAGATTCGTGTACTGTAGATGTTCTTTTGAAATTGCCCGGGTTATGCTGTACAAGATTCTTGTTGGATGTTGATGTGTATTGATTAAGGTGGGATGCTGTAACCCAGAAATTTTCCGAGGACTCTGCCCATGACCTACATAATATAAACTTTATGAAATGTACTACGAGTTTTCAACTCAAGTAGTACCTACTAATGAGTAGGTACTTGGTACGACTTGTACATTACTATCTGCTCACTTGTTCAGAAATGTGACCTGCATTGAGGTTAATGGATTCTAACTTTAACTAACAAGATATTAGAACAATATTTTAGAATGTAGGCTGCTATTTAAACATAGGTAGAAGTTATACTGTAGTAGGGATACTATAAAATATTTAAAGAGAACCTTAGTATGTACCTACCTTTATAAATTAAAGATAGCCCACGCATCACTGCATGCTGAGTTAGAACTATTAACTAGATAAGTGCGGCCATAAAGTTTGGCACTGTGGCTTGGCTAAGTCTGTCTAGGTAGGTAGGTATCTAGCTGCCGCCTACCATCTACCTAAACTGGTTTTTTATTTAGTTATTTGAACACATTCTCATGTCAAGTCATAACTATATACTTATACTGTTCACATTCGTGCAAGAAAACTTTTATCTTATGTATGGTCATAGCATAGGCATGTTCAGTTCATAGTGATAGGTGTAGTATCGATGACCGTAGGTATACTTGCATGCTTGGTTAGTTAGTAGGTAAGTAGGTACTATAACCATCTGGGGGTGTGACTTCGCTGGGCTACTTGAGGTATTTTATACTTATCCAGGGCTCTTACCAGGATATATGAAGAATACAACGAGAGTCAATTTATATGTATATTTTTCTATTATTCTCTTATACCTATGTAAGCGGCTATAAAAATAAAATTGAATTTCTGAAATCTCATTAATTTACATGTTCCCACTTAACTCTATTCTTGGGCAGAGTTCCTGGTCCTCTCATGGTCATTATTTATTTTGGTATCTCCTCGCTCATATGTGAGCATACATTTCTCCTGCTAAAAAAAAGTAACTATTCGATTGAGCGGCCATATACCTACTGAGCCTTAACTCCGCGGTCTACACGGAATGGAGCTCCTAAAACTCAGCGTCAGCCTCAACGCTAGTCAGCATACGTACTGGTCCCATTGTGGGGCTACGGGACGGTTTCAGGTGCGCTCCTTACACTTCTTCTAAAACCTCGCGAGGCATGCTAATACTCCTTGGTGAGAGCGGAAAGATGGTGATCTTGCCATAATCCAAACTGTTGCTGTGGATGCGAGACAAGAGGGTGTCGCACCATATAACACCTATTCCCGCGGGATATATCTACATTTATCTAATATACAAAACGACCAATCTCGAATCAAGCATCTGAAGCGGGCGTCTAACAATTGAAGACTGAACAAAAATGCATGCGACGCATCTTTTCTTGTTTTAATACAAAATCCAAATATTAACATTTTATTTTTCTTAATTGTTGTCCCTACGCGAATATCAAACCATATTTACAATTGGTTTGTATTCTATATTCAATATGACCTATTAAGTAATGCAAGCGGACATAGGCGGCAACAGTATCTAACCATTTTCTATGCTGGTCGCGCAGGATTAACGAACATGAATGCCTAGATTCCATGACGTAGGTGACTGCCTACATTGATTTAGGCTAACACACATAGGTAGGTTTCTTACCAGTGGCGTAGCTATCGGAGGGCTAGGCGGTGTCATGCACCAGGGCCCTCAAACTGAACTTTTAAAATTTATTTTTCACCTTAGAATATAAATATAACAGGTTGCATATTTGATCATTGAAACTCAGTTAAAAGGAATTAGAAACTCATTTACACTAATGGTATTAACTGTGGACACTTTTACTATGTGTCATAGATTTTACATATTTTTGTCGAGTTTTTGGCATGTTAATAATTTTATTTACTGTAATATTTTAATTTTATTTTTATTATATTTGTTATTAGAACTGAACAAAATGACATTCGGTGTCGCCAAGCCGTAAAAAATGCATTGGAATTAAACAGGAGGTACATTCTCTTATAAAGAGTTTAACAACATATTATAATCAAAAACAGATCACATCAGTGACATTAAATAACTATAAAAAAAAAATATATAAAAAGTTTTTTATTTTGATTTTAACTAAAATTAGAAAAATTTAGAAGTGTCCACAATAAATCCCACTACTGTATGTATCAAGCTAAACTTTAAACATATGTTTAAACACAGTTTAATTCGGTAATTAAAGTTTTCTGTTTGGTATATTTCTAACTTACTTTACATATACATAACAAAGTAGTTCTTTAACCCTTTCCTCCGTGAAATTCTTATTTTTGAGGTTCTTTGCTTTGTAATAAAAATGCATTAGCTAAAAAATCAACCGCATAGGAAGCATTATTAACTTAGACAAGCTGATATTTAAATCAACATACGCTTGACATTTGCAGTAGTAGGTATATAAATGAGGATGAGACTGCGAATTCGAGAATTAAACTAAAAAGTATGAAAACGAGGAATCGAGCTGTTGACGCACCGCCATTTGAAGCGTTCATTTTACAATAAAAATAGTCAATAAGGTTAATTAACAATTCACTTATTACCTATATTTAGTACGATAAAGAGTTAATGATAAAGGCGTAAAGCTACTTCAGCTTTACATCTTAAAAATATATAAAATTATATATTAAAATCTATATTTGATGAACTAATTCAGTAAGGGCCCCAATTGTTTTGCTCCACAGCCTTTGGTTACCTAGCTACGCCACTGTTTATTACGTCTAGTCCTCAATATCAGATCAAATAAAAAAGTTTTTAGTCTACATAGAGGTGCGTACAGAACCTGTAACCAGGTTATAATAAACTAGCTGTTCACGGACAATCATGGAATTATCTAAACTGTCATAAAAGATCTTGAACTTTATTCGTGAATAAATTGCATTACGGTACGTTTTTCACACTCAATACGCAAATGCAGCTTCTAAACGCCACCTCTGTTTGTTAGCGGTTACGTTACAATTTATTAAAAAACCAAAAACAGCTTTACATATGGAATACAATAATTAAACAAGCCGTGAGCAATTAGTCAACTTTTTTCTGACCTATAAGACACAGCGAACTAGTATACATTTTTGTTTAGCGAGCGAAGCGAGTTTAAATCCATCAACTCTGCAAATAATATGGAATGAGGATAATCAATAAGTTTATATAAAAGCAGGGTAAGGTTTAATTAGTAACAACATGTAGGTACATATATGAATAGATTTTCAGGTGTAGGTACTTGATACAATAACAGAGGTACCTCCGTACTGATTTTACCAAAAGCAGCCATGTTTTACATTTTCTACGCCCGTAACAATTTCATAATAATAAGAGACTATAAAATCGAATAATATTTTTAGTCAAATTACATACTTACACATAAGTAATGAAAAATATATAGGTATAGGTAATTTAGGTATAGTTAAAAATTGTCAAAGACAATCTTTTAAAAAATTCTAAAAATCTTGACGGTTGGTTTACGGCTCTGGATGAAAGTCTTTTATCTCAAAGATATCTTGGAAATAACAGCTAGACTTGCCTAGACCCAGTCCTAGCCTAGACACTAGTACTAATGCTTATTCTGTGCCTACACGCCGAAATTATTTAGCACAACAAGGGATGCAGGGATTACTACCAGTAAAAATCAAAAACCTGTAATTTACTTAATTTGTAAGATATATATGTAAAACATTGTATGTATGTATATTTTCTACCATACAAACCCTACAATAGTGCACCTACTATTACACTATAATCCACTTCCTAACTTTATTTACACGACGGATGCAGCAACCTGATTGTATTCTTCTCAAGGAAGAAGCTATATTCCTTGTACCTGACAATAGGATGATTATGAACTAATAAAGTACCCTTTCCGACAGATGTCAGCGTAATATACTTATTTCATCAATTATTAGTAGTGCATATAAATTCCATTTCGGCCAAGTACCTACATCTTCATTTAAAAATTGCTTACGTTTGTTGCTAAAGGTTTTTGTTTTATCTGGATATCTAGATCCTGTATCGCTATGTAATTCGTGGCTAGCAGGGTGATTTTTTTTCCTGTTCACCTTTGTCTCTTTCTGGCTTAATTATACTTTCTGTGCGTCGCCTTCACGAGATGCTCGTGTCATAACTTATAAAAAAATGCGCAAATTTTCAATTGCAACGCGCCCAAATAAAAGTGTCACTTTGAAAAGAATTTCTATTTTATTTCATTAGCTGTGTTAGCGTCCGCGTCTGTTAATTTAAGCTCGATAACTACCAGTGTTTATCTACTTTACTACAATAAGAAAAAAAAACAACCTGGAACGTATAGGTAGGCAAAGGCAGAAACATTGTTAGAAGGTTGTCTTGGTGAATCCTTTACAAGTTTCTTATATAGAATCACTTATATATCTATATTATTCGGTAAATCTAATAATAATATTAAATTACATGTGAGTTACGTGACGGGAGACCTTTCTTCCCGCCAGGGAGTCGCCCGGGCTTTTGTGGGTCAAGGAGAAACGGGCAGCTCGGCTCTTACAACCGGTTTTGGAGTGAATATTCGAGAATCGAACTCGAACAATGTTGTGGTGAAATTACAAAAAGCTACAGAGAAATAAAAATAATCTAAGTGTATTGCCGTCGAAGGCAGAAGTAGAATTGTCAATATAGTGGTCAATCCATACAAAATTGTATGGATTCTGAAGGTATTCGGATTTTAAATCAGGTTTTTTTTTCAATTACAACTTCCAAAACTTTTTAACAAAAAAAAACTTTTTGAAGCCGGTTGTTTTTTTTTTTGTTAAAAAGTTTTTATTTTTTTTCTTTTCAGTGACGAATTGCTTTTTTTTTCTTATACACTAAAAACATCCATACTCGTAACAAATTTTTATACAATCATCAACATAAAAGGCGTTTCACCAGCTTCAACTTAACATTAATAACTTTTTTTTCTCCAAAACTTTTAGTTTTAAATTCACTATAATAATATGGGACCACCTGGAAAGTAAAACCTTGTAAATAAAAAAAGAATTTATCAAATCGATCCAGGCGTATTCGAGAAATCGGGTAACATACATAAAAAAAAGTCTCCGACGAATTGAGAACCTCCTCCTTTTTTGAAGTCGGTTAAAAATTATGCTCAGTTGAAATAAATTAAGATCAACATTTATATTTTTCTAAATCATATACAACTCTTAGTGACTTATTAACTCCTAGTACATCAATCTTATAATAACACAAACTCTTCATAGAAATAAGAAACAATATATATAAAAAATACAAAAAAAATCATAATATCACAATCTTCTTATAAATAACTCCTACGATATGACGATCAGCGTATATATATGAAATTACATTAATAGTTCGTATTTGCGATTAAAAAAACCGTCTAAGTGCGAGTCTGGCTCGATCACCGAGGGTTCCGTATAAACTTATTATATGTATAGTTCTTTCATCATGAGATCAAGTCTAACATGATTATGCCTCAATTATCAGTTCTAGCATTTTTTTCTACATTTTTTGATGAAACATCTTGCTTGTTGCCAAATTTAATGATTCTAGGTTAACGAGAAGTTGATGAAATAGGTTTTTATTTATATAAAATATTTTGGGCATTTTTTTTTATTGCATTGACTTCGCATTTTTTTTTAAACTTTAAGTGACCGTAGGCTTTAGTATTTGATATTAATTTCAACTGGATACCTCCGAGCGTTTTTGAGTAAAGAGTTCTTAACAGACAGACAGACATTTTTTTAATGTGTTATAGCTACAAATTAACGAATTTCGGATATTTTTTCTATATTTGTGATGATAGACCTTGCTCCGCGTCAAATTTCATGATTCTAGGACAACGGGACGTACCCCATAGGTTTTGATTCATTTGTGAAAGCCAAAATATGCGACAAAAATGTATTTCGTCCGTATTTTTTATTGGGTTGACTTAGAATCTTGATTTTTTTGCAGATTCAAGGAACCGTCGACGTTAGTATTTGATATTGCTTTTAACTTGATAGTTTCTTAGTTTTGACAGACAGACAGACAGACAGACAGACGGACAACAAAGTGATCATATAAGGGTCCCTTTTTTCTTTTTAAGGTACGAAACCCTAAAAAATTCATAATTAACCTAAATATACAATGAATTCTCTTAAGTCTGCATGATCCTAAAAAAATATACCTACTTAAAAAAATATTATAGCTTCCCCAACAATCACTTTTCAAAAAGGATCGCAAACAAATGTAAAAAGCAAACCTACCACAAAAAATACAAAAGATCATGCGATATTCTCCAGTTTTATCGAATTCTTTAATAAAATGACGAGTTAAAACGTGACGCTATGCAAGTCTTCTTACTTATCTTCAACTCGAGAGAGGGTCAGCTCTGTTTACACAATACGTGTAAATTATGAGATCACGAATCTATATAAAAAAATCATATAATAATGTGTGTTTACCGAAAGAGGTGAATTGTATTCTTTAGGCAAATTAAACTAAACCATCTTTGGAAACTGGTATTGTTACGTGTTCAGTTTGCCGAACTGCCTTATTTGCAACTTTAGTTGAGCTAGAATACCTAGATGATAATATAAAGATTATTAAATAAACGTTAATTATGTTTTATAAATCTTTCGTTGTAGTTTTGTGTTGCATATGATCAGGGCTGTAGCTAGAGTTGCATCTAAGGTAGGGCAGCGGTGGTTGCATGCACAATATCGGCGCAAGTAATTTTTCTATCTTTCATTATTTTACCTGCTTGTGAGCGTGAGTAATTAAGGCAGAAGGTAATTGGTTGAGATCGCGGGAAAACAAGAGCAAAATGGTATTAATTTATAGTATGGGAAAACAATTTATATATATTATACCTTAGTTAATGGTACTTTTAAGGTAGGGCATTAGTATTTCAAGATAGGGCATTGCCCCACAATGCCCCCCCCTTAGCTACGGCCCTGCATATGATCCTCAAACTATCGAAAAATCTGAATACTTTTTAAGAATTCCGGGTACTTCGTAACGTTTCTTATATATGACTCAGGTCAGCTCGAATCTGCATTCCATTCCACATACTCTTGAGGGCGATGGTACCTTTACCTTCCAGCGCTTTTCGTATAAACTAAATTTAGGATATGTATATTTTTGCATAAATAAGTCAAATGTCAGTTTGAAATCAAAATTTTCGTTAATGTCGTGACGACTGATCTTCTCAATTTATTTTTAATGTTTCCAATTAATAAATAAATACCTAATTTAGTTTTATTATTACTGAAGAAAATGAAGTTAACTAACCTATTGATATTTCATCAGGTGTACAAATTTGTATTTTCACTATGGAAAATATAAAATGGAGCATACACATTTGTTGATAAATTAATAAATTGTCCTTTAACTGTGCAACCTTGACTTAGATTATTCAAATAGTGTTTAGCACTATAATCGTCAATATTTGTAATGTAGAAAAACAGATGTTAAATTAATGTAAAATATTTACACTAATTTACAAACATGAGTCATACTTACATGTGGCACTACACCGTTACGTTACGCAGCACGCAATTCCAAATATGGTGCGGCCTTTGATCCTACCTTATAAGACTTGCTTTCAAAACTGCACCATATGCTGGTACTACTCGACCAAAATTATATTAATAATAAATTCATAACACTGTCGTGGTTGAATATGGAATATTTTTTTCAAATTTAAACAGAGGAAAAGATATAAAAGTGGTTTTTAAAGATTTTGTATGTTGCATAAAAAAGCGAACAGCTTATAGCTAGCCACAGTAGAAAGTGGAAAATAATTAATTACAATTATATCACATAAGATATAAAAATTCTATTACAGTAATTTTCTAGCTTTATATTATTATAGTTACTTAACATTTCATGAAATAAATTAAGTTCTCGCTACTAGTTTATAAAACCTTCTAAAAGAGCTTATAACTAGCTTTATATTTACGACATTTGGATTTTAGAAATTCGTTTTCTACGAAGAGAAAATTGAGGATATCTAATGGCGGCGCTAGTTAGCTGCTATATGCGCCTTAAAACAAATACAGTAACTTACTAGTTAAAGAATGTATTAAGCCATGTTATTTTTTTCCAGTCTTAAACTTGTAAGTACCAGGAAGACCAAATAGCTTTATTGCTGCTGTGTCGGTAAAAATAATAGTATTAGTACTCGATAATAGATGTCAGGAAAAGTCATATTTTTCAGTTTATTATTGCCTGAAAACAAGGATAAAACGACGTTTTCTTAAAATGAAACCTAGCTAAATCGATTTATCAATCGTTATATATGTACAAGGATTGCTCGTTTTATTAGATGGGACAGTGGAATAGAGCCTAAAAACGAGCAGAAAACTGTACATTTGAGTAGGGCACCTCAATTTTATTTATTATTATTGTAATTTTTTATTATTGTATTAATTTAAGATAAGGTAAGTAAGTACCTATTTAAAGGATTAACGTTACATTTTGCAAGCTATGAGCCGTAACTTAAATGTGGGCCAAGCTAACTGAAATATGATATGTCTACGTGTTATTGTTACATTCGCTTTGTCGCGGAATACTCCGCATTACATTGCTTTGTTTTAGTTGAGAATTTTATGATTTGATGTAAATTCCTTACTCTGTATATAAGTAAAGTTCTGTATACACGTTCCTCTACTGAAACTGTACTATATCTTTTTTTACTATCGCAGACAAAAGAATCATTAAAATTATATACTTAATATTTCATTTATTGGAATAAAAAAAGTGGAGGCAAAATACAAAATATACCTATGTAAAAACTAAACTTTAGAGTAAATCTCTATGAGTTACGTAAAAAACAAACGTTTCTCTAGCTTGTGAAACCGTACAATATTCTTTTATATTACCACATATAATAGAATTACAAATATAATAAAGTATCTATTTTATATTGTAATGTAAAATCGTGACTGCAAAATACAAAATGTACATAAAACTAAACTAAATTATTACTACAATTCTAAACTAAACTACTTTTATTAAAATATACAAAGCTGATGCTAGATTTCTCTGTACTTCTATTTTATACTTCTGCTTTACTCTAGCATTCAACGTAAAGATGGAATGTAAGAATGCTGAAAGATAAGAGACGTTATCAAAAATCTTCCTATGTTAATAATTGTTTAATACATTTTATTTTCTTTATCAGTTCATTGTTAAAAGTAAACGTTAAAATAAGTATATTCTCTTAAGATTTCTTGCGTGACTATCTATTATTTTTATTCAATTCGATTTTTAATAAAAAAAACGTCAAAGCTTTTAAATTTTTATTTTATTATAAAAGATTATATACCTTATATTATCTAAGCTGATATTTACAGCGGAAAGATTTTAGTGACGCAAATTTTAAAAACAGCTTATATCGAAATTAGCAGAATGGAAATCAAAAATATTTGCCGTAGGTAATTGAAAAGAATAGACACTTGTTTAGTTTAATAAATTCAATGTAGAATAGCGATCTATTAAAACTAGAAGAATATAAAAATATTTACCACACTAGTGCATAATTGCAAAAGTTAGAAATCATATACCCCAAGAATTAAGCTTTATACTTGGCGTATACATTATACCTACATTCATAAAATTAAGCAGCCGACCGAGATTTGTCTTCTTTACACTAGATTTGATACCAATAGGTAGATTAATTATATTATTTATTATTTGTCTCATACTTTATTAATCCGTATCATATGTAAAATAAGAAACAGACTGACTGGCTGATTCAATGATATATTATGTCGCACAGTCAAAACCGCTGCTGCCTAGAAACATGAAATTTGGCATGTGAGTTCCTATGTGACGTAGGGCTCCACTAACGACGGATTTCGTAAAATAAATCTCCTAAAGTTTGTATGAAAATCCTTAAATTTTGAGGCTTTTACCAATTAACACTTTTTCTGCATTAAGCATAAATATCAGCTTGTAATATAATCAGCTAAATTAACATAGAGAGAGAATTTGTATGTTTAATTGCACTAATATAACGATACCAATCGAATCTGTGAAATTTATTTTGCTTGCAATCTGTCTATTTTTTAGGAAGCTTTACTGAGAAAACGGGAGTTAGCGAGGTGGTTAATATAGAGTCTGCGATGTTTACTGCTTGATACAGCAATCAAAATATGCTGTAGCAATCAAGTGACTGGGTACAGAATACTAACTCAAAAAAATTGCAAAGAAAATGTGTGTGTAGCAAACCATACAACTTGTTGTAATCAACCGGTTGAATTTGTTAAACGTATGGATAAATAAGCGTATAGCTTATTGGGTAATAACAACAATATTCGTAGTATTTGACAAATTTTCTTTGCTATTTTTTCGAGTTGGTATTCTTAACTCATTTTCTTGATTGCCACAGCAGATTTTAAGCAGTGAACATTGCAGCCTCTACATAAACTTCTTTGCTAGTTTCCGTTTTCTCAGTGTTATAGGCTCTTCGACCCTCGAGTCTCGGACCGAAAGCTTGTTTGTCACCTTAGTGGTATAAAAAAACGCTATGGCTCTAAAGAACAGAGCAGTAAATTAATTTTTCTTAGACAATGTCGTCTACTACGGCTAAATGACGTTGGTACCCAATATTTCAAATAATGACATGTCCATTGTCTGTAATGTAAAATACAGTTAATTAACGTAAAAGCGCTTATGTATTGCTCAAAGAATAAACTTTGCGAAACGTATAAATGTCATACGGCCAACTTTAGTGCATACGTGTCTTGGCAAACCCCAGTAAATTATGTTTTATGAACCGTGTCAAGTCAACATGTGAGTAACCGCACAATTCTTTGAATACTTTCTATAATTATTAACTTTCATTATATTTTGTTACTTTTCAGTATGGTGTCAATACTTTTTATTTTAATTTAGGGTTGATGAGAATTCCTCGTTCTCATAATAAGGATTATATTTAATATATAATTATATTAAATTTAATTTATGATTATATAATTCTTTACTTTTTTGGAGTTCCGCTAGTTCTTCCTCTTCCCAAAAATTCTATTCTTTTCCTCATTTTTTAAAGGTATTAGTGAGCAGTATTATAAAGTTAGCGTGTAGTAAAACGCCTGCTTACAACGCATGAAATCTCACGTCCTTTGTCCGCTGCATATAATACTGGATACATAGAATGTTATATATGTTTTCGACACTTGTGGAAACGTGTCTAATTGTCTTCTAAATGAGAATTCCACCACCACATCCACCGTCTTAAAGTGTATTTCTAATTCTTCCTCATCCGCGTCCTCTTCATCAAATATGACTTTGAAACATCGTGAAAATATGACGTTATAAGGGACTTACCTACGTGTTTAAAATAGACACTATGTAACGAACTTGATTTTAATATGCAATACAACAACACCACAATAAATAATACTTACTTTTTTCATTTACGACTTAACAGTTCTGGGAAAAATAGACCACGACAGACACTAAAATTATGTTAAAGATTTTCAGTTTTTAGATTATAGATATAGATATATGTACAGAAAAATTATTAACAAGTTTCAGTAACAAAAGATTTTTAAACCTAATCTTTAAAAACTTATTTTTTAAGATTTTTACGCAAAATGCAAATTGCAGCATAATACGAATACGAGATGTTGGTCAAGCATCTGCTATTATATCGATAACCAAAGATTTGACACAGGAAGACGGCGACGCGCGACGTAGCAAGTCTAACAATCTTTTAATATAAAAAATATATTTTATAGCAATGATAAAATGGTTTATAGTTGAAGAACTTTCGAAAAAGAAAGATTAGTCTGTAAACGTCCTTATTTCCCACTAAAGTTGAAACGCGACAGTTGCACCGGCGGCGGCGGCGGCGCGCGTCAGTTCGGCCTCGCTAGCTGACCCCATTCCTCCTTCCTTACCAAGGCAAGGCTGGCGGGTTTAAGCATCACCTTATTTAATCCACTCTTGACGTCCATATGCACTTGTTTACTGTCTTCTTTCGGGTGTTTTTAAATATTTTTTTTATTTCATTACGACATATATCCCAGGACATATATCCCAGGATATTGCAACAAGAAACAAAAATGTTAAGAGGAAATATCAGGTTGCTTTTCACCATACAAACTTATTCCCCTGTTTCCTCACTGGATTTCGCCATAAGAGTTAATTGAACCTTCTAAATTGATAAGATCGTTATCATGTTTGTATATGATAGATATACAAGTCGCTATGTCTGTATATTTTAAATTTTTTAAATGCCATTCGTATAAATAACTTGGGGCCCTGCAAAAGTCCAAGAAATTATTATGACATTTTCAGACGTGCTCTGTACAAATATGCAAGCTACATTTCAAAATACACAAAACAAACACATAGAAAAAATCATTAACATCCAGGATAAGTAATTTTTATACAATTCGGTTAAAATTTGGAGGAGGAAAGTCGATTTTTCGAAGAAAACATCGATTTTTATGATCGCATAGGAGGAGCAGATGCGCAGTTAGCAAATATACCTATGTGTGTATTCGCTTGGGTCCGATATTTCCTCTTACGGTGATGGATGACATATCCAAAAGAGTTAAGTTTGCAAGAATTTGAATAATTTTGTTACAGTCCAGAGTACACTTTGTGATGTCAGAAAAATATATGTTATAGGTCAAATCGTAATTAAGTGAATTAATATTTTATTAAAATAAATTATTAATTTATAATTTATTATTTGGTATTTCAACAGTCAGAAAAAAAATTAATTCTGACACTCTATTTTAGGGCTTTAATTTAAATTGTTAGAAAAACTAAGAGTGATATTCTCTTAATTCTTATTTTATAAAATATATATTAATATGACTAACTAAATTTGTTAATTTCATGGTTCTAAATAAATATTTGAATTCTTTACCAAAAAAAACCAAGAAAATCGAGATTTTTTAACGTGCGGTCACGTGCTAGCGCCTATCGTACGTGGAACTGTATGTCTTTGTATGCTTCAATTGTGTAATATGTCTATGTACACTGGTCGAAAAGGCATGCTTTTGCTAGGGTATGTCAAAGTCCTTAAATTTAATATGATGCGTTTTTAATATTAGTCCGTGCTTATTTCGTAATGCATTTGCAACTTGCAGATTCAAAGAACGTATGTTTGTATATCTTCAAGGTTTTAAACTTCAAAAGGGGAAAGTAGTGATTCGATATATCCCCCTCGTATCACCTCCAAAATGCCTCCTATCACCAATTACTTTAGTCCTACGTGGCAAGTAGTTGTACTATCGTCGCAATACTGCTTCTGATTCAGCACATCTGGACCTGGAGTGAGCTGGTTTTATAAATAAGTCGAAAATGAACAATTTTAGAGTGATAAGCGATAAAATGAAAGTTCAGAGACAAAATAATGTAGCCCATTGCCGGTCCTTTACGAATTACCTTTAAGTAGACATGATTTGGCAGGGATCTTTCTAAGTCCCCGAGACGAAGAATAAAAAAGAAAAAAGAAATATGTATTTCATCAAGTAGCCTAAATTACATGACGAAAATTAAATTAACAAAATCAAACCCAACTGCGTTGTGCGTTTAGTGCATCACTAAAGGTTCTATTTTTAAGCTATTTTTATTCACAAGTTAACATCTAGCGTGTTATTAGCTTCCACGGTATCCTTGATTTTGAGTCCACACTCTCTAACTTTTAACTTCAATCACGTGTTTAAAGATTAAAAAAAAAAATACATTAAACCAAAATCTCAACAAAAATTTCTTAGATTAGTCTTCAATAGTAACAATCTGCTGCAGGCATACAACGGGTCAGTACGTACCTCTGTCAATACATGAACGACACGCCCTTGACCAGAATTTTCTTTAATTAAGTTATTATAAAATCCCATTCATACAATTATCTACAAACTAAGTACTTCCCACACATTAATTTCATTTTCTACAAAACTCTCGCTGTCCCATCATGCTATTAAATGACGTAATAATTGCTTCAACGGCTGTTCTTTATTCTTTGACATTGAATCATAGTTATTTATGGGCACGGCTGTTTTTTTGTAGCGCTCTATAAGGTTGTAACCATACCCAGATTCGCAACGCAAACGAATGCTTAATAAAATGTGTTTTGATTTATTTTAACAGATTTTAATATACTATTAACAGGTCCCGGTTTTGGTTGCTGTTATCATATTATCGTAGTATCGTATTGTAGTATCGTAAGCCATGTCAGTGGCTAATGGGTGGCTTGAAAACTCTGGCAATGTGGCCACTAACTCGACCTACGTCCGTCAATTAACACTGGGCGTTGGACTAAGGCCTAAGCCTTTAAGCCCTTTTTTTCAAGGACAGCTCTTGTCCCTGCAGTAGGTAGTCTACATTATGAAAGTTCTATTTTATTCGGATTGTGAAAAGAGAACAACACTCACACGAGTAATTTTCGCCTTCTAAAACATAATTTCCTCTGAAAAATGTGACCCCCACACCTTTAATGAAACGGGGTGCCATCAGTAGCATTACGTAGCGTTAGCATTGCGAATTGGACTCGCGCACGAAGGGTTCCGTACCATTATCGATAAAAAAATCACGTTTGTTGTATGCGATCCCCCTTAAATATTGGTTTTATTTTAATTTAAATTTTTTTTTAAAAGTGAATATATAACTTAATATTCTGTGAATATTTCAAGCGACTATCCGTTATTAATATCGAGCAGAAATGAGCAAAAAAATCACGTTAGTTGTATGAAAGCCCCTTAAATATTCATTTTAATGTGTTTTTTAGGGTTCCTTACCCAAAGGGTAATTAGCGAAACCCTATTACTAAGACTCTGCTGTCCGTCCGTCCGTCCATCCATCCGTCCGTCCGTCCGTCCGTCCGTCTGTCTCTCACTAGGCTGTATCTCATGAACCGTGATAGTTAGACAGTTGAAATTTTCACAGAAGATGTATTTCTGTTGCCGCTATAACAACAAATCCTAGAAAACAAAATAAAATAAATATTTAAGGGGGCTCCCATACAACAAACGTGATTTTTTTTGCTCGATTTTGCTCTATATTGATAACGGCAACAGGTAGACGCTTAAAATATTCACAGAATATTTAGTTATATAGTCACTTTAAAAACAAATAGTTAAATTAAAATAAAACAAATATGTAAACGAGCACAACAAACGTGATTTTTTTGCCGTTTTTATAGCTAATGATACGGAACCCTTCGTGCGCGAGCCCGACTCGCACTTGGCCGATTATAGTATTTGTTGTTATAGCGGTAACAGAAATACATCATCTGTGAAAATTTCAACTGTGTAACGTAACTCGCGGTTCATGAGATACAGCCTGGTGACAGACGGATGGACAGCGATGTCTTAGTAATAGGGTCCCGTTTTGTACCCTCTGGGTTGTGGCTGTGTGTGCTCCATACTATCTATCTCCTACCATCCTCATACCATTAAACTACGTAGCGTAGTTGGTAGTAGTACACCAACTCAATAATCCAGCCTTTCAAAATGATTTCTGAAAAATTAACATTTCTCATCTATAACAACCAAAGAACTTAGGGGCTTTCTCTAAGCACGAAGTTAATATTGTACTTAATAGGGTTTCGTACCCAAAGGGTGTTAAGGGAACCCTATTACTAAGCATCTAAGCAAACGCTGTCTGACCATCAAAGGACTCTTTCTTTTAGACCGAAGTTTTATTGGACTGATATTTTGACAAAGTATTTGTTATAATGGCGTATTACCTAACCAATAATTAAAAGTTAAAAAAGTTGAAATTTTTCTTTATTTTTACTCTGTCGTAAAAACAGAAATATGTACTAGCTTGTGACTTGCAGTAATCGTAGTGTGCGCTCTAAAGTATAACAACAAATAATAAAAACCGGCTAAGCGTGAAACGACTTTGAGCCATTACCATCTTAAATTACCGTATCAGTGCCATCTAGCATAAATACTCTAGATTACACATTTGTTTATTAGAAACGATATTCAAGGCTAAGCAACGTCGGGCTTGGTCAGGCATTAGATGGGTGACCGCTTAGCGGCACACTTTTTGTTTTTGTTTGTTTTCGTAAATTAAGTACATGGCGGTTGCGCGAGTCCGACTCGCACTTGACCGATTTTGGTTTCCACATATTCGACACTTACGCAGGAAACCTATTTATCCGATAAGCAATAAAAAATGTTAGACGGCATGAGTTGGATCCACGAGTACTAAAGCGTCGGTTAGAACCGAATAGAATACGAATTATGTAAGATGTTAGTCTAATGTTTGAAGTTCCTATATTGGCGTCATACCCATGCATGAAGTCGGGTAACAGTGACCACTGACGATGTATTCAAGGTCATATACCTACTTTGTAATCAGATCACGAATGCAGTTGCCGTCTCGCTTGCTCCCGAGGTTTTTTAGCTGTGCATTATTTGCAAATTTTTCTACCTTTTGACATGGAATCGGTACTTACCTAATTATAAATCGGTTAAAAGGGAATTATTTAAATTCTAGCCAAAAATGGAATTATCTTTAGAAGTTTTAAAACATGTTTTAAAAATATCGCGATTAATAGACATTACAAATTATTTTAACAAAAACTGTTTTACAAAAAAATCGTTTACACGTTTTTTTAAAATCCACAATGATAATTCTACCGAACCATAACTTAATACTACGAAAAGTCTTTGGCTGGTTTTTAATAATACAAAATCTTTAAATTAAGGTTAGTACAATTTTAAAAAGTACTAAAAGCGTAGAGTGGTTTCTGAAATCAATTTTCATGTTAATCTCTTTCACTGAATTTAAAGAGACCAGAAGGCAGACAGACAGTAATGGAATTAATGTATACCTACTACACAAGTTATAATACATTTATATTTTTTTGAATATTTGATAAAAACTATAACTATTATTAAGAAATACCTATATAAAATCTAAGTTCGACCGCGTGATATGAAAAAGTACGTTTTTAATTCCATACAAACTTTTAACCTTCATTTTACCCCCTTAAGTAACGATTTTTTTTTAATTCTTTCTTAGTAATTGAATCAGTCAGTCAGTCAATATCTTTATTTATTTATACAGAATCCAGTGAATTACACACACTAGGTATGTGGCAATATAGAATTTCCGATAGTTTAATTAGAGCATCATTATTACTAACTGACCTAATATACCAAATTAGTCCAATTAACGTGTATTGATAAAAATATATAAAAAACAGAAAAACTACCTAATTAAAATGTTTTTTTATTAAATATAAGTTAACTTAAATTAACGTTATTTTACATTGCATAAATGTTTGTTTTCCTATCGCGAATTTTGAAATGTTAGATTATTTAAATAAAGGTATTACCAACATCTGATAGCTTTTTTAGGGGCAGGTGGACAAAATATTTCAAACAGGGCACGACTCGACTGGCACGACCTTAAACCACTTTCTTTAAATTCAAACACAAATTAGATAACGCTTTTGAATAATAATGAAATTCAACCTAATCGTGTGGCAACTGGCAATGATAAATATTTGATATATTTATTCACCAACGAATATTTTTATACACTTAATACATTTTTGAAATTATTTTAAAAAAAGGTAACACTGTCCAATCTTAGCTTACCTTTTTTTTAAGAAACTAGCACTGGCATAAGAAGACACCTTATTTTATACTTGGCCGTTCAATTTACCACTAAGTTGGTATAAGAAGCAATATTGCGGCAATAAGCTCACCATCGGCCACGCACTATCGGTCATCGGTCACCAAAATTGTTGGTGTAATGAGGTTTGCCAGTGTTGCCACCCACATTATGATGTGGGTGTGTATCCAGCCACTTGTTAGTTACCCCTTTCTGGCGATTTATAAGGTCTACATAAATATAAATAGGATATCAACGGCACATTTAAAATGATTCCTATTCTAATCCCGGTCTAAAACAATTTCCTTGTATTTTCATCCAAACTATCAATAAAGCAGTCAAATAACTTCATTTAGTAAAAACAATTTTTTAACTAGTAATCCGTCCTGACTTCACACGGTTACAATTTACATTTCTGTAGATCTTTTGTATCTAAGATGTACAATTCCCTCATTCATTTTAGCAGTGCATATCTCTACATAATGATTTAGCCAGCAGCGATCAACATGGAACAACCCGAAATCGCAAAGCATATTTTGATCACATTAGCATAATTTGACCACACTTTATTAAACAACAAAAATAAAACTAGACGTGTTTTGGTCGCAGCTTCAATGTGTTAATTGTCGTTATCCAGCCAAGATAAAAAGACATACATCTGTATGACACAGCTATACAAATCTTGGCTCATCTTTATGGTTGGATTATTAACATTAAGTGCGTACAGCATATCGTTCAACAAAACACGACTAAATTAAAACAAAAACATTTAGAGGCATAGGCAGGCGCATGCTCTTGATATACAGTGTGGGTATGACGTCTTATAGTTATACAGAATACTACCTTTTTTTGTATAACACTAAGGTGTCAAACAAGCCTACGGCCCGCCTGATGGAGCAGGTCACCTTGGCCTATGGTAGCTATAAGGTACACCCAGCCTACCTATAAGGTATAAGCAACAATATTAATAAGATATTATATAGTAGTATCTATATTAAATAGCTATTAGTAAATATGGAATTCATTCGTTCATGCAATACAACGTCCGATGTGTTTTTTGCTGAAGTTTTATTTTCGAAGCAGACCTTCAAGTCTAACGTAAATTCTGAGTCATGTTCGAATCCTCGAATGATGGCGTCAGCACTCGAATTGGCCTTTGAAACCCACAAAACAGATGAATATGACACTTATTGTATGAATAGTTAGGTTATGTTAGTAAATTTTTATATGTAATCATCCATAACGTGTTTATGATACACGTCACCAAGCTATTTTTATAAATTAGGCCATCGTTGGATGACTAATTAGTTATGACACGGTTTCTGCACAATCCTACAACGTTTCTCGACAGGTTATGACAACAATGATTTTCAGGTAAAGACCTATGTTTCTAGGACAATGTAGAATTGGAAAGATATAAGAAATGAGTTGTGTTCATTGAGTTGTCTTAATCCTATACAAAGAATTCTTTGGGAAAAATTGAACAAGTTAAAAGAAAATGGCTACCGTGAGCTTTTCAGCCAAGGTTTTTGTTAATTAGGATTTCATTCATCTTTAGTGTATGAAAAACCTGTTTTCGTAAAAAGTAAAGCATATTTAAAATTTACTTTCCTGCCCAGTTTATTTTTTGGACATTCGTAAAATTTTTAAATAAAATTATACCTAACTTACATGGCGATTTTCGGAAAAAAATACTATATACTGCATGGCATTGTCTGAATAGGATTTGAATAGGATTAAGCCCATCCTATGAATATTATTAATGCAAAAGTTTATTTGTCTGTCTGTTTATTACTTACTAAGTCACTTATTCATATTTTGAGTCCCGGCAAAGCACATTGGATAGTGTTTATCCGGGCAGAAATGCCCGCGGGAATAACTGTAACCCAGCTTAAACGAACTATAGCTTGCTACAGCAAACTTTATACGTACAATTAATGAGTCATTAGAAGACGCTGATAAACAAATTAAGGGGGGGAGGGGGAACGCTGGCAAAACCATGTATTTTATCCACGAGTAGCAGCACCAGGTTAACCTAGATTTTAATAAACATATGTTTTCCCTCCTGACTTCTTGCCTTAGTAAATAACTATAGCTATTGAAGTTTCAATGTGACTCATGATGGCTAAAATAATATCATACAGTTCACAAAACTTGATAACTGCAACTTATTCCTCATAAACTACCTATAGGTAATTAATATTTTCCGTGCTTGGAGGGCACCTAAACCTCTGGTCCTGGCTGTTAACATTATAGCAGTCGTAAAGCCAAATCAGGGCTTGAAAAATATGACAGTCAAGTGGCTGCTAGCTCGACAAAACGTCTGCCAAATCTCCAGTGGGGTCGACTATGACATAAGCCTTCTCCATGGAAGGGCCTGAGCCCCTGCATGGGGCGTGTAATGGCTCAGGCATTATCTTATATGAATTCCAACCGAACACTATGAAACCTTGCACATCGAAGTGTTTTTTTATGGAGAAGGATTTTGTGTTGTCAATTTTGCTATAGCTCGCCAGTTAAGGGCCCTGCAGAATATAGGAGAGAACAGCGTCTGCCAGACCAGCTGGAAGGGATAAACCAACTTCAAATGACCGACTGTAAATCTTTTATATCTCTTAAAAACATAATCCCATCAAAACATAAATATGAAATGAGAGTCAAGTTCAGTAATACGCATAGGTATGCGTCGTTGTCCTGTACGCCGACAAAATAATTGAGATCTGTATATGGGTGCCAAGTTCTATGTAGAAAATCCTAAAATTTTAGTTACAAGAACATGCAACATTATAAAAAGAATTTATATAACAATTTCTTGTTTCTTTGTACTACTACAATGTTTTCTACTTAATAGGTAATATAAATTACATTATTATTTAAGAATATATATAACTATTCACTATTATTTACACAATGCTTTTATTTCACTTGGGATGTAATTTCAGCTTGAGATTTGACTTGGCTAGTTTTTACAAAAAACATAATTTTAAAAGTAACACGTATTATATCAGCCTAACAGTAACTCCTAGTGACTTATAGAGTCCTAGTACATCAATCTTACAAACACATACAAAATCTTCATAGAAGATGCATAGAAGTAAGAAATACAATATAAATATACATAGAAATAATCCTTCTTCGTTTATGACTCCCTAAAGGTTAGAGTCTTAGAAGAAAATATATTATAAGTGTTACATCTATGGCTATATCCTCAATATAAATAAATACTTTCATAGCAAAGATAGCTTCAAAGATTCCTCGATAGCTCAGTGGTAGAGCAATTACACGGAATGTAAGGGTGGCAGGTTCAAGTCCTGGCTCGAGGTCAATCTTTTGACTGCGTCTTTGCTATGAAAGTATTTATTTATATAACCAAACTGTATATATAAGTAGAGGACAAACAGGAAGTACACTAACCTGCATATTACTTAACGAAAATAAGCTGATTAGACAAATGTAATATCGCCTGTTCGTGAAAACTAGCCAAGTCAAATATTGAGCTTGAATTACATCCCAAGTAAAATAAATTCCTCATGTCTGCTGGCCAGTGCTAGCTTAGCTTCACGCGCAACATAATATTGTGTTGTAATAGTTATTTTTTCTACGCAGGTCAGTAATAAAATATATCGTATCAAACGCGTGAGTATTGATTAATTACGCCCGCGGCTCCATAATGCCTTTGCAAAGCCTCTTATTTTCGGGCGCAAAATAAAAAATAGCAATACTGCAATACTGCTCGACCTAAAATAGCAATACTGCAATACTGCTCGACCTAAAATAGCAATACTGCAATACTGCTCGACCTAAAATAGCAATACTGCAATACTGCTCGACCTAAAATTCTGCCTCGTGTGTAACAAATGAATAACTTGATTCAAAGGTTCTTCTATTAATATCATAAACCTTTTATAGGTTCATATGTTTGTTTATTTTTCGCTCGATTAGGGAATAAGAGGTACCAGGTGAAAGTTTATATTTCCGGATTGCTATAAATCATGTGGGGCACTGCACATTATACTTATATTCATGAGCCCTTAAAAACTTTATCAACTTGATTTACATTTTAGGTTTTTGGGGCAACTTTTTTCTAAACAGCTGAGCTTTTCTAACTTAATTATAAATAGTTAAAGATGCTTAACCGTCTGAACTGTGCAACCGGTATTGAATTCCTATGCATCTATCTTGTCTACATATCAAAGTTAATGCGTCTTGCATATTCATTCAAACATACTTTGTCACACTGCTTCGTATGCAAGAGGAAGTGGTTAATGATGTCAATACCTCTAGCTGGAATCTCAAGTAGATTCCTTTATAGCTTACACAGAAAGTTATTAATTTAATCAGTCAAACGTATATTGAGAACTTTATACTCTTCTTAAGCATTAAATGGGGGCACAAAGGTAAATTGCCCATGGTAGAATTAAATTTTCAGTGAGTTAATCAAGTCCAAATAAATAAAAACTAAAGGTGATATTTAAAAAAACTTTTTTTTATTGAAAAACTTTCGATTACTTCGTTATAATTACAATGCGTGATATTAGCAAAAACATAATGCAATAACATTATCTCGATCTAAAACACGGAAAAAAAATTACGAAGTTACCTCTAGTTTTCCGAAAATGAGTCAATTTTTTAACTTAGCGGGTGTCACCAGCGGAGAAATCTTGGTTCCCGTAGTAACTTAATGTGAATGAAAATCATTGTACGTTTTTATGTAAATTTAACCTTTTTAGAGTACATTTTAGACAATTATGCAGATTTACAGACAAAAGTTCAAACATGGTAATTTATCGTAAGGTTACATGGGTTATGTCCACAAGTTCAAAGTCTCATACCGTGCGATAGAGCAAGCTATCCTCGGAGTGTCTCTGAGGGCTCCTATTTGCAATAATGACTTCTGGTTAAGAAATAAATTTGACTAAAATCACCGACATAGCTGGCAGAATCACCAAGCTGAAGTGGCATTGGGTGGTCACGGACCGAGGGATGAAGGCGAAGCGTATCAGACGCCATCCAAACCAGTTGGCCTACTACTTCAAAAGAGTGGCCAGTCGTGGCCACTTGTAGCTGGGTGTGGAAGGCAAAGGGCCGGGATAAAAAATTGCGGGCCATCAGTGAGTCCTTGTGTCCAGCAGTGGACTAAAAAGCTAATATATTGATGATTATGATAGAGAATAAAGTCAATGAAACCTGTAGTATGAATCTAAATGTTTCAAACAACTTTATCAATTTAAGTCCTATGGTCGGTTATTTATTCATTACCACTATCAATTCGACCTTCAGCAAGTCGACGTTTTAGCTTCGGTTAGAGAATAACATACCTAACTCGTCACCAACATTGCGAATAATTAAATAGTTATTTTTTAGCTGTTTGGTTTAAAAAGAAGAAAAATCCAGTAATTAAACTCTCACTAATTTGATTTTATGTATTTTTTATAGATCAACAGCAAGTATAGCGAGGAGCTGGCACAGGAATGTCTGGAATGGATTTATCAAATCACCGGAGAACCCAGCAACTTGTCCGGAGATATGGATAACTTCTATGAGGTCCTTAAAGATGGCACATTATTATGCAAGTACGTACTTGGCTTTTTTATTTAGTACATACTTTTAACGTGGCTTCGTCCGTGTAGAATTTTAAATACATGTTTTTTCGCTCTTCACCCTTGACCTAAACCAAGTATCCTACGTCCAATTCCTAGACTTAAGCTACCATCCAACTATTTCATTTACATCGATAGATACGACAGATCAATCGTTTTTAATCACTCGCTAAAGTTTGAACACACCGTTTGAATTTTGAATCCTTTGAAGTCCACTATTATTTAACATTCGTTCTTTAAATTACTATATTAGGGTAATTATATACTATATATCTTGCCAGCCTTCATACGTCCCCACTGTTGGGGCACGGCCTACCCTCATAAGCGAGTGTGATTTAGGCCATAGTCCACACGCGGGCCCAGTGCGGATTGTGGACTTCACATATACCCTTTTTTTTTTCTTGACGATCGATCGATGGAACGAAAAAAAACCCGACCTCAACCAAATAGTTTTTCCTTGTTTGTCTAGTTTCTTAATACATAGAGTATTTTTATCCCGGAAAAAAACGCTTTTTAGGGGTTCATACAAGCTGTATTAACGACAGAAGGAAAACAGCACAATAATAATTAGTAGAATACATGCAATCGGTAATTTACTTAGTTAATTAGTGCTATAGTATTAAACAATAACAGAGGCTTATAAAATATATATTTATAGGTACACTAACTTATTTCCGCGTCCTGTGAAAATGTAAGCTTTTACCCGTTCACGGTTTCACCTACAAAAATACTGGTATTCTCATAAAAAATATTCAACACCTATTTTGCACCTCAGCGTATGATTTTCCAAAAACGGTGAAATTCGTCAATCTTAATTTTCAATCTAAACACCAGATAAAAAGTTTTGTGCATTAAGCTTCGAAAATGTCGGATTTCGATACGAACATCCAACTAATTTTACTCTCTCAGGGCATGAAGATTGCAAAATTCTTTCTCAATGCTTGCCTACGTTGTAACAAAAACCTCTGTGCAAAAATTTCAAGTCCCTAAGCCCAGTAGTTTTGGCTGTACGTTGATATATCAGTCAGTCAGACAGTTTACTCTTTTATATACATGGATTACCTGTAAAAAATACTATTAGTATTTAAACAACTTGTTCAATAATCATAACTGATGACTACACCTACCTTGGGCGAAGGCGATTTGGGGCATCACACAAGCCCAGTGCGGGTTATGGACGTTACAAGCTTCTCTTTATATGCATGTTTCTCCGTGATGCTTTCCTTTACCCCATTTAGCCATTTTAAGTTAAAACTTATTGGTACAAGCCGAAGTGTGATATCCCCTCATAAGGCAAGGCACACCCTTGTGTACATTTAAGCCATAAATACGCGTGTACATTAAACATACCTGTTTGTGCTTCACACCCACACATCCAAAACCTATCCCGAACCTCTTAATCCCAGTTATTCTTTACTTTGGCCACTAACAATATTCCAATTTTTGTTTCTACGAGACTTGGGTAATATATTAATGAATAACGTAACGGCTTTTATTCCATTTAGGGGGTAACCAGCGGCTGGATACACACCTACATCATAATGTGGGGATGCCTCTTTTCACTAACCACTTGAGTCCTGCAAGATAAGTGGTGAGCCCATCTTCGCAGCACTCTTTATGATAGCAGTATATCGTAACTAGGATGGTTATATATATCCTAAAAGTCATAAACACCAGGTTTATAGGTAAGAATAAGCGGTAAAATGAAAGACCAGGAACAGAATTACAAACTATAAAAAGTAAGCCAGGATTGAATACGGGGGATATTCATTTAATTTTCATTATTTACAGACTAGTCAACAACATTAAACCCGCAATGGTGAAGAAAATTAACGAATCTAAGATGGCGTTTAAATGTATGGAGAACATTAACGCTTTCTTGGAAGCCGCAAAAGAACTTGGCGTGCCCGCACAGGAGACCTTCCAAACCGTGGACCTTTGGGAAAGACAGAACTTGAACTCCGTGGTCATCTGTTTGCAGTCCTTGGGCAGAAAGGTTAGTTGAAATCTACCATTCTTAGAATTTTCCTTATTCCTGACTGCCGAATAACAATAGCCTTGCCATTTTTTCACCAGAAAACCAGTGCTGATTGTGAAAATGAAATTACTAGCTAAGCTGAATGGGGTAGACTTAATCACCTTTAAAGTCTTGAATTAAATAAATTATGAAATAGCTGACTGAAGTCGAGCACTAAGTGAAAAAATGTTATTTAGATAGGTACTTTTTAATACCACTAAGGTGGCAAACAAGCCTGCAGTCCGCCTCACAGTAAGCGGCCACTAGGCTGCAGTGCTACGATAAAGATCTTATTTGATAAAGAAGTGTTTCACGAAATATTATTTTCTTTGAGACAAGTCTTATATTGACGGTTTCTAATCCTCCTGTTATTTTTACTCGACTGTTGAAAGATGTGTTGTTAATATATTTTTAATTAAACGATTACATATTGTAAACTCTTATTAAATTTAAGTTACCTACATTGAAGCTTTTACTAAGGTTACATTTATATTTTCAGGCTGGTTCATTTGGGAAACCCTCAATAGGGCCAAAAGAGGCTGAGAAGAACGTGAGGAACTTCACAGACGAGCAGCTCCGAGCTGGTCAGGGCGTGATCTCCCTGCAGTACGGCTCTAACAAAGGTGCTACCCAAAGTGGGATAAACTTCGGCAACACGCGGCACATGTAATTTTTTTTCCTCTTCTAAGAGCACAATATGTTAGGAGACAAGGAATGATTGGTATTTAAACGTAGATTTTTTGTAAAGATTAGCCATAGAGATTTTTTTCCACAGAACCAGTCATGGTATTAAACATTTTTGGCAAATATAATATGATGGCCTTGTTTTCCGGGTCTATTGACAAAAAGTTAAAAAAAAAAACCGTAAATGTTAACTACATTTTTCTTTAAAGAAAGTGTTAAAGAATAGCCCATAGTAGACAAACGTGGGCACTGGCATGAGGGTGTTATTTTAAGGAGGGTACAATTACGTCATTTAACTATATAAACTGGATTTGACGGATTTTCTATTAAAGTGCTATAATTATGTAAAACAACATCCGAATAAAAACTTAAAGAACTTATAATATACTTTTACGTAAGCTTTTTATTATGTAGTGAATCATATTTTTCAAGACAGGGGGCTTCTTGGGGTTCAAGTACACCCACTTGCACCCCCACCATCCCGTCGCCCATTTTGAAATAAATAACATAGGTAAATGTTTCAACATATTGTTCTTTTTCGTTTCGCAGTATTGAATAGAATTTTATCATTGTTACGTACAATAATATAGAATGAAGTAGACAAGAGGTGTTGAACAAATATGAAGTGATAAAATAACATCACTTTATCACTGGAAAGTGCAAATATTGACACTAAAACTAAACTATTCTACTCGTCATAATACTTCGAGAAACAATAAATGATTCATTTTGAAATGGTTACATCATTTTAGACATCAAAACACACTGTACAAAAAAATATCATTATTAAGTTACTTGTTGGTTTGTCGATTATTGCTCTACTAGATTCTGGACTATATATCGATAAACAAACACTAAGTGAAATCGGTTAGTTATAATTTTAAAATACTGAATACGAAACTTTTAATACTAAAATATCATTATAAAGGTAATTACTTTTTTTTTTTTTATAAATTTTATTGTTGTAATAATTCAATATTGAGCTATTGTATCCATTTGTAGGTTCTGCGTATTAGAGGAGACGCCGCAAGTGCTGCCACAGTCTTAAAAATTGCAGTACCTACATGTTTGGTTTGCAATTAACATAGTCACTGGTACGTAGTCACTAGTATTTTATCTGTGACGTGACGTTCTAGTGTAAACCACAGATTTCGAGATACATAAATTTGTCATGTCCTGTCTAAAATCGACCACTCCTTACAGGGGAAGCACAAAGCCAAACAGAATTTTAATTTAGTTTCTATATGTTTACTTTTATTTTTTTGAACTTTATTTACTCATTAAAATAATAAAATTCTAGTGTGGGCAATTTACCTTTATACCCCCTCTTATAAAAGAGACAAAGTCTACGCAAATGGATACGGAACGCATAGGCCATTCTCTATTGTCTCCGACAAACAAAATAATAGATGCATGTAGTTAAAGAAAAATACACATTTTTTAAAAAAAATTCAGTCATACCTTGACGAAATAGTACCTATATAGCGAATATGCTATATTACGTGGTCGTAGATTTTACGAGTCAATGTTAAATTTAATCCATTATATTAATAGGCTATCGTAGATGCTGAGAATGTACTTAGAATGAAGAATAATGAAGGACCATTTTCAAAATTTAAAAAATAATTGGAATCTCGTTTAGATATTTTAAATAGTTAAATTTTGTTTTAAAGCAATTGTGATTTATTTTCAATAAATAAACCAGCGCTGTCATTCCACGATCGATCATTCCGGAATTTATTTTTGTACTATTTCAAAGTTTTGTTTTGATATATTTAATACAAATTAGTTCTTAATTAATTAAGTTGCTGTTTAATATTTTTTCCTATATTTATTAATTATCAAAATATAAATTTTTTACAAAATATGTGCCAACTCCGTTCTTACGTACAATTTTTATTTTAATATTTAAGACGTATTTACTAGCACAGTACATTCTAAGATTAGGTAAACTATTTAAAATTATTATAATTATTAAATGATTATTATTGCATTTAAAATGTGCCTTGGAGTTCTTACTACCCTTAAATCATACTATTCTTGATTTAAGGTGTCTATTTTTGTCAATTTTTGTCTGATTTGACAAACCTTGTCAAACAGGGTTCTTAATATTTGTTTTGTTTGATATTAATGACGAAAATCATTCCAGTTACAAATCACTATATTTGTACACTATGTGATTAATGACTTCTAATTATAAATTCATATATTTTCTTATAAATTATGTTTTGACGAAAAACATTCGGCAGAGATAATTATATAAAATTCGAATTGTTGCATTATTGGAGTATGTATACGTAAAATAAATAAATATGTCATGTACTTGTGTAATGTTTTACTAATCTACCTACATATTTTTCCCTGGTGACTTAGGTAAAGAGGTTGTCTGCTGTGCAGAGGGTGCGGGTTCGATTCCCGCACAGGAAATACATTTATTAGATGAACATTTATTTGTCTTGAGTCTGAATGTTTTCTATGTATAATACGTATGTATTTACAAATAAATGTGTGTAAGATTTGTACCCGTTGTCTCATTCCAATATGTACAAGCTTTGCTGAGATTGGGACCCGACGACACTGTGTGAAATATTTAGGCATTTGTAATGAGAACATCAGATTAACTTATCTGACTCAGATCTAATGGCATCACTTGGTGAATGTTGTAGAAAAGATATTCAATTATACTTTTCAAGCATTGTCATTCGAAATTCGTCTAAAACAAAAGTTCTGAACAGTGTTTCCAATGCTCGCAGCACCGAAAATTAATAAACTAGATTACAAGATTTTTGGGGCCAGATTACTTGAGATACCTAAGTAGCAATAGAATAAGCAAACTGAAGTGGAAATGGGTAGTTTATTGAGTGGGGGAGAAATGTGATATATGGATCACTTTATGATAGGTTAAAATAAAGTAGAAATGCTAGCGAACGTCTTATCGCAGTAAATACTTAGTGATATTACAGAGCTATAAGAGACGGTGTCAGATAGGAATATTAACTCAATGATAGTCACCTCAGATGATAAAAGAACAAGGAAATACAAGAGATCTCCCTAATTCACCTGGTTTTTATTAGCAGTTAGATCCCATACCTATAGGTATTTAATTGTAAAAGCAGCATTTCGCCTCCGCCCGCTGCAGTACCTACGTATCTACGTCTAATAAGAGTTTTAGTCAAAAGTAGTCTTCAGCGACACAAAAATACGCTTTTTCAATACCAACGCATACCTAGTACTATTCTTTATTGTGTGCAGTTTCTTTGGATGCTTCTTCTTCTTTGGGCTTTCTAAATACATTTGAAGTTTCTAAGCTAACTGTTGTTTATTCGGGTGCATACTTTGCTAGCTATTTTCATCCAAAGTGGTTTTTTTTTAAAGTATCCTGACAAAGATCAATTAAAAAATAGACTGCAAAAACTGAAATTAAATCATGCCATATATTTAACTAAAAGCAGGCGGGTTTAATGTATGGTACTAATTTAGTGTAAGCAATCTGTACACTATTTGAATTTGTATTGAAATGAATCCCCCCTGCTTATAGTTAAATATTTGGCATTTTTTAATTTCTGCTTAGTTTATGATTTTCAGTCGGGTTTTTTTAATTAAATTATTAAATTATTTATTTATATTCACAGCCTTGTAGTGTAATTTTTTTAACTCGGGCTTAACTATATATTATAAGCGCTTTATATTTTCGTACTCTCCTTATAAAGCCCTTTATTTGATAACCAACATGATAGTGTTGAAAAAAAATTTTAGCCTGCACTATAAAGCGCATAAAATCCGCCATTTGATTTTTTTAAAGTAGTTGATGTACCCAGTGCCGTTCTCATAATTAAGACGAATCTAACGACACATCTCAAGCTAAAATCCATCAAGCCGTTTAGGCTACAGAGCGTGCCAAAGAAATATACATACACTCGAAAAACAAACCCTTCTTCTGGCGCAGTCGGGTAAAAAGACAATTGATTGCTCTGTGTAAGAACATAAATGGGAACAAATGAGCACGCTACTTCATGCCATCTGCACAAGCAAACGGACGAACTCAAATAGTTCCAAAAGTACCGAGTTTCATGCCGTCATAGCGTGATTATCGTTTGACTTTAAAGTGTAGTTTGACCCTATACAATAAGTTTGATAACATTTTACCATGTATGTAATAAGGCGAATTGATAACCCAAATCATCTAAATTATAATTTTAGCCAAGTTCATTAAGATAAACACCAAAATATTTATTACTGTTTCGTATTTTTGGTTTTGTTGCATATTAAATGTTATAAGTTGATGCAAACTTAGTATAGTCAAATACGGAAAAGTATGGAAGAAATTCGTGTAGTTGTAAGCACATAACTAAATGTTTTCCCCCGGTTTGCACCGGCTCTATTATGAATGGAAGGCTTTTAAATATTAAGTTTCAACTTTAAAGTTAGTTTAGGTAGCTAGCGCCTCGAGAAAAACTCAGCAAGTTTGTGCAAACTTACATTAAGCATTTTAAAGCATTAAAAACACACAGTTAATTTTGCATGCCTTGGCATACTAATAGATCATGGTGTTTTTATATTTTTGTAAATTGTACTTCGAGGGAAGTTATATAAATTTAAATTAGTTATCTAATCTAAAGGTATACAGTAGCACGCTATAAAAAGAAAGAAAATTTTAATCGGAAGCTAAATTAGTCCATTTCAAGCTAGGAGCTGCAGGGGGGTCGATTTAGAGCGACGCAGCGACGGGGAGAGAGGGATACGAAATGCAAACGCTCACAGAATCAAATTGTTTATAAATTCTTTACCTTAACATTGAAGTTTTATGATACTAATACAGTCAAATTACGAAAAAATATGAATGTAATTAATTAATATGTATTCTTTTGTTTTTGGTAAAAGTTAGATGACAACACAACCAGAAAGTTTCCCCCGGTATGCACTATTTCTACAGTACTGTGGAGCAGTGGCAAAGAGGAGATCTCCTGCCAGGCTAGATGTTATGCCTGGGGACCGCCGTGGTCCACTTAACTTTTTTTTTTTATCTGAACTGACATTGGAGTTGGCTGTTGCAGCCATTACTGCCGGACTTTTTGGGCGAGTCTCTGAAGGAGCCTCAGCCCGTATAGCGCCCAACGCTCAAGGGCTCCCCGCGGGGGATGGCTGGGCTTGGGTAGTCGCTCTCGGGGGCATCCCTTCGACCGGCGTGAGTCTCGAACCCGAAGGTAAGTCACCGCCAGGAGGGGAGTTCCCCGTTACGCGTGTGCGATTGCGATTGAGTGGGGGCGAGAAGCGCCCCGGCACTCTTTGATACCTCGTGTATCCGTTCGGGCGCCGACGAACCCGGGGACGTCGGCATCGTGTTTGGAGGGAGGCCCTATTGGGGGAGGTCATTGAGACTAATCTCGCTATCCGGATAGCGAGATCGTCATCTGGGGCCGTTGGGACGTGCCGAGGCCGCCTAACTATAGTTTTAAGACCATTCCGAGGTCTATCGGGGGGATGATACGTTGTGGATTGCACAATTAGTCGATTCGGGTGATTTTGAGTAGGCTCGAAAAAGCGGACTGCCAGATCAGATGAAATATTGGAGAATCTTGGGGAGTTCGAAATGTCTGTGTAGGTCACATTGCGGACGTACCAGGAGGCTCCGGAGGCCGCTCTGAGAAAGTGGTTTTGGAGGGTCTGAAGTTTATGGAGATTGCGCTTGGATAACGCAAAGACTACGCTAGCATAAGGCAGTATGGGGCGAATGCAAGTTGTGTAAAAATTCAGCTTATTTCTAAGCGTCATCTTACTGTACTTGCCTACTATGGGATAAAACGACCGAGGACAAAAGCGGCTCGGTCCCTAACAATTTTGGTGTGAACGCGGAAGTTCAAACGCCTATCCAGGGTCACACCGAGATATTTGGTCTTGTTTTGCCAGGGAATGGCACGACCGAAGAGTGAGAGGGGAGATTACCGCGGAGGGTGGCCAGAGGTAAAAGCACTTAACTTGCGCTTCGATTTCTATATATACTGAACTGATGTTGAAACTTTAAAAGCGCGATGTAGGACGCCTGACGTCAGCCTTGCTTGTATAATCCGCTACAGTACCTATACATTAAAGTGTCTTTATTTTAGAAATTATTACTCAAGCAAAGTTAAGGGCCATGTAAAGACCCCTTTAGTACATATTGCTATTTATTAAAAAAAAATTAAACTTTAAGCGACCAGGCCCGGTTTCGCACGGGCGCAATAGGAAATATGAACTTTTTTTAATATTTTATTATTATAAAACTAAAAACATGTCGGATCATGCTGAGTTTAAGGTTCCGTAGCTGTTTCTACTATTGTTGTTTAATACCACAAAAAAGTTTGGCTTTATATCACAAAGTTAAAGTATTTTTTTTCCTCCCTGCTTTAAACAATTAATAAAAGATTTACAAACTTTATTGCAGGTGTAATTGACTAAACGTGTGCCAAATTTCAGCTTTGTGGCTTTTATAGTCTATGGATAAAATGGCTGTACATACCTACGAACGGATGCTATAAGGCTTCCTTATTTGACTACGAAACCCTATAAATCATGGTGAAGGGGAATGTTAGTGAAAGTTTTTTCTTCTTTGAGATGTTGGAGATACTCATTAATGTTAAAACAACATCTTGCCTCATTTGTAATGACCAAATTAGATCACTTTCTATCGTAATATTCTATTTTACCAAAAAGTTTTCGATTTCGATGAAACAAAGGAGCATTGGAGTTTCGAAGGGGCTAAATCTTTCAACCCTCAAATTCAAGATAGCAGATCGAATAAATCTTCCATATTTTTTGCAACAACTATTTATTTATTTTTGGATAAAACAAGTTCTATTGCGTTTCCGACACAAAACGTAAAGAACTGTGTTGAATAACCTAAGTTTTTAATCTTATAATAATATGTAAAAAAAAAATTAATAACAAAGGTTATAATAAAATAATAAAATCTTCTAATAAGCACTGTTTTTATACGAAAATTATTTATATGTAAAACTCAAGTATTTGCCGGAATATACACGTTCTTGCACTTTTACCTACTAAAGCATTTTGTTCAATCCGTCGGAGCTGCATACCTTAAAGATCATTTCCAATTTATAGGCAGTTGTAATTTCAATGGCCCCTTCACTCATCTCCTTTTAAAAACACCTGCTCATTCCACTAACTTTTACAACTAATCTTTTACTTTGGAATAAGTACAAGTTTTTTCTGGCGCTCGCCGGCCGCTGCTGCGCCATGGTCCGCTCGGCTTCGCGCGCTAACTTTCATGTGCTCCGCATCGTTTTACGCGCCAGCTTTCAAGTTTACAAGTGGGACGCCCTGACTACATTAAATAAGTACAATGTAGTACGTTGTTATGTAATCTAATTGTCTTATCGGTTATTTGGGAGTTTTTTTTTGAGGCTGGTAACATTGCAATAAAAAAAAAGTGTTCGTGTTTCCTTTTTCTTAATCCTTTACAATATTTTAAAAAGTGTAATTACATGGTTTTTAAGTGTAAATTGTGTTTTTTTCAGCCTATTCTTTTATTGGTAAATATTTACTTCTCTGCAACACGACATTTTAACTTGAAAAAAATCTTATTCGATAGAGTAGCACTCCCTGATATAGAAATGATATATGAAAGTCGGTGCCAAATAATAGTTTTCGATAAAAAAATATTTACTACCAGATTTTTTTTCCCGCCAAATGGTCGAAATAACATATAACATTCACTTGAAAACAACTTGAAAACTGGCGGGTAAAACGAAACGGAGCACATTAAAATTAGTGTTTTTTATGACTTTATTGACGAACGGTTATTAACTTTGACAGGCTAGAGCCTTTATTATTTAAAAAAGCCCAATCGTATTTATGTTGATGATGGATTACTTATGGGAAGTGACAAAATTTAAATGGAAAAGCTGATCAGTGAACTAAAAGAAGAATTTGAAATGACTATAGATACTGAGCCAAGCTTATTTTTGGGGATAGAAATTAAAAATGAAGATAACAAGATAAAGCTTACACAAGAGAAATATATAAAAAGATTAATCGAAAAATTTCGAATGGAAGAAGCTAAAAGTACTCAAGTGCCTATTGAGCGTTGGAATAAAAAGTACTGTAAAAGAAATGAAGAAGAAGACTTCAATAATAATATATTTTTTCCTTAAAGAGAACTTATAGGTTCACTTTTATATGTTGCAAACAAGACACGCCCGGATATTGCATTTGCTGTAAATTTTTGTAGCAGACGAGTTGAAAAACCAAATAAGGAAGATGTAAACAATGCCAAAAGGATTTTGAGGTACTTGATGGGCACTACAGATTCAGGTATTCAATTTCATATTAATAACTTGCATTTAGAAGCTTACTGTGATGCGGACTATGCTAATGATCCAGATACAAGACGCAGCACATCGGGCTATATTATATTTTTGTGTGGAGGACCGATTGCATGGTCTTCAAGACAGCAGCCTATAGTAGCTATGTCTTCTACTGAGGCTGAATATATTGCGGCGGCAGAATGTTGTCGTGAGGAAATTTTTCTTAAGAACCTAATTACTGAAGTGAATGCAACTTTGTATGTAGATAATCAAAGTGCAATTCTTTTAATTATTTATGGTGTAGTGAATAAGAGATCTAAGCACATAGATGTGCGATATCATTACATACACCAAAAAATCAGTGAAGGATCTGTGACTGTAAAATATTGCCCATCTAAGCATCAAATTGCTGATATACTCACAAAACCCCTAGGGAATATAAAATTTTCTTTTGCTGTGATGAACTTAAATGGTACATTTTACTTCTTAAAAAAAAACTTAAAATTAAGGGGCATCAGTAAATGGTAATTTTAATTTATTTTAACTGTTTATTTACATTTAAGGGGGCAATATGTGTTCTTATTTTGATTTTTTATAATTTAATTAATTGCGATTCATAAAAGAAACATCATGCGATCTATGTTATTTTAATTTTGAGTTAGTTAAGAGAAAACTTGGTGTTACCTATATAAATGTTTAATTTGATTGCTGATTATATTTGTGTAACATATATATTAATTTAAATACAATTAAGGGGGCATGTTGAGATAGTAAAAATGTTAATTGCATTTTAAATTGTCTATGATATGTCAGTTGATTTAAAAGTAAGAAAGTATTATAAAGAAAACATATCTGTCATGAATATATATTTACATTGATAATTGATAAATAAATATCTTAAAATATCCACTGCGTATCGTCTTGTTAATCACCCCGCATAACACAAAACACTTACGAACTGCCTTTACATGTGGAAGGTCGAACCATGGATAGTCGTCCACCATTTGCTGCTTGGTGTTGGGAGCGGCGCATAGACGTGTACATGTATGTGTGTTTACACTTATTTGCATAGATTTTATGTATTTTGTGGTCTGGTTCCTGCATAATTGATGGTAACAAGTGTACACCCAGGAAGATTCTTGTCACTTCTTCTTCCCTTAGGCTTAGGCAGCAACTTAACAGTGTTATAAAGGGTAACAGCACAAATTATTCAGCCTCAAGTTCACATAGCTGCTAAAGAGCTGTGTAGTAGAAATGTAACAGTGTTATAAGGGATATCAACAGTACTTTGCACTGAAATCCGACTGGCTAAGAGATCACAAGTTACTCCTTATTCAGAAAATATGTCACATGTATGGTCTAATACATATTGTAAACCGCGAAACGCTACTTACGGCCTGTGTAAAATTAAGTGAACAGCAAACTGGGTTTAAGCAATATATTAACCGTAACAAAGTGCAAGTCCATCAAGGCAGCTAAGAGCTCTAGCTGCCTTGATGGACATAATATGCACTTTGTTACGTGAAGTGAATTGGACACGAAACATGGTGGATAATATTTATATTCCCTGGTACTTACATTGTTTTACAAAATAATAAATAAAAATGATTGCGAATATTTTACATTACACATATATATTATCTAAGAAACTTTTAATGCGCCATGAAAATATTTTGTTTTTAATTAGTTTTGTGATATAAATAAGCTGTGATGTAAACTATGACTTAATTATTTGTAGTGCTTTAAAAATAATTTTAAGATAAAAAGTTATTATTATGATATTAGGAAGTAAAAACTAATGCAATACATTCTATTTCTTGCACAAAACATCATAAAGGTTGAAAAATCAATCAGAATATTTTTAGGTTAAAAAATAAAATGGTGGATCTATGTTAAACAGTAACGTGAATAGTTAAAACTCTTATATTCTTCAACAGGCTGTCTAGTAGTTCACTAGTGTGCTATTACTCTACAAAAAACTGAATAAAATTACACGTGTGAACTGTATACACATAAGCTGTGTTCTTTACTTGTAATTGTTCACAAGCTCTACGTTTAGCCATGATGTGAACAATAAGACAGTTATTATACCGATTCTTAAGGGATCCCTAGTATTAAATCTAAAACCACCGCATGGATAACTTCCATTTCAAAATTGTCAAAGCGGTATTATTTAGAACACTATTTTACGCGTGCGCGAACCTTTCAAGTTGGGCAGTAAGATATAATAATATATAATTAATATATTTACTATTTTTTATTCTAAAATTAAATTGTACAACAACATAAACGCAATATTTCACACTCAACATAAAAGTTCAAAGTATACTGAAATCTATTCGACACTAGATCAAAATCAAATCGTTTATTCAGAAATTAGACCTTTACAGGTTCTTTTTTACGTCATGTTTTCAGAATAAATATACAGGAAGAAAAACTTGGACACACATAATTGGTCGAATATGCAACATCTTCTGAGCTATTATTATATTTTTTACGGAACCATCCTGTTTCAAACTATTTGTCACGCTTTGCGTTATTTCCCGACTTGAAGGCTTTATTTCTTTTGCCTTTATAATTCTTTGATACTCTTTCGATAATTTTCTTCTAATGCCACCTGTTCTTGCTTTCAATTTCCACGAATTACGCGAATTCATTTTAATATAAAGCAAATAAAATATTATACGTTGGTAATAATGGTCATTAACTAGTTACACTGACTGATTACAGTACCACATATGTTACTTTGATTCAGATAACGTCGGATTTAAGGTACTTATGTGAACCATTATAAAATAGTAGCCGTTAATTCTATACACTAGTGAGTCTCTAAGCAGAGCTGTGAGGCATCTAGTGAATGTTTAAATAGCCGCTATGCAGATACTATCAATTGCAGTATAAAGGCTGATTAGCTGTAGATATTTCAGGTGTAAGATGTAATATTAGCCACATATTGTCCATTATACAGCTATTCACTTCATAATAGCTCACACGTGCCCCTTTAATAAGTCAGAGTAATAGGAGTTCACAAATATCTTCTTAAACAGCATTTGGCGTTATTTTATGCACTAAACAGGCCTTACTACGGTTTAGGCATTAGAAAAGGTTAGAAGCTGAATAGAGTCATTAAAAACATATCTTTATAGCACTCTTAGCATATTAATGGTGGTTTTGTCGGTCTTAATCAGCTTTAATACAGCTTTTAATTAGCTATAGCTGTTCAAATATCACTGACCGCTATTATGCAGCTGTAGCATCACCAGTGTACTCTTAGAAGCGTCTTAATACGCACAGAGTTTCAAATAAGTCTAAAAGTGAGTAGTTATACAGCTATCTGTGCTACTTGGGGGGCTTACATAATAAATTAGTGCATTAAGTTTTTTTTTTGTTTATACATTGTAATTTTACTAATTTTTCACAAAAATAGAGATTTTTTTCTGATGAAAACTTCTAAGAAAACAGAATCAATAATCAGTTCCTAAATCATTGATTTTTCTGCAACCTAAGCTTTATTATCAGCAGCAATAGTTCTGTGAGCCGATGCTTCTGCTTGCAAAAAATGTTACCACCATCTTATCTATAACACATACAATAAAATTTATTTTAAAAGTTTATGAGCTTATTTATCAGAATTGAAGTTTTGGTAGCTTTAACCATAGCCTTTTCCACGTCTTCCATCGACACTTCTGTTTCGATATTTAAGCCAGTCCAGTCCTTTTCGCATTTGTCATACCAGAAGAGTTTTCCTTTTGCAGATTGATCAACATCCAATGCTAAATATACCGGAGCCTCGCTGGCCTCTTCAACAGTCAGATCTCCGTTATAAAACGTCATATCAGTCTGGATATACCCTGGATAAATTGAGTTTACAGATATTCCTCTTGCTACTGATCGCTGTTGGATTCGAGTAAGAGCATTGAGAGCTATATGTTATATTGTATATGGAAGCAGATGCATAGAACTGAAGTCATTTGGATTTAAAGTCTTATTTCTTACTCCATCTAAGAACCAGTCCACAAAACTATCAACATCATCAAGTTTTATGTCTTCCTTAATAAGTCTTTGAATCCATTCAGGCCTTTTCAAGCTGCTGATAAGTCCATCGTCACTTGTTATATTGACAACTCTTGCATTCTCTCTTAGTAAAGAAAACAGGTATTGTTGAATAATTAAGTTGTATTTGTAATTAGTGTCTATCACATACTTAGCATTTTCATAACTTAAGTTCTTGAGATCTCCTAAAACACCTGCGTTATTAAACAAAATATCTATTCCACCGTGTTTCTTACTGATATGATTGGCAAAAGCTTTAACACTATCACGGTCTGAAGTATCTAATTGGCGGTACTGTGGGTTCAAACCTTCTTTACGAAGTCTTTCAACTGCTTCTTGTCCTTTTTTCACATCTCTGGAGGTAAGATACACCACACTGTACTCTTTTGCACAACAGCTTAACGATCCCAAACCCCAGCCCTCTATTTGCTCCAGTGACTACTGCAACCTTATACATGATCTAAACAATTGTCTTCTTCTCTCTTCTTTGCTAAACTGAGCAATAATGATAGATAATGGCAGAGATAATTCAAACGTGTTCGCTAAATTAAGACAAACAAAATATAATTTATCTTATATTTTAAAGTAATATACAACTCCTAATGACTTATAAAGTCCTAGTAAATAAATCTTACAAACACACGAAATCTTAATAGAATTAAGAAATACAATATAAAACACACACATAGAAATAATCTTCCTTCGTTTATGACTCCCTGAAGGTTAGTCTTAGGAGAAAATATATTATACATGCCATATCTATGTCTATATCATCATTGTGTCACTTCATAAGAAAAAAAAAATCTATCGTATGAAACTTTAAAACGTTTAACCAATAAGAAAGAAAGTACCAGCGGCGGGGCGATACCGTAAAATGACAGCTAACAATTCTCGTTTGAAATCCATAGAAATAAGATATACATTGCGCATTTGAAATGACGTATGAAATTCATAGATTGTTGCGAAACCGCAATTTATATCTTATTTGTTCAATTTATATCTATCGTTTCCCGAGAATTGATGAATTTCATAAGTCATTTCAAATGCGCAATGTATATCTTATTTCTATGGATTTCAAACATCGATATATTTCAAACGAGAATTGTTAGCTGTCATTTTACGGAATCGAGCCGCTGTTGGTCTTAGATTTTTATTATTTGGATGCATTATATTATATATTTGACGTGTTGCCATCACTCCCGTCACTAGGCTTCTAAAAATCCTCCCGGTTCAGCTCCTCCTTCTATTGGTCATTTCAATTGCATCTTTCCCGATTCTTGGAAAGACGCTGACGTTATAGGCATTCCTAAGCCGGGAAAACCAAGTAACGTAGCGACGTCTTATAGACCCATAAGTCCTTAAAGACCTTGGGAAAGCTCTATGAGCGCCTCCTCCTTTCACTCCTGAAAGACTATGTCATAAGACATAAGACATTTATTAATAGTATTTGAATATTACAAGTCAGTATTTAGGTATAACATAGTTATTATAATCATAGTTCATGTTAAGAATCATAATAATAATAAACAATGTTAGAAGAATAAATGTGAATGTCTAATGAAATTAATTGGGATAGGTATTTTTTTTGTATTAAAAAATGAAGATTTTTATTTACAGTTGGCCGTTTATTATACATCATTGTTATCAAAAAATGCTTTTTAAGCACTATCATGGCCATACATTTAGCAAAGTTGTAAACTAAAAGCACTCATAATTTCTTCACATTTGTCAGTGTTTGAACCGTATCCTAATGTAATTTAGGTAGTGTGGCCTCTTAAGACGACATAGATAACTCTTGCGTTATCATTTAGTATGTAATGTAGTATATTCGTAATATGCTTTCATCATTATTATTTTTCTTTTTATAATTAAATAGGGACACACATGTTAAACGTTTTTTTATGAAGGTAGTGCTTGTAATTTTTATGAAACTTCTCTCCATTTATTTATTTATTTTTGACATTTTTTCCGTGTCTGTGCTTTGGCGGCAATCAGAAGGTTCCCCCTGAAAATCAGTGCTAGTCAGTTGTTTTTGCTCTATCTTAAAAGTAGTAATACATACATATTTCAAACTTGCAGTGAAAAGTAGTGTGAACTTTAAAGTATAACAACAAATAATAAGTATCGGCCAAGTGTGAAACGGGCCGAAGCCATTACCATTTTAATTTTATTTCTTTTATTTCCAATTCATAACATGACACCACAGCGTTTTAAATGTTAAATTAAAATTAGTACTCACTTAAAAAATCATAACATAAAAATAATTCAACAAAAAAATATTTAAGTAACATAGTTGCTTTATCGTGAAAACAATAACATATACTCTAAATGAGCTATATGAGCTCTAAATAAATAAAACCCGGCTAAGTGTCAGACAGGCCCGTGTCATCTACTATTTTAAATTACGCTTATTATTAAGAGAAACAATAACACATTTGTTTGGTGGTACGGAAACCTCTGTGCGCGAGTCCAACTCGCACTTGGCCGGTTTTTTAAATTCCTAAGGCTTTCTGTCCTTGTTCTACATCTCTTGAAGTCAAATAGACAATTGCAACTCCCATTTTACGTACGAGTTTAATAATAATAATAATAATAATAAGTACATATCTACAAAAAACCCCTACTAGGTTTACGCGAATCGTGTTATGATTGAGAAAATAATGTTCTTGTTTCAATCGTTCGTTTTAGGGTTACGTACCAACTAAATCCAATAACTTAGCCACTGTCTGTCTGTTCTGTTCGACCTTTAAACGGATCTATATTTTGAATCGTACGTTATAGGTATAATGTTATAATTTTCTTAGAATAAGTATAAGTTATTACAGCGGAAATCTCGACAAATAATAAAAAAATACAGAAAGTAAGTTTATGATTTTTATTTTACTTTTGTTCAATTGTTAAAACTGTACGTATACAATGCATGCATGCAGTGATTGTACAAGTTTTCTTTGTCCTATTATCCTTGTTAGTAGGAAGGTAAAGTCCTAAGTTATAGAACAAATATTTATAATTGTTAGAACTGCCTAAGTAGATACTTGTTTTGTAAAGAAACAGTATCTACCATAAAAATTAATTCTTAACGCCAACAATTTAGCAATACGCGCGACTGCCAGCTATTACATCAAGGTTCAGTAAATACCAGCATACAATTAAGTATTGTGCGGTGATACGGAACCCTTACTCCGAGAGATAAATTCGCACTTGGCAGGTTTTATAACACGTCTTTCACGGCAAAAGGTTTTTTTCAAAAAAAAAGGCCTGACATGTCCTAAATGTTAAAAAGTAGAAGTTGCGTAATTCTCATCGACACAAGGTTATTGCGCACTGTGTGGAAAGGTCAAATTGCGTGTGTGGTCTTAACTACGTACACGTAATCATACCGTAATATTTAAAGTATGACGTTATTGTGTTTGATTATAATGCTTTGATTGGGTTTCCGTTACCAAAAATAATACATACAAGCATTAAACTTGCAATGATTATAGTGTAAGCTTCAAAGTATAATAAAAACCGGCCAATTCTAAAGCGGACTCAAGCTATTACCTAGTACCTACCTATATGCTCTTAGGCATAGGTATTAATTAAACCTGCAATTACGGTTTTAATTCTATGAAGATATTTGTACTTCTAAGATTGATGAACTATTGAAAAAAGTATACATCATAAATAAAAAATACAAATAATCCTCAATGTTTCAAATAAAAAACGATAGAATATAGACAACACTTTTAAATATCTTATTTTTTTATTTTAGGCCATACAATTTTATATTATTTACATTTAAATTTGGATTAGGTACCTATGCGGCCTGTAATCGAACATCTATAGTCTAAATTTTGTTGTAGCCTTCCTTGCAAAATGTTTGTTTAATAATAGATTTAAATTTACTTATAGTTTTTGACTATGATTAGGATGGTCCCATAAAAGAGTTACTAATTTTGTGTAGACGTGTATCATGCACCAACAGCTTATTTTTACTTCTTACTTATATTTTACTTTTTAAATGTAACTTTTTTGTTGAAACACTCAATATTTTTATGAAAATACTAGTTTGTTACAATAAGCTATAGCTGCAGCTTAGGTTGGTTCAATTAGTTATCTCAATTAGTAACTTTCGCGGGAACTTTTAAATTTTCCGGGATAAAGACTAACCTGTGACCTATTCCAGGACATAAATTCCTATATATTTGTGCCAAGTTTCATTCTGATCCGTCCAGTGGTTGAACCGTGATTAACCGTTATTATATTAGTAAGAAGTATAGGATTAATAATCAAATTATTATATTAATTAGCTTTTGCCAGCGGTTCCGCCCGCCCTAAATTCGGTTATCGGCGTGGATTTTCTACGTCAATTCCTTAATTATACTAATGAAGTTTGCTATTAGCAGTAGCTATAGTTTGTTTAAGCTCGGTTTTTAGTTTTTTTAGATTCTCGCGGGATCTTTTAAATTTATCAGGATAAAAAGCCTATATGTTAATCTGGGTGTTAACGAATATGTGTGCCAATTTCCGTCGTTCAGTCGTTGGCGATTTATAGAGTAACAAACATAAATCCATCCATCTAGACATACTTTCACATTTATAGGGGAGAGTTGGGTAATACCGAGCCCCTAAGGGAATTATCCTATAACTAAGCTCAGGTTAGGTTAAAATAAAAACGAAATATAATAGAAGGTGGACAATTTATCTGACGACACTAACGAAAATTTAAATTTATCAAAAAACAAACAAAAACAATAATTCGAGCGAATAATTAAAAATTGGAAAAGCGCAGTATTATCGAACTGGTCTGATAATATCGTGCCCCAGGTAGGTAATTGCGCACTGGGTCGTATAAAACTGCGAAAAGCATCACACAATGTGTCAGTCAGAGAGTGGAACCCTGGAGACCGAATTGGAAATAGGTACAGACTCCAGATTTCACAAAATGTTTAGTATTAACCTAAGTGATTGACAATTTGACATTGACAAGACAAGAAAACAATTATTATATTACCTAGTACTTTTACTTAGGTATAAATACTGACACTTATAAGAATAATATACATACATATTCTTTCAGAGATTTATAATAATCACAACCATATTATATAGCTGGGCATAATGTCAACGCGCCCTACGCGCGGCATTATCAAACAAGATCATTTTATTTTGTAACCTCAAAAACATGAACAAACTCAAAGGATTCATTTAAAATTATTCTACACATAAGATATACATTATTTTTACACTATAAATGAGTATAATTTATTACCGAGTGTGAAATATTCATTGACTCACCTCTTATTGAAATCACCCAAAAAACTATAGCGATCTCGCGGAAAACCTGCAAGCTCGCGGCCTTGCTCTCTGAATACTCGGCGGCAGTTGGCGGTGCTCGAGCAGGGTAGGGGGTACATAAAGCTATGATTTTACTAATATTGCAGGCGCGTTTTGTTGACTGTTTCAAAGAAACCGAGGGGCGCGGAATTTTCAACCGCGCGGTATTACCCAACTCTCCCCTAATATTAGTAGGATAAAAGTTTTTTTTTTCTTGAATCGTTGCAAAACTGATACTCATATATTTATTACTGCTGAAGTTGTACACATTAAGTTATATACGTTTATTCTTATTCTGTTCATAACTGTGTATATTTATATAAGTGAATTTGTATATGTAAAAATACACATATACAAATTTAATTTAATAAGTTTATTTATCAAACTAGTATTATTAAATTTTGTTTGTACTCTTCCTACATAAATATGACATTTATCAGCTCTCTAAAACACTCTAAGGTTGGCTGGAAAAAATCGCATCATGTGATAAGTCCGCATTAGTGCATAAAAACTTATAAACAACTTTTAAGTTTTTATGCACTACTTACGTTATATAGTTTAATTAAATGTACTGTAAGAGTTAAATAAATAAATAAATATTCAAAGAGGAAGAGGTAGATCTAGACCCCATATCAGGGAACGCTCAGGATTTAGAAGAAAGTTTAGAGGGCATAGTCACACAGCGCAAGCGAACGTAAACGAACATTCACATGATAAAGGATTATTTTTTGCACCAAGCACAGAAATCGCACGAAACACTATATCTTACGAGGAGATCTTTGTGGTAGACTCAGGAGCGACTCATAATTTTATCTAAGAAAAATATAATAAATGTCACAGAATTACAAAACCCAATCCAAATTAAAATTGCTAATGGCATATAGTATATGCAAAAAGGAAAGGATAGCCTAAAACGTGTTATAGAAATATGACAATTACAATAGAAGGTCTGATTGTAACAGGTTTAAAAAAATAATTATTAGGTCTGATTCTCGTGCTGATAGAGATAATCTCGAATTCGAGATATGTTTAATTAATGGCTTGTTCGTTATAGTAGTAATTAATCGCGGAAAGTGTTTTAGTCAATAGATCGACTATTTGAAACTTACACAAACATATCTATGTCAAAAAACATGGCGGATATTGTTTGCAAATAGTTTTTCGTATTCTTAGAATCTCTATAAAAAAGAATCTCTAGAAATACTATACATATTTAAATAAAATTTATCGAAACAGCTGTTATCACAATGAGGGAATTAATGACCGCAAAGGCCTTAAAATGTTAAATTTGCCTTATAGTAAGGAAAGGGGGATGCCCACCGTCCATAGTAATTCCGGCTACAAGCGCTCACTTGCATAACCATATGTCGATGATAATAGACTCACCTATGAGTACATTGATAAAGAAGATGATTAATAAAAAACTACGGATTTTAATGTTAGACAATTTTTATTTTTTTGTAGAAATAAGGCATTTTAACAGAAGCTTATTGATGTTTTATGTAACTTGCATTTCTTATCTTTTATAAATACCCAATATTATCTGTTGTTGTTTGAACACTATTGTTTCAGCTACAGGAATTAGAGCGTAGAGTTCTTTATTTTATTAAAAAATCGGTGAACCAAAGTTGCCACCTTTGTACATTATTTACACATTGCAATAAAGAAATGTGTTTCCTAAGTGTAACTACATATGTGGTAATGGTCCGTCCAGCTTTCGTTAATTTCATTTGAGTTCGATTTACAACAGTATAAAACCTGAAAACGTGTTGCTGGCAGCACTTAAATGATTTTCATTGTAATAAATAATAGTTTGCCATCTTTCACCGGTCGCGATATAATTGGTGGGTATAATTAAAGCGCGAACCATGAATTGTTGCGATTGAATTTTAAAATTTGATTGGGGACGCCACAATAGCCATAGAAAAAACTCCGTAACCATTTCGGTGGTGCAAATCCTCGGCATATTGAGTGTAAAGTGTTAGCAACAGCGACGTCTTATAAAAAGGTATCGATTATTATTTGTTAATAAATCGGATAAGTCGATCAATCAATCGATAAATACTGAAATCCAGTGGCAACACTGGGGATAATAGAAAACTACGTGCCTTACCTACCTTAAAAAATGGAAGATAAACGTTTCGTTACTATGAATATGCATCAATTATTCCTTTTTTTTGCATGCATTGTACGCCTGATGGTAAGCAGTTTCTGCACCTGGAGCATCACTCGCGCGTTGTCAACCCTTTAAAAATCTAAGAACTTCTTTCTTGAAGACACCCATACTGTAGTCCTTAGAGAAAACCTTAGCAGGGTGCTCATTCCACACCTACGCACAGTAGCTGACCATTTAGGTTCTAAGGTGTTAGGAAGAATTCCTTGACGATGGCGAGCGGTGCGATGGAAGAAAGTAGCCGTGGGCATCGTTTCAAACAATTCCTCACTCTTCGGAACACATCTTGTTATACAACCCATCGAAGAACACACACAGGGAGGCGAAGTCTCTCCTCAGACTTAAGGATTCGACTTGCGAGTTTATGCGAGGATTCGATTCCCGGTTTGATACGTGACAGCACATCACTGTATTATGTTTTCAAAAATAGATTAAGAGAGCATCATTATCTCCATGAATTGGATATATATGTATATAATGTATTTATATTTATGTTATATTATTGTAAAATATATGTATGTTTATAAGTAATATAAATATTATATATATAATTAGTTTTTTTTATTTATTTACATTGTTAATTGTTTTTAATTTAAATTAGTTTATAAATAAAGTTGTACTTACAACATTGTTTGCTTCCTACTTTTCTATGTGTATTATATCTTACACGCTTAAGTTTGCTGTAAGACATCTCTTTTAAGGAATAAGCTCGCATTTGTACTTTTAAGTTTTCTTTTGTTTGTGTGCTAATACGTGTTGTATTTTACAATGAAGAATTATAGAATTCTACTCTCAAACAAAATCTACTTACAGTTATTTTTGAATAACGACCTTTTTTAAATGAACTGAATTTTCTGGGCGTTTTTAGCCATAAATGGGCATGCCCCTGTGTGAAGTATGTATAAAGAAAAAGAGAACCAGATTACCCTGTAAGTTAATTACCAGACCACAGTCAACAAAAACCGGAGAATTAATACAATCTGATGTTGCTAGACCTATGAAAATTACAACTAAAGAAGGTTATCAATACTACCAGACAATGATGATGATTTTTCACACTTTACTCAAACCTACTTGCTCGCGAACAAATCCAAAGCAGCTGAAAATCTTATAAAGTATGTGAGGCAAATAGAAACTGAAAAAGATAAAACTTCTATGGGGTTACTCAAATGGAGGAGAGTACTCATCAAAATACTTTAAAATGTTTTGTGGAGAAAAGGTAATGAAAATAGAGTACACCATACCGTACAGTCCTCAATGATGGCAAAAGTGAGAGAATGAATATAATCTTTGATAAGGCAAGAACAAAATAGAATGCTAACAATTCGTTTCTTACAATACTAAATTATTTGTTGTCCATTAAGCGCTGTCAATTATAAGATATCAGCTATTATTTTTAATAGAAAATTAAATAAATTGAAACCGTTTGGATGTAACGTTTGGATGATTATTCTGCCAGGGGAAAACAAATTAGACCCAAGAGCAAAGGAGGTAAGAATGATAGGTTATAGTAATAATGGATACAAAGTATGAGATCCTATAACTAACACCATAGTCATGACAGGAGATGTGAGATTTAACGGAAATGACATTAAATATGAACCTAAAGAAGAAAATATAATGCAGGAACAGGAAAATTATTTTTACTACAGGTATATTGAAAAGAAAGCAGAAGGAAATAAAGAACAATACAGCAGAGAGCTCAAGAAAAGATTTGGAGAAACAACAGAAGATCAATTACAATAGGACAATATCATTACCACCATGGAAGGACAGTAACAGCACCTAGATATCTAAATGAGTACGAGCTTCATGAAGCGTTTTGTCTAATAAATAACGAAGAAGAACCTAAAGAATATGAAGAAGTAATAAAGAATGGATGGAGTCAGGCTATAACAGAATTAAATGCTCTGAATAATATAAATACTTAGACAGAAACAGAATTAACAGATAGCATGAAAGTCATTCAGCCGTGTGGTTACGGCAGAATAGAATTGGACCACTCCCTATCTTCCTGGGATGTCGAAAATGCGATTTAGACGTAAAAGGGGTCTTATTTCTCAACCCCAAACACAGACTGATGTTGGGCTGCAGCAACATACGGTAGTAGTCTGAATTAACTGCGGTCACCGACCCGTCTGCCCAGCGTGGTGACTATGGGCAAAACCCAATATGGTAAAGGCAGGAAAAATACCGCTCTCAGTTCCCGGCAGCCACACTGTTCCCGGCTACGGTAGCGGTAGGTATAACGGTGGGGTAGAGGGCGCTAGGAATCTCCGGGTTATGACAAACGGCTACCATAAACGACGTCTACATTTGGCAACGTACAATGGACGCACGATGAGATTGGATCATTACCTCGTAGAACTCGAAGAAGAACTAAGTCACATAATCTGGCATGTACTGGGTTTATCAGAAGTCCGTAGACAGGCTGAAGACACGCTTACCCTGGAGTCAGGAAACTTATAACCTTCTGCAAATTATAATTCTTTTGAGCATGTAATGGAACAAGTTCTGAAAAAAATTTGTCATTCTAAAAAGTCAGTTATTGTTTGTGGTGACTTTAATATTGATCTTTTAGAGAGTTCCCAAACAAGAGATAGATTTATTAACTTATTTAAAAGTTTTGACTTAAATTATTTGTTTCTGGAACCAACTAGAATTACATCGACTTCAGCATGTTTAGATAATATTTTCTGTAACGTTGAAGTAAAAGATAAATCTATTATTAACAATTTGCCGTCCGATCACTGCGGTCAAATAATAAAAATTCTACACAACTATAAAAAAAATCTCAACTAGTAACTTGTAGACCTGTGACCACTGCTCGATTAAACAATTTTAAAGTTAATATTGAAAAAAAAAAATCCATTTTTACATTTCATGCATGATAATGCTAATAATCTTTATAATATTTTTTTTGATTTCTTAAGTAATGAGTTCGAGCAAGTGTTTAAAGTAAAAACTTTTAGGCCAAATAATAAAATGAAATTCAAGGACTGGGCTACTGTAGGAATACACCGAAGTCGAACTAGGTTGTATGAGTTGTATGAAATGAAACAATATAACCACAGTCCCACATTCACCAACTATGTCAAAATGTATTCAAAAATATTTAAAAAAGTATGCAGGGTTGCAAAATCAATACATTTAAGTAACAAAATTAAAAATTCTGATAATAAAATAAAGGCCACATGGAATGTAATAAATAGTGAAACAGGAAAAATTAAACCGCGTGACAATCATTATTCACTAACTGTAAATTCAAAAATAATTGATTCAGATTTTGATGTCGCTAACTCTTTTGAGAAATATTTTACTGAAATGCCTACAATTACAACTAATGCATGAAATTCCTCTCCATTAGAATCAGAGTTACTTTTAAAATGTAATGTAAATAAATGCAAGGCTATATTTAAATTTGAGCATGTTACCTCTGAAGACATCATAAAGACATTTAAATTACTAACTCAGAAAAAAACTTGTGACCTATGGGGTATATCAGTCCTTAGCGGAATTATTGATATTATAGCACTTATCTTAGCCATAATATTTAATAAGTGTGTTGACGAGGGGATATTCCCAGACTTAATGAAATATAGTAAAATAATACCACTTTTTAAAAGTGGAAGTAAAGATGATCCTAATAATTTTAGACCTATCTCTATACTGCCTGCCTTAAGCAAAATTATGTTCAATCAGATGCTTAAACATTTTAACTTAAATGGATTACTTCAACCTCAACAGTTTGGTTTTACAAAAGGGCGTTCCACAACTGACGCAGGTGTTGCCCTTATACAGCATATATTTGCTGCTAACAGTCACAAAATGCTATTGGTATCTTCTGTGATCTATCAAAGGCATTCAACTGCGTGCAACATGAAACTCTTATACGGAAACTGAGTCATTATGGTATTGCAGATTTGGCTCTTGAGCTTATCCACTCATATTTGAGTAGTAGAATGCAGAAGGTTCAAATCAATGAAGTAAAATCCAATGGCTCTGAAGTAAAATTAGGAGTTCCTCAAGGTTCTATTTTAGGTCCTTTTCTATTTTTAATTTACATAAATGACTTGCCTTTCTTTGTGGAGAAGCTACGCAAGATTGTACTATTTGCTGATGACACATCTCTTTTATTTAAAGTTGACAGAAATAAAACTAATTTTGACGACGTAAGTAGTGCGCTTACTCAGGTTCTTCATTGGTTTACGGCAAATAATTTACTTCTTAATGCAAAAAAGACTAAGTGTTTAAAATTTATGATGCCAAATGTCAGAAACATAAGTGCAAAATTATCCCTAAACGGAGAAGAAATAGAACTATTAGACTCAACAGTGTTTCTAGGTATTACATTAGACAATAGGCTGCAGTGGAACCCTCACATTTCAGTTCTTACCGGAAAACTCAGTTCAGCTGCCTATGCAGTTAGGAAAGTTAGGCAGCTTACAGATGTTGACACTGCTCGCTTGGTCTACTTTAGCTATTTCCATTCCGTCATGTCTTATGGCATTTTGCTTTGGGGTAAGGCAGCTGATATTGATACAGTCTTTATTTTGCAAAAGAGAGCAGTACGGTCAATTTATAAATTAGGACCTCGAATTTCGCTTAGGGAACTATTTAGGGAAATTGATATTTTAACTGTTCCTTGCCAATATATCTTTGCTTGTATAATGTATGTACGCCAAAATTGTCACTTATTTGCTTAAAATAGTGACCTCCACAGTGTTAATACAAGGAATAAGGATAAATTGGTAGTTCCAAAATGTCGTCTTCAGAAGGTACATAGCTCTTTCGCAATACAAAGTATATTTTTCTACAATAAAATTCCAGAACATGTGGTTAATTTACCCTCAAATAAATTTAAAATATATGTCAAAGATAGTTTAATGAAAAAAAGCTATTACAAAGTAGATGAATACATAAATGATAAAAATGCTTGGAAAAATTAGAACTTAATTGATTTGTATTGGGGCATTTGAAATATTTTTTTTTTTAATTAAAACATTGTATATTATGTTATTACCTAGTGTAAGGCTATATTGTATTTTTATATGATGTATAAAAGATTAACTAGTGAGTTTATTGCCGTTGCTTCTCGGTAGTAAAGCATTACGAACCTTCCAATCTTCTCCTCTTATATTTTGTTCCTTTACTACACACATTGTAACTAGTACAATCGAAGTTTTATTGGAGTTGCTTGAGTGTGTCATGCTCTCTCAAAGTGTCGCTGTGGTGGTGGCGTGTGTGTTGGGTCGTTACGTTCCCTAAAACATGGTTGAGCGAAGCAATGGCTGATTCATGTGTCATACTCGTGAACGGGTGCCACCTGTGGAGGCTGGTCTGCTCTTGCAAACTTCTTTGTATTCTTAGTATTTAGTCTTACTTTTTTGTTTGGTTTATTAATACTGTAAGACATTGATTATTTCTTAGTGATGAATACATAAACTGTCTTTTGTTTATATTAGATACTTTTTATGTTGTGCTTGTGCTTTATATTTCATGTTTTTTTATGTTTGTAATGGAAAGTGTCCTTTTATGATAGGGAGGGCATATTCCAATATTTTAATTGGACGCTGTAAGAGAAAGGGAGAAAAGAAATGCCCTTGCTGAGTTTCTTGCCGGTTCTTCTCAGTACAAGGTCTCCCGCCCTGTAGACTTACGAACCGATGGCGTAGTGACATTCATAAGTGCTCAATTATTGTAGCCTAAACTGAATAAATGAAATTGAATTTGAATTTGAATATTCTACTTTCGAGAAGGTGATTTTCTGGTCAGCAAATTGTTCATAAACAATGTTGTGGAATTCAGTAGTGTTTCGACTCGGGTAGCATACCTTGTCCTAAAGCTTACCAACAGATACTCTCTGAAGGTGGTACAGGTGTATGCGCCAACCTCGTCTCACTCTGATGAAGAAGCCGAAGCCACATATGAAGATATCACCAAGGCCCTTTATAACACCACCAAGGCTAACTACAACGTTGTGATGGGAGATTTTAACGCCAAAGTGGGAGTACAAGAACGCGACGAAGCTAGAATCGGTCCTTATGGCCTCGGTCAATGAAATCACACAAATGCTGGTAAACTTTCTCGAAATGGAAGGGTTCTTTTTGATGAACTCGTTCTACAAGAAGAGTTTCCATAGAAGGTGGACCTAGCGAAGTCCCGACGCTGTGACTAGAAATGAGATAGATTTTACTATGGCAGATATACGGAACATATTTAGAGATCTCTCAGTGATCAATAGGTTCAATACCGGCAGTGATCACAGACTTGTTAGAGGCATTCTAAATATAAATTATAAGGCCGAAAGTAATCGTCTAATAAAGTCTACTTGTAGACCTTTACAGTCCCAAGCTACGATAGGATCCGACAAGTTTCATCTGGAACTTCAAAATAGATTCGATTCGCTGAAAACCACAGGCGACGTTGACATAATGACCAACAACTTGGTGAAGACGGTAAAAAAAATGGGACGCAAATTTTACCCACCGCGGAACAAAACTAGAGAGTCCAAACTTTTGCCTGAGACTCAACTACTTATGAGGAAAAGATGAGAGATACCATCTACCCAAAGATCTTCGTCAGATGCAAGATCTCTAAACGGGCTGATACGGAAGATGACTACACGTGACCTTCAACGCTCCAGCACACGCAGCATTCAGCTTGCGATTGAGCAGAATAAATGATAGAAAGTTTTTGCGCGTCAGCTTGCAAAGAGCCATCTGACGAGACTAAAAACTGCAAATGGCAAAATAGTCACCGCCAAACCAGAGATCTCAGCAGAAGCCGCATTGTTTTATGGACAACTCTACACGTCACATGCGGCTAGGCCCACATCCCTTTTCATTCACGTACTTATTTCAACCAACGTCAGTCGTGTTGCTCGATATATTTTTTTTTTAGTTGTTAAGGTGCACAGTTCAGTGTCGCAAACAGTGTTTTCTGCTGTGTCACAGTTATAAAAAGTGCCGTACCAAGTCAGCTGTCTCTTTCTCGACAACGTGAGTTTATACAGCGTAAAAGAGCACAATGATTCGGTCTCCAAACGAGTGTCGTCAATCGAATCCAGACCTTACTACTGATCAAGGAAATACACCTAAAATAACTCTTCGAAAACGAAAACGTTCTGAAAGCGACTTTCCTTTAGCAATTGAAAAGCTGGAACAGTCTTTTTCTACCCAAATAAGAAGCATAGTTACAGAATTGCGCTCGGAACTAACTATAAGCATCGCTAAAATAAATGAAAACATCAACTCCACTATTAGGAACGAACTTTCAAATCTTACAACCGCCACATTGGAAATAAAAAAGGAAATCAGCGAACTTCGAGCTGAATATTCTAATTTACATCAGACTACAACAGACCTCAATTCTAAATATAATAAATTAGAGAGTGAAATGGCCTACTTAAAGGAGTCGGTTGAATTTCAGTCGAAAGAACAGGCTGATATGAAAAAGGCTATTGATGTCTTCAAGCTGTCGTCCACCAATAACCTATCCGACAATATCATGGATCTTCAACATAAAATTCATTCCATGGAACAGCAGGCACGTCAGAATAATCTTGAAATTTGTAATATTCCCGAAAAACGAGGTGAAAATTTGCTCACCCTAATGGAATTAATTGGATCTGCTATTAAGTGTCCAGTTGACCACCATAGTATTATTTCAATTCATCGCGTACCACATGCTCGAAATGAAGAAAATAACCGACCTAAAAACATCATAGTCAAACTGTGTTCCCGTACCTTGCGCGACAACGTAATCAGTGCATTTCGCCTGGCAAAGGGACTTAAGACGGACCAAATCAATATTACAAGCCCAACTCGTAACATATATATTAACGAACATCTTACATTGCATAATAAACAATTGTTTCGACAAAGCCGTGAAGAAGCAAAAAAGTGCAGCTGCAAATACGTGTGGATTAAAAACGGTACAATATTGGCGCGAATGTCAGATACTTCACCGATCTTCGCAATCAGGTCACATAATGATATTGTTAAATTTAGTAAAACAAGCCCCCAAGACCGCACACACACTAATACTCCTTCAACTTAGCGTATATTCGTCCAAACTCCTGTATATACCTATGAATATTTTTTATCTAAGTGCTTTAATTATAACTGTAAAAATAATTTTAATAATCTCTATAACCTTTAATAATATGCATAGTCAACTACCTACTATTTACCTTTTATGTCGCAAACTTAGTGTGTACTTATTTTTTTTGAAAATTATTTTTTTATTTTGCTTATATTTAAAAAAGGCCCTAATGTTTAGTACAAAGATGCCCAATTATATTTTCGATAATAAACTTACCTATCTTATTTGTATTACTGCAATTACTCCAGCAGCTGTGTGCTTGTGGTGGCGCTCATACCTACATAACTTTATATTAACATATATAATATTTCTTGTTTACGACAGTGCATATACACTTATAATAATGATAAGACTCGCTTAAGATAGCTCATAATAATTGTAACATATCTATTTATTATCAGAACTGTAGAGGGATCCGCACTAAGCTCCAGACCTTATACATGAATATTTTGTCATCATCGTACGACGTAATTATTTTGACGGAAACCTGGCTCACTGCACAAATAACAGACACCGAATTTATTGACAATAGATATGTCATATTTAGATGTGATCGTAACCGTTCCCTTACTAATAAACAAGACGAAGGAGGTGTCCTCATTGCTGTTAAGCGCGAACTAAAACCGGTTAATGTGTTAGTGCCCGCTTCTGCGTTCGGCGACTGTGAACACGTCATGGTCGCGCTGCCGGCTGCTACTCACAGTAAACATCACTTATTTAGTGCGGCTTACATACCCCCCGGCACTACAGACGATACCTACTCAACGCATTTTAACAACCTATGCGAAAAGGTGACGCATAGTAGTGTAGAATCGTTTTACGTTATAGGTGATTACAATATGCCGCATATCCAATGGATAAGTGGTGAAACAAATAAAATATGTGGTATGTTCGGTACTTCGACGCATTCTACATATACCTACATTTCGGATTTTATGTCTTTAACAAATTCTTTTCAATTTAACTATTTAAAAAATAAAAATGGTCGCGTTCTTAACCTATGTATCTCTAACCAAGACTGTTATATACTTCCTTGTGACGGGCTTATACCACCTGATGGACATCATCCAACCTTTCTTATCAACCTCAAACTGAACTTTCACATAAAACCCATGAAATATTTTCCTCTGACTAAATTTAAGTATAATACCGCTAATTACGACATAGTAAATAATGAATTGGAGAAAACCGACTGGACTGGAATCCTGAGCGATTTAAATGCCGAGGAAGCTGTCCAAATATTTTATGAAACTATTTACAAGATAATAAGAGAACATATTCCAACTACACGTAGTAAGTCAAGTCAGTTTCCCAGCTGGTTTTCTCCAGCACTTATTCACATATTTAAAAACAAAGAAAGAGCATGGAAAAAATGGAAGATGTATAATAATATCTGTGATTACGAGACATTTTCTTTTTATCGCGCAAGATTCAAGGCTGAGTGTAACAAATGCTATTGTTATCATATTAATTTAGTTGAGGAGAGCATACCAATGAACGTTAAATATTTTTGGACCTTCATAGCTAACCGCAAAAATGTCTCATCCTTACCCTAGACAATGTATTACCAAAATACATCATCTACTGACCCACCACAGACCAGTAATTTGTTTTCATCTTTTTTTCACTCTGTTTATGAACTATCAACTTTAGATACGAAGAGTTGGAAACCAGGTGTCGCTTTCAATGACAACTCGGTTCTGATTTCTGACATAGAAATAGACATCAATACAATTATTAATGAACTTAAGAAATTAGATACATCTAAGGGCCCAGGCCCCGATGGCCTACCCGTAATATTTTTAAAATCGACTGCTTACACCATCTCAATTCCGCTCTATATCCTATACAATAAATGTCTAAAAGAAGGCGTGTTTCCAGATGTCTGGAAGCATGCATTTATTACTCCGGTACATAAAAGCGGCGACAAATGCAATGTCGAAAATTACCGACCAATATCCATACTCTCTGTATTAGCAAAATTATTTGAAAGGTTAGTGCATGACATAATTTATCCAAGCCTGCATAATATAATAATACCTGAACAACATGGCTTTGTTAGGCGTCGGTCCACTACGACAAATCTTCTGATTTTCAGTAATTATTTATTTGAAAATATGGACCGTCGTACGCAGATAGACACCATTTACACAGATTTCCAAAAATGTTTTGACAAAGTTGACCACGAACTGTTATTATATAAAATCGCCTTCAATGGAATTCGCGGCAACTTGCTAAGGTGGTTTTCGTCCTATATATCTAACAGATCTCAAACAGTTGTAATCAATGGCTTCAAATCGAACACTGTTAATGTATCTTCTGGCGTCCCACAAGGCTCAATACTGGGTCCCTTGTTGTTTGTTTTATTCATCAATGACATAAAAGACTGTTTTATTAATTCACATTTTCTTATGTACGCTGATGACTTAAAGATTTTTAGACCCATTAAAGAAATAAATGACGTCATACTACTCCAACAAGACTTAAATAGATTTTTAAAATATTGCCTTGAAAATAAGCTTAAACTTAATACATGTAAATGTTTTTCTATAACTTTTACCAAAAATAAAAGCATTATTCATAATAAATATAACATAGGAAACAGTGATTTGAAGTCTGTTGACGTTATTAGGGATCTGGGATTATTATTAGATTCAAAATTGCATTTAGACCAACATGTAAGCTCCATTAAAGATAAAGCACTTAGAATGTACGGTTTTGTCATGAGGTCTTCGCGAGAATTCAAGCGTCCCTCTACATTAGGCCTTTATAAGTCTTTAATAAGATGTCAATTAGAATATGCTATACCAATTTGGAATCCTATATATCAAAAATACATAGATGCACTTGAAATTATACAAAAGAAATTTTTAAGAAATATTAACTATAAATATTATGGTAAACGCCAATCATATGCACAACTGCTGGATAAGTACAAGCTGCTTAGTTTAGAAAGTAGGCGCATCCTTCTTAGCGCCATGGTATTACATGGTATCTGTAATAACAAGTTTGACTGCACTGGGCTGACTAATAATTTGTGCTACGTAGTACCGCGTACCGTGCAGCGGCGAGAGGTGCGTGTGCGTCGGTTGTTCCACACCGCGCCATGTCGCACCAACGCTGGCGTACGCGCGCCCCTTCGACGCCTCGCACACATATTTAATGAAGTCTTCCCTGACTTAGACATCTTTACTGCTTCAGTTAACAACTTCAAAAGACTAGTTGCCGATGTTATAAATACCTATCATTCTTGATTTGCGATATATATACAATATAAAAAAAATGTATTTCCTTCTTGTACGTACTTAATTTAAATTAGTATTATTGATAATTGTATCGAGTAACACATTGAAACAAATCTGTGGATAACGTTGTGGGTTTCATAATGATTAATCTGTTATATTTTTGATACTAGTTATTAAGAATGATTGTGAATACTGTTTGTTGTCCCCAATAAAGAAAATAAAATAAAATCCCTCATAACCGAAGATCCAAGAGCCAAACTGACGCGCCACTTCACCGAGGATATCCCGGACGTTGACCAAAGTGAGATTAGGGCGGCTCTAGAACAGCTTAGAAACAACGAAGCTCCGGGCGATGACGGCAAAGAGTTAACAAGGTTTTTTAATGTTGTCATCCATAACGGAACTACACCGGAGGCGTGGCGCGGAAGCGTGGTGGTATTATTCTTTAAAAAGGGAGATAAAACTCTACTTAAGAACTACCGCCCGATATCCCTTCAAAGCCACGTATATAAGCTGTTCTTTAGAATCGTCACGAATCGTCTCGCTGGAAGACTTGACGAGTTTCAGCCACCAGAACAGGCTGGGCTTCGGAAAGGCTTCAGCACCGTAGATCACATAAATACTGTACGGCAGATTATACGAAAAAACTCAAGAGTATAATCAGCCGCTGCGTATAGCGTTTGTGGATTACGAGAAAGCATTTGACTCCATCGAAACCTGGGCTGTGTTAGATTCTCTGCAGCGATGTCGTATAGACTGACGATATATTGAGGTGCTGCGATGTCTTTACAACGCTGCTACGATGACCGTCCAGTTCCAGGACCATAGGACAAGTGCCATCCCGCTGCGTAGAGGTGTAAAACAGGGGGACGTTATATCCCCGAAACTGTTCACCAATGCGCTAGAAGATGTCTTCAAAACCTGGACTGGGCTGGGCGGGACCTAAACGGCGAATACATCGCACACCTAAGGTTTGCCGACGACATCGTTATTATGGCAGAGTCATTGGAAGAACTGAGCGAAATGTTTTACTTCCTAGAAGAATCCTCTTGACGAGTGGGCCTTGGCATGAATTTGGATAAGACAAAAGTCATGTTCAACCAACACGTCGTGCCAATGCCAGTATACGTCGCGGGTACCTTACTCGAAGTTGTCCAGGATTATGTGTACCTTGGACAAAAAATCCAGCTGGGCCGGAACAATTTTGAGAAGGAAGGAAGGATCCAGCTGGGGCGGGCAGCATTTGGTAAACTTCCGTCTAAAGACGAAAAAAGTCTTTGACCAGTGCGTGCGCCGAAATGTGGACACTTACAGCAGGGCTGGTCCACAAGTTCAAGGTCGCACAGCGCGCAATAGAGCGAGCTTTGCTCGGAGTGTCTCTAAGGGATCGAATCCGAAATGAGGACATCCGGAAGAGAACCGATATAGCATCTAGAATTAGCGTGCTGAAGTGGCAGTGGGCTGGCCACGTCTGTCGGAGGACAGATGGCCGATGGAGCAGACGTGTCCTAGAGTGGAGACCGCGTATGGGAAGGCGAAGTGTGGGACGCCCTCCAGCCCGGTACACCGACGACCTTAAATATTAATACGGAAGGCAGAGGACCGGGAGAAATAGCGCGCCATAGCTTATGTCCAGCAGTGGACCAATATAAGCTGATATGATGATGATGATGATGAAAGTCATTGAAGTAAAATGGGTTAAATTGAAGACAATGGACTTAAAATATAACAGGATAAAGATCCTGTGCTGATTATAGCCTTAGAAAGATGGACGAGTAATACGAAAAACCCTTGAAGTTTCTCGACACTCTAGAAGACTGCCATGGTCATTTTCATACATTTAATTCGGTAAGTCTTATAACCAAGATCCCTACTAGTCAGGCATACTTTATGTTCTGATAATCGCGCAACAAGGTGCTATTTAAATATGCAATTTACATATAACATATACGCCTTTATTACATAGATGCATACTACGAAGTCCTACAAGGTCGGAAAACCCATTAGGTAAAGATTCTTTTATATAATTTAAGGGTGTTGTGAAAGTGTTTTTCCAATAAAAATGTAAGTAATTGTGTGTTTTTATATCTTAGTCTATGGAGACTGTGAGTCTGGAGGTCGAGGTTTTCATTGTGGAAAAAAATCTACTATATAACAAATCTGAAGATCTCTTGACTACTGGAGGACGTCTGGTGCCCGTTTGGTGCGTTTGCAGTCGAAACTGACCATTAACACGCGTGCGTGACCGACTGTGTGCATATTGCACACTACTTGCGTTGCGAGGCTTCTGGAAGTGGGCTAATTCCACTGCAGATCCTGGACACAGTCTGCACTGCTCACCAATATTTCGGGGCGAGCTGCAGCTACTACACCGAGCATCACAGCAACCGCACCTGAGTTCCTTAACTCGGCGAATCACCAGTGTTCACCGCTACCTACACTACATATCCGCCCGTAGGCTCTTTTAACTTGACTAGGACGCACGCCGGGGAGACGCGATACTTTGTGTACTACTTTTAGCTGATGTCTGATGGCACCCTAATATAGCATCCTACTTATGTGAGGACATCGTGCAAGATTCTACCTTAATTACCACTGTATTTCTGTTCCCTAAGATATTAAAGATTTTCTTGTTAGCTTGGTACGGAAAGATTGTACTATATTTTATCTATTTTTCTTTTTTATAAGGGTTAGGATAGGAATCACCTTAATTGATTAGGTAATACTAATCAATAAATAACTTGTTGAGTAAGCTTAAATGAGTGTATTATAATTTAATCTTGTAATTGCGAACCCTTGTTTCTTTTCTAAACCCTCTCTTTGACTACCTAGTCGGTGCAAAAGTGACCTTAGAGGTGTATACTTTACCTCTAAGTGTTTTATAGAAAGCGAGACATGTTAAAGGGTATTAAGTAAAAGAACAAGAAAATTTTGGCAAATTTTATACACCTGTGGCAAGATCATCAACTGTGCGCACACTACTAGCTCAAGCAGTACAAAAGTCGTTTGCTATTCGACAGCTGGATGTACATACAGTTATTTCCTTTCTCTATAGCTTTTCTAAATTGGAATGTTTTCGATGTGTATATAAGGGTACCAAATAGTGTTAAAATAGAAAAGATCAAAGTTTTAAAACTAAACAAAGGTTTATATGGCCTGTGAAAAAGCCCAGGAACGAGAGATTTAATTACCATGTTAAGCAGAGGATATATAAAGGAGAAAAAGAATGGATGGGTATTTATGTAGATGATATATTACTTATAGGGTTGGAAGAAAATATAGAAGAAATAATATGGAAGAAAATAATGAAAGATATAAAAGGTGTTCTACCGCTTGTCAAGTGGGATATGTTCTGAGGAATTGTTTGAAATGATGCCCATAGCTACTTAATACCATCGCACCGATCGCCATCGACAGGGAATTCATACTCACACCTTAGAACTTAAATGGTCACGTACAGTGCTGTTTCAGAAAAACTTCTTTCTGCGAGCGCTGAGGTTGTGGAATAAGCTCCCTGCCAAGGTTTTCTTTAAACACTGCAGTATAGGGTTCTACAAAAAAGAGTGATGCCTCAGGTGTAACAAGGATCCATAGGTGACCGTTTACCATCAGGCAGGCTTGCCACCACCTTAGTGGCATAAAAAAAACATGCTTATCATTTAAGATCTATATTTCTGAGAGTATCATCATATAACCAACTTTTACCTTCTTGCACACAATGAATTAACTATGTAATTTCAATTAAACACACTTTTACTAATGGTTCTTCAGAAGTTAAGTATGTCCATTTTCTTAGGTCTATTGCAAATAAAAGATCAATTTTGAATTTTTTTTAGTGTAAAATTTACAAAAAATGGATTATTAGTAATTTAAAATTATAAGAACTAAAAAGTACTACCCAATAATCAAATAAGAAAATTCGAAGCAGCTCTCTTCAGCAATCATAATTAATAATCTTGAGAACAAAACATTTTATTCAATAGTCATTGAAGCTAGTCACATAAAATTTATTTACATTGAGTGATATAAGTCGATTTGCTGCAATAAAAACTGAACATTTTATTTTGGATTAACGTCGATTAATTTTAAGAAGTATGTTTATATTGCTAGTGTAAATTGGTATAAGTAAACATTGACCTTTTAACATTAGACTTCTCAAAAGATGTTTCACATTTTCTTGTGAATAAAGATTAATGTCAATTTGTATTCCATATAATATTGTTTTATAAAAAGTAATAAGTGAACATTGATCTTTTAACACCGGATATATCAAACGGTAAAAATGAACTTATCTCGTTCAACACAACCAAAATACAAAACAGTGAAATGTTACCTTTAATTGAACCATTTACAATATAATTCGCCAGATATACCATTTGGCACAATCCTAACTTCGTCATTTTAAGAGAATACTTAGCTCCGATTATACCAGAAGACGCGCAATTTATTTCCAAGAATTTATTGGATTGGATTGAATTGGATTATATAACGCAAAAAGGTCATTAGTCTACTTCAACCCGTTTTCACTAGAGGCACAGGATTATTATTGATTCCATGTTATTTGTAGTTGCACTTTTTGGTTGTCAAGTTATGTCAAAAATGGTGAATTTCATTTTCAAGGGTGCGTTCCAAATCGCAACGAGGAAGTTAAAAAGTGGTTTTGGGACGCACTGGGTAGAGTAATTTTCCAACTGTCAAGTTGAATTCTTTACACTGCCATAGAAAAGGTTGAAATTCACTCCTGTCAGTGTAAAAATTAACTGTCAAACACTCGTTCCAGAACGGGTTGATTTTTCAACTTTACCGTGCGATAATTACTCGGCGTAATTTGGAACATAGCCTAAATAAATACATTTAACATAATTTGCGAAAGAACTCGATGGATTGTGTCATACAAAATTCAATAAATTGGCAACACTTATTGGAATAAAAATAATAATATTGTTGTTTCGTATTTTAAGTTTTTCTGTGATTTGTAATTTTAATTGTAGATACTATATTTATACTTACGTGGTGTTTGTTTCCTCTATATGATAATAGCAATTCGAAATGGTCCAGAATAAAATTCTGTGTAAAGTAAAGCAATAAAAATAGTACGTCAAATAGTCGAAATGTTACGAAGTTACAGTATAAATATTTTAAATTTTCATCCCAACAATGTCGCAACCATTTGGAGTATTTTCAAACGGATGGGCAATCGACACTGCAGTGCCTGTTGACCTTAAGAACCCTGATGATAACGAAGTATGTATTAGCCCCCTGCGGACTTGTTTGTCTCATTAAACTGATAAGAAATGTTCTCTTTGACTTTATCTTACTTGGCCTCAGAGTCTGTGTTATTCCTGTTTTATCTTCCTAGGCTTCTGTAATACTGTTAAAGTTGACGTCAGACTTTAAGGCATCTGAAAATTGATCAGTAAGTATTAATCACGGACAAGTGGAGTGCACTTATTTTTTGTTATTTTATTGTTGGTTTGTTTAATAATAAAAAATGGAAACATATTTTATTCCGGTGAGTTAATAGGTACATATTCTAATTCTGTTTTTGTAACACTTCTGGGTTGTTACCACATTATTTGCCTATGTTACCAAAAGGAGATCAGAATAGGTAGGTAACTAAATTTAATGATTATAGAGTACTTAGGTGTGTCGAGCATGATTTAAAAAAAATTGTTATAATATGTTAATTCGAACTTGTTTTTGTGTAGTGATTCTTGTGAATAACGAAATTATTGAACTAATAGAAAATTTAAATCTTAGGTAATGAATTGTTGTTTCCAACGAATAGTAATAATATATTTAAAAAAGTTTAAATGTTAGTGCTTAAATGAATTATTATCTAAAAAAAATTTGCTTTTTTTTAATTTATTTATTTATTTCTTAACACAAAATATATATTTATAGTCTGCCAAGCTGCTGAGCAGTTTGTTGGCAGTTGTTGTTACTTTTGCGTCAACATGCAAAGTACCTTTAAGTATGTTTATTACAATATATTTCTAGTTTTAAATTTAATAGATCTTAGTGTCACATAATTATCAAATATTAGCTAAACCTATTACAACAAAATAAAATACTCCCAAATAGATAAAAATAATAGAAAAAATAGGTACTAATATTAAGACCTCAATTATATGCTGTCATTTAACTTGCACAATATTCAATCCGGTGGGTATAAAAATATTACTTCAGCTTTTATCCTTATGGATAAAGTAATTGTGGACAAAATTACAACACTGCCATTTTCTATATCATAGAAAACCAGAAAAATTAAAATTTAATTTATTTACTTTGTTTATTTTAAAACCGGACATGATGTATACAGATACTAAATACCCTAGGCATGTTTCTCTTTGAATAGTTAAATAATATCTGGCTACACTTAAAAATTATAATGTATACTTACATGCACACATTTAAGGTCCTGTATAGATTTTTACTTATGAAATGAATATGTGGTCAATTTGTATGTAGTAGAAGTAGCTTGCTCCTAGATACTAATACTACCTCTATATGATCAGGAAAGAAATATAGTTAGTCCAGTGTATAAGAATGAGTGCATAAGCGTCTATAGTAGAATTTAACCACAGGGTAGGCAGCTGTAGGAAGTTGGTCAGTGAAAGTGAATTTTAAGTACTAGGCACTGCACTGAGTTCTCCACTTGCAACATGGTGGACCCAGCATCCAAACAGTGACTCCATAAAATTATAAGGAGTTTTAATTCATCATTAATGTGAGAAATAGGCCAGCTAGTAGGCCTTCAACTGTCACCACTTTCAAGATGCATCTCATTAGGCTTAAGAGGGCAATATAGGCCAGAAAGCTAATTTATGTAATTCTAACGTTGTGCATGTAAATGTACTATAAATCATTAAATAATGTCATATACATTACTATGAGATATATATGTTATATACTTCTTAAGTAATTTATACCATAATGACGCCTTGAAACTTTAAATTTTTTGTATGGAATTTAACGTTATTACCATTTTGTAGTCACATTTTTTGACTTTTCGCTACAACTTAGAGTCTATGCACTAAATAACAAGCTATTCTAATTATTTTACCAACTTTCATAACAAGCAAATGCAAAACATGCTTTAAAAATTTGCACAAGTGTTGAAACAATGGTCACTTCCAGATTTTTCATTGCATTAAATACAATAAATGAAAATCATTCAGTAAGGTAATGCACTAGACAAAAGCAAGTTTTATAACATATATTTTTTGCAATGCTTTAGATGCTATAGTTTAGCCACAAAATTTGCACAAAAACGGCATATTTTCGCGGTCTACCCTAGCCTTAATGTCTGTTGTCATATAACAACACAGCATTTACAAGGGTGTGTCCCATTTCTACAGGTGAAACATTTATATTTTGAAATCATTTTGTAATTTTTTTATTTATAAAATTTTCTATATCATGCTGCAGTAGGTAAGTTTGCACCTGCACAAATGGGATGCACACAGGTAAAAAGCAAACTACCATGCTTCAATAACGTAAGGTATGTCAAAAAATCAGACAATCTAAAATGCTTTCTTGAAAACTTTGCCATACCAATCTATAATGCTTTGAAACATATAGTGTTCTTGAAGTTTAGTAAAAATTTAATAATTTGATGCTATGTAGGTATAACATATATATTATTATTGAACTTCAAGAACCTAAAGAAAACTTTATTGACTGAAAAATAAACACATTTTAATTTACAAGATGTGTTGTTTACAATTTAATTTACAACTACACCAATCGTAATCAAATTCATCAGTTTACTCAAAATACTTCAGTTTTATAACGTGTTCATTGTATTTAAATGTTTATGCTGTTATTTTTCTGGATAAAAAATATAAAACAATAATAGTAACCTATCTCTCAATTCTCTCTTCTCTTTTATTCTAATATCTCTCTCTCTCTCTCTCTCGCTCGCTTAATCTTTAATAGATGGTTAAAAATAGATCTTAGAATCTAGATACCTATTTGAGTAACCAGCCTTTAGTTTATGCCAGAGAATAAAGTTCAATAGCCTTATCTATCTCTCTCGGGGTCAAAATTAAATTGCTAAATATAAGTGAGTATCTTGAGATAAGTAAGACAAGTAATTAAGTTACAAGAGTAACACTGAAAGTATTGGACAACTCATAAATGTTTTTTTTTTACATGAAAATTTTAATTTAAGCATTTTTTCACTGATGTAAATATTTTTTAAAGCACTTATAGTCCGGTCAAATTAGACCAAAAACTAAGAGTATTGAATTGTTATATCTCAAAAATGATGGCTCGAAGAAAAACAAGTATTGATACATTTTTTGTAGATAATTATGATCTTCAATTTTTGTCTGAAGATTTTGTTTATGATAAAACTTACCGTTTTGGTGAAAATCGCGAAAAACTAATTTTTTTGACTTTTGACCTTGAATAAAATTTTTTCCATACAGGGGAAAGATGGGGAACTTTCAAATTTTACTTTTAATCATATTTTAAACAATCGTATCTCGTATCAATTTTCAGCTTGGTGGGAATTTAGGTAGCTTCGAATGTTTAAATTGACCGGACTATTATCTGGGATACGCTCATCAATCAACAAGATACATATGTCGATTTAAATCTGTCACTGCCATGAAGTGGAGGAAAGCTCATGGTGCTAGGTCTTTTAGCAGAATGTGTTGCATTCTAAGAATATAATCATTGTCGTAATGCAAGAGATTGCGCCTTCTGAATCGCGTCACTTAAAAGTTTTCGAAAATGCTAAGCAGGAAAACTATTTAGCATCAACCTGTCTTCTGGTAGGGGCACAGTGTAAACATGCAAGCAGAACCCGTTTTAGATGGCGTTCTTTTGTCTACGTACGCTTCTGGCTTGTCGCAATTTCGTTGGTTTGTTGTTACCTCCAAAGACATTCGTCTATCGAAAACGATATGCGGAGTTAAGCAACATCGGGCGTGGTCAGTACGCAGATGAGTGACCGCCTAGTGCCACATTTTTCTGAGCTCCTCGAGTGTTTCAGAGGGCACGTCAAACTGTCGGTCTTGGCTGTTATGATATGTCAGCAGTCGTTTAGCCAAGTTATAGACCTTATGGATGGCTTCAAATCTCTGACAGCCTACTGGCCACTAGCTCGACAGCGTCCGCCAACTAATCGTCCTTTCCAAGAAGACGCCTGTGCCCTTGCAGTGAATAACAGTTGAGGCAAAAGCATCTGTTTTAAGTTAGGTAAGCACTTAATAGTCCAATACACATAATGCAATTTTCGTTAGTTATTAATACCTATTATTGCTCTTACAAATCATCAACACAAACGGACCTATAACAAAATAACCCAAATTATTTGACTCTAGATAAGAAGAGCTCATCACGTGTATGAGGAATGATATAGTATTGTAGTCATTCGTGTCCGAGATTCGTGATTAATCTATAGCTCTTGACCTTTGGATGAATTTAATAATGTTTTGATTGGTAGGTACAATGCCATAATTCAAATTTGTCGGTATTTTACTTATTCCATTTTATGCAAACTGCAGTACACCAATTATATTTCGATATTCAAAACGCGTATTTTTTATGAATATTATACTTATTCAAAAAAGGCACATATACCTACATCCACAGTGCTAGTGAGTTATTAAATGACAAGAGTTTATTTTGGTTCATAGATTTAATTAAATATATTAAAGAACTCATTTTTTAACGATTCTCTGGCATTTTATGGATCACTAGACTTGCCAGCGGCTCCGCCCGCCCTGAATTCGGTTATCGGCGTGGAACTCCTTAATTATACTAATGAAGTTTGCTAATGCAAGCTATAGCTACATCTATTGTTCTTTAAACTCTGTTATAGTTATTCTCGCGGGAACTTTTGAATTTTTCGAGATAAAAAGACAGACATACAAACTTTCACATTTTTAATATTAGTAGCATGTACTATATATATATACGCTCTTTTAGGAGCGGGACTGTTGCAGATATTTTAGTGTAACACAATTTGTATGAATAAAAAACTTTTATTTGTCTTAAGGCGCAGTAACTACCTTTGTAATGTCAAATATCGATGAATTACGGCGTAGTTGTATTAATTCATACGTTATGCAATATTTTTATAACTTGTCAAGTGCTAAAATACGTGAGAAACACGCGCACTAAGAGTGTCGTGCGCAAACGCAGATGTATCAAAAAAAAAAAAAAATCATTATACTATATTGCATATCATTTAAAGTTGTATTAGTATCTAGTGCAGTATTTTTCAATTTAGTTGTCACTAGAAGTTCAACCAAAACAAGTTCTAGTAATTTAGGGTTCTGCAATCAAACTAGAAACCCTTATAGTTTTGCCATGTCTGTTTAGTATTCTGTCTGTTATGTAGTTTCGTATCCAAATAGTGCCACTATATGAGCACTATTGCCACTAAGCCTACGTCGTCTGTCTATCGGTCTGTCCGATATTTAAGGCGCATAAAGCAGCTAACTAGCGCCGCCATTAGATATCCTCAATTTTCTCTTCGTAGAAATAAAAAGCTAGTGATACGCTATTTTTAGGTTTTATATAGTTTCTAAATAATATCTGTGAGTTGTAGTTGGCATTTCTGCTAAATTTCTGCTAAAAACGGCCACTTTTAGCAAAAATGCCAACTACAACTCACAGATATTATTTAGAAACTATATAAAACCTTCTAAAAATTTGATTATTCACTTCACTGGCTTTTCGGTGAAGCAAAACATCTTGAATAGCCTGAATATGTCTAAAAATAGACTTATGTGAAGTCCACAATCCGCACGGGGCCAGCGTTGCTCTTGGTGAGAGTAGGCTGTGCCCCAACAGTGGGAACGATGATGCTGATGAGGAAGTAGCTAGATAGAAACCACAAAATCATAAATAAACTGCGCAGTTACAATATACTTGTACTTGTTTATCAGAAAGCTGATAAATTAAGAATACGTTAATGATAAATTAAATCGTCTCACTGGTGCCCCTAAATTATCTAGCAACCACTCGTTACCCCCTGGCTAGAGGAGGCCCAGATACTGTTATCGGCAAGGGTCGTGGGGCATCACCTCCCACCTCGACCAACAAGACCAACAACGTCTGCCACTGATAACTACTGCTATAAATTATTGATACCAACTGACAATTGGCTCATAAAGTGACAAAACTCAGTGTGTGTTTCGAGTTCAGTCCGTGCGCTCGTTTTCACGCGGCTTTATATTTCGAACTTTGTTTAATTTTCCATTTAAATTCCTAATGGCTAAATTCGTGAAATTCTGTGATTTTCTTTCTCCTAATTAGTTTTGTGAGTTGTTTGTTAAATAAAGAAGGACGTTTGATTCGACAGCTTAAAAGCAACCTGGAATTCGTCGGTTCCGAGTTCTTAACTTCGTTACAATTCAAAGAATCAACAGTATACATGCATCTATATTTGAGCGAGTTGCTGCAGAAAATGACAATTGTTTTAATGTACCGTGTGAATCCTATCTACTATTCCGATTACTCGGATACAATTTAGATTTGATTTTAAATCGATTTATAAAGGAGACAGCTCTTTGCCATTGGCTTTACCATTTTGAGTACTACAAATTTGGTGTATTTTCGAAAGATATTACTTGACGATTAAGATATTGCGTCAAATTTATCAAAGGATTTGACAGATCAAAACAATGGATATTTTGGCTAATGTAAGTTTCTTAGTAAAAAGTAGTTTTTTTTTTCTTTGTGACATTTAAAATATTTGTAAATATAAAATACGTCGGAGTATAATCTGAAGTTGGGTCAATTTCAAGTCATTTTTATATGTTTTTTTGATATGTAAACAAGTAACTTACGATAGTTATATAAATAAATAATAGTCTCTTCAATTCTCAGTTTTTATGTTGTTCATTATGTAATAAAGTTATGTGTGTATTATAGATAGGTATGTTTTTTGTTTACAGTACCACCCAGTCCTCAAGGCCTTTCTGGCGGGGTCTTTCTCGGGTACCTTTAGCACAATTCTGTTCCAGCCCTTGGACCTGGTCAAGACCCGTCTTCAAAACTCTAGTCAAAATGTTGCGACGACTGTCAAGTACGTACCTATCTTAATTCTACGTAAAAAAATAATTTATCATTTGTTTTTTGAAGGCATATTTTTACGAAAACTATCTACTTCTATTATAATAATTATTTTGTTAATTTTCTATATATTTATCTGAAATTAAATATCTAGTGTTATTTTATATACTATAATGTACTATTTAATTTAGTGATAAGTTTGATAAACTTGTCTGATCAATGTGATACGTATGACGTTATTCTACGTCAAGGCATATTTTATATAGGCAGTACAGTATTGTTATGTATATTTTTCAGAATAAAATTATATTATATTTCAAACTTAGTGCCATTTTTAAAAAAACTTTTGACATCGTCTCTTATTATTGTTAAACCAGTTTGAAATTTCATTTCTAGTAGGTAGATATGTTAAAATCAGATCACTGTGACAGTGCGATTTTTTACTGTTACTTTATATATAGTTTGCGATGGACTTATTAATGCACGGAAATGAAGCAGCTTTCTTAGTAAACGTATTTCGAGATATTATTTCTCTTAAATAACTTATCAAATACCGGAATTGCCACTCAATAGGAACAAAGATGCGTTTATCCTACTACATAATTTAATAAATGCGGACGTGAGTGAATGTGTGTGTCACTATACTACAACAATAACTGTGCCGAATTGGCTGGGAATGAAGATAATTTATACCCTGAATTAACACAAATACCTTATCCTAGAAAATTCAAAAGTTCCCGCAGGAATAACTTTAATTGTATTCCTATAGATGCTATAGCAAACTTTCTCACTATAATCACGGAGTTGCTGTAGAAATTTCACGCAGATAAAATTTAGCGCGGGCTAAAATAAAATTATATTATAAAACTTGCTTATTTATGTTTTTATTTTCAGCGGCCGAATTCAACCCGGGATGATCACTATATTTTCCAAAATTGTAAGGCAAGAGCACATAGTAGGGTTGTGGCGTGGCATGGTGCCATCGATCGCTCGCTGTGTCCCTGGCGTTGGCTTGTATTTTTCTTCCCTTCATTGGCTAAAAGTTAAGATGGGGAAGACCCGAAACCAAGATCTTGGGGCTCTGGAAGCCGTTTTTCTTGGAGTCTTAGCCAGGTCCATGAGTGGCATAGTGCTGATACCCATTACAGTGATCAAAACCAGGTAATTCGATAAGTCATTAGTATTTGGTACCAGATAGATGGCGGTTTCAGTCTATCAAAGAAATTTCCATCAAATGGGGAAGCAGTGGCCCAGGTTACAGACTGGAAGAATTTGATTAATATTAGAGGTTTAAAATAATATGGAATAAATAAAGAAAAAATATTTAAAGCCCTAGAATAGATACATTAAGGAAAAAAACTTGGGTCACTAAACCTTATTACCTACTTCTTTTCGGTTACTTTTTATGAAATTGGTCACCCTTATATTAAAGCTGACTTCTTTAATAAACACTTAAGTGTTTAATGTTTAAAATTCATACATTTTCATTTAAGCGCATATAGCAGCTTGTTGTCACTATCAGATATTTTTAATTTCCACTTCTTTACAAATCTTATTTTAAAAAGTTAGTACTTGGAAATATTAATGTTCTGAACGTTACGGGAAAACTTTTATAAGTTTGAATTGACATTTACGCTAGAAGTTGCCACTTGTGCTTTTAAAGTGGCAAATCGCGCAACTTGAAGTCTCTACTGAGCGGTGCCTCTCAGGAAACATTTTTTTGCAAACACTTGGAATTTAAAATAGGAGCAACAATACATACATATTACCTCATAGTCTTGTACTGACTGAAATACATATTTTTACATAAATAAACATATGTTAGGTATGTCATTGTATGCAAATAAAATCGTTTATGTACACATCGCATTGCTATTACTAAAGTACTTAAGAAACAAAACTGAAGCGAAGCACGGAGGTCAGAATAATGGTGCTAACCCATCCAATGACTGACTATGCCCAACGTTGCTTAGTTTCCATCTCTTTTATTTCACAGGTACGAATCCGGTGTGTACAAATACGCGAGCATGACAAGTGCGTTGAAGGCAATATACAAAGCTGAGGGTATTCGTGGCCTCTCTTGCGGACTTGGACCCACGTTAGCCAGAGACGCGCCTTTCTCTGGCCTGTATCTCATGTTCTACACGCAAACGAAGCAGGCCGTCCCTAAAGGTTAGAAATGTTTACTTTTTTTTCTATAATATGGAGGTGGCAGCCCATCTGACGCTAAGCTGTCACAGTAGCTTATGGACGCTTGCATAACGAGGAACATTATTCGTGGGTTGTCAACCCTTTAAAAATGTAATTACTCCCTTCTTGAAGAACCTCACACTACTTCTAGATCAGGGATTCCCAAACTATTTTGGGCAAGATACCCCTTTTTCCAAAAAGCTTGTTCTAGATGATTAGTTCCTGATCTAAAATATCCTTAAGAAAACTATATTTTAAAACTGTTATGTAGTCTATTATTACCGACAGTTAAATCGATGCATATTGACTTGGGCAACTTTTTCATTGAATCTTTTTGGTAGGTCGACTCGACTTGGTACTGACTAAACAGATTAACAGATTATTGCAGTTCTGAGACTTCTCTATTTTTTTACAGAATGGCTCCAAACTTCCACTGCAGCAAGCATGATCCATTTTTCCTGCGGCGTGGTAGCTGGTATAGCTGCATCTTTGGCGACGAACCCAGCCGACGTGCTCAAAACAAAAATGCAACTTTACCCTGACAAATTCCCTAACGCTTTCAGTGCAGCTGTTTATGTGCATCAGGTAAGAGTCTATACTAATGTATCATCAATATACATTTATATTTTCATAGCAAAGATACAGTTAAAAGATTAATCTCGAGCCAGGATTTGAACCTGCAACAATGCTTACAGTCCATGTAACTGTTTACTAATATAATGAAGCTGGAATTACTAGTCGGATTTTAAAAATTCTGTTTGCATTTTATAGCCCGTTTGTTCTTGAAGGCTGCTATTAAGCATCAAGCTTTAGGAGCCTAGCAAAAAAAGTTGTAAAAAACCCTAAGCGGAAACGAAGTAATAGCGAATAAATGTGACAGGCGACGTCAGCAACGGTAAAATGCCAAATATCAATAACTAGATTTTCCTGGGAAAATTTTCCCGCGGGAATATTTGAATTTTTCGGGATGAAAGTAGCCTATGTCCTATTCCAGCACCTAACATATGTGTGTGCCGAGTTTCATCCCGACCCGTCCAGTGGTTAAAGCGTGATTGAGTTACAAACATCTAAACATCCAAACTTTTACATTTATAATTTTAGTAGGATAATAATAACTTCTAATCAGTTGCTATGTTTGAAGACTTCAATCAATCATAATTAGTGAACTATCAGTAGTGTTGCTATGTAAATGTCTGATAAAGGAACGTTGTGTTAACAAAGACTCGTGTGTACTTTAAAGATCAAAGGTTGCTCAAATGTAATTATGCAGTAGGTATCTAATAATAATATTTAGATATGGAAGTGCCTAATTAAGAATTTAAGAATGAGTTCAGAGATAGTAATTCGAGTTACATTAACCATTAAAATCGGCCACGGAGTTCTGTGGAATGATAATGGTTGTGGATATCTAAAAAACTTATTACCCTATTTTACCCTATTTTATAGATTTTTAGATAAAAATAAAGTTAGAGGGGAGGGTTACACATATTTGAAGTTTGGTAGCCAAAAACCCGCAAAATATTAATTGTAAAAACTATTGTAAAATACTCTTGTATTTTATCTTGTAAATTCAGCTTAAAAAAATGAATAAATCGAAAAATAATAAGTCAGAAACCTATTTTTATTACTTGACTGCCACCATATTAATTATTTCAATAATTTTGTTACAGACACACGGATTCAAAGGTTATTTCAAAGGTGCAGTTCCCAGAATGATTCGTCGAACCCTCATGGCAGCCATGGCGTGGACAGTTTTCGAAGAAATAACAAGATCTATTGGTTTAAAATGACACAAAGGTGCCTAAAAGATTGAAAATATACATTGATTCTTCATTCAATGAAGAGTTAGGTTACGTTGAATAGGTTTTCTTTAAGAAAAGTGTTGATGTTTTTGTTAAAGACCGAAGATTGTATATTTAGATGATACTTGCCTTTTTGCTGAAGATATTTAGTCCGAGTTGTGTTAAGTTTAGTTATGGTTTTTTTGACACACTAAATATGTATAGACTTTTTTTTTTGTAGTTTTATAACCGATAGATCGTGTTTTTGTTTATTTATAAATATGCTATCAGCATTAAAATGTATTGTTTTAAATTAGTATACATATGTTAAAAATGCTATATCACATAATAATGTGTTTTCATATTTTTCAAATGTGATATTTATGAGAATATAAATAAATAATTAATTTATGTATAACTATTTTTATTATAAACTTAAAATGTTAGTCTTAAAGCTGATGGAACTTCAAGCTTCAACATTTTTCCGTAGCCAAAACGGATCTCTTCTAGTTGCGTCTCATGTCCGTCAGTCCCGTGTGACACTTCTGGCATATACGCCATCTCTCAAGCAATTGGTCTACAAGGTTGGATGTATATTTGGTTTTTTTACTTTTCAAGGCAATTTTTTAGTCAAAATTAATAAACGCTAAATCACACAGATCAAGCAGCTACAGCCGAAGTAGATATGTTTTTATAAAGGCTGGTCTTGCACTGATTAAAACATAGGTTGAACACAGTGGCCTTATCTTATCTTATCCGAAATGGTCACTTACTGTGCGGTTTCAGAGAAAGAGCTTGGGTTATGGAATGAGCTCCCTGCCAAGGTTTGCCAAGTATGGGGTTCTTCAAATAATAAGTTATTAGATGTTTGAAGGGTCGGCAACACACGAGTGATACCTCTAGTGTTGCAAGCGTCCATAGGCTACGGTGACCGCTTACCATCAAGCGGACTGTAAACTTGTTTGCCACCTTAGTGGTATAGAAAAAAAAAACTTCGAACTTTGAAATTACAAACTAAAATTTCAACTATAATAGGTCTTACCTCTCGAAATTCCAAGTTTTAACTACAAGAAGAGACTACAGGGCATTTTAAATACAGCTATCAAGACTCTCACTTTTGTCTACTAAGTGCCTTTTGTTTTTAAGTACCGTTTATCATTAATGTCATCTTTGCTAACAAAAACTGATAGGCACAGTTTTTACTATGAACCATAATCAAAAATTCCTTTACACTCAGTTCTAAAACAAATTTTTAGCATAGTAACTTCTATACCTTCTGTCTATTTTCAAATGCTAAATGCTATTTTCAATTGCCAAGACTAACTCTTTATGGCCACTCCAATAACTTAATGATTAAAGTCTTTGATATTATCATGCATTGTAGCTAAGTAAATCATGGCTCTTTATAAACATACATTTTCATATATATATATATATATATCTTTTCCTTCCTTCTCCTCCCTTCCTCCTTTTCATCTTATCCTTTGCATCTTATTTCACATGTTGTCACCAAGTCACCAAGCTGGCAAGTCAAAGTGAGTACAAGTTGAAATAAGAAACTGTAGTAACAAAAAATATATATTTTTCTTACATATTTACATTATTCACATGATTTACCTAGAAATATAATTTCTACTACCTTCATATAAATTCAAGGCCTTCATATTTAAGGTTCTCAACGAATGTATCGTGCAGTAACACAGTACCATCAATTTTAAATGCAGTTATGTATGTGGCAGTCTTTCCTTCAAACTCTGAAGTTTTCAATGCAACTATTGCTTCATCATTTGATCCAGGTATTAACTTAAATGAAGAGAAGCCAAGTTTCGGATTGTGTTTAGTTATCTAAAAGTTAGGAGAAAATATTGTTAGTAGGTATGTATTAATATAGAATACAGTTTGTGTGGACAAAGTAAGGGTGAGGCCACGTAAATGGGCTGTGGGTAAACGTTTTTTAGATTTTAAAGGCGCAGCCACCAACAGGAGATGACGTCACAGTGCTTGTAAAAACGCGGTCTGATTTAATTAATTGTTTTCAGGCAAGATTTATTAAAGTACTTAAATAAAAACAAACAAAAATAGTCTTTAACTTCTGACATTAATATACATACATACTATGATTAAATAATTAACAATTAAATCACATTCCTTATTATAGTACTTAGTTAAGCAAATAAATTATACACTACAGACTTTCTGAGGCAATATGAGCTCCCAATAAGTGCCTTAAGCCACTATCTATACAAGACTAGATACTTGACAAGATATATAAATACATATATACTTTTTCTGTAAACACATACATACTATACATAGAAAACACCCAGACTCAAGACAAACACAATTTTTATCACATAAATGTCTCCTATATTGGAATCAAACCCGCCCCTCTCTTAACAACATGCAGTTCTACTACCAATAGAGCCATGACGAAGAGTTAAACATACCTCTGCAGCCTCAATGTATTTAAATTCACTATCTGCTTTTATTAAATAGTTACATCCCATGACTTCATCTTTTGTTTCATTGTAAGCGTCATGGCAGCATCGACGGGGCAAAAAATACCATTTTTGTTTAATCTTAGACCAAGCTCCTGACTCATGAATCAAATAGCCTGGCCATTGGATTCCAATGGATTTCCTTACAGCTTTAAATTGCTTTACCCAATTTAGATGCTGTACCTATAACACAATACATAGGATATTAGAACATGTTAAGGAAAATTGGTAAAGATATTACTCATGTTTGTTTCATGATTTTAAGTTTACCTCCATATATTAAGAATAATATTTATCGTTATAAATAAGAACTAAACTATATAAGCACTAAAATAGATTTATCAATTTTATAGCAATATTAATATTGCCAAGTACTGCTTTTAACCTATATATCTATTATACAATATTAAGTATGTTGTTTGTCTATCTGTGTTATCATATGACAGCAGTTGTTAGGCTAAATCAGAGGCCTTATAGGCAGCTTAAAAGCTCTGAAAGTTGAGTGGCCGGTAGCTTAACAAACCATTGGCTCTGGGCCAGCATGGTGGAGCACAAGTCTCCAAGGCGAATATTGTGCCTCTGCAGTGGGAAATACAACAGGTGAGACACAAGTATGTTATCAACACTAATTTCATTATCAGTTATGTATTTAAAGAAGTGAGCCTAAAATCCAAACTATCCTAAAGACCAATTGCGAAATTTTATTTGAAATATTTTTAGCGTCTTAAAATATAATTTCTACAGAATGTACTTAAATTAATTATGGACATTTTGTCAACTTAACACCTATGCTAGTAAAAGCTAAAATATAAAATGCTTTTTATTAGATACATTATTGAAAGGTTGAAGAGCACTAGAGCAGCGGCGCGGCGCTTCGTTGCACTGCGCGTCGTGTCAAAGTTGCCTCCAAAAGAATATTATGAAGTGTGGAGACGCAAAACGCGCTGTGACACGAGGCCAGTATGGAACCAGAACTACAAAAATATGTATAAAGTTCAAGCAAACCTTTTTACTTAAAACATAATAGCAACGGCTACTTTACATTATATTATTATGTTCTATATTATGCATGCTATAGATTGTTCTGATGACCAAAAACTAATGCGTTCTATGCGGAATATATTGACATTACTGGTGGAAATAGTACTGTAGTAGGTATATCAAACACCTTGTTTGCTTACATTTGAATAATGAAACCATTTTCAAAAACTGTTTTTAGTTGACACGCATTAAATGCGTTCTAATCTCTATGTGCGTATTGGATCGTTCTATTGACCAATAAAATGCACTATTTGTAGATTCTGGTGGCACTTTCTTTGCATATTCAATGCCTTTTGGGTTCAATGTTTGGGTGATAGAGCATTACCCATTTGGTGAATACAAAAATTTCAAGCCCTATGAGATATCATAGCTCTAAATGCCAGGGCAATTTTGTCAAAAAACTAAGGCATGGCTAAACTATGCGATTTCATAAAATAGAATAAAACAAATACTTTAAAGTAATCTACAAACAAAATAAAAATACAACAATAATATTAAAAGTTCTTCAACAGTTAATTTTTTTTTTATACCACTAAGGTGGCAAACAAGCCTACGGTGTGCCTGATGGTAAGCAGTCACCGTAGCCTATGGACACTTGCAACACTAGGGGTATCACTCGCGCGTTGAGACCCTTCAGAAATCTAATAACTTCTTTTTTGAAGAACCCCATACTGTAGTCCTTATAGAAAAACCTTGGCAGGGAGCTCATTCCATAACCCAAGCGTTCGCAAGAGGAAGTTTTTTGTTTGTTGTTGGATTAACCAGCCACAAAAAAGGCAAAGAAATTAGGCCATATTGCTGAATCTGTGTGCTACAAAATACAACATTCCAATTCTTATAAGTTCCTTAGAATTTTAAGTTAGGAATTGTGATCGCGCCAAGTTTGCTGTCTTGATTCTCCTCGTTTACAACAAAGAGATATTATAGGTACTTAGCATTAGCATTATCGATCCGTTTCAGCATGTAAATGACTTTGACAAATTGACAACTGCCAAAAAGTAGTGCAGAACACCTATTTCCGGATATGGGTATTTGGTAGTGATATTTCGTAGCACAACCGCTTAAAGGTAACTCTAAAAGTCAATATTAGACTTTGCTATGATTTTGCTACCAACAGCTAATGAAACACGAACTGCTAACAATTCTGCTACGAAGTAGTGAGATGGAACGCGGCTTTATTGGTGAGAATTACAAAATAATCTATAAAACTTCTGAGCTAGATATCTATTATTCCTGGCTTCCTCGATCTAACATTCTTGAACAAACAATACTCAGGATATGACAGTGAATTAATATAACTATTTTTGATTTTATGACGCATCTATTTTAACTCAAATAAAATTTACTATGTGAGATCCCCATTGTTCTTATGCTTGAACTTAATAGCCTAAAATATTGAAGATACATTAAAGTTACACACAATTTTGCATAAAATGTTGTTAATAAATATTTTATTTCAAATGCATTGCCTGCATTTGTATTTAGCATTAAGTACCTGTCCATAAATGTTAATAGCCTTCACCCACATTGGATCATAGCTCTCAAATTCACCACTTGCAGTTGTCCACTCCTTGCCCATTGATCCAACATACAAGAGGTTATCTTTAACTGTAGCCCATTCTGACTTAAAGCCCTTCTCCATTTGACCATTTCCATCTGACAGTATAACCCATGGAATAATTTTGTCATTTGCTATCTCAAACACCTGAAAGATGGAATATACAATATTTACGCACATATTGAATTAAAAAAAACTTAATTTTAACAAAAAATATTGCATATAAATATTTGAAAACAATACAGAATAAAGATGAGGCTAGTAATGTAAAGTCTCACACAAAGATGTAGTCCAAGGGAAACATAATCAATCTCAACACAAATCAACTTTTAAGTGGTACAAAAAAGTTTTGAATTAACTCCCAATCTCCCTTAACTTTTACAAATTTTCTAAAATGTGGCTACCATTATTAAAACCTCTTCACTGTTCAGTGAAAGAGGATACAAATGGTAATTAGTACAAAGGTTGTGAAATCATCCTAAATAACTGGTTGCATAGTTGACCATCAGCTAGTTTTAAGATTACTGAAGGGGGGGGGACCAACTACTGGTCTTATTATAAATAAATATTTTTGGACATTACAAAGTAAGCTTGTGTTAAGATACCAGATACATATATTTTTTTTTTGTAAAAACATACTTAATTATTATACATAAATACACCAAATTAAGTATGATCAATTACACTGTTCATGGATTTTGATCAGTTGTATTACATTTTATTTTGCTAAATTAGGATACATTTAGATTGGTGTAAAATTCACACGATAATAAGTATATTTTTTTTTGTAAATTTGCTGATGTTATCAGTACTTCAGATATTAGGTACCTACTATATTGCATCAAATTACATTAGAATTTAAGATGCAGTTTAAAACTGCCATTTAAGATTGAGATAAGACCTAAAACATACAGTAACCATTATATTGTGTACACTCCTGGGACTTATCAAAAAAATGCTTTGGTATTGGTGCAAGTTTGTCTAATGGCAGCCTATTGTAAGGAAAGCAGGGCCATGACAATAACTTCTTTTAGTGTTTTTAAATTTTGTTTGCATGTTTTTTCACTTTTATAGTAATTACTTTATATGAGGGTGTAAGTACATAGAAAATAAAATTAAGCATTAATTCCTATTCAGTCTAATAAAAAACAAGTATCTACCAATAATACTCCTACTATAAAGGACTTACCATCCCAGAGCGGTCATCAAATGTAAGCAGTCTACCGTCATACACAATTAATTCTGACAGCTCCATACCTCTACCTTTATGTGAGTATGTTGAAGAGATAATTGTAGCAGGTGTTGTGTCCCATGATACCTTTACATGCTTCTTATCAGTGTTATAAATGAGATATCCTTTCTTTAGATAGCTATTATAGGAATGGAGCTTCCTACTTTTAGAGTTAGTATCTAAATCAGCTACTATGCCAATCCTGAATGTTACCAGGTCACCCGATATAACAGGAGGAGTTAGTGGATATGTGGCATTGTACTGTCGTACAACTGGATTCCATTTATGCGCTTCAAGTACATCACTCACTGTCCAATTGTAATAAAATATTATTACAAGAAAAATAAATACTAATGTAAGCAATAACACAAATTGTGGCTGTATTCTGACTGTGTTACCGACCCTAAATGTAGTTGGAGTTCGAAGTGCTTTGCGCCAGTCACGGAGGTCTTTCATTTTACGTTCTTCTGATTCGCAAAATTCGTACATAACGTTATTTATAATTTCATTATAATCTTCTCACACAATTTTGTAGTATAGTTGTAAAATATAAATGACTAGTCTTTCAGGATTACGTGTATATTGCGTTAATAATTGTTACAAGGTTACTTCTAAACCATTTGGTTGTGTGGCTGTACTACGTGGGTAAACTTCTCTTTTGTTTATATTTAAAACTTCGATTTGATTTTTCATTAGCGAAAAAGAAAATAACGATTTATAGTAAGGAATGCCGTACATTTTTGTGAATAACTTATATTTTGGATTGTTTTGCTGACATCACACGCTCACACCCACATGACGTTTGACATTGACATTGACACTTCACTAATGTTCCCAATCCTAATCCTACAACCAGGTTCGCTAGCGAGTGTCTGAAATTTCCCCATATTCAAGTTTTCTTTTCCCAAAACGATATATTTTGTAAACTTTATTGCTTATTTTTTTTTAAGCAGGAAATAAAACCAAGTTAAATACTAGAAAACAAGATAGTAAAAATAAATACAAATACAAAAAGAAAACATTTAAGATTGCCGATACTTTATAGTCGCTTGTACACTGATTCGTATTTGGTTTGTTTCCGTGATTTTTGTATTTGTCAATTTTCCGAATTTTTAATTTACTACACCATTACTATCCCTAGCTACCCCCTTATTGTAATTAACCGTGAAGTACTAGCTAATCATTGTCTACAGAGAATCACTATAATGTTATCCTAGTTTGACTATATACTTAACTAATCGACTAGTAATATCACAGGCTACCGCTTATATGTGATGAGTCGTAAAGTTATAAACTAAAGTCCTAAAGGAATTGAATCTATTAACTATCCTAACACAAGACTAGGGATTTCAAATCCGTATCAAAATTGATTTCCGGTAGTCACTAACGGATTTCGTGTCGAATCCGAAGAATTCGGATAACATCCGGATTTTTCCAATATTTCTGTATCATAAATAAAACGAATGTTTGTAGCAAATCATGTTTTATTAAGAGTATCGGATTCGCAGCGCGCTCCATACAACAGGATTTTTCTCCTATGATGCATATCAATCCCTCAAACTCAATGTTTTTTTTTTAACAACACAAGACAACTAATATCTAGGTCTGTGGTGTTTCAGTTTTACGTTAAATTGTGTAGTTCTAAAATTATCAGAGTCCAAAAACTTGTAATATATGGTCAAAACAGCTGCAACTTCGTGCTTATTATAACATATATTATATACACTATAACTAAAACGTTTTCGAAAATTCTAAAGCACCACAGACCTAGATAATATAATAAATTTTCTAAATAAAAAAACTTTACTGTCATTCTTACTAAATTAAATGAATAAACACAATAATTCGAAACACAAAAAGCATTAGTCAAATTTGCAAAAATCGAATTCTACGTGACGCTGGCTTGCTTGACAAACACGGGGGGGCTTGAGACGGGGGAGGCGAGGCAGCAAATTCAGTCGCGGGCCGTTCGTGAGCGAATCTTCACTTGTGGTGCGTTTGACGTAATTAGGTAGGTACCTAAGGAAACAATTACGAAAATGTGTTTCGTTTCGCAGCAAATTAATTAGATTTTTTTGACTTTTAACTAGGTAATCTTTATAAATAAAAATAAATCGCAAAATTTGTTGCTTAGCGCAAAACTCGAAGACGGCTGGACCAATTCGGCTATTTTTTTTTTTTGTGGTGTTTGTTAGTGTTAGGGCAAGGTTTTTATGAGAGAACAAAACGGTCAAGTGCGAGTCGGACTCGCGCACTAAGAGTAAACCGATTTTAATGAAACTTTGGTAAGTTGTAATGCACACGCCGGGAAGGTTTCTGAGACAGAAAAAAAGGATCAAGTGCGAGTCAGACAGGGTCAAGTGCGAGGGTCAAACCGATTTTAATGGAATTTTGGTAAGTTGTTTTGCACACGCCGGAGAGGGTTTTTGAGAAAGAAAAAAGCGTCAAGTGCGAGTCGGACTCGCGCACTAAGGAAAACTCGAAGACGGCTGGACCAATTAGGGTAATTTTTTTGTTGTGTTTGATAGTGTTAGGGCAAGGTTTTTATGAAAGAAAAACGGTCAAGTGCGAGTCAGACTCGCACTTTAAGGGTAAACCGATTTTAATGAAATTGTTATGCACATGTCGGGAAAGGTTTCTGAATTAGTACAACCCTTTCTCAAAAGGTTGATGCGACAGTAGTTTGCCGGGTCAGCTAGTAATACCTATAAAGAGCACTGCCTAGAACGTGCAAAATAATAGTAGATAACTGTGATTAAAAGTGTTACCATTTGATTTGCAATTTATTGAACCTCGATCAGATAGGATCATGAGTAAGTTACACTTATATAATACTAGCTTTTGCCCGCGTTTGACACACTTGACGTTTTCAAGTAGCCTGTCCTTTCTCGGAAGTCAAACTATCTCCATGCTAAATTTCATCTTAATCAGTACAGCTGTTTAAGCGTGAAGAGGTACCAACAGACAGATTTACTTTCGCATTTATAATATTAGTATGGATTTTTATAATGAATACATACCTATTTAAAAATTTGCCGTATGATACCTATTTTTCAAAATAATTGTACCTACATCTGCTGTGAACAATGTGTCACTAAGATTGAAAGTCTAGAAAGAGATTTCCAATTATTCCTAAGCAAAAAGAATAGAACAGTATTACCATAATACAACCTTCTTTTACTCTAATATCGGCCAGTAAAGAATGTTCTAAACGACGAATGATAAATAAAATATAATAAAATTATTAAATTTGCTATATTATTAAAAAATAATTTATTAATGTGGCAAACTGCATTGTGTATTTTAGCAAATAATTATGAACACACTGTTTCACACAGTTACATGAATAGACTTATTTATTATTTTGAATATACTATATTTCATCAAAACAGGTCGTGATTTTTATAGTCTAATAAAATAGTATAACTAACATTAAAAGGCTGCTGAACTTCGGTCATTCAATTAACGGGTATGGAACGCCTTATAAACTTTAAGAGCCCTAACCTTAATTTTTCCTTAATAATTCCGGAGAGTTAAATAGCAGTGTAAAAGATATTTTTCTTCTTAATTTAATTCGGTAAATAGAAATAACGGGGCCGATGTAAGGATTCTTATTTTGTTACAAAACCCTAATGTCGGCCTGCGGCCAAGACAAGGGAGATAACAGCAATTTTATAATTTTAATGGATTTATTAGTATCCTAAGTTAGGGCTTTTAAATCCCAACTGGTTCAGCCGTTAAGAAGTTTATAAGTATGAAAGGATCATTCTTACTACCAGTTGTACTATTGCCCGTTTTCCCGTAGGAATGAAGCATTTTTCCGCGGTAAAAAGTAGCCTATGTTCATCAGGGATAACTTCGGTTTCTAACGGTAAAAGATTTTTTCAAATTGATCCAGTAGTTTCGGAGCCTATTCAATACAAACAAACAAACAATCAAATCTCTCCTCTTTATAATATTAGTATAGATATATAGATAGATAGATATTCTCCAAGGACTACAGTATGGGGTTCTTCAAGAAAGAAGTTATTAGATTTCTGAAGGGTCGACAACGCGCGAGCAATACCCCTGATGTTGCAAGCGTCCATAGGCTACGGTGACTGCTTACCCTCAGGTTGACCGTAAGCTTGTTTGCCACCTTAGTGGTATTAAAAAAAAAAGACGAATCAGATCTCATAACGTGTGCTAAGTGCAATGCAGGTTATGGATTCGAATCTCACCTTATGCCTTTCTTTTTGTTTTTGTTACATTTTACGAATTTTCTAAAAGCTATTAAATTAGATGCTGTTACAACGTAGGTAGCCATTTTAATTTTGTCGTTGCCGATTTGTTACCGTGGGTGCTTGTGTTGGCGGAGTCGTGGATGCATTCATGAATTCCCGCAGCGCCGCCGTAAAGGCGCTAGAAGGAACACTGTTGGTTTTGTCGGTATCAGTCCGACATAAAAAATACCTCATTTTAGCACCAACTACCCGTTAAGTTTAAGCGCATCTGATAATTTCAGCGGTGCTATTATTCTCCAAACAAAACGCGTTTCGCGTCATTTTTTGACAGTTCCGCGTGTGTATATGTTTTAGTATTTTATTTTGATTTTTTTGTGGATAACAACGAAGATATATAGTTCATAATGCAAAAATAAACTACTCTAAAAAAAAAACAACGTTTTAAGTATTTTTCTCAAAGGAAACACTTTCACATTTGACAGCTGTTAAAAAGTAGCGCAAAATACCTACCTCCCGACATGGATTTTTGGTAGCAACATTTCGTAGCAAAACCGCTCAAAAGAAACGCTAAAAGTCAACATTAAATTTTGCTACCAAAAGCTAATGAAACGCGAACCGCTAAAAATTCTGCTACTTAGTGTTAAAAAATCGCCAAATGGAACGCCCTAACAACGTTAGGGCAATTGCCGTGTTACACGGCAATTTGGGTCTAATTAGCAATAAAACACGGTACACGGCAGTATATTCATTGCCATGTTCTAAAACACGGCAATCCAATTATTACTATTTTTTTCGATAATTTGATTGATAGTCGACCAGTCATTATACAACACATCACTAGACTACACTAGACGTAGTCATTTCTCCTACTTAAAAAAAGTTAATATACTATCACTGACCTCTATTACTACCCACTGGACTGGCTTTTCTATACAAATGACAGCTAATTTTGTATGCCAATTTGAAACGCCACCGCGGAAGTCTCAAGGAACTAATTTTGACGTATATTATATATGACTGTCTTGGTAGATGTAAATAAACATTAAAATTTGCTGAATTTAACTGAATTTGTTAATGTTTTAGTGAGTTTTTGAATTTATTTGTTTAATACCGCAGTTACAACAAATATGAGGGAATGTAAGTTTTTAAATTTACGCTATCCATTACTAATTTAAAAATAATTAAACGGGATTTAAATAAGCGGGAAAAAGGTATTTTGCCAAATGACGCGTTTAATCCCGTTTTATTATTTTTAAATGAGGAAATGTGGTTTTGCAAACGTTGCTACAAAAAGGGGAGTAACACGTCGTTTCACAGGTACGTGCATTTAGTGTTTGTTTTTAATTAAAATTAGTGTAAAATTTATTTGTAAACCATCTGATTCAATCAGAAATTATTATTTCAATTCTATATTAGCAGTATAATATTGAATTTCGGAAAACCTGATATTTATTTGTGTTGTTTAGAATTTGCTAGTGATTCAAAGAGGTCATAATTTTAATATCGATATTTAGAAAGCTGGCCAATATGGACACGGAAATTGTTATATTTAGAATGTTGTAAGTCTTTCGATACTGGCATACCTCCGACTTAGAAAGCAGGTTGTTAATATATTTGAAGCCTTGGTCTGCCTGTTTTCTTGTATCTGCCTGTGGCATCGAAGCTTCAAATTCGTATCTATAAACATATTTCAATATATTTTTTCTATAAAAAGGTTGGTTTGATTAAATGCAACATCAGCGTTTTTGGGCTTCATATTTTTGTGAAGAAGTTAAATTTTATTCGATCCAACCATTAAGATTTTAGTATTTTTTTTAATAAAAAATATGATTGTAACTCAAAATCACCAAAAAATGAGTTAGGTGAATCAAACATGTAACTAAATGTTTATTAACAAAAGTATTTGTAACAATAAGGTTAATAAATAGGTTTCACAAGAACAATATTATAGTAATTCTAAGGAAATAATACAGAGAAATTCTTTTTTAAGAAAGAAGTTATTAGATTTTGTAGGGTCGGCAACGCGCTAGTGATTCCCCAGGTGTCGCAAGCGTATAGTGCTCGAAATGCAGTGGAGAAATGTAGTCACTGTGCGTTTCACAGATAAACAATTTTTATATATTTTCATAGGAGTTTGTTTCCCAAGCCCTAAGGGAGGGAAGGGGATGGTTTTAATAATATTTTATTTTTGCAGATTTCCAACAAACTTAAAGTAGAGGAGTATATGGCTACATAATATAGAAGCCTTGAACTCTACTCCGAAGAAAAAAGATTTTCTTTGCTCTAAATATTTCAATGCTAAATGTCTTATCAAACATTGCAACAGAACCACATTGAAGATGGGCAGTGTTCAAACAATATTTAAAGGATTGTTTAAAGGTAAGTTTTAAATTTGACCTAATTAACATGGGGCTGTATTATATTAGTCAAGCAGCAAGTGGCACGTTTATTGCATCATAAAAAATTTATGGATGAATGATCAATACTCCAGGCATTATACTTCAAATTAACATTTAAGTACTACTTAACTAATATAATTAAACCCAATAGGTAATTCAAATTGGTTTTAGTGTTGATAAGTATTAGTAAACCTAATAGATTATAATAATTGTGTCATTATTTCCAGACCCAAATTCTTGCGAAGAGCTTGAAATAAGTGACAATAAAAGTGAAAATATATCCAGAGGAAAAAATGTGGCTCACAGCGTCAAGGTCATATCATACGTAGATACTTTCAAAAATCAAAACTAACTGGAGAGATTTTCTATATATCAATATATTGACTTTATTTATTAAAGAAAACTAAGAATGCTTCAAGGAACAACGTATAGTTTGAGATGTAAATCAGTGCATGTCCATTTTTTGTCGTATTCAAATAATGAAAGTATTTGAATAAAATTCAAAAAAACTCAATGGTCATATTACCATTATGAACCTATGTACAAAAAATCGTCGATTTGGGGATTATTGTTAATTTAAATATAATGTAATGATATAAATATAATTATAAAAATACATAACTAAAAAAAATCATTTTTCTAAGTAGCAAAAAGTGCATTATATTATAACTTCGCAGGTAGGTATAAAATATGATATTAAATTATACCATAAAAAATAAATTAGATGTACATTTAATGCGACTTTTATTTTTAATTGACTGGGCTATTAGTAGACTTAGATACCGGCTTAGATAGATTGAGAGGCTACCGAGGTTTTCTTTAAGGACTATAGTATAGAATTCTTCAAGAAGGTAGTGATTAGATTTTTAAATAATCGGCAATGCGCGAGTAATTCTCCTGTTATTGCAAGCGTTAATAGGCTGCAGTAACCGCTTAACATCAGGTGGACCGTAAGCTTGTTTTCCACCTTGGTTATATAAAAACAGGAGGGGGTTGCGATCAGACCCATTCCAATCGACAGGCGGTATGTATATAAACAATTCGTTGAAGTTACAACATTCGAAAGTGCCGGGTTTTAATTGATAGTTTTTTATGAAAATCGTAATTTTTTTCTGCACGATCACAATAATTCTTTTACTACATAAGAGTTCGAAACAAAAATATATGGTCCAGGTAGGACCACGTCAGAAGGTTCGATCAAATCGAAAGACATCGTCAAGAATTCTCGCCAACAAAGATTTTTTATTAAAAAAACTTAGAGCTAGTGCTAAGTGGCAACACTGTTAAACGTTCCAAAAACTGCCAGAGTTTTGATGTTGTTGTTGAGTTTAATAACTGTCTATTTCTAAAACATAATATATCGATATAATGTCGACTTGCGGACATCACTAATTTTAGTTCTATAGACTTTCGTATCTGCAGCGCCAAAATGGACATAGATTTGCGCCCACTTCATTGTTTATAGTTACTTGTACATAATTAATACTATATAATTTGTTTATGGTAATTAGTCGGTAGCTAGGTATTATTTTATTTATTCATTTTCTAAAAAGAACTTACAGCATGAAGCATTTACATGGAAGAAGGGCCGTGTACTCCAAAAAAGGTAAAGATACGATAAAAATTAAGGGGAAAAATAAATATAAACTGAACAAAGAAGATATTTTGGATACGATAAGAAATTTTTATGATGACTGTGAAGAATAATGTTTTTATGTCGTGTTTTCTCTTACGTGTTACCTAATTTAAAATAAATAAAAATGTACACGGCAATTTTGTAGTTTTATTCCAAAACACGGCTAGCCGGATCCCAAAACACAATCTTAAAACTTCGAAATGGCAACCGTGCGCCCTAAACTTTGTTTTGTGAGGATCTTTGAGTCCATACAAAGTTCACCCCAAGAATGTACACACCGAGAAACATTCGACGCAAACTGTACGCTCTGTAATGACCACCCCAGCAAACTTTAGACGCTAATGTAAACATTGCGGGGTGTAACTTTAGCAGGCCGTGCCAGTAATGATCACCCCAGCAAAGATTAGACGCGTGACGTCACATGTTTGACCACAGCGAGAAAGTTTCCCCCTTCCCTATTGGCTTGGGTACTAAAGATTTGTTATTGGCCGGTTTTTCTACTATTTTGTTGCCATGTAATACTACCACTAAAGTGCGTTCTGCACATAGCCTTTAAAATTAAAAACAGCCCCGTTTACTAAATATTTGCAATAAAAAGTGCGAAAAGGCTTCTTAAGATTTGACGAAAACAACTTTTACACCAACTCTCTTATTAAGAAAATCTATGTTTCATTTAATTTTGTGTTGAATAAACAATTATAAGCAAACAGCGGATAACAATTTCTGAAGTAACACTCAGCTACAGATGCTGAACGTTTAAAATGGCTGATTTGTTTACAATTAAAAAATAAATAAACGCTCCATGCTATTGTGAATCGAGTGCTCTCATTATTTTTGGAACAAGAAAGAAGCGTCACTTTTTAGTATCACCGAGATAAGAGCTCAAATATATGTACAAAACGTCTGGAGCTTATTCATTATCATAATCAAAAAGGAAACAAATACTACTACGCCGTTATCGTACAAAACACATGATTTTATAGCGTCAAATCTCAGAAAAGGCGCTAGAGGCGAAAAATGGATTATGACATATCAGTCTTTTATCTTTAAGCAAGTAAACAATTGCATGCATTGAAAACTGAGCCAAAGCCAACGTAGGTACACGGATCAACGCAAGGCAGCCTGGCAGCCGTGATAATGGTACTCGCACTCCCTCAGAAATCTTTCGACTAAGAAAAGGCTAGTGCTGTAGACCACCTGCAGGACATCCTGGTACTAAATTCGAGAACTACATAGTATTACTATAGTCATTAACTAAATTCTGTCTTAATCAGTAATGTTAAATAGTTATAAACTTTAAACCCATTATATGAAGAGATGAAATATACCTGCAGTGCTTAAAAAGGACTATACATGTCTAATTTCAACTTTGGGAAGAATTGTAGGAAATCATGACTGGGTAGCCTTGCTTTCCTAATTAAGTAAATGTACTTGAAATTTTAAAGGATAGCAATTGAGATGTTAATAAAATGAACTATCAAGACACATTGGTCAGAGTAACTAAAAAGGGGTGAGAGAAAAAAAAATATAATTTTATATAATTTTACCTATTAATGATAATAATAAACATAAGGTATTTATAGGTAAATTATTTATTTAAAGTAAGTTTCTAATATACATATATTTATCAATTATTATGTTTTTCTTTCTAATTATTCTGACTTACACATTCATAATTATAACTGTCAGATTTGGTGAATATATTGGCATTAAAATTGAGTGTTATTTTTTCATAATATTCTAAGCCACACATCTGTGAACATAACATGTCCTCAGAAAACTACTATGTCGAGGCCCAAAGATTTTATCCTACATGTGCAGTTATTATTACTAATGCTTGGGTGTACTTCACATCGCTTAAAGCATTGCTTTCAAAGTGTGGTGTCCCCTTAGGGAGGCGCAACAACATGTAAAAAGGGGCACGGGCACTATCTTCTGTTGAACCTAGAATTGGAAATCTCGTCAAACACATGCAAGCACATCGATCACATTGAATCTTTTTACAACAAGTGTGTGAAAACATGCTCTGCTTTTAAATAAACCATTAAAATAAAAATTTTGGACTTTATTTCCCTTATTATTTATTACATTTGCGTGGTAAGCCTACTTGCTGCACCTAGGCTAAGGGTGCGGGCATTTTCATTATTGGCAGAAGGAAGGCATTATAACAAAACAATTGTATTAACATATTAGACAAAATGTATTATTTTTATAGCACTGTGAAGATTGCTTGAGACCAAGCCCAGTGAAAGAATCTGGAGGAGGCCAGTCAGTATTAAAATTTGGTACCAAAAGCTAATGATTGTAAACCGCGAACAATTCTGACACTTAGTAATAAGACGGAACAATCCTATTATTGATTTTTACTTCTGTCAGTGTAAAACTTAGTCTAGGTAGTTCGTGAAGGGGAAATGTTTTGGTTTAGACCGAAATGAAAGCCATTCTTCAAACAATTAATTAATAATAAAGTTTACTGAGATATTATTACTCTATAGTTATAGTAAATTGGAACCCTGCCCAACTAGAACAATGGATTACAAGACTAGGTATTAAGAATCTAAAATAGAGTTCGAGTAAGAATTCCTTCCTAATGTTGTTAAGATTCTCAATTATTTTAATACAGAAAAGTGACTGTAAAGCATAGGTTACGAAAGGGATATCTTCAGTAAAAGATGCTAAATTCATTTGCCAAAATCTTAATAAACATTTTAACAAATCTAAACTACTAAGTTCCTAAATTTATGTCAATTAACAGAAGGTCATTGCAATTAACTATTAACTAATGGTTTCATATTTAACTATTATATGGGCGGTAGCCCACATTTAATTCCTTATTGGCATAATATGCTTTTCTGTAAATATCAAAATATTAATGCATTTTTAATACTATAAGTAGAACATCTTTTTGAAAAAAACCAGTTAAGTGTGCTGAGGCGGTGCAGTGAGCAAGGTGAGGTGGTGCAGTAAGTAAGTGGGTGCTACCCTTTATATTGCGTACAAACCAGTGTACCTTACTATGGTTGATGAATAGATTATGCCACTGGTTGATGTCATGTATTGTCTACGTATACTTTTATGACAATTATTTTATTTGATTTTATGAAAAACAGGTGATAAAAGTGTATTGAGGCAGTGCAGGGAAAGGGGTCATGTTTCTTTATATTGCATACAACCCCAAGTGAACTTTACCATGGTTGATTTATGTCACTGGGTGACGTCATTCTATGTACACCTTTTTTACAAATAATATATTTTCATTTTATAATATAAAAACACAACATAACATTCAATAGCCCATTTTGAGTTTCAATTTTTGTAGTCACCAGTATATAAGATTATATACTCACCAGGCTGGGTGTGCACTTATTACTTACATTCAATAAAAGATGTCTTCTGGTTGAGATGAATGAGCTAACCACTATTCTTTCTTATATATCTTAATAATAAATATCAATATGAATCCATCTATTTATTGTCAGCGGTCAAAATGTTATGTACATAAATTGGTCTCTAGAAGCATTAATATTAATTTTAGTGATACAGTATTCTGCTATTAATGTTTAAAAATCTTGCATTTTATTTTTCCCTGTTTTGTTTATTATTATGTACTTTTATTTTTTTGTTTTTTTGTCCTATACGTTATGCTGTTTGAATATTCAGAATAATTTAATAACTATGACTAAAGTTCTCATCTAGATGTAAAAAATAACCCCAAACAACAACAGTTGCTGTAAACTGTTGAACAAGTACCCTCGACTGTCTGCCAACTCCATCATCATCCTCCATTCCATCAAAAATGTTGGCTTCAGTGTTCAGAACCTCCTTTACTGACTAAAAATTATCATTTTATTCCCACTGTTTCAAGACATTTGAATACTGGCAGATTAATCCTAAAATAATGTTAAGTAATAAGTAACCCTATCATAACTGTTTCCCTTTTAGGCAGTAATCTGCAATTAGGTGAAATTATGATTTTATATGTAAAACCATCTTTTGCCAGTGGTTTCAAATTTGGTTATCGGCGTGGCATTCTTACAGCAGCTCCTTGATCATACCAAAAAAGTTTGTTATAGCCCGCTACAGCTGCAGCTATGGTTCGCTTGTGGCATTTGGTTATAGTTACACTCGCAAAAACTGTTGAATTTTTCGGAAGAAAAATTAGCCTTTGTCCTTCTTCATATCTTCAACTATCTCTGTGCAAAATTGCAAGACAATCCTCTTTTTCGTCGTCATCGAACGCGGGAACGTTGTTGGGACGAGTTAAAGGAGGGCGGTAGTTGAAAGTGTCTGATTTTAAAGCTCTGGCTAGGCACCAATAAGCTAGATGAGAAGGAGAAATATTCTCCATTAGATCACCGAAACGTTGGGTGCAGGCTCAGCTACAGCGGTTCTTACACAGCGGTGTATGTCGTTCTAGCGAGCTTTGTTTTCGGTAGTGGGAGCGCAATCGAGTCTGTCAGTAGCAACCGGATGTGCTGCGGCAGGATTAGGTGGTGGTATCCAACCGGCACTTGTCTTGAGCACTCGCTAACGGTGGCGGTCAGGTGGTTACTGGGAACGCGATCTAGATGTGGCGAGCTGGGGTTTTTGAGTAATTGCTCGAATTTATCCCAGTCCGTCACGGTTCTAGTCTAGAGTCAAGTTCGTCAAGCACCTCTATAGAGCGAAAGATTAGCCTTACATTCTTTAGAAGTGCTATGTCGAGCAGGTCAGGGCTATTGCCGGTGTTATGGGAAAAGTGAGTGGGCGTCAAGGGAGCGATGATGTCTAAGTTTAGCCTGTCAACTAATTGTTCAAGGAGTCTGCCTCTCCGTGAAGTGATTGAGGAGTTCCATCGACGGTGCTTGCAATTTAGGTTGCTAGCAGGGATGACGGTGTCGCCTAAATTTAAGAGCGACTGAAGCAAGTCTTTTTATGGAGAGAGATAAACCGATACAATGGTGATCGGCTGATGGCCGGTCATCGCTTGGCGGCAGACGGATGCTTCTAAATTCGTAAGGGGCGGAGGATCGATGGGGTCTATGAAGCATTAATATGAGTGCAAAAGAGGTATGCAAGATTTTTTGTATACAGTTTGTGTTCTTTACAATTGCACTTGTTTGTATAGAATTGGATATTTGAAAATTAAGCAGTCTACCTACCCTAGTCCTACCCTGACTGACTAATATTTTATCTAATGAAGTGAAAATACTTAATCATCTTGAATTTATAACATTTTTCTTTTTTTTAATTGTATAAATTGTATCCTGAATTTTGTGTTGCTTGTTCTCAGTTTTGGCACTGCTAAATTGACATAAATATAAAGATTCTCGTTATATTTATAATTTTAATTAACAATTCAATTATTCGATTATTTTGCATAGATGGTATTCATATTATTCAAATAGTAAAATCGAAATAACGAAAGATTTGAACATACTTACATACATACACCATAAAAAATTACCCTTCTAAAAACTAAAGTTGCTACGTAAAGGAATAGTCTGCTGTAGCTGCATCACCTACGGAAACTCATTTTGATTCAAAGACTTGCATTGGATTGGATACTTACCACTAAAAATTCTGAAACAATCACAATCAGAGATTGTTTTGCACAGAATTGTTTTAGAAGTTATTCATATTAATGCAATTGTTCTTACTCTACGAGACCCTAACTTAATTAGTGTACGGTACGAAATACGCTTGGCCGTTTTGTTTTTTTAAAACAATATTCATTTAAATTTGGTTATAAGCCGTGTTCCAAAATAAAATACTTTGATATTATGAAATAAGATTTTTTTTTTCTATTATCAATATAATAATAACAATATAATCTATTATAATATAATTTTACAAAAAAATATTCGATATAAAAATATAACTTTTCAATAATGTAAATAATTATTTGTATACCTATGATATAGTATATTTTACATTGGCATAATTTCTAATTTAAAATATTATCGGCACTGCATGAGAATTCAGATTTTTTGTCCATATCCCTCACTAAAGGAAGAATTTTCAATTAATGAGAGCATATTCGTCTACCTATGTTGTGAAGGATTCCATTTATCGCCTTTTTACATTTTTGATCCATGCCTATTTATTTTAAGGTCACTTGAAATCTTGTTAACAATTTAAAGACAAAAGTGTTTTAGTTTAAACATAACAAAAGTAATTATAGATGTAATCGATATGAATCGGGATCCAACTTACAACACCATAAAGTGGGCAAAATGTTAAAGATACCAGTTTTATTGATTTAAGACCAAAAGTTAGAATAAAATAAAAATTGCAATAGCGTAAAAAACATGTACCTATACACTTATGATTAGTGACCTTAAGTAGAATTGAGTAGGTACTTCATTCACAATTTAAGTTCATAAAATCACAATAATACCTAGTTTGACTTACCAATGGAAAACAGATACATATTTTTCTCCTATAAAATATCCAGCCGACTCGAACAACCGGGAAGGGTAATATAATAGTACTATGGTTATCAATAATTTAACAGACCACAGCAGTTAGGGCTCAGGTTACTACTTTACAGTAACCCTCAAGTCTGAGGAGAGAGTTTTCTTCCCTGTCTTTGGGTCCACCGCTTGTATAATGGGATGTGTTCTCGCACCGCTCGCCATCGACGGCAGGGAATTCATGCTCACACCTTTTAGAATCTAAATTATCACTTACAATGCGGTTTCAGTGAAACTGCCTTTGGTTGTGGAATGAGCTCCCTGCTAATGTTTCCTCTAAGGACTGCAATGTATTTGCTGTCTGCTGTCAGTGCTACCCGGGTTAACCCAAGTTGGGTTTATGAACGCACATCTGGCAGACGATGGACTGTTTGCCACCTTAGAGGCATTGAAAATTTTTATGAAGTTTGATTTGTGTATTTTAAAGAAAATAACAGAATATCTATAATAAAGACATCATGATAACCAGCTGGATAGCAAACCAATATGGCTAGTGGGACTGCTTCAAGACGTGCGAGATCGGCCACTGCTATCTTTTTAATACACGTAAAATTTTAGAATGATTAATAGGTACTGTTTACAGTTACATTGTTCAACTTATTGAAATCCATCTATGTTTTTTCTTTGGAAACAATAACTAAAAAAAAATAAGTTTACTTACCAGAACCTAAAGTAAAAAACAAAACTTCAGTAATAATTTGAACACAATTTTGCTACAAAAAAACAGCAAATAACCTATTTTTTAGTTTTTTCACGTGTCACGGCATCCGATGATCTGTATGATACATGTTAAGATAGCAGTTACTTAAATTACACAACAAAATACTTTTTATAAGGAGTCGAAAAAAGACAAATAGATTCGTTGTAGAGTTTCCCTAGTTCCACTGTTTCTCACTTAACCCTATACTCTTGGTGGGTTAGGGTACCTAAAAAGATAGAATTTACACGATGCGCGACGGTTAAAAATTTTATTGGCTCTGAAGTCACAATGGTGGTCTAGACTTGTCAACGTTATGAAAAAAGAATTACGTTTCACAAATTGTATGAACATACATACTAAAGTTTGTGACGTCACTTGTTATCGATCGGAAAATAAATCATAGACTTGTACCCTTTCTATTCGATCGGTGGCATCGCTTAGCCATCGTGGAACGTCAAACGATGCGAAAGTCGCCTACACATTAATGAAATTTCACATACGTGTTTTCTATCCAATATTCGTTGAATTAGTAGTAGTTTTGCAGTTATAAATCACGGCTTACCCTCCATTGTGCATATTTATTATATTTTGGATAGTATTTATATGTATACACATATAAGATTACATAATAAAAAAATTTTTTTTAGAGTTTTTTGTTAATTAGGTATTGAAATGTGAAGTATTTTGGGTATTTGTCTAGTTTCTAATTTAACTGATTCAAAGAAAGTATTGAGAAAGACGCCTACTATAAGAATGATAATACATTTTCGTAATTATTGTTTTCACAACATTATAAGTAAAGCTAGGTACATAAAAAATTAAAAAACAATATTCAATACCTACTGTGTAACCGCACACCATCACATTTAATTACTTTGTTTTTTGTATTAAACTTTATCCATCTGCGATCGGTCGTCAGACCATAAGCAAGTTCTTTGTGAGTATAGTTAGGCATTATAGGGGAGCGGTCATCGCCGCTTCTCCCAATTACAGTATGTGGTCTCTTTTTAACCTTCGGACCTCAGTTGACACGTCGAACAACTCAGCAGCGAGTGGTTTTGGATGCAAAGCTAAGTTCTTGTGCAGTTTTTTGTAACGCTCTATTTCAGATGCAACTGTCGGCATTTCGAGGTAACTATGTATCTCGCAATTTTTTGGAAACCAAGGGGCATTGGTTATTGTCCTCAGGATGCTATTCTGCACTTATTGGAGGCAGAGTATGTTGCTTTTGCTGGTGATACCCCAAAGCTGGATCCCGTACGTTCATATTGGTTTAAGCACTGAGTTGTAAATTAGGAGTTTGTTGTCGAGAGATAAGACTAAATTTCTTCCCATGAGCCAGTATAGGGAGCGAAATTTGTGATTGACCTGGTCCCTTTTTTGTTTGATGTGGTACTTCCACGTCAGGCGCCTATCGAGGTGAAAGCCAAGATACTTCACACAATCAGAATGTGGAAGCATATCGTTCCGAAGCCTTACAGGGGGACAATTTACAATAATAGGAACCTATAATACCTAATTAATACTAAAAATCTCTAAAAAAATACACCTATTTTTAAACAATTTATTTCGTAATATAAAAATCCACAATAGATTTCAAGCCGCCATTTGCAATTGCAAAGCTTATCCGCAAGCGAACGCAAGTTTAACGAACATCAGTAAGGAATCGCGTTTGTAAAGTTGTTATAGCGTCACGAAAAAAGAATGGAATCAAACAAAATGTATGAACATAAAGTTGAATGACGTCACTTGCTATCAATCAAAAAAAATGTAGACTTGTTGCTTTTCTATACTATCGATACCATCGCCAAGCCACTTTTGAGCGCCGAAACGAAAATCGTCTGTACATTAGGTAGCCATATTGCAACTTTACAAACGCGATTCCTATTTGATATCCGTTGAACTTGCGTTCGCCTAGAACCTGCCGATAAGCATGGCGATAGCAAATGATGGATTGAAATCTATTGTGGATTTAATTGTATTTTTAAAGATTTTTAGTATTTAGTTAATTAGGTATATTATGTGATGTTTGTTTTTAATATTAGCATTATAGGTATCTATTTGTCTCTGATATGAAGAAATATACCTACCTAAATAAAGACGCTTATTAGGTATATTGAATCTTTAATTATTGTTGTATTTTCACAAACATCATAAACAACATTTTGTAATTAAATATGGTGGTTTTATAAACTCTGTGTTCTAAGTATTAGGTCTAATTTAAGAGATTCGTAGTAAATATACAGCCAGATTTTTGTTACTAAAAAATTAGAATGTTTTTACTTAAGTAGGTACCTAATGTTTCATAACAATATATTTAAGATAAACTAGGTACCTACAAAACAGTTATATATTCAATATAGTAATAATAGCATATTAGACTTAAATAAAAAAAGGAACAACACATTAAATAGTAGGTATAAATAAATAACAAAAACATAAGCGATATCCGATAATTGGCACTGATAATGTAGAGTTTTCCAGCTGACGTCCACGATACAGCGTTTTCCATAAATGAGGAATAAGTCTACCACTATCGTTTCGAAAACGCTGTCTCTGTAGCAATACTGCCCGATTTTTTCATTACTAATGTTTTTTCCTTTTTTTCATCATTCGTGGTTCAGAAATACATTATATCAATGAAAAAGAGATATTTTATTAAAAAAAAACACATGGGTACTTCTAAACATTTGTTTTTAAGCATAGTTTTTATTCAGCGGCTATTTTCGTAACACACATACATTTAGTAGTAATTTCCTACTATAGCAACAAACTTTGATTTTTTTTTACATTTCTTGCAACACCAGGGTCGCAAGCTGCGAGAGTCGAGACTTTGCTTCGAGGCGTGATTGCGCAACCCAAGAATGATCATACCGCCAATGTACAACCCAAAAGGGGAAAGTTTGATGGGGTGGACATTGCTGATATGATCATTCTTGGGGCGAACAATCCTGGGTTGCACATTACGGTATCCCGGATCTTTTGCCGGGAATCCGAAGATAGAGCAGTATTTTTCTTGTTAATTTTTTACTATTTTCTTAGTGAGGTTCGACGACTAATTTTCGCAGTGTTTTACGAAAACCTGTTAAGGATTATAAAGCGAAAGCTCATGAACAGTAAATTGGGAAGAATAAGCAAGTAACGACGCGCAATATCTGAAGACTTTACAGCAAAATATCCCTTACAAAATGGCGATTTGCCATAATTTATGTATTACACAATGATGCTAGGCTAATGGGTCTTTCCCAATGCCTTATCGAGTTTCACAAGAAACCAATTAAATTAACTAACTAGGTTGTTTTGTCTTTTTTTGGCGGGAACGCTTGAATTTAGCGGGTGTAGATTTTTTGGATTTTAATAAATTTAAATTATTTAAGCCTACTTTCATTTAGTTTTTTAAGTAAGTGCACAAAAGTGCAATTTAATGAGTGCCAGCAGTGATGGACTGATATCAGAAGAGTCACAAATCAAAAGGAAGCACAAATGTTTGGATGAAAGCTCAGACTTCCAGACCAGATCATGTAACATGACCGCCTCTGGTTTGACGTCAAAGAATATGTAAGACCTTTACTGCAGTGTTTTGTATGCTATAAATTTGGTCACAGTAGTGGGTCATGCAAAAACAAACAAATTTGTTCTGTTTGTTCTGGAAATCATTTCTTTAAAGAATGTGTTAATGCAGACAATACTAAATGTTGTAACTGCAGTGGTTCTCATATTGCCATTTCATATTCTTGTCCAATAAAAGCTGCAAAAATTCAAAATATCAGAGATAAAATTTCTGGTAAACAATCTTTTGCCTCAGTTGTAGGCAGTCAAAAAATTAATATAATACCTACACAGCAACAAAATAGTCCTTTACCTATGGCTTCATATATTAAGAAACCTGTATCTCCACAAAACAGGTCCTTATGGACTAATATCATCAATTCTGATTCTCTTATTAACTCCATTACCAAGACCATCGTAGAAATTTTATCAAAAAAAGAAACAAATGGAGTCAATATTAATTCCAAAGTTATAAAAGAATGTCTAATAAATAATTAAAATCTCTTCTTTGCTTAACATAATACAATGGAATTCCAGAAGTTTATTGCCAAAATTAGATGAATTTAAAAGTTATGTCCACAATTTTCATGTAAATATAGACCTAATCTTGTTTAATCTATCTGAAAATAAATCATTTAAATTGCCTGGCTTTAAAATAATTAGAAGAGACTGTCCGTCCACCTGGTGGAGTAGCTGTAGCTATAAATAACATGATTAAGTTTAAAGTAGTCTATACACCTTTCTCGTATGATGTCCAAAATGTTTTGATATCATTACAGTTACCACAATGCAACTTAGATGTACTATGTGTTTATTGCCCTCCACCACCTAATGGTAAATTTAAAGTGTCTGTACTTTCACAGATTGTAGGCCATATTTCTAGTCAGAACTATTTAATTTTAGGAGATTTCAATGCACACCATGCTTATTGGGGTTCAAGGACCAATGATAATAGAGTTAAATCTTTGTATACATTTATTGATAAACTAAATTTAGTTTGTTTGAATGATCACAATGTCACCACTCTAGCTCCATTTGGACAAGCTGGTAATGTCTTAGACTTGGCTTTTGCCTCAGTTTCTATTAGTTCAAGTTTGCTCATTTTCTGTTCTACAAGATCCTTTAAGCAGCAATCATTTTCCTTTTTTTGTCAACATAATTTTTACAAAGAAAACGGGTCCTCAGCAGTGTAACTATTCATGCCATGAGTCACAAAACTTAAAATCTTGTCCGGTTTTGAACACAAACTTCAATAAAATAGATTGGGAATCTTTTTATTGAAGTTTGTGTTCAAAAAATGTAATGGTAATTCTTTACTTTCCAAGAACGCTTGGTTTTACGTAATAAAAATTTCTATTGATAGAATACCACATTTATATACGAAGATGAAATTCAGAAACTCTTGGAGGACACTAGTTTTTTGGGAAAAAAATAAATAAATTTTATACAAAAACAGCCATTATACAACAATAAATATCTACAAAAACAAAACACATAAGAAAATAAAATAACAAGTTTTTTTTAAAAAAGCAATGTTGTCAGTATTTAACAATCGAGTACTTACTCTGTACAGTAATAATCGATAAAAAAAAGGCCGGCGAAGTGCCAGAAACAAATTGTTCTATTTTAGAATTGTTTGGCAGGAGTAGGGGGGGGCAGGGTAGACACTGGTTTATTGATCTGAGTGACACAGGTACAATTTGTTTCTAGTGCTCGCCGGCCGCTACCGCGGCACGCTCCGCTCGGTTTCGCGCGCTAACTTTCATGTGCTCCGCTTGATATTGCGCACAAGTTTTTATGTTCCAAAGTGGGTTGCCGTGACTACACTAAATAAGTACAAGTTGGTTGAAATATAAAAACTTGCGCTCAAAGCCAAGCGGAGCACATGAAAATTAGCGCGCGAAGCCGAGCGGAGCGTGCCACGGCAGCGGTCGGCGAGCGCCAGAACCAATTTGTACTTATTTAGTGTAATTGTCGCGCGCTAATTTTCATGTGCTCTGCTTGGCCTCGCGCGCAAGTTTTCATATCCCAAAGTGGGTCGCCGTGACTATACTAAATAAGTAGAAATTGGTTCTGGCGCTCGCCGGCTGCTACCGCGGCACGCTCCGCTCGGCTTCGCGCGCTAATTTTCAGGTGCTCCGCTTGGCTTGACGCGCAAGTTTTTATGTTCCAAAGTGAGTCACCGTGACTATACTAAATAAGTAGTTCTTAAAATTTAACTTAGATTCTTTTTTTATCGATTATTACTTTACAGAGTAAATACTCGATTGTTGAATACTGGCAACATGTTATGTTTTTGTTATTTCTATCAATAGAAATTTTTATAACGTAAAAATCTCACGTTCTTGGAAAGTAAAGAATTACCATAAATTGAAAAGATAATTCAGTAGTTTGAAAAATGTTTATTTTAATTTTGCTATTTGATTTTTAGTGGATTACCGTTAAGCGTTGGGTCTCGCGTAGGGTTGCCACCTTTAGGGAAAAAAAAATCGGGACGATCGGGCATCCATCAGAGAGAGAGATACATTATGTTTTTAAAAGCACGTATAGTTTAAACTCAACGAATGTAATTTTTTTCACTCAACTCAACGAAGAAAGAAACTCGCCGCAAATCACAATTATTATGTATGTGTGTGTGTGGCACATATTTGTGCTGCGCCCCAGATTACTTAATAGGCTGCGCGTGTGGGAGGAGGCGAAGACGAACGCGGTACATGCGGCGTGCGCTAGATGGCGCAGTGGCGCGTGATTGGGTTGAGTACCCGTGAATGAATTGATTGAGCCTATCGCATATTGTCGAAAATCGGGACAAAATCGATAGGCCCTCGTGATGCGGGACAATGTCTTCGAAATAGGGACTGTCCCGGCAAAATCGGGACGGGTGGCAACTCTGGTATCGCATAACCAAGAGGAGGGGCATTTATCAACTCGACCTTGAAGTGGACGTCCGCGGCATATTGATGCGACTCAAAGAAGATTAATGGAAATGGGAACAATACCAGAACAATGGTTTCGTAGCGGCTGCTGTGTTCGGGAATATGTTTAATACATCCACACACACTGTCGAGCTCTGCATATTGAAGGATTTTATCATAGAAAGCCAGCTAAATAACCCTTTTAACTAATACCCATAAACAAAATAGATTGTTGTTTGCAAGGGAGTATTTAGTTTTGACTGGGAGCACACCTTATTCACCGACAAGAAGTTGTTTGTATCATCTGAAAACGGAAGGCGTTATTTGTGGTGCAGAAATAGAACTAGTTACGCAGAACGAATATGAAATCAGGACGGATATCACTGAATATGTGGGGGTGGATGACAGCGGCTTCTGTATATCGAACCTCTTACCCAACCAGTACAATTGCTGTGTTATCGGGAAACGCCACTGAGTTTATAGAAAATCTAATAGGGGTTGCTGTTAAATTTTATCTCATTGTAAATCGGAGGCTAACAAGTCTATGCATGTTTCCATTGTATGTCCATATATGGTGGAGGGTATAGGCTATAACGCTAGGCACATTTCATTAATACCCAAGTACATACACAAATAGGGCTGTTATGTTACTTCAAACTCTATGATTTAAAATACATACATTCTAGGTTAACTTACACCCTGGCCAACTGCACACACTTTGGGATATGATCAATACAGTCTTGGTTTTACAACGAGGTAGTAATAATGAATTAAGGGAACCATCTTAAGCAAATATGGTCCAATATCAGATGAACAAGAGTCGAGGTGAGGTCGACTACCGTAAATTGTATGAGAAAAAAAAAAAAATCTAATAAAATAATATCAATGGCATCACTATGGTTTAGAGAGCAGTTAAGGTCCCTGAGAAACAAGCCGCGCGGGTAATCTGGTTAATAGTGTTAGATGTTGCGTGTATTAGATGTTGCAGTTTGTTTTATTATAAATGACTATTAAACACAAATTTAATATTTTCACCTAGTGTAGTAGTTTTATTTACCATTCAAAAAGTTTTGTAGCTACAAGCGTCCATCTTCCAGTCATAAATTTTTGGTAGGTAAATCTTCATAGAAAAAAGTATTGGCACCACTGGGTTATATCATATCCAGTCAACTAAAATAGGTGAGACGACAGAACGTCTGGTTTAATGCATAGTTAATATACTTAATGCAGTCTGTTAAGAGGACATATCCACACTCAAGACTTGACCTCCTGGTCAAGTTAAGGGTCTGAGTGTTTAAAAATTAACGTTTTGACCTTTTATACAACAACCTGACCTCTCATTAGCTAGTATAGGGTTCTGTATGGATATTAAGACGTTTTTTTCAATGGAGTTCTTTATGAAGAACTTCTATACAGAACAAAAATAAAACCTAATCCACTAACGTCTTCTCATACCTTGCTGATAAAGTTCGGTCAAAGTTTGGTGTTATTGTAATCTTCATTTTATTTTCTTTTAAATGGTTCAGTCAAAAAAGTTTTATAGCTTCATTTACTATAACCAATCACAATAGGAAAAACCCGAATACTCTAAAGACTAGTTAGGTTAATATTACGACTAGGTATGAATTAATAGTTTCTTTAACACGCAATTAATCTACACTTATATTATAAAAGGGAAAGATTTGTATTTTTGTATGTTTGTAACGAATAAACTCAAAAACTACTGGACCGATTTCAAATTTCTTTCACCATTAGAATGCTACATTATCGCTGAGGCTATATTCATTTATTAATAGGAAAAATTAGGGATCCCTACTATAACTTCAACAATGTAACCCAAGGTGAAAATGCCATAAAATGTCTTTCATCGCATGCGCTGCGGAAACTATTGATAATAGAACAAAAAAATGTTCTATAATATTAAAAACCATATCAATATTTATATACCATATGTCCAACTATTGTAGTTATGTCACTATAATTACTTTTTTGCATTTAAAAAGTTGATAGAAATGCCGACCAAAATTAGTTTGTAGTCTTAACGTTTGAATTACTTGTGGGATAAAAATCGTAAAGTTGCACTTACTAAATGGGCGCACAATCGAGGAAGATCGCGGGTAAAATTCACAAAATAGGATCCGCATAAGAATTATGTTGTTTAACTGACGACATTTTTTTCTAGTGATGGGTACTCTACTGTAGCATCCACCTGTCGCTCCTCGCTTGCTAAATTGCTGAAGAGGTACTGGGGGCGTACCGCTAATCTTAGGACAGTAAAATTCGAGGATTTGTCTGGATTCGGGAATCAAAGATGATTAGGGGTGTAACTTAATGTTTATTCACCCCTCTAATCGCTGACAATGTTTTACTATTCTATTATATATCTTACTTGGACATCGGACATCATCGGCACATTAGTTAAATACAACATTCCTTGTACTATAAGAAAGAAGGAGCAGCTACTGTTATCGTATATTCGATAATAAACCTAAGTTTGTAAAAATCTACATCTTGACCAAACTGACACCATACTCGGTTTTTCTTTTTTTTACCCAATTGTTTAGATTAAAAAAAAAACTGCTTTTTAGGGTCCCGGACCTGAAAGGTAATAAGGAACCCTATTACTAAGGCTCCGCTGTCCGCCCGTCCGTCTGTCACCAGTCTGTATCTCATGAACCGTGATAGACAGTTAAAATTTTCATACAAGATAAATTTCTGTTGCCGCTACAACAACAAATAACAAAAAAAACAAAAAAAAAATAAGGGGGCTCCTATACAACAATCGTGATTTCTCCGCTCGATTTTGTTCGACATTCATAATGGCAACAGGCAGACGCCTAAAAAATTCACAGAATATTAAGTTATATAGTCACTTTAAAAATAACTAATGAAATCCAAATAAAACAAATATTTAATGCTCCCATACAACGAACGTGACCTTTTTTCCGCCTTTATAGATAATGGTACGGAACCCTTCGTGCGCGAGTCCGACTCGCACTTGGCCGATTTTTTCCTTATAAAAGTAACCTAACCATAGATAAGAGGAAGAGTAATAATAATAATAAGCTTGTATCGCTTCCACTTCCCATAAATACCTATCAGGTGTCCGACCTGTTACAGGACCTACACACTAACAGTTCATATCTTGAAAATCACACTGAACCGATTTTGATCAAACTTGCACTGTTTCAGTTGAGCGGTACCTAATTCAATAAAAAAAAAAAACAATATCTGATCATTAATTTTTGAGAAACACGTGGTCAAACATACTAACATATATCCATACTTTCACTTAAGGGATTTGGCACTATGTATAAAAGCCCATTTACACTAACGTAAGTATATAAATTTCCTAGTCAGATTAAAAAAAAATGGGCTACAAAAATGTGAGAAACTAAGGTCTCTTGTCTCTTTCTAACTTGTTTTAAACAACAAATGGCAGACGTTATAAACAGAAAAGAGATTACTAGTTTGCTTTGTCTTTCTCTAAAGGATGGGCAATTTTGTAGGGCTATTGCACAGTCCATAGGACAGATTACAGTGCCCTTAGTTAGGTTTTTTTTCTTAAATGTTTCTATAGTTTTTATAGCCGGTATATTTTTTTTTATTTATCTAGATAGGTACTTAATTTCATCTCCGTATTTGAAGAAAATAACTATGCCATACGGACGGACGCACGAAACTGACAGACTGTCAGAAATGTTAAATAGTTTCTATAAGGGTTCTTTACTTGACTACGAAACTTAAAAAATTGGCGCCTAAAATAGGACTTTCCTTCTATTATTGTAAAAGGTCCTCATAAACCAAATCCTATATATCTTTTCCATTAAAAAAACCTTTTTTTAATTATTGGCAAATTTTAAAACTAATCGAAGTTATATTAACTTCTTTCATGTATAAATTTATGTACAATACTACCTATGACGCATAACTTAACATAAGTAAGGGATAAACCCTTACTTTTAAACTACTTACTTTTAACTGTAATTGCATGGAACAAGGCTTTCACTAGACGTAGTGATTCGAAAATTGATTACCTACTCTCATTACGGACATCCGACTAATTAAAAAATAAAATGAAAGCAAAATATTCAGTAGTCATCTAATAGATTTCTGATTTATTTTTACATCACGTCAGTTTATATCTCTTGAACTAATATCCGCTCGAAAGGTTCATAAAGACGTTGAATAACAAAGTAAGATTTTACGCGTTAAAAATAAACATACTATTAGGTTTATGCTTATGTAACCCTCGCCTTTTCCCATGGCGTTTTGAATGTGATTATAATACAGTCACAATACAGATTATAATATAGTCTTTTTGACTTTTATGAATGTAATAGGTGTAATAGGTGTGGATAATGATATTTCCAAAGAAACAGTACAATGTTGCTCGAAGAATACTATTGGGAAGCCAAGGATTATAAGGCTGATGCTTTGCTCCGTCCGATATATTTTTGCTTTATGTCAGTATATATCGCTTTAAATACTGACATACTGTCTGTCCTCTGACTGGGGACGGGAAAACTTGGTCCGATTCAACCCTAAAAAGACACAAATCTGGGCGTTCACCGCAAAGAAAACCCCATTCATTGTGGTCCTACAATTTCAGAACACTCCCCTCTCCATCTTCAAGAGCATTGGGATCTTTACAATAAGCCTGCTAGATAATTCTTTAAGAAAATCTTGACCGGGGGGCCAAAGAGAGCTATAGCAAGTGCCACGAGATGGTACTTTACTTAACGGCTGAATATTTGCGGCGCTTTAAGACAAGCAAGTACTAGTACTATTAATTAATCTGTGGCGGTGGCAAGATAATAAGATTGTTTATGGTAAGGTGACGGTAATCGACCTGCACTCCTTAAGCAAGAGAGCCTATGGTGACCTAGTACAAAGAAACGGAAATGGGTTACGTATTACTATCTAGAAGGGTGCTCAAATTACAGGATGGTAGAGCATGCAACCAGTGGCCAGACTCCTTTTAGAGGACTGCCAATAAGGTTTGAGAAGATTTTACTAATGGCAAATCCCAAAATATATGTGGTTTTCTGATGATAAAGGAAAATCATAAGTAGATTATTTTTCTATTTAAGGCGCAGATACTAGCGAACTAGACGCGACAAAAATATTTTGAACTTTCCTTAGGTACAAAACATATTTCAAAAGTGTTAATAACTTATTATTTAAAACTAGTTATAAGAGGTTTTTAGATCGTAAGTCACACACAGAGCTATAATATAATATAGTAATATAAGTTATAAAAAGGTATATAATGATATATTTTCTATGTAGTAGGTAATCTTTGAATGATGAACATGCAGCTATAAATATATTTCAGTTTTGTTTATTTTGACATATTAACATAAATAATAGCTATTTATTGTGTGTGACGGACTATATGCGTTGTTTCTAGAGTAGGTACCTATACCTGTGAGTTGTTGATTGCAGCTAAAAACGGCCACTTTATTAGTTAGGATTAAATTAACCGCGCTACCCATGGCGCTACCGCATGCAACTATATTATATCTATGCACGCAACACAAGCATAAATTTCTACCTACGTGGTACTTCCTTACTATTAAAAAAAAATTACAATGTGATAAGAAGATATTTAAATATGCGTGAATTCTTTTACAAATTTAAAACAGCGAAGTCAATATAACATGCAAAGCAAAATATTTACTAGTTCTTTGTGGTACATAGAATTTTGTGGGTTCGCTGTTACCATAAGTGCATTTTTCCTTTTATTTTTATATTTGGCAAACGTTCACCACGTAACATACAACCGTCAGTTCGATCTAAAGCCCAAGTAAGTGTAGAATTTTGGAAACTTAGAGAATTCTACTAAATTTTAAGTAACTAATTTCTAAAACTCATGGGAGTCGTGCTTTCTGGTCAACGGGGCAGTCTCTTTGCCTCAAACTCGATATTACATATTATACCATAATTTATTAAAATCGGTTTAGCCGTTTAGTAGTTACGAGGGAACATAGAGTCCCACATACATACAGGTCAAACACATATATCCTCCTTTTGGGCTTTGCCGCAGTCTGGTAAAAAAACATTGTATACCTAGGTAACTATGCCAAATTTCAAGTTTCTTCTGACGGTTTTTTATAAATTCATGTGACAGACAAACAGACAGGTAGACAATTGAGCTAGTAATAAGCGTTCATGATTTTAGTTGATCTTATAATTTTCTTCTAAATTTAATATCTGTTTCAGATTTTTAGCGGATGGGACATGGTTATTGCAAAATTAGAATGGAGACGCGAAATTAAAAGAGCGTCCTGACAAATGCTTTGTGGTGTTGTAAGTTCTAGATTATTAGGTATCTACATTTTATTTATAATAATATTAATTATGTATTTATCAGGAACATTTGAAATATCAAACATAACCTAAGTGAAGTGCAAAATAATAATTATAAATCATTTAATGTATAATAATATATTATACACCAAATGTTATAGGCTTAACTAGAAACATTAGCAGCCGCGCTAGGACGTCCCTGTTATATAACAACTTAGTAGAATAGCGGATGCAGGAAGTTGGGATTCTATTTCGGGTCCAATCTAATTTTTTTTTAATACAGTTTTTGTCACTTGATTGGTACCTGGAGGACCGAATTCTGCTCGTTTTTTTAACAACGCCACCTATTGTCAAGTAGCTTTAGTGTTGCTGTGTCGGTAAAACAATAGAATTACTACTCGTCAATAGATGTCAGAAAGAGTCATATTTTTCAGTTCAACATTGCCTGAAAACACAGATAAAACGACGTTTTCTTAAAATGAAACCTAGCTAGATCGATTTATCGCCCCCAAAACCCCTGCATACTAAATTTCATAAAAATCGTTGGAGCCGTTTCCGAGAATCCGTTTGTTTAAAGGTATTAGATGAAACCTTAACCTTCATCATATCATATACACCTCAATACACTTACAATACAAAATTGTAAACTAAATGTAGAAGATAAAAGTTATATAGTAAAGGACTGCTAGCGTAATGTCTTGTAGAATGTAATATATTGTGGATATCTAAAATATTGTTGTACCGATTTTTGTTGGAAGTACATAGGTAGGTATATTATCTTTTTTTAAGTTTTATTATCCTAATTCTATGAAGATTGTGAGAGCATGCGGTACTTAAGAGGATACAATTCGCGGCGCCTTGCAGCGGGCTTCATACAAACGCATTTCTCATTTGTTTTTGACATAAAAATCTACTGATCAATCACTGTTAAATTTCTTAGTCATAATCCCAAGCCGAATACCTATGTCTGTGGTTTTTCCAAAATCTTGTAAAACGTTTTATGAACTAGAAATCTTTTTTGAAACCATTTGTATGAAAACCTAGAATCCTATATAACTTTTGAACTATAAAATTTGATGATTTGAAACTGGCACACTGCAGACCTAGATATTCATTACTAGAATATGTCTTGAAAATTTCCAGGTGTTTGATCAGCAACTGTCAAAAATAAGTGAAGAAATTCATTTGTATCAAGCACGCGGAGAGGCGCTCCGAATCGTATTCTCTTAAGTTAGGGGGGTTTAAGCGATCTTTCTGATCCTGTCGTCTATATTGTAGATTATCTTCATACAAAATACGTAACGGGGGTAGTATAAATGCGTACTCTGTATATTAGTGACAATATCCTACGTTGTTAACTGCGGTAAGTGCTAGAGTGGGGTTTTGAACGTGACCTTTGTAGAAGGCCAACCTTTCATCTGTATTAATTGCCAGGCTACTGCTAGTTCAGCTTGCTAACTGTTTAAAATGTCCACAGGATTGGAAATGTCTCCCTCTCCACCAAGCTCCCAACATGATGTGCGTCAATGCCAAATTTTCTACTACGACCCAGCTTATATTTGGTTTTGCAGCTTGGTTGGTAGTGTTCTCGTCGTGACCTTGTGCTATTACTTTGGATACACATTAGTGGCTGCTACTAAACTAAGATTTGCGTTGTTTATACATTAGTTTATTTGTTTAATAAAAAGAACATGTCTATTTAAATATTTTTCTTTGCAGTAAATTGTGGTATCTATTTTTACCTGAGTTCTAACAGGTACTTACTGTTGGTTGCAGTTGACACAATGCCCTTTCTGTCCAAACTCTGCTCTACTCACGCAACTAATCGCGACGTTCCGTACTAGGTCCTTTGACTCGCGCCCAAAAACTGACAAAACAGGGAGCGGTGGGCATGACGAGTAATGTGGGTACACTACGTTTCTGCCTCCTTTCCTCGCTACTTCCAATATTACTCGACGACTGTGTGGCAGAGCCATAACAGTGGGGCTTATTTTATAGTGAACTGAGTAACGATCTGAGAAAACACTAGTGATTAAGGGGGCTTTCAATTATCAGGTTTTCTAAAAAATAGATATTTTAAAAACCATTGATAGCTATGAGTATTAGCTACTTATTTTTAGTATTCCGTACCCAAAGGGTAATTAGTGGAGCCCTATTACTGAGACTTCGCTGCCCGTCCGTCCGTCTGTCACCAGGCTGTGTCTATGAACCTTGATAGTTAGACAGTTTAAATTTTCACAGATGTATTTCTGTTGCCGCTATAATAACTCATACTAAAAAAACAAAATAAAATAAATATTTAAGGGGGCTCCCATACAACAAACGTGATTTTTTTGCTCGATATTGATAACGGCAACAGGTAGACACTTAAAATATTCACAGAATATTTAGTTATACATATAGTCACTTTAAAAATAAATAATTAAATTAAAATAAAACAAATATTTAAGGGGAGCTCCCATACAACAAACGTGATTTTTTTGCCTTTTTTATAGATATTGGTACGGAACCCTTCGTGCGCGAGGCCGACTCGCACTTGGCTGACTTTCACTAGGCCAGGTATTACGAGTATTATTTGTTGGACCTCTAAAATATTTATGTTTTTATTATTATTAAGATATCTGTCATAATAACACGCATTTTGTGCAGATTCCAGCAATCTACCTATTACGGTTTAGAAGATAGAGCTATCTAAAGCTCGAATAAACAGACAGATAGCCATCGGAGGTTGTTTGTCTGTGTGTTTGTTTGTCTACCTATCCGTCGAAGCATCACCTGAAAATTTACGATCTCTCGCGATTGGAATTAGATTACGATATTACACGGGCAATGCCGCAGTAAAAGGCTAGTGCGCTATAAAGTTACTTTAACCCATCATACCTACACTTATTTTCCTTCGTTTATTTTCTGAAGTCAATCACAATGAGGAAAATAACATATTGCAAAAAGCAAGCACGATAGACATTGTTACCTAACCGCTCATTGAGCCTTCACTTTCGTTGCATCTCTATTACTTATCCGCTTTCAATCAACGATTGAGACCAGTAATTTTGACTTGCGCTGCTCTATTTGTTTGTGATCTTAATAATCTTAACATACTGCAAAAATTGTAATTGCTTCGTAATTAAAGCAATTTTAATGTATTCAATTTGCAGTTGGTAGCAGTAATTGAATTTTAAATAGGCAAGTAGATAGATGTCTTGGTGTATTGTATTATTAATCACACGTTGCTAGCGTTCAGCACTTTTATTTCAGTCGGTAAATATCAATATGGTTCCAAGATAATTATCTAAATAGCCTACATTGCTCGTTCACTTATTATTTTAAACTATGGATGTAAATGTGAAGCAGCATTGTAGGTACTATTTATTTTAGTGTACTCTTTGGTACGAAATTGTTCCATAAATTCACACATTTGTATCATAAACAATTTTTGTATAAATAGTAGGAGATCTTAAGTCCACCACCTTGCATTTTTGAGACAAAGCAAACCTCTTGTAACAGGTGTTTCTGGGGGTGATCTGAGCTGATTTAGCCCGGTTGCCACGAGGTTCCCCCTTAGCAGGTGGGCAGGGGGAGGGGGGGGGGGTAAGTGCGTCCGGCGCGCCTCACTCTAAGCTTTATATCTGCATACATCTAGCAACTATATCAAGTTTGGTGTTTTTTTTCCTATAATTTGAGGATGAGGAATTCATTTCTGTGACTCAATTTTCACTTACCCATACAAAAAAATAGAGAAATAAAATACGATACGATAAATAAAATAGAGAAGTAAAATAAAAACAAAATTACTCTTCTTTTTTTTCGAAAATCATCTACATAATTATAACTATGAGGATTATCTCCAAAGAAAAAATACCTGTGAATAGGACAGTTAAATGCAAGGTCCACTTAGAAAACGGGACCTAAGATCTCCTACTAAAACCCCCTGTGGGTTTGTGGGTGTAAATAGAACTACACTTACCGTTTTTTTTGTGTAATCTTGTTAGCTTAACGTTACTTTACCATAACAATAGAAACTCGTATTAAGGCCTCTTTCGATTGTAGTTAAGAATCATTGCAAAAAAGTAAAGATATATACAGATTAGGCATTATAATGTATTTGTATATGTTTGTAGTTTGTCTTTAGTATTATTTAATATTTATTCATATGTGTATAATTTCGTTATATCTATAAATATATATATGATTACAATATTGTATTTCATACTGTAAGGTTTTTAATCCGAAACTTATATTTATTTAGCTAGCACACACTGTTTAATTTTTTTCCTTTACCCAAAGGTTGTCTGGAGATATCGCTTTTTAGCGATAAGACCGCCAATTTATTATCTTTTAGCTTTTTTAATATTGCATCCTTATTTCATGCGCCATAAAGTATATTGTTATTATTATAATGATAAAATAATTTATTTCTTCTGTATTCGACTAATGCTTATTATGTTCCGTATTAGCATTTATTATTAGTTTATGTATATTTGTGTAAGTATCTTTTAAAAACCACTTCAAATGGCGTCTTCAATATTGCTGAATTGCAATTCAAGATTTTAGGACTCGTTTTAATTTTCAGCTTTTTAGCAGTCACCCGACTGTGTTTTTGTCTTTTAACAATTAATTTTATCATTTTAATAATTACTTTAATCATCAATATCATCGATGTAAACAAATCACAATATGAAAAACATAAAACAATTATATCATGAACCAGATGTGTGTAAAGTGAAAAGTTTATTGTATTAAAGAAACCTTCACAACCACTTTCCTTTTCCAATGTTTTGTTGTCATGTCAAAAGTGAAAAACAAGTATACAGACCACTTAATAAGAAACGGAACTGCTGCTCGTCTGTCATAATAACGTTAAGTGGCAACACGTATCAGTGTTACACGAGATTTTCCATTATAGACCCGTGTCATAACTATTCCTTATTCTGGGGCCATAGTATAAAATCCGACCACGTTCGAGTCAGACTGACGCACAGAGAATTCTGTACCATCAAATAAAGCAGGACGACTCGCACTTGACCGGTTTACTTATTTTTTTACTATAAAGCTTGCACTATAATCGTTTTAAGTTTGAGACTAGTATGTATTGTATGTAAATTATTACCGTTTTTATTATAGAGCAGAGACAACTAAAATATGTATCAGGTATGTATGTACGTATTCCTTATTTTTTTACTTTTTGTTTTTTTTTTTTTATTTGTTTGGAAAAGTACAATAATAACAAATATTTTGAGACAATTTTGTGCCTACTTCCGCCGATCTTCCCCGGATTCTATCAATAATCACTCGCGGTAGGAACATATTTTTTTCATATTTTATCGCAACAGTGAAATTTCTGATCTGTACAAAATGTTTATGCCTTCTCTGCAATGACTTTTTAATTAGTTGTAGCTTTAAGTATTTTCACAAGCAAAAATAGATAGATATTTATCAATAGTCAAAAGTGAAAATTATGAAAAGTAGCTGCCGCTATTTACAGATATTTGTTTGTTTGTCTGTCTGTTCGTTCGACCTTTGTAAATAGTAGGAGAATGTTCTTCAACAAAAACATTTTTCAGAATTTTGGAAAATTACAATGAAAAAGATGCAGTGCCTAAAAAAAATTACAATTTTTAATCAGTAAATGTCAAAAATAAGTAAGAAATTATTTTGTAAAGAGCACGTTGCGAGGCGCCGTGGATCGAGGGCCTATCTTTCAAACTGTAATGGGTAGACTGCTGAAATCTGTACAGAATGTGTTAAGCGCGAGTCTAGCTCGAAAACCGAGGGTTCCGTAGAAACTAATTATATGGAAATAGTTCTTCCGTCATGAGTCTCATAGATTTATGCCTTAATTATAAGTTTGAATTTTTTCCTATATATGTGATGTAACATCTTGCTTCTTGCCAAATTTCATGATTTTAGGTCAACAGGAAGTAGGGTAAAGGTGGGATTGATGCCTTAGGGGGATAGTTGCCTCGATTGTTACCTTACCTATTTAAAAATACGCACCAACAAGTTAACGTCATATTAGAAAAATACTGTGTCCTACCGCGTAAGTGAGAGCGGAACAGCTCACAGGAATAGGCCTGTCGTCGGTGGCATTCAAGGAACGTAAATTTCGTGAATCTCATTTGCTGATTTCAAATTGTGAAGAATTTCTTACGCTCGTAATTTTTAATTTTATGATTTTTGAGGTGAGTAGAGTGAATGCTTTTTGTTTTCATAGTATTCTTAATAGTGTGTTTGACGTGCCTATTTTTTCTGTCATAGCAAATTTCATTGTTTTTTAAATACAAGAGGCATCTATCCCTAGCTAAAAGTAAAGATGCTTCAGTATTGAGATAGGATAGATGCCCTAAGAGCGTCTATACTCTTAATAACAGACAGTTAGAAAACAAAAGTTGTGTTATACTTTGAGTAAACATTTTGATGTTATTGTTATGTTATAATTTATATTATAATATGCCACGAAAATATGTGAGAAAAATAAATGCTCGACCGCGTACTTAATGGACACAGGAGCACTAGCCTAACCTAGCACCACATCCACTAGACTATGTATACCTATTTTATTTTATGAAGGAGAAAAACAGTAAGGTTTAGTCTTGTACTTTAAAGAATTCATACAAGTAAAAAAATATATAAAGGAAAAGCGTTAAAAATATACCTGGAAAAGAAGAGACTCAGAACAGAATTAAGTACTGAGAGTAGAGAAGTAGCAGAATGCATAGACGAATATAAAGAAAACAAAATTAAAGAAGTAGAAAAGGAAAAAAAGGAACTAAGAACAAAGAAATTAAATAAAAACAAAAGCAAAGCAAAGCTTATTGTCTTCTTCTGAAAGCTCCGATTTTGAAAAAGAGTATACTTTAGATGATTTAAAAATCCTAATGCAAAGAATGCTTGGAAGATAATAAAGATACAAAATCAGAATCAGATTGGATAATAAGAAATTCAATTCAAAGAAAAAAGACGTAGTAAATAAAAAGAAATTATTATTTTCAAGTTTGTTTAGTTAAATTTGCAATAAAACTACACAAATGTAAACCAAAATTTTTGTTTTATTTCTTAAGGCATCTGTCCTCACATCATAAAATGCAAATGTACAACTATCCTACACCATAGGCATCTATCCTTTTTCTTAGAGTTAATCTTTTTTTACTTATTTTTATGTATGTAAGGAAAATGCTTTTTTTCATTTACCGGTTTCGAGTTAAAGGTCCAGTCTATCAATAATCATTAACGTCTTTTGAATAATAGTAATCGTCTTATAATTATAACTCAATTTCAAAAAGTAAGGCATCTATCCCACTTTTACCCTACCCAATAGGTTTTAATTTTACTTGTGTCACAATATGCAACAAAAATTACCGTATTTTCGGCATATTTTTTTTATTGCATTTACTTAGAAACTTTATTTTTTACAACTTTAAGTGACCGTATACTTTTGTATTTAATATTAATTCCAACTAAGTATCTCCATGCATTCTTGGGTAAAAAGGTCTTTACAGACAGACAAACAAACTTTTTTTAATGTGTTATAACTACAAATTAACAAAGTTTGATTTTTTTTCTTGTATGTGGACCCTTTAAATATTACCCTTAAAAGGAAAAAAAATAGGGTGCAAACCCCGTGTTGATAGGTGCAATAGGTCCGGAAATACGATGGTGGCTACGCTAGCTTTAGTCTAAAGCTAGCAGGATCATGTTATCTCAGAAACCGGTGGAGCAAAAAAATTCATTTTGTGGCAAAAACTTAGCAAATAAATCTATATATATAAAACTCAAAGTCCTGATTCATTCATCACTGACTCATCAACGCCCAGCCTAAACCCTTGACCCTAGAAAGCTGAAATTTTGCACAGGGGTTTCTTTTATGATGTTTACGTGACATAAGAAAGGATTTTTCAAAATTCACTCCTTAAAGGGGTGAAACGGGGTTCCAAAGTTTGTATGAAAATCCGTCATTTTTAAAGTTAAATGGATGAAAATTGGTATATGGCCTTTCGGTTTAAAAATAAGAATGACGTGTTTCACCGTTCTTGGAAAATCATCCCCTAAGGGGATAAATAGGGGTTGTAAATTTGTATTAAAAAATTCAAACAAAAGAACCGATTTGGCTGAAATTCAAAGTGCAGGTAGCTTATATCTTGACATAACACTTAGGCTACATTATAACTTAATGTGACTTTTCTTACTCTTTCACATCGCGTCACACCAGTGCATCCGATTCAGATGAAATTTTGCATAATGATAGTTGAAAGAATGATTAAGGACAAGGCTATTTTTCCCGATTATTATTAGAGGTCTAGCAGGAATGAAAACCTATCTCCATAATTAAACTTTGTGCGGGAAAACATGATATGATTGAGCGGTAATTTATCACAGAGATAGATAGAGAGACGGAAAAGAATTCAAACTCCTTTTTATCCTAATTCGACCTTTCCCGATAATCAAAATTTTGGCGAATAAAACCACATTAAAATACTACGCAATTGAGCTGAATTTCGACACAAGATTAGTTAAAGAGACGGAAAAGGATATAAGCTATATTAAATACCGGTCAAGAGATCCTGTAGGAATAAAAATCCTATCGCAAAGTTTGTACGGAAATTTGTTATTTTTCAATTAAAATGGATGAAAATTGGTACAAGGCCTTTCGTTTGAAAATTATGAATGATGTGTTTCACCGTTTTTGGAAAACAATCCCCTAAGGTCTAGAGGGGATAAATAGGGGTTGTAAATTTGTATGAAAAAAATCAAACAATGGAGCCGATTTGGCTGAAATTTGGAATACAGATAGCTTATATCTTAACATAACATATAGGCTACAAGTTCCTACGGGAATAATTATAACTTAATATGACTTTTGTTACTCTTTCAAGTCGCACCACTGCATCGGACTCAGATGAAATTTGGCATAGAGATAGTTGAAAGAACGAAGAAGGATAAGGCTTTTTTCCTGATTGAGAAGTCCCATAGGAATGAAATCCTATCGCAATAATCAAACTTAGCGCGGGAAAACATGATTTAATTGGGCGGTAATTTGTCACAGGGATAGTTGAAGATAATTATCTTCAAAAGGAAAAGGAAAAGGATTTTAACTCATTTTTATCCCGATTCGGAAGTTCCCGTGGGAATAATACCATGGTAAAGTATTATGCAATTGAGCTGAAATTTGGCAAAGGGTTAGTTGAAGAGACTGGAATAGGATATAAACAACATTTTATACTGATGAAGAGTTCCTGTGGGAATAAAAACGTATCGCAACATTTGTTTGGAAATCCATTACTTTTCAATTAAAATAGATAAATATTGGTACACGGCCTTTCGGTTGAAAACTAAGTATGACATGTTTGTTGTAAAGTGTTGTATGGTGTTGCATAGTGTTGCATAGTGCATGTCTGGTGTGGTGTGGTGTGGTGTGGTGTAGTGTAATGCAGTGCAATACAGTACAGTACAGTACAGTATAGTATAGTATAGTAAATAAAAAGTAAATAAGTTTGTGTTTGTATGAGTGTGTATGTTTTTTTTTATTTGTTTGGCGCGTTAGTTACTTATCACCTAATAAGTTAACAAGAGATATAAGGGATGTATTAAGAAATCATTTTTCTAAATTAAATTAAAATTAATGACTTGAAATGGGGGCCAAAGTTTATATGAAAATCCATTATTTTTTACCTACTTCTCCTTCTCAGCCAGGGGACGTCTACTGCTAAATATAGGCCTCCCCTCATATGTTTCTACAAAGAATATAAAAGAAGACTCTGACTGACTGACGCGCATATACATTTGCATTACATGGCGTTAAGCTTAGGTGCAAAAATATATTATACATAGGCGAACATGTGGAGTACTGCTGCCATCTCTGGGCAGGTGCACACGGATACCAGCTTGGCCCTTTTGACTCGGTTCAACAACGGGCTGTGAGAATTGTCAACGATTCCAAACTCACTTGCGATATCGAGCCCTTAAGTCTAAGGAGAGACTTTGCCCCCTGTGTGTGTTCTACTGCTCGTACAATGGTTTGTGTTCTAAGGAATTGTTCGAAATGATGCCCACGGCTACTTGCTACCATCGCACAGCTCGCCATCGGCAGGGAATTCATTCTCACATTTTACAACCTAAATGGTCGCGTACAGTGCGGTTTCAGAGAAACTTACTCCCGCGAACGCTTAAGTTGTGGAATGAGGTTTTCCCTGCCAAGGTTTTCTCCGAGGACTACAGTATGGAGTTCTTCAAGAAAGAAGTTATTAGATTTCTGAAGGGTCGGCAACGCGCGAGTGATACCCCTGGTGTTGCAAGCGTCCATAAGCTACTGTGACCGCTTACCATCAGGCGGACCGTTGGTTGCCACCTAAGTGGTGTAAAAAAAAAAACGGGAGTGCCGGCAGAAGTGAAAACATACTCGCTATTTACTTCCCATCACTTCTTATCTATATTTATTTATTAAAAATAATAACTTTTGTTTAATTACTTTTTTGACGTTGTATATTTGACAGCTCAATCTGTCATAGAATTAAAATCCCATATCCAACCTCCCTGTACAACTCATAATCGCCATATACTAAAAATAAAAACTAACCTTATGTAAATAAAGGTCACGTGTCCTAACGCGAGTGACATCTTACGAATTTTCGGTCAGGACACGTGACCTGACGCGAGTTTAACAATTTTTACCCATCACAAAAAAAGTGCACAGCGCCGCTAAAGAAGTTTTCACTTCAAAAACATAGCTTAGCGTAAAAAGTGGGAAATAATTAATTACAAGTTATATCACATAAGATATAAAAATTCTATTACAGTAATTTTATAGGGTTATAGTTACTTAACATTTCGTGAAAAAAACTATGTTTCCGCTAATAGTTGATAAGGAGTTATGAATTAAAAATAGAAAAACGAGAGGTTTGGCCGTTATTTTTTTAAAGCGATGTTTTAACAGATATCTTAAAACCAATACAGTAATTTGCTAGTTAAAGAATGTAGAAACCGATGTTAATTTTTTCCAGTCTAAAACTTGCAATAGGACAGTGGAATCGATTTTAAAAACAGGCAGCAAATTGCACATTCAAGTAGGTCGCAGCCTTAATATGAATATTACAGAGGTCTAAATCGTTAAAAGGTAGCACTCTATACATTGAACTGATGGATTATTATTTCACGAGCACCGCATTAAAGTCAAAGACAAAGTCAAAATGGTTTTTGAAAAGTAACTCTTTTCGTCAAATGAATATATTGCCAGTTCACTTGTTTTACAAATCTAAATAAAAACATATTTATTTTGTTATTACTTAAAACCAGCTTTCAACAAACGAATAAAATGATTTTTTTATTTTGAGCTATCATGCTATAAAAAAACATGACACAACAACAATCGTCTGACTGCTATTTGGGACATCAAACGATCTACTAAAGGCAAAATAACGACTACTCGATAATTATAAATCCATTATTCTAACACTTGTTATTTACATAATCAAACAGACTCACGGTTACTTAGCTTTACTTAGTACGAGCTAAGTAAAAAGGGACTGACGGCGGAAGTTTGCTTAGCCATTAAGTCTAACATATGTTTATCGTTAAATTGATCCATGTAAATGCTTTACGAAACAACGATTCCTCTATCCCACTAATATAATATTACAAATACGAAAGTTTGGATGTTTAAGTTATTAACTACGCTTCAACCACTGGACGGATCGTGATGTAACTTGGCTCACGTCAGGTTAGGTCCTGGAATAGGAAAAAGATAATCTTTCATCCCGGAAAATTCCAAAGTTTCCGTAGGAATAATTATAACGTTTGTTACTCAATCCTGCCGGAACGGAGCATCCAATTGAGCTGAAATTTTGCACAGAGATAGTTGCAGATAGGGAGAAGGACATAGGGAACTTTATATGGCGCATGCAACTGTGCCGAAATATTGGAAACCAATCTAAAGGCCGAAACATATGAATAATAATAATTGGATTTTTTTCCGGAGGGGAGGGGATCGTCAAAAACCATTTGCCAAAAACCGGCCAAGTGTGTGTTATACACGTATTAAGTTATGGTTCCGAAGAATAAAAATTATTTAAGAAATCTTAAAACTTTTCTAGAATATTAGAGGGATACAAATTTTTCAACTGTGAAAGCCAATAACTCGCAAAATATAAATTTTAGAGAAAAAGTTACTTTAGGACTTTAAATGCATTTTTATAGCCCTATCTAATGATTTCCTATATGACGGGGTGCACAAAGAAAGCTACCCATAAAAAATCTCAATTTCCTTAACATATCTGCAAGGTGTTTAGGAAACTCACGGCGGAATTATAAAACTGTGATATACGGATGGATGAACGGACATGATGAATTTATAAGGGTTGAATTTATAAGCAAGCTAAGAAAAATCTATTTTTTTTTTTAGAGAGTTTGATAATGTAACACAGAAAAAAGCGAAGACTCTAAAAACATTCCGAGACCGATGATAAAGCAAATCAAAATAAAAAGGTATAAACTTCTCTGTAAATAGAATTAATATAATAAATATTGGGGAATCTTGGCGGTGTCAGAATGTAACGTTTTAGAAAAGGTTAGGTAAAGGTAATGTGGTTATTTTATAGCAATTTTTGGACACACGACCAGTTCTGTGACCATTACTTTTGTTTTATTAATTACGTCTGAATACCCGTCATACTTGTAACAAATGACTTGAAATTTTAGGTCACTATCTCCCGGCCTATAAGCTTACTGCCCAAATGAAAATATTAGCAATTTTGATAAATGGCCAGGCCTCGATGTAGTTTTTCCCATCGATACAAACAACCTTTTCCTAATAGTATGTCCGTCCGTCTGTACGTCCACCAGTCAACACTTGCTCTATGTAGACAATTTGCGGTCTTACTATTATTTATCCCCCATTGATTACTGAGACCACTTTATGACATGTTAATTTCTCGAATCGGTACCGATACACATTTTATAGGTACTTTAAGAGTTAAAAGGATATTAAAAGCGTTTCCTTTAGGACCTGCCATAACTGAATACTGATTTTTAATAGTCATGGATGATCATGCATTCTACACCGCAAATTAAAAGGTAGTAGTTGCCGCGCTACCATAAATGATTATTGCCAGCATTTTACATGTTGTTACTAATTATAATGATGTACTAGGTCCTGTGAAAGTGTATGTAACATCCGGCGGTCCCATCCCATAGCTCATATAGCCAGCCGGAAGTGTGGGATAGAGGCTATAATACGATTACTGAGTCGTAAAAATATGTGCGTATTCCCTCGGGAACTGCTTTTACTGATTTTAAATCAATCTGCTTTTCTTTCTTGGAGCGTTAAACTTCATTGCGGGACAGGTGGTGCTAATACCATGCTCGTGCGTTTATGTTTATTTTCTTGGTTTATATTCACGTATTAATATAATATTATACATACAAAGAACTTCTAGCAACTTATAAAGTCCTAGTATATCAATCTTACAAATACACAAAATCTTCATAAAATTAAGAAATACAATATAAAATATACATGGGTATATAGAAATACCTTCCTTCGTTGCAGGTTCAAGTCCTGGTTCGAGATTATTCTTTTGGTTCAATCTTTGCTATCAAAATATTTATTGACATTAATCATGTGGTATGTATCATCCAATTGGTTTGGATAATAATTTTTCTAAATGTGAATTGTTCCTAATGGATACTGTCCTTATCATACGCCCAACTGTTTATTAAGAATTTTGAAATTTTGGGCTAGACTATTAAACATACTTTTATTTTTTCTCTGCCTTCTGGGTACCCTATTTTAGAAGAGGCAATTCCTTTTTTGAACAGCCTTTGACAAACAGCGCACTAATCTTAACGTAATTTCTGAACTTTTAACAAAAAAATCATTCACACGTAGCTTTTTATATCAATCGGCTATGTCAGTTTGTATCTACATTTACATATTTTTTTTGCTGCAAATATCCGTTTTGGTCAAATATGACACTCTTGACCACCTTAGACAACGCTATTAATTTTTTTTTAACAAAAATCCTGAATTGCAAGTCAAGCTTCTTTACCAATTCGTTTTGGAGAGGCATAGCATAGGTATCCGAAAAAATTGTAATGTTTCTTTGCCAGCCTTTCTGTCTTACGTCCATGCTACGGCACATGTGTACTACAAAATAGTTTGCTAATTTACTAGGACGAAACTAGGAATGCGTGTTCAATCGCCTGCTCAAATAACTCTTTTATTATACTTCGTTCACAGAGACAATGGGACGAACCCCTGTGTATTAGAGACCAGGCTCCCCTCCTTGCTACCATGGAACGTGAGTCGGGCTACTGGCTGCAGGTGATTCCTTCGACAAATATTGGGACTTATATAGAAAACACAAGTCAACAAACAAAACTTTTTTTTGTGTTTATTATTTAATGACTATCGTCTGATTTTTACATTGAAAAATAACCAAAAACTCAATTTATAAAAAAAAGTACTTTATACGATGATGAATCAGGATTTTGAGTCGTGTTGACTTGTGTAATTTAAGTTTTTCTATTGCTATAGGTCTACGTCTTGGCATATCCAATTCCATGTGTGGGATGTTACCTATGTTGACACCCTAGCTCCTTCCCATCACCAAATATTTCCAGGGCCGCGGGTGCTTCAGCAAAATAAGCCGAAGCCTCCAAGCGGAGGACATAAGCAATAATTGGTGATGGGTATATGTTTCTTCTGTTTGGGGTGGAAACAATAGATCCCTGAGGTCCTGAAGCAAAGAAGTTTGTAAAAGTGATCTCTAAACGTTTGATTGAGGTTATAGGAGACCCGAGAGCTGGCGCTTACCTTTGCCAGCAAATAAGTTTGGCTATTCGACGAGGTAACGTCGACAGTTTTTTGGGTTCGATGTGTTGGCGAAACCGAGCGGTAGGGACCCTACGAGTCGTGTGCAAGTTGGGTCGTTCTTAGACACTTAAAGGTAACAGTCTATGTGCTAGTTTCCTAGACTTTTCAATGTGCTTAAGGTGATTTATCTTGACCTATTTAATCTTATAAAACCACAATGATTTAAAATTTCTATTTATATCAATGTTTTTTTCGTTATCCCTACTTTACATACGGGAGGCAAAATGATCTTTGTTTAAAAGTCGACTCCCAATCCCAACACATATCTTCGTCTTAGAAATCACTTCTAATCATGGGCGTTGCCCATTTGTTGTTTGGATTAGGGCAGGGCAGGCTAGGCTGGGGGGGGGGGGCAGACCTGATAGAAACTGTCATTTTAATATAGTAAGCATGTTCATTTTGAGCCAATTCCTTCAGGTGATGGGCACCTAGGGAGGGGGGGGGGGCTGTGCCCCCTGCCTGTACCTCGCTACGCCCATGCTTCTAATTCAACACATTCGTCACCTTTGTCCCCAGAATGCACAATCTGATCAAGAGACTAAATGTATAAAAAGAATCAATAGACCTGTTTAGAATTCTGTTAGTGTGCTTAGGTTACTGACCACTTTTGAGTTCAAAATAAAAGGAATCGGTCTTGTAAATTAACAACTTTAGGAGTGCAATCGCCTCAACCGTAATATGCTCCACTGCTGAATGCTACAGATGTCTTCTGAAAAAAGGAGGCGTTAATTCGAAACTGGTGGAACGCCTTTTATGTTGATGATAGTATAAAATTTTGATACGAATATAGATGTTTCTAGGGTATGGAAAAAGCAATTGGCCACTCAAAAGTAAAAAATAAAAACTTTACAAAAAAAAAACAAAAAGTTTGTTAAAAGTTTTTTGTGCACTTTTACTTAGGTCGTAACAGTGTATTAGAATTATATTTGGCTTTAATTGTGGTGAGATAGGTTTAGCAACAGAAAAGGCCGATGTCGCGTCGTTAGATTTGAAGTCCATGGCGTGACCTACTCGACCACGAATGCAGTTGACGAATCGTGTGAAATAGTTTAGTAATATTCTTTATTCTGTGATATGAATCAGCTAGTACAATACCTGCTAGACAAACGACTTGTGTTATTTATGTGTGTGTAATTGACTTTGTGATCTGCACGCTTATTTGTTTAGAATTCTAATTGGACTAACTAGCAACTGTATTACTCTTATGACTGTCTGTCTAACCACTGTATTCAAAACACCAGCAAACTCATCTACAAACAGCAAACTATTTCATCACATGTCTAACCAACGCAAGAGAAGTAGCGTTTACCATTCGTCTATAGGACCTCTTATATGACTCTACCATTAATACCATGTCTGACCACTGCACCCAAAACATCAGCACCAACATACCCTCAACCCTAGTCTAGGTAACGGCGAAAGTGCATCCACCCGGCATGTCTCAAAGACCGTAAAAGCAGGCGCATTGCACGCGCCGCGTCACTCGCTACGTAAGTCAAGTGCGCGCGCTCGCCTCCCCAAGTCGCTGAGCCTCGACGTGCAAGGCACGCGAAAAAAAAGTGAACTAAATGCAGTGATAGAAAAATTGCTAACGAATTTTTGTGACCATAACGAATTCATCGCTTTCTTCGTTGTGATTAAAATTCTGCTCTGTTTGAGAAAAGTAAGTGATTTTAATGAGTTTTTGCTTGTTATCGTTTTTTGTTTAGATTTGGAGTATTTTTCAATTTTAAGTTGTTAGTTTTACGTTGAAGATTTTGTTCTGATTCGCTTTTCTAAGTTTAAGTAAAGTCACTGGCGAGTAAAAAAACGTAAAGTGCGATGTAATTTATCTTTATTTTTACACAAACTAAATTATGTTTATACATACTATCTAGTTTTATAAAACTACTAGCGGCCCGGCCCAGCTTTGCACGGGTGGACTTTTTTTTTTTTTATTTTGGGATAAACATAGAATAAATGTATCTTTATGCATGACATAGATAGTTTTTTTTAATTACAATTAATATTTTATCCATAAACCTATTTTTATTTTTAAAGTTTTTTTCCTGGAAAAAAAATTAAAATATTCAATGGAGGTTGCGTCCGCTGCGTAGGGAGGGAGCAGGGAGCCGACCGTGCGTATGAGCCGATCACGGCGCGGCGAGGCGCGGATTTCTATTAGTATTTTGTTTAGATTGACGAATTCGTAATATCTTTTAAATAGAACGTCCAATTTGTATAATTCAAAAAGTAATCTACAGGTGTTGAAATATTCCTGAATGCGAAATGATTTATTAAAACAAATGTATGGGTAACATGGTCTGATTTTGGTCGGCTTTTCTATCAAATTTTAAATGTACAAAAATAGTTATAGTGACATAACTATAGTTGGACATATGAGTTTTTGTAGATATTGATATGTTCTTTAATAAAGTAGAACATTTTTCTGTACTTACATCAATAGTTGCCGCAGCGCATGCGATGAAAGACATTTTATTCAAATTTTATTAAACCTTAGGTTACATTAATAAAGTTTTAGTAAGGATTCCAAACTTTTCCTAGTAATAAATATAACCATAATAAATATAATGTTACTGAGGGATAATATTACATTTGAATGGTCAAAAAGTGGTTTTTGAGTTTATTCGTTACAAATATACAAAAATACAAATCTTTCCTAGTTATAATATTAGTGTAGATGATAGAATTGTTTTTTAGCATGGATTTTTCCGCGGTATCGCCTGCGCGAAGTTAAGTTATAAATTCCCGCCGTGGAATCCCAACGAGGAATCCTCATTTACTTGGATAAAAAGTATTATATGTCTCTGTCCCTCCTCCAACTACCCTTACCTACCTAGCTTACAGTCAAATCATTTCGTTGCGTTATATCGTTGGGACGTGAAACAGTAGTCACCCTCGGTTTCATGTGTGCTAACCCATAATTTTTAGAAATACAAAAAAATCCCAAAACTGGCATTAGCTTAATTTTTTTAGGACAATATCCATACCTATATTTAAAGTGCCAATTATTTATAGTTTACAAGATATTTAATATTAAATTCTGAACTAATTTAATCAAAGTATTTTATGATATTTTCTGTCCCTCCAGCTACCAGGCACGTAGTCAGGTGGGGACGAAAGTTTTAACAATTAGAATTCTAATCTTATCTAAAATGAAACATATTTTTTAAACTAAAATAAAAAATAAACTATTAAAAAAATGCCACAATAACAAACGTGTTTTAATATTTTTCGTAAATTTAAAAAATAAAAATTAACCCAAAAAATATTGTACCCCCAAAGACAAATCCTGACTACGGGCCTACCAGTGCCAACATTTATAGTTTTTGAGATATTTTTTTCCTTTCTTTCTGACGTTTAATCTCTTTTCTATTCCTAACTTTATTGAGTAGCTGAAACTTCCTCCCGCGAACGCTTAAGTTGTGGAATGAGCTCCCTGCCAAGGTTTTCTGCAAGGACTACAGTATGGAGGTCTTCAAGAAAGAAGTTATTAGATTTCTGAAGGGTCGGCAACGCGCAAGTGATATCCCTGGTGTTGCAAGCGTCCATAGGTTACGGTGACCGCTTACCATCAGGCGGGCCGTAAGCTTGTTTGCCACCTTAGTGGTATAAAAAAAAAAAGTATAAATTACGTATATAATAACGTAAGTACTAAATAGTTATATTTTGTGCTTAATGTATTGTAAGTAGGTTATTGTAAGTGTATTTTTTTGAGTATCGAGTTACTCAGAAATTATTAATATTAATTTTTTGCAAAGGATCTTTACAATATAATAGATACCACTTTAGGTTACTTTACTCACGTTTACGTTTTAACTAAAAGTTTTAACAGAGTATCCTGAGTGTGAGTTCTTCTAATAAATAAATTTTGGTAAACAAAATTTTGGTTATAACTTTGGCCGGTGTTTAATTATTTTACCTTCTTTGGTGGCTATGAAAAAAACTCAGCCCACCCTTGCTCTAAACTCATTTCTATATACTTACACGTATCGCGCGCACGTCATCTGCAAATCATCCATATTTCTTTTCGTAGGTTTGCTGGAAGAAAGCTTTCATTAGTGATGTAATTATAACTCGAAGTCCATATGCAACTCCTTTTCACAAGCAATTTATATTGAAATAAAAATTAATATATATATATATGTAGAGGAAGTCTGGGCAAAGTGGATATTTTAAGGTTTGATAAATAAAATCATATATAGAGACTAGGCTTACAACGAATACTCGGCTACTATTCGGTATTAAAACTATTCTAGGTACTAATCGGCCGAATACCAAATACTTAAAATTCTCCGTTGTAGAAGGATGATTGGCAAAAAAAAAAAATGATTTTTTACTATAATAATGTATTTTCTTGTAATCAATAAAATATTTATACATTATCAACTACCGCACTCGAGCGAGTTATTTTTAGAGGCTATAATTGATTCCTATATATTATCGTATTTACTATATTGTAAAAACATGCAACGCGGCGTAGGAGAGGGGTCACGTATAGCCGAATACTTTTGCCGCATATTAAATTTTTCGGCCAGAAAGCTCGCAGAATATTCGGTATACTATTTGTTGAAAGTCTAATAGAGACATATTTAGAATCAAGAACAGGTATCTTGTTTATTTAATTAATTATTTCATAAAATAAGGAAAAAAATGTACAATTTTAATCAGTTCGTAATTCTAACTTAAATTAAGGAAAATGTTGCAAATACTCAATACGGGCAAATGATATAAAACAAATTGACTTGACTAAGGATTACCTTCAAAGTTATCACAACAGCAGCTGCTATATCATCCGTAGGCGGTGCAATACCTATAAGCCAATTGGTAGCACTCTTCAGATGGGGAGTCTATGTACTTATCAGAGCACAGTCATTGTTTTTTTTTTACCATTGCTCTGCGTTCTTTTTTTTGAAAAGCGACGGCTGTAGCGGTCAGCAACTATTCAGCCAACTTCGATTTTTTGTCGTTAAACTTTTATAATTAGCATACAGAATGGCCTATCGACTTTGGCCAAATTACTTTTTTCTATAAAAATTTGCAATCTAATGCACTTAAGAAATATTCTGATTTCATTGTAACAATTAGGTAACAGCATTATCATGAACAAAAAACACTCACAGCGCTAAGGCAACACTACTTCTAATAACTCGTAAGAAAACCCTTATTGCTCGCACAATGTGTTACTGCTACTACTACGCACTACCATAGCGTCGGCAGCCGCTTGTTCTGACAAGCTGCTTTAAAACTATAGCACTATCCAGTTAAACTTTCTATTATATAAGTGTAAGTTTGACTTGCGAATTAACCTGAAACCTGCATACGTCGTAGCCGTGGCCCAACCGTGGCTTTGTCTTGGGTGTTCGCTTTGCCCGGACTTCCCCTATTTATGAAAGGTTACTATAGATCAGAATCAGTAAAGTAAAATTAACCTTGTATAATTACTTTTTAAGATATTTAAACGTCTAACTATCTTTTTGAACCGAGCAAATAACGCTCCACACGAAACGTACAAAATTTCTAAGATAAGTGACGTCACTAGCACTCCTAGAAAATTTTAACGATTAACTACTTAAATATTTCGTTTATGTATGTGCTGCGGTTACATACTGTAACAAAAGTCTTTTGAAATTTAACCGTAAAATACTAGAAAAGAATAACAATAAAATATAATTTTTATTCTTTTTCTTTCGTAGGTACTTTTTTTAATTTCTGTAAAATATCAACAACATTCGCTATCGAGCTAATTATTTTAGTAGTCATGTTCTTTTAGTGTATAGAAACTAGAAATCGTAATTAGTTTCATCCATAAACAGAGAATTCGACAGCGCATTTCCTAGATAGATGTGGAAAAAAGGTTGCAAAAGTGTAGGACAGAATACAGAACTCAAAGTCTATGGTTTCATTAAAATTTGCTAGTCAACTATATTAATTAGACTTCTTTGGGTGAACCGCTCAGCGGGAGCTTTGAAAATGTATGGCATTCAAAACCCACAAGATATCCCACAAATGACCTAATAGAATTATAGAATACTGTGAGAAAGCTTAACATCCTTATGGCCAAAAGCCGCAAAGATAGGTCCATTATATACAAAACCTTGTAACAGCCTTCCTTCTTCGGTTACTGCTGGCCTGCTGAACCGAGGGGGGGACAAACAATTATGAAATTAACATTTGTGTTTGTCTTGCGTTGCTGGATCTGTCGAAGCTTTTGATATGGTGTACTATAAAATGCTCTGGCACAAAATGAAAGCTGACAAGCATACCAGATGAAATCAATTAAATATTTATTATTGGTACAGCAACCAAATAAATAAATATGTGTTGAAGTGTGGAGTAATTAAACAAATTGAATTAAGTGTTTTTTTATCATTTTATATATTACTAGATTTTGTCACAAGGGACCAAAATCATGTATTGAGGGCGAGAGCGATTGTTTGAATCCAGAGGGGAGCGAAGAATTTAAGAGTAGAATCGCGAGCGTAGCGAGGTATCTAGAGTAGAATCCTAAACGTAGCGAGGGATTCTAAGTACGTCGCTCGAGGTTAAATAATTTTAATACCGTGTGGCGCACTCTGCTTTTCGTGCCCGTCCCTATGAAAAAAATAAATAAGACGTGCTTTTAGTTGTGCTGAATATTTATATTTACATAAGCAAATTACAAATATATATATATGCAATTTGTGTGAATTAATTCAAAATTGTCTGTAATTTTTTGATAAAATGTCATAAAAAAACGAATAAGAAGTTCTCACGTATTTTTTTTTAATTTCACGTGAGCAGGCACGCTTTTTAGTTAATAGCCAGTACTTTATCGAAGCGAATTGCGTTCAAACTTTTTTATTTAATAGTGTTCCAAATTCAAGTAATTTCGTCACTGTTATAAAAGTGTTCCGGAATGACCCATTTTGCTCGCACTTATCGAGGAATCCTTCGCCACTTTACGAATAGATTGGACAAAAAATATTTAGCTCCACAGTGGCTATTTTCGCCTTGGTTTGAGTGTCGGTCAAATTACAATACATAAGAATTACAGAACAACAGACGCACTGAAGTCAATTTACTTTGTCAGATATACACGGTAAAAAAGAATTAGTTTAGCCAACAGATTATAGTTTCATATTTGCACCAACGAATATATGCTTCATCCGAGATATTATTTCTATAACACAAGATCAAATTTCATTGAACCAGTAATAAAACTTTATCAGTTTGAGACAAAATTCAATTCATTGAAGAAAAATATGCTTCGTTATTTGAAACAATAAGTTTTCTTGGGCGTAGAACTTCGTGTGTTTATTGCACGGAATAAATTTGTAGTTTGCACAAGAGAATAGTGCTCTTAAGGCGCATATAGCAGCTAACTAGCGCCGCCATTAGATATCCTCAATTTTCTCTTCTTAGAAAACAAATATCTAAAATCCAAATGTCGCAAATATAAAGCTAGTCATAAGCTATTTTTAGAAGGTTTTATATAGTTTCTAAATAATATCTGTGAGTTGTAGTTGGCATTTCTGCTAAAAGTGGGCGTTTTTTTTTTGGATTTTAGAAATTCGTTTTCTACGAAGAGAAAATTGAGGATATCCAATGGCGGCGCTAGTGGGGTGTAAGAGGGCCCTTAACTTGACTACGGCAGCTCTTAAATTATGAACATTATATGTTGTTTAAAACAAAAAATGTTTCGGTTCAAAATTACATAGTTATCCGTCAAGATTAAATAAAGTTTTTTGTTAACCGTTGTAACAGCCCTACTGCAGGGGCACAGGCCACTTTTCTGGAGGCTTGGGCCATATAGACTTAGTCTACCGCACTAACTTAGTGTGACTTGCCGGACGTTTGTCGAGCTAGTGCCCTACTGCAGGGGCACAGGCCTCTTTCTGAAGGCTTGGGCCATATAGAGTCAGTCTACCGCACTGCCTTTTTGTGACTTGGCGGACGTTTGTCGAGCTAGTAGCTATTCTCGCTATTAGCTGATTATAAAGTGCTATGTTTAATTATAATTTTGATGACCATTTAACGAGCCTTCTTAAACACGGAAGAAAGAAAAGTGTGCCGCTAAGCGGACACCCATCTAAATGCTGACCACGTTCGACGTTACTTAACTTCGCTTATCATTTCAGATGGACGAATGCGACTGGGCTACGAGCTTTTTAATTCTCAGATAATAATTAACTGTAGATTTCTTGCATAAACTGATACTAATTTGACGCACAAAACCCTACAATAAAAAATTATTTAAAATTAAAACCCAACACGAAATCCTATGAAGGACAGTGAAGAGGTTCATTCAGTTATAAAAAATGCAAGTATTTACTAAAACGAAAAGAAAATACGTTCAAAGCGATTAATTTCAACTTTATTTGTTTTGACTAAAACAAGAGTTTTAGCGTAAAATATCAGATTTTGATTCAAGAATCTAACAAATTCTGTTAAAATTATTATTTTCTCTAATTCAAAACAATATTATCTTAACTGAACATTTCACTGCCTTTGATTTAAGATACAATTATTTTAAGCGAAAGATATAGTTTTTAATAAGTGACGTCGCAGATTTAAGAAAACCATGATTTTGGCGCAAAAAAATTATATCAAAGCAAAATTATTTTTTGTTCCAAACGAAGAAAAATAAAATTTAGCATATAAGTATGTATTTATTCTATACAAGAACATTAAATGTGTTTTTCTGTTTTTTTGTAGGAAATAATATTGCCTTCTGTGAACAAAATATGTCCAAAATAGTTGGATATCTTGTCTGAATGCAAATTATTTTGGTGGAATAGAACTTGGAAACTCTTTTTTATAGCCGACCAAGTTAAAGATTATTCTTCGACCAAGTAAAGGTTATTTTCCGACTCAAACAACTATTATAGTAATGGCTACGAAACCCTGAGCCAATGGCATGATAAGCTTTTGGCCGGTTTTCAAAACAGTTTTGGTACAAAACTCCACAAACGGTAAATGAAAGTAAATGCCTGGCTAAGCAAATATTTAAATATAACTTGGGCATGTTAACGCAAAACCAATAAAACAGAAATAAAGCGAAATGGTCATGCTTAAACCGTAACTAATTTGACAGACACTAAAGTGATTGGTCTACCTACCCACGAGAGTTCGACGCTTCGTTAGCTCCTAATCACGAGCTGTATGTACCATTGTACATACATATAGTGCTGCTCCACCAATGAGTCACCCAGGTTTTCAATTATATCAGCAATAAGTTCATAAGTTATCCCATAGAATAAGAGAATAAGTATATTATTCAACTTTTGTTAATTTATATTAAGATATGCCTTGTTGTTTAACCCGTTCCGATTCTAAGGTTCTTAAGGTTGTATGTTTAAAATAAAATATGTAAGTAATAAAATTTATTTGTTTTTTTTTAATTTGGTTTAATTTTTTTGTTGGTAATTTTTTTTTTAATTTTTCAATTTTAGTTGTCACAAAAATCTGTAGCCGGACGTTATTGGTGTTTGGCAAATAGGAAAATCGATAGCTATGAAGAAACTTCAAGGTTTTTACCATCTGGCTACAAAACCCTAAAAACTGTTAAACGGACGGACGGACAGACATAACGAAACTATGAGCGTTGGGTTTTTACCATTAGGCTACGGAACCCTAAAATTGACAAACAGACGGACTGATGAACATGACAATACAATAGGAGTATCTTTATAGCTACGTAACCCTAAACATTAAAACTATCAAAAATTAGTTTTGTTACACACTACTAAACATACTTTAATGAAAAAAATTCAAAAAAAAAAATAATGGGACAATTCCGGAGATAAATCTTTCCAGAAGTTATGCGGGAACATGCAAAAGAAAAATAACAACAAATATACAGATGAATGAGGTTGTCAACCTCTATATATATGTATATATATATATATATATATATATATATATATATATATATATATATTGAGCAACTTTACCAATTTTTATGTGTAATATTTAGTTTTAGAATTGTTTTTCTAAATGTTTTAATAGCCAGATTATTATAATATTAGCAAATCAACTTAATTAGGGTTTGAAATAAATATATTTTTTTACGTCAAAAAGTGTACTCAAGAGACATGACTGTAACAAAATTCTCGTTTAGCCATCACCTGGGAGCCAATTCTCACGCGATCGAATTGATCATGAATTCGAAATAAAGTACGAATTTAAACTTTTCTCGAACGAAAATGTAGTTTAGCAATTCTGGTAATGTCGAATCCGACATTTCTCGAACGCAAGCCGCTCGAACTGCTTCGAGTGGTCGGGACCGTCCGAGACTACATCTCGCATTCGAATCATGACAAATTTAGTTCAAAATGATTGGGTTCTAAACATTGATTCTACTCTTAGCGTGAACTATATGTTCTAAAATCTAAAATATATGTCTTAAATGTAGGTAAGAGTAATTAAAAGGGCGGAAAATAAGAATAACCTAAATTTCTCAACCAAATAAACAAATAAAACACACAACAAAAACAAACAGAGTTTTTTTTTTATTCATGTCCAAATACGTTCCGTTTAAAGATGAAAGCAATTTCTCGAAATAGGGATTTAGTTTACAAACTTAGTTATACTTATTATTTCCTCATTAATAATGATGAAACACAAGTAAAATGTTGCTTCAAACATTTTGTAGTCACCGAACCCTTTTTTAATTTATCAAAAGAAACATATTAGAATAGGCGTTTTTAAAAACGCTCTACAACTGTGCAACGGAACGTACCTCATAGCCTAACCGGTTTACAATGGCAACATTCCACCGCTTCGAACGACATTTTGTTCGAAGGTTGTTTCGATTGATAGTGAGAATACAGCAAACGCGAAAATGATGTCGACGATCGAAATTTTACAGTCGAGATAGTGCCTTCCAGATAATCTCTAATACGAGATTATCTCGGATGAAGTGAGAATTAGGTCTCTGGACTAAATATTTAATATTTAATAAAAATAGACTTTGTACACTGTTCTGTGTAAGTTTGCCGAACTTACCAAACAAAAAGTGTTGTAGTAATTTTTTAAATAAATTTTATTCAAAGTTTGAAGGTTTTTTTAAAAACTTGACCCTCATATAAGGCTCAATTCTTTTACAGGAAAGCTGTTCCATTGATGCCGAAGTCAAGGCCCCATTTTCACATTAAAGTTTTAGTGGGATCAATTCTCACGCGAGCAAAGTAAGGTGGAACAGCTACTGTAATATAAAAGTAATCATACATTCTGCATAGCTTCACATCGTGAAAATTCGTATTGTTATGAACATTAGGTATAGTGAAAGTGTCCAAAGTGGCGATGGTTGTGAACATAGAAAGTAATTTGGGTGACTGTATCAGTCTAGTAATTTTTTGCAAATGTTAGGTTCAAATGACGTTTAATGGATATAACAACTATATTTTATTGTGTCAGTTACAATGGTATTACGTCAGCGCTGTCAGTAGCGTGGAACAAAGATGTGGGAGTTTAGTTATATAGGAAGGGAGATAATAAATTATTAAAGAACTTTCTATGCCATGGGAAGATGCTAGATTCGGAAAAGGCTTTAGTATCTTAGACCATATTCATACTATTGTGCTGAAGATTCAGAAGGTTGATTAATATGATCAGCCATTATATTGTAGGCTAATATGGACTATGGAACCCTCTGCAGTATTGATGACACAAAGAAGTAATTCAACCCCTTCAACCATGTCATATATTAAGCATCGCATTCACAGAAAAGTGTTGAAGTATTTATACAGTAATACCATTATTATATTACATGGGACTAATTCAACTGCTGAAATGTAGTTTGTAGTTTACCCCAGCTTGGAACCTGAATGGTCACACACAGGGCGTTTCCAGAGGAACTTCCTTTACCTACAATGAGCTCCCTGCTAAAGTTTTCTCCAGCGACTACAAATTGGGTTCTTAGAGATGAAGTTATTAGATTTTTAAAGGGTTTGCAATGCGTGAGTAATGCCCATGGTGTTGGAAGCGTCCAAATGCGGCCGTGATCGCCTATAACATTAGGCTGATCTTAAGCTTGTTTGTCACCATGTTATAAAAACATAATGTTATATTAAAATGCGAAGCATTACGTGGCAAGATCAATACACGAATAAGTTTAATCATTTTTTAATCTCATAACTATGCATCAGTAGGTACATAAATTGCATTAAGATATCTGCGCCATGTGCAATTTAAAAGCCCCAGGCGATAATTTTATAGAATTAATCATAAGGTATTAATATAAATCTTGGACATTGAGACTCTAGATACTGTGATAGTAAATTATTATAAATATTCATTGCTTAAAATAAATATTGCAGTAGCTATGCAATCTAATGATTTAGATCCTTCTTACCTCAATGGCGACAAAAAAAATATTTATCTAAGGTTTATATTCGTAATATTACATAGTGTCTGACTCCGTTTTTACGTAATGGTAAGTGTAACGTACAATAGGATCTTACAATAAGTGTTACCATTGGTATTTGTACTTCAAACTTTACTACTATTTACTTCCCCGCGGTAATCCATAGTGTGGTGAGGTGATCCAGAAAGCATCGCTTTGAATGACGTAAAATTTTGGAATTGACCTCTTTAGCCATTCTTTTGTAATAAAGCAACAAGCGAACAAATGTTTCCTTTTTATGACAATACAAGCCATTCTCCGTTGTTTCCTCCGCGTGATAACCGGAAAGTAAAGGTTACATGTGGATGAATGTTTTAAATCTATCCGTTTATCCATTTTAGAGCTTTAAAGTGACATACCAACCTTCCTTTTTTAATGAAGTGTTGTTGTAATTAAATTAATCCCAATTTACAAACATTCATAGAGATTATGTAAAGATTCCCATGTTTTAATGATCGATTCAAGTTAGATCCCAGTTACCTATTCACTACTTATCATCCTAAAAGTTAACTGTACTGACAGGTCGATGGGTGCAAATAAGGCTTGATCCATCGGGACACCTCGTCACGAACCTAGCTAATGGCCACTAAAGGTCTTATTAAATTTTGTTCCGCTCTTGGACAGTACCAGTTTCCATGCACTTTGAAATTTGAATCTTCAAAATACTATCTTATTCATAGAAATATGTATTTATTAGCTTTTGCCTGCGGCTACGCCCGCTCTAAATTTGGTCATAGGCGTAGGATTTTTAAGGCAACTTCTTGATTAAAATAAGAAAGTTTGCTATAGCAAGCTATAGTTGTAGCTATATTCTGTTTACGTGAAATTTGATTATACTTTTTCCTGCAGGAACTTTTGAATTTTCTAGGATTAGAAGTGTATTGTCATGTGTCCTTCTCTTTAATCATTTCTGTGCCAAGTTTCAGCTAAATAAGATGCTTCTTTGCGACGTGATTGTGTAACAATCAAACAAACACGCTTTATATTGGGCTAGATTACTTCGTAGGGGGTTCAACAGCGCAATAATGTCATAACAACAAAACCAAAATAATGTCATTCGAATACTTTACAAGGTTAACAACCAACGTTACAATACTCTCCAAAAATGTTGGGACACGGCTAAGCTAAAATTCCAGACTTTGTCTTCCAAAGATGTGCTTGTTATGCTAATCATTTACTTGGCGTTTGCAGCACAACACGAAAGTCATAATTGTGTATACCCGGCTTTCGGATAATAAAAAAAAATACAAAATAATATGAAAAGATTTGTTGCAGAAGATTGCTAGGTGTTTGAAATATAAGTATTAACATTATAATGAATAAAATTCCCCCCGCATTCCAGACAATGAACTACAATTCCGGAAAAATCTGGACGTATGGCAATCCAAAGCACGGCTTATCCCCAACTTCAGTAAGCGCGATTTAAGCCATTGACTATGGCCACGCAGGCCCAATGTGGAATAAGCCTTCACGTACGTTATTATTTACGTATTCAGGTTACCTCACAATGTTAAGATAAAGAAAAAGTAAATAAATATGAGAAAATTGCCAATTCAAATTAGCGTAACATTTTATCGACAAAAAATATTTGGCTAAGATAGCTAAATTCACAGTAAACTTGTTAGTCGAATTGATTTGCTAAACTTATTTAAAACAATAGTTATTTTGATAGAAACGAGGAGTATGACTAATGTAAAGGCGAGTCCACACTCAAAGTAATTCACAGCTTGATTTAAATTAAATTGATAAAATGAAAGTAGACGTATAATTTTATAAAGCGTTTCGGCTGAATCAAGTCTATGCGATTCGGTTCAGTGAATTACCAAAATTGGCGTTTACGCTAGTTTGAAAATCGACTTATTTACTTTATTATCCTAGACTTAAGGATTTTCAATCTTATTTCTTTATGTTAGAGTTTATTTCATCATTGTTTTTGTGTCTGAGCTATTAGAAAGAATTGGTTTAACATTAACGTGCCATAGAGTTACAATATTATGAAAACACTTTCGCAGAATTATGACGTTATAACATCTAAGATCAGAATTTGTTATGTCGTTATTTTCTTTTTAAATATAATCTCCTAATTTCTTTAACACAAATGTTTAGGTAATTTCCATTTTAATATATTTTTGTGTGTACAAGGAATTTGTAATAAAAACCTGTTCAGCCTATTTAAATTTACACTATTGTTGTGCCAGTTAATTATGGGAATTTTTATATACCTGCGTGTCATTAAATTGACTTTTATATACTTTATGAAACAGTTTTTTTTATTGAATACACTTTTTTTCCATTTTATTGTCAAGAACCTAAAAAGGTTCAAATATTCATAATTTTTTTTATTTACTAATCAATATGTATTGAACATTTGTTTTATAGTCAGTTCATTAATTTACCATTTGGCGTTCAATATCATGCTTCTTAATAAGAGGTCCATCTCCAGAAATCTTAATAAGAGGTCCATCTCCAGAAATCTTAATGAAAGGTCCATCTCCAGAAATCTTAATAAGAGGTCCATCTCCAGAAATCTTAATAAGAGGTCCATGTTACGGGCATATTATGTTAGTAACATCGGGGTTAAGTGTCGTTATGTTATTGGAGTGAAAACTTCTTTAGCGGCGTTGTGCACTTTTTTGTGATGGGTAAAAAATTTTAAACTCGCGTCAGGACACGTGACCTGATCGAAAATTCGTAAGACGGAGGGAGAGTAGGAGAGGAAGTATCCCCCTCTCTTTCTACCGTGCGGCGGAAGTTTTGAAGTGTTACATTTTTAATCTATATATATAAAAATTACGTGTCACGTTGTTTGTCTGCGATGGACTCCTTAACTACGGAACCGATTTTGATCAAACTTCGTAACTATCTGTTATTTGATCCAACTTAAAAGATAGGATAGTTTTTACCTCGATCTGTCAAGTGCGAGCCGGGCTCGGGCACTTTAGGTAAAAACCAACGTTCGCCGGGTTACAGAGGGACGGCAGCGGAACAACGTTCGCCGGAACCGCTAGTGTAAAGTAAATTGTCATTTTTGTGTACGATAGCGCACTAAATGAATATTGTATTTTACCACATAAATGACAGTACTTTTATACTGATAATTAAAACAATTCGTGCAAAATTATTTACTAACCATTCTAAAACTTCAAAAATGCATAATGTTAATATTCGAATTTTCACTTCTGCCGGCACTCCCGGAGGGCAACCCGTTTTTTTTGTCAATTTGTTAATTGCCAAAAAATATTGCACTTAATTTCAAGAATTGTTTGTTATGGAGACAGAAAAAGGCAGTGCGTTCGAATCGATTTCATCTGTTTATTATTTTTTTTTTGTACTTTACTACCGGTTTAGTAAGATTTTTACTGAGAAGAACTGCAAAGAAAGTTGGTTAAAATAGTCTTTTCTTTTACATTTTAAAAGCTAAATCTCTAAAATTATCAAATCAAATTATTGCCTATTACTCAATATTTCGTCGTTTGTTTAGTTTTAGCAGGTGTTAATTTTTTTTTCACTTGTTTTTATTATTTTTTTTAATATCTATTTCTGATAGCAAAGAAGACTACGAATATGGTAACATCGATACTTCCATCCAAAAATAACTATGTCTGTCTGTCTGTTACCTCTTCACGCTTAAACCGCTCTGTATCGATTAAAAAAATTAAAATGAAATTTGGCATGGAGATAGTTTGAGTCCCGAAAAACGGCATAGGCTTCTTAAAAACGTCAAGTGTGGGTCGGTTTCTTTTAAAATTAAGGAGTTGCTGTTGAAATCATGCACCAAATACCGAATTCAGGGCGGGTGGAACCGCGGTAAAATTTGGCATAGAGATAGTTTCCGTGGGAAGGACATATGTTACATGAAAACTTCAAGCGTGAGTCGGATTTTTTCTATAAGTGAGAAGTTGCCGTTGGAATCCTACGTCGATAACCGAATTTAGGGCGATTGAAACCCGAGCCAAAAGCTGGTATTATATATTTCTAGAATCCTGTACTAGCAAAGTGGAAAGATATAAGTCCCATAAAAACCGAAAGATGCAATCAGTAGCAACTAATCAAGTAATTTAAAACTATGTTGCTAATAAAATCAAAATAATAGTTAATAATACGTAATAACACGTAGAAGTACTATAAAAAAGTCATTAAAAATTATGCCAAAATACTTTCTATGCACTTGTTCACTAACCACATACCACAAGTTACTAATTTCATAATCATCCAAGTTTATTAAAGCGTATACACCTCTATTTATACCGTTGTAATTTAGTTTAGTGCCTATTATGACATAATTACATGTACTTATTTATACTCAGTTTATTTTCACAAAAAAAAAAAGAAATCGTACGTACAACGCGACCATTTTTACCGCATATATATCAACACAAAAGGGAATGCAGTGAAAGGAGATCCAATATTGCAAATTAGAAATTGTTTAATTAACTTTATTACCTGTATGAGAAAATGCGTTATGTGTTATGTGCCACTCTCCAGTCTTTTGTATGTTTAGAGTATTTAATGAGTCTTCGATTGGATGATGATAAATAGATTGAATTAATAATTTAAGCTGAATGTCCGTATTCAGACGGACTTCTTATTTATTGCTCTTCATTTATAAATAAATGTCAACAATAACTGCATTAACTTTATTTAAGTACAGTCTTATTGTTAAATCATATCAGTTGCAATACAAAAGTGTCTATTGAATTTGATTTGGTAAAAACACCTGATCTTTTTATAATGTCTGACAATTTGATGAGCTACTTTGTAATTCTGGCAAATATTTTTCTGTTTTTATTGTATGATTGAGTTTTTATTTACTTTCTATGGGTATAGAACCAAAATTTATATGGATTTGTTAAATTACCGCGACTTGTGCGGTCAGTTTACAATTATGTGCTTCAGGTGTCCGTCCTTGTAAAGCGTTACCCAACTCCTCTCTTACACACATAATTCCCCCTTGTCCACTCCTGACTTGCTTATTATAGCCTGTCAAGTCAAGGGAGCGTGATTCTGTTTACTGCCTGGCTTTTTACCATACCACTTATGTGATACTTACCTTAAAGTTGGTTTTTTACGACTTATGGGACATATAAAAGGAAATTTAGTCCAAATGCACTGTACCAAAAGCAGTGCTACGGCTTTGGGTTAAAATAAGTCTATGGGCTCACCACCACACGGGACTAAAGTGGTTGGTGAAAAGAGGCTTTATAGGTATTCTATAGTCATTCATTTAGATAATATAAAATTTAAACATGTGCGTATTTATCCGGAGTTATATTTTAAAAATGTAAGATACATTGACAAGGCTAAAAATAAAAAATAAATTAGAATATAATAAAAATACACTAGAGTTGGTCACATTTTTAAAAGTGCTTTACAAAGTTATTTAAAAAGTGTATAGTGATTTTCCAAAACCTATTAAAGTGCATAAGCCTTAATTTATGGAAAAACATAGTTTAGATATTAGTTGAGGTAGGTTTATGAAAACTTTTGGTATTAGAAAACAACTAAGAATATAAGTTTTTTGGTTATATATATTTGGTTATATAATTATATGCAACGACTGTAAATGTAAAGTACGTGTACATAAAAGATTAACATCCAGTTATTACAACTTTGAGAAATGGTGCAAGTAAGATAACTACGAATAATTACAAAGAAATATTTAAGAAGCTTTCACCAGCATGAAGCTTATTAAGTGAAATGACAAGGTTTAAGTTTAAGTTTTAAGTCATTGAAGAGATTATATAATGATTTTTTATTTTTTTTAGAACTCTTAACCACTCTTCTGTAAAGTTTTAGTATTTTATAGTAATAGTAGCCATGTATATTGATTAAACTATGAATGTGCGTTTGGGCTATTTTTAACTTTTGTTATTTTTATATTAAATTAGTTCTATATAGAGTATTACGAGTAAATCATAATTATATCTTCCTATTTTGTCCCTCTGCTGGAAATTGGCCTCCTCCATGGCGCGCCACTCCTCTCCCTTAACGGAATATAAGCTGTGCTTCTACATCCAGCCAACACCGGCGACCCCTTTAAGGAAATCGCACCATCGGGGTACTTTACTTTGCTGTACGCCTTTTCCACCATTGGCTGTGGGTACTTCAAAAGACGTGACCTGACCACTGCCACTACAGCTTGCTGATTCTGCGAGCTATGTCTGAGACTTTAGTTCTCTTTCGGATTCAATTCTTCAAAGGTGCCCCAAGCGTAGCGCGCTCTATCACGTGCAGTGCCATCCCCGCTATAAATGACCAAGTATTGACAGTGTTACTCATCGCAGGTAGAACGCACTGGTAAAAGTCTTTCATCTTAAAACTCTGAGGTATAGGCGATAAGAAGCTTCCCAAATGTTACCAACGGTATCTCAATCGTCTTATTGGCTTTATTGCATTGGACAACCTTTTGGACAAGTTCAACGTAGACATAACTTTCAACTTCGTTACCAAAAAAAAGCCGACTTTTGCAATGGGTTTGTACCTTCGTTTTTTACAATTAATTCAATTATTTATGTATCTTCATTGTGAAACCATAGGTTACTGACACCAGACATCTGTTCGGTCGATGACACGTTTATTGTATACTACTTAGTATTAATTACAGCCTGGCCTTGCTTTAATTAAAATAATGGAGATAATTGATAATTATTACTATTCTTGTTAAATATAGACTTCAACTGTTTGTTGAAGAAACAAATTGTTATTTTTTTTTACAATGGGGTAACAAAGAGCAATTTAAAAAAATGTCAACGATAAATTAAGACAAAGTGATAGATTAAAATAAAGTTATCTCTGAGAGGTATAAAAAGGGTTTGAATTAAGATTGTGTTGTGGTGATCATGGAAACAATATATATATATATATATTTCTTGATTCTCGAATTAAAACCTGAATTCTAGTTCGATTACTACAAATACCAAAAAGATAAATTAGCTAAATAGATCTGAGGGCTTATCTACCCTTGATAACAATTCCAATTGCCCCGAACGGAGTAAACAGTGGTTGGTTACAAACCTACATCATAACATGTAATGTAGCCTCACTTCATCACTTTATCAACCACTTCAGTCTTGCGTTGCAGAAGGTGAAGTAGACCATCGCCGTAACACTGCCCCTGGCGCAGTAATAGTTTAAAGGTTTATTTATTTATGTCCCATAAGTAGTAAACCGCCCTTTTTTGGAGTAATAAGGGTAAATGCCTACTCTTGATGAATCATACGATGTACCTAAGTCAAAATTGGTCATCAGTAAGTAAACCTTGAATAAGGTACTGGGTATAATAAAACTTTGTAAGAGCTGTGTGAAGCTGTGTTTAAACATTAAAGATATTTAAAAGCACATTTGTCCTGCGATATCTCTGAACACATAAAATATTTTTTTGATTTTTCATCTGTTTGTTCTACTAAGTATTACCCAAAAACTACCAAATGGACTGAAAAGTAACTTATATGTAGACATTAAATGGGATACTTTTTATCACAGCAATAATACCTTTTCATGTAGACAAATTCGCGAGCTTCAGCTAGGCGTGTTTAAAAGCTAAAAGCACCGTTCGATTTTGTGTCATAAAATGATGTTATTAGTGATTTCACTGATGCCAATTTAATTTCAGAATTAAGATCGAGTGTCGAAAGTAACATAGCTGGTCTTGTATTTATGAATAAGGTCTACGTAAGTACGCCATGTATTTTTGTTTCTGGAAAATCATAACCATAACAATTACCTTTTCATAAAATTACTCACAATAAAGTGAGTCAACTTTAAGAGAATATTCCCCGCAGCGCGCTCTATACAAACCTTTTTATTCTATTTTCCTATCCTATTGCTGCTTAATTTTTATAAAATTTTATAAACAGTCATGATCTAGGAATAAATATCTGGGTTGGTGTGTCAGTTTTCTAATAATATTGGTGATTGTAAGTTAAGAGGGTTCCTGACGTCCACTAGTGTCCCCAATTGATATTTTTATTTTCCTCTTTGTGCAAAGCGAATTTCAAAAATGTGCGTTTCACAAAATGCGAAATATGTCACTAGTTATAAGCTATTTTATAAACTTTTAGTACTGTTTCTAGAATAAAACTATGAGTTGTAGATAGCACTTCTGGTAAAAGTGCAGTTTTACCGTATTTAGCAGATATGCTTTCTACAACTCGCAGTTTTATCTTAGAAACATAACAATACATTCAATAATATCTTATAACTGGTTACATATTTCTGTAGATGCAGAATTTAGAAATTCGCTTTGCACAAAGAGAAAAATAAAAATATTAATTGGCGGCGCTAGTTAGCAGGGGAGGGGTAACGCTTTAAAACAGGATTTTTATTTTATTTTTTATAATTAACAATTTATGTCACAAATAATTTAAATAAAATAAATCAGGGCGTATATATGGTAAAATACCCGGTTTTTTTTTATAATGGATCGCAAAAATAAATCAAATTATGTGGTCTTTAATATTATTTTGAATTACTTAAAACAGATTGTTAGGTTTCCTGTATGAACTTTAGTCCATAATATAGGCACATAAGTACATACTTCGTCAAATTTTTTAGTTAATTTTATGAAGGTGTTGCTATTGACTAAATAGTAAAAGAGCTTTGATAACTTTGTTTAAATTGGAATCACATACAACAGCATGGATTTTATTTGGCACTAGCAGTTTGCCACTGTTTTACTTACAAGTAAGTAAGTAAGAGAGGTAGAGCACAGCAGGTACTCGCTTGAACAAGCTGCCCGAACAATTAAATCGGGGCATAGCTAGTACTTGCTCTAATGAGCAGCCTGAACTGGGGAAGTATGTTAGTCCGGGAGGATATCTGTTGTAGCCGCCTTCATAGACTTGAAGACAGGGACCTATCGATAGTGTGGATGCGCGTACATCAAGGCGGCCACACTCGTTTCTATGCGTGTCTATACAGGTCTCATAGCGGTGTCACGGAAGTAGCTAGAGTCTTCACGCAGCTGAGTTTGACGACTGACAAAGTTCTAGCGCAATATCCCACAGTAGAACTAGTTCATTTGGGAGACTTCAATGCCCACCATCGTGAGTGGCTCAGTTCTCGAACCAATAACTACGCAGGGATATCTGCTCATGAATTTTATCTGACCTATGGATCTCTCTCAGCTGGTACTTTTTCCAATGAGAATACCAGATATAGAGGACCATACGAGCTGCTTACTGGACCTTCTGCTGACTACACGTCCGGACGGATTTTTCGTCTCAGTGGATGCGCCTCTAGGCTCCTCGGACCACTGTCTCGTTCGGTTCGTGTGTCATACACAACCTGATCTATCTGGGCTTACTAATTGGCGTCGTGTGTGGCATTATAAGTCGGCAGACTGGTATGGATTGCGACAATTTTATGCATCGTACCCTTAAGTCTGAGGAGAGACTTTGCCTCCCTATGTATGTTCTATCGCTTGTAGAACGGGATGTGTTCTGAGGAATTGTTCTAAATGATGGCCACGGCTACTTTCTATCATTGCACTGCTTGTCATCAGCAGGAAATTCATTGTCACTCTTTAGAACCGAAATGGTCGCGTACAGTGCGGTTTCAGAGAAACTTCCTCCCGCGAACGCTTGGGATATGGAATGATCTCCCTGCCAAGGTTTTCTCTAAGGACTGCAGTATGGGGTTATTCAAGAAAGAAGTTATTGGATTTTTGAAGGGTCGGAAACGCGCGAGTGATACCCGTAGTGTTACAAGCGTCCATAGGCTACGGTGACTGCTTGCCATCAGGCGGACCGTATGCTTGTTTGCCACCTTAGGGGTATTAAAAAAGAAAAGTTAAAAAAAAAACATTTATATAGACTGTATACCCACTTTTTGACAGTTTTTCACTACTGGTGTGTATAGATATATTTGAAATGACATCAATATACATTATTTATGATGGATATGGAAATTATTTGAACCAAGATTTTTTACTATCAAAACATTACAAAGACTTTAGGCAACAATGACGCTACAACAGATGGCGCTGTATATTTACTAACGTGCGGTATGTTTTTGTTTTAACACAATAATAAAACCCACGTATTTTTCTAAAGTTTCGTTGGACTCCCTCTAGATGGATAATTTTTGAAAAGTCTCATGAACACGAATGAGATTTGTAAGAATAAAGTAAAATCTATAGATTATTTCTTAAATGGTGTAGGGACGTACATACGTACAACGTATTATCCAGATGTAGCTTATTGGGAAAAGTTTGGAGTACTCGGGTCACTCGCGTTTACGGGAGCAAAATGTATGGAAGAATATCTCGACTCTGGATAACATTCCGCATTATGAAAGCTAACGAATTTCTCGTGATATCGCAGAATATCGCCTAATCGAAGTCTCAAGCAAATAACTTGAGAGTTAAAGTGTCTGTTCCTACTAAATCAAAATAATCGGTATTATGAACGCACCTTTTTGGTACTTTTGGAATGTAGATCATTTTTGCATCTATGTGCGTAATTTCGGTGTTACCAACCTTAAAGTGACTACCCCAAATTGAGGAGTTCTGACTTTTATTCGATACTACAATTTATTTTCACTTCCGATAACCCCTGTGGTGACATATTATATTGAGATAGTACGTAAACCTTCACTACGAAGGAAGTAATCCGTTGACCATTGGTATGTGATGCACGTTAAAACCTTAAAGTCGGTTCTAAATATTGTATACCGTAGTGCCAAAATATATGGCCATGGCATCCGTGCGCGCCGGGTACGTTATTGAAGTTGCTGCTTTACAAGTCGCAAGTTTGGCCCCATATGGAGTACTGCTGCCATCTCTGAGCAGGTACACCCGGAAACCAGCTTAGCCCTTCTGACTCAGTTCAATGACGGGCTGTGAGAATTGTCGACGATCCCAAACACACTTGCCGTAGCGAACCCTTAAGTCTGAGGAGAGACTTTGCCTCCCTGTGTGTGTTCTACCGCTTGTACAATGGCTTCCGTCTGAGGAATTGTTCGAAATGAAGTCCACGGCTACGTTCTACCATCGGCAGGGATTTCATTCCCACATTTTAGAACCGATATATGGTCGCGTACAGTGCGGTTTCAAAGAAACTTTCTCCCGCAATCGCTTTGGTTGTTGAATGAGCTCCCTGCCAAGGTTTTCTCCAAGGCCTACAGTAAGGGATTTCTAAAGAAAGAAGTTATTCGATTTCTGAAGGATCGGCAACGCGCGAGTGTTGGTGTTGCAAGCTACGATGACCGCTTACGATCAGGCGGACCGAAGGCTTGTCTGCCACCTTAGTGGTATAAAAAAAATGTAGGAAATGTTTTCAAAATTCAATTGCTGTCGTATTCTATGTCCTCCCTTTATTTTGGTAGGCTATCTTCTAGAAAAATCATCAAATTCGGTGCGGCAGTATAGGTAGACAGACAGATATACCGAATTACTTTTGCATTTATAATTATATTCTAGAATGGGTAACAGATGTCTTGCAGCACGTATCGTGATACTGTTGTAACGTCCTCGGTAATATACAAAGAGTCACGCCATAAATATTAAGTAAGTCTGAAAGAGCACAGCGGCCGTGCGAACTGAAAATTTAAATATCCGTAACGCATGCGCGTGAGATGGGTTGATAAAATGTGTAACGTCTGCATGGTGGGCTATGTGTTACGTCTGCATTGAGGGCCATGCAAAGCGCTGTGCAAATTGCATTATTTTATAGAAAATAGGCTTGAGTTGTTTAAACAGATAATCTAAATTCTTACTGTCTATATAGAAATAAAAAAAAAACATTACGATACATATATCCGAAGGGCTAGTCAGATGTTATGATCGTCAAATGCTGTGTTGTAGCGAATAGTCAAAGAAGTTTTTTTTTATACCACTAACTAAGGTGGCAAACAAGCATATGGCTAGACTGATGCTAAGCGGTCGCTGTAGCCTATGTTTGCAACATCCATGTTTCGCTCATGGTATTCCATCCTTAACGTGATAGGTTGTGTGTCTGCCGCTGTCGCCGTTTCAGGACAAAAAGACTGTTGGTAAAACACAGTAATTTTAAGTATTTTCAAGTAAAATCACACGTAAATGGCAAAAAATACTTAATAACTTCTGTTATTACCGCATCAAGTGTATCTTATGTAGTATATGTATAGAATTAAAAAAAAAATTAAGTATCGGAGAAAAAGCTTATAATGGACTCATGTTTTTGAGATTTTACGATCGATGTAAATTTTAAACTGAAATTATGGATGTACTTCCGAAATCTTGACAGAAGAGGTTCTGTTAAAGTATTTATATAGAATAGAAAGTCAAAATTAATTTCAACAACTTCTCAAAGAAATATTTAAGGAACCTTAATTCAGCCAAATTTAACACCATCCAGTCATAATACTAAAACTATCACACCTTAAAAAATATATACTATTTGTAAAAAGACTTTTGGTCGACAAAATACAAATACATTACAGCAAATATTTTAAATTATTTTTTATTATAATTTATTTTCAAACTGTGTGTGTCGCACAAATTAACGCTTGCAAATCGGGATTTCGCTTGGCGTGCGGACCGCTACTGATAACACTCTTAAGAAGATATGACTTCATACAATCGAATTTCTCATTTGTTTTTGACATTTACTAATCAATCACTGTGAAATTTCTTAGTCATAATCCCAAGTCGAATACCAATATAGGTTTTCCAAAATCTTGTAAAATGTTTCTATTAACTAGAAAACTTGTTTTAAATCATTTGTATGAAAAACTAGGATCCTGTATAACTTTTGAACAATAAAATTCAATAGAAAACTGACACACTGCAGACCTAGATATTTATTACAAGAAAATGTCTTCAAAATTTCGTGGTGTTTTATCTGCAAGTGTCAAAAAAAAGTCAAAAATTCGTTTGCTGAGAGGCGCTCCGAATCGTATTATCTTAAGACAACTTTTACTATACACTATTCTTATTTTTTGTTACAATTCACCCATCTTTTTCTTCGTGAAAAAATATTTTATATTCAAAAACTCCATCTTCAATGTGCGTCACCTACTGTTCTGTACTATACTATAAGTGACGAAACATGTAGGTGCAATTAAAATAGCATCTGTAATGTATGTGTATTAAAAGTAATCTTTGTCGATAATCATCATCATAACCGACTTTTTTAAGACCCTTTAAAATACATATCATGCTGCAGTCGTTTTACTATTGACATTTAGCGTAAACTTGGACATACATAAGTTTTTTATGGAGACTTTTGTGAAGTTCCACAAATTTATCAATTCACTTAAAACAGGTGCCACCGTCCTTATAAATGTATCACTTAAATTGAGTTATATTAATTTGCTGACCGTAATGATAATTTTGTAAAACGGTTTGTTAATTCGAAACTGATCTTAAATTAATATAATTAGGTGTACTTTGATAGTTACCGTCAAATATTTTAAGACGCAATTAAAGGAGTGAATTAATATTTTTTGAATTTTTACTATTTTAATATATTTTAATTACTATAATTATTCGTCGAGAAATGTGCGTAAGTCGCAACGTTATTCTAACTACTTAACTTTTTTCATATGAAAAAGTATTTTAAAAGTATCTTAGTTGGCAGTTTACAAAACTTTATTTTTGCTCATTATAAAGACTTCTCGAAAAAGTTGTTTAGTTCTATGAGTGACACTCAAACACTTTTGGCCTAGCACGTACTCCCCTTTCGACTAAATATGTTACGTGATAAAAAAGCTATTTAGGTAAATGTTTCGAAAGTGTCATAATAGCACAACAAAAGTGTAAAAAGACAATTTTCGTGCAATAGCGTACATTGATTTCTATATGACCAGCAAAAAAAATAAACAGGTTATTAATTTTTGAATTTTAAGTGTATTACGCGGGAAAAGAAAATTAATAAAAATTTAAAAATAATTACAAAAGGTTTCAATTTGTGCACGCTACGCTATTTATCAACTTCAACATCTATGTAAGTACTATTGTTAATCAAAGTCATCTAGCAAAAGCGTACCGCACCTAACTTTTCAGTACGGTTTTCCGTTACAAGTGCAGACTTTTCAAAACATGTTGAAATAACTACTAAAATGATACTAATTCTGAATTCCTTATTTGAAAATTAAAGTACAAAAATTCCATAAATATCATAAATGCGAAAACCACTGAACCGATTAAGATGAAATTTGACATAAACAGGGGCTTAACCATATGCGGCGCCCGGGTGCGAAAGCCAACAATGCGCCCCATTTTTCAAAAATTTGACACATTAATTTTACATTGCTACAAAAATAAAGAAGAAATAAATCACATAAATAAGCAAGCATACGTATGTTTGTATGTGTGTATGTATTATAGTATATTTATGTATGTGTGTATGTATCGTAGTACGTCACGCCTGTCTCCCAGAGGGGTAGGCAGAGTAGGCAGAGAGGTAAGTAAGTATTATTATAGGTCTACTAGAATGGCAATTTAAAAAGTAAAAAAATAAGACAAACGTATGTCCAAGCAAGTTGAACGGAAAAGATGCACTCTTTTCAATTATGCCATAAGTTTCTGGTAGACCTATATTACCCATTATACCCATTTATTTATTATATCACAATTCATTATGTACACATTACATTTTAATTGAAATTTTAAGAGATTTTAAATTTGCAAACTTTCCAATGATTTCAGCTGATTTAATGTCTACATCTCTTTCGATACTTATCATTGTCGAATTTGTTAGCCTGTATTGGGTCATAGTTGATCGGTGTAAGTTTTATTTAATTTCAGTTTTCAGAAAGACCTTTCGCCTTCAGCTAGTCACCGAAAGAGTCAAATATATGCGTAAAGACGTTGCAAGGTTTGGGAAAATGGACATTAAAATATTTGAACAAATATACTTTAAAACATCTAAAGGAGTTGTTTCGTCATTTATACAAAATATTCGCAGTAATTCCAACTCATGGAATAGATCTTTCCCATCTATGTCAGAGCTCAGTCCTGAAGTTAGTTTTTGCTGTAAGTTGGGAGATTGTTTCGCTCGCTAAATTTTACTATTGCCGTGTTAAGTAAAGAATTATAAAAATTTACTTTAAAATTCTGTTTGTGATCTAAGATGGGCTCGTCTACAGCTTCATAATCAAAATGTCTTCTTCGGGGACGTAGTCGAGCAGATGGAATGAAATCGGTTTGACAGTCTTGTTCCTCAGCAATTAAAACAGATTCAGATATTACCTGCTCAAATGCACTATCCGTGCGACTTGTGCTGAGATCTTTTTTAGCCATATCAATCATATTGACCGTGTCTGCAATGATTATGTCTAACTTTTGTTAACTCGTACTCACAATATTTATTTTTGACAAAATATTATGAATAACATAACAAATTAAAAACCAAAGAAAGAGTGCACACTGTAATAAACCTGTCTGTCAGTCTACCACATCACATGTAGATAGATAGAATAAATAGGAAACACCATTTAATGTTTACCAGTTTTACATTACTTACTTTTACAAAATTACAAAAATAAAAGTTTTGTAAAGCATAAAATGTTACCTATAGATACTAACTAAGATCTATAAGAACTTAATTACTAAAGTGAAATATTCATACAACAAATGTGTTTTTTTTTTTACATTTTTTGCATTTGCTACATTGTATAAGTAGTATAAAGCATACGTGGCACTTGGTCGGCTACAATGATCTTATATGTAAATAAAATAAATAAATAAATAAATATCCGGGGACTATCACACCAAAAATAAAAAAAGGTACTAAGATTGTGTAAAATAAGTAAGAAAAATATTTGTTACAGTATAAAAGTACGGAACCGTCAGTGTGATATTTGTGATTAAATAAAAAATGATGGGTGGAGTCAACAAATTTCAATAGATACCGCGCGGCCGACGGCATTGTTTAATCATTAAAACTGACTGTATGTACTTAAATCGTAAGTTTTAATTTTGTTTTTAAACATTTATTTAAAGTAATATTTATAAAATTTTAGTTGGATAAGGTAAGTAGGTAGGTAGGGACTATCTACTACCACATTCATTCAGCTACCCTGGTGATCGACCGGCCCGGCTGGCGCCCCCTAGGGCCCGGCGCCCGGGTGCGGCCGCACCTAGCGCTCCTATGGGAAAGACGCCCCTGGACATAAACATAGTTTTAGTCCCGGAAAAGGACATAGGCGTCTTAAAAACGTCAAGTGTGAGTCGGTTTTTTGGAGGAGTTGCCAATGAAATCCTTCACCAATAACCATATTTAGGGCGGATAAAATACAAGTGAATTTACTTGAGCCGAGCCAACAATAAAAGTCACATGATTTCAATCTCATTCGATCTTTTACAGCGTTCTGGTTATATAATTCCTATGGCTTAGTGCTAGTTGCATATTTTACGGTTTATGGAACTAATAAGACTGTAACGTTATAAAACATTATTGCTTTCCTGTGAAAATGTTTATATTTCAGTATTAATATAGAATACATAAATTGGCAATCATTATCGCATGCATGTAGTTTATTAAAACTGCGTTTGTTTATTTAAGAAATTAGGCTTGGACTTGCATGTGTTGAAAAAATTAAAGTATTTGCTGATGTGATTTATTTTAGGTTAAAAAATATTGCTGCGGATTTCCTATATTATAATCAAAAAACAAAATTCATTACATACATATTTCAAACTTGAAATGATTATAGTGAAAGCTCTATGGTGATCAACAAATAATAAAAACCTAATATTAAGGGTGAACGCCGTAGATTTTTTTCATACATGGCTCTTTTCATGAGATTCTGATCTGTAACCAAAGGGTACAAAACGGGACCCTATTACTAAGACTTCGCTGTCTGTCCGTCTGTCACCAGGCTGTAGCTCATAGACCGTGCTAGTTATAAATATTATATTATTATTGAAATTTTCACAGATGATGTATTTCTGTTGCCGCTATAACAACAAAACGAGTCCGACTCGCCCTTGGCTGGTTTTTTTTTAATATTTTTGCAAAGGTGCTAGAATTATGTGTATAGTTATTGAAAAAAAAAAATATTGCTTATCAGAATCTTATGAAACTAAAAAACCGCTAATTCTGTTTTTCTTTTTTTTAAATCAAAATACAAAGTGAAATTGGAAGCTAAAATTCGAACTAAGTGAGTAACGGACTTTATTCTATTGATCGTTAATTATATTTTTTCCCGTGTATTCGTACCTTAAATGATATTTTGTTTGTCTCTTAGGCGTACATATCTTAACAAAATTGACAAACTCGAAATTATTAAGTACCTAGTTGGTATGTGACTATGCGAGTACTTGGGTAAAACTTGGTCAGACTGGTGAGTTCGCTGAGAAGGAACCGCAAGAACCGCAGCCTTCTCTGATTACAATCACCACTGCGTAATTTGTGCCCAACTCACTCTGGCGAGTCGGAGGCGGGCACGGTGAGCGAAATCATCATATTATCGTTGATTATTCCAATTAGGAGTTTGTCAAACATTTTGTGAATCAGTTTGAATCGAGAATTAATGTAGAAAAGTAATACAAAATATTTGTAAGTTAGAATTTATTTTGACAGGTGGCTTATTCCACCTATTTGATCTAACTATATTTTTTTGATTTCCTAAAGTGAGTGAATTATAAGAAAAAAAAACATATTTTATTGATAATTAGTAAAAAGCTATAGTAAATTTCCCGCATAACTGAAACGTGTTAAGAAAAATTTGATGATTCCGAAAAAATACATAAGTAGATAACTTATCATTGTTCAAGTCAGCGCAAAACGTCGCGCGTCACTCAAACCAAATAGCCTTTCATCCTTCAATTTATTTTCTTTCGGTCTGCGAAAAGATAAAGGATGGATGAATTCGTACATGTCGCTGCAAATTGAATTTAAATAGGTAGTGCAATGTTAGCCGGAAGTCGCGTAGTCGGGACAGAAAGTATCCTCTCAAACAAAATAAGTTTTTCCTAGAGAATAGCTTGAGTTATTACCGTTCCTCTTTTTTTATACTTTTTTTAGGGTTTTGTACCCAGAGGGTGCCAACGGAGCCCTATTACTAAGACTATGCTGTCTGTCTGTCCGCCTTTCCGAGCATTAAAAGGCACTATCTTTGAGACCGAAATAGCGAGAAGTCTGAATTTTTAACAGAATATGTGTTATAATGGGGGATTATCTAACAAATAATAAAAAGTTAAAATATAAGGGGGGGCGTATGAAGAAACACATTTTCGTTGTTTTTGATCTATCGTAAAAACAGAAAGACATAAAAATTTCAAACTTGTAGTGAAAAATAGTGTGAACACTATACTCTAAATTATTACAACAAATAATAAAAACTGGCCAAGTGTGAGACGGGCCCAAGCAATTACTATTTCAAATAACCAGTATAGCGCCATCTAGCTTATCATTAAGAGAAACAGTAACACATTTATTTGTTGGGAGCGATATTCAAAGTTAAGCAACGTAAAGACCGAACATCTGGAAATATGTCTCTGTTATTATATTGTTAGTATATTCCAAGTGCCGAGAGTCCTGGGTTCAAATTTAGACCTGATAAAATTGATTATTTTTGTTGTTTATGGTCATAAATACCAAGAGAGCAAAAAAAACCATGTCCAGCTTCCGTGCTAAGTCATTTCAGTAAATTATAACGTAATTACTAAGGTTTTTAATCAGAAAATAAAAGGATACAGGAATAAGACGTAAAAAAGACTTCAGTTTATAAATTTCTGTTTAACAAAACCTGGTAATAGTCTAGCTTTAGGTAGGGCGCGTTAAGAAGCATACAAACAAGACTGTTTGATGGAGACATATTGGTTCGTTACCATTGATTGAAGCCCTCTTGCGCTTTAATGTACCTGTCTCATAAAACTTGTACTATACCTTCATTAGATAAAATAGTTATTTACTAACGGTTAGCGGTTGGTCTACGGACAAATTGGATGATTTAGGAGCATTGCATGGCATTCGCTGGGAAATGTTCGTCCATGCACAATTATAAATTCTTAGACATTTATGTGTATCCAACTAATTATCCCTATAATTTTTTAATTACCTTTAACTCAACACGTCATCAATAACTAAGTAAGTATCTATGCCCATTTAGATGAAATTTGTTGCGCCAATAGAACATGTTCTGTAACGTAAGATATTTCTTTACCAAGAGTTTTCGCGGGAACTGGTTCTTCAACTTCGAATAACAGTTACACAAGTAATAGTAAAACTGTTGTCTGATTTTTTTTTTTAATCTTTAAATCCATCCATTTAAGTATTCTGTTTAGTCAAGCCCAGTAAGTGCAAATTTTGTCCATCCTTATTCAAAAAGTCAGATTCTCAGATTTTCTATTTTCAAAAACATTATGTATGTCCATCATAATTTTCAGATATTACAGAATCACTGAGACACTGTTAATGCATCTATTGCAATTTTTTTATTTTCATATTATATGATAATAAAGGAAATATAATATGCTTGCACATTCGAAAAAAATTTGGAACTTGTGAATAGAGCTGGGAAATAAACTCGTTCGATTTTATTAAATTTGTTGTCGTTAATATGAGTATTAAATTAAAATTTACGACTTGAAAGATGATTTTTGTTTTAGTGCTTCAGGATAAATGAAGGCGAGAAATTTAAATAAGTATTTCGCAAACTATGCAGGTAGAGTCGTGAGCTAAGGCTAGTGTTTCATAAAATTAATCCCATATTGTACTAGACCTTTGTAGGTTTGTTACTAAATTAAGATAACTGTAGGAAACTTTTTAAGCTTATGATCCTACCTTTTACTCCGCCTTAGATATATAGTTGGTACCTACTTATTGCGAAAAAAAGAAATTCGGGCGGAGTTGATTTGGACTGATTACTCTTATACAAATATACCAATAAGGGTTTGATACTGAAAATTAAACATGAATTTATATGACTTTTTTTTTTATACAGTAAACTCAGTGTATGGCTGTACTGGTAGTCACTAACATATAAAAAAAACATATTTCAGTCAAGTCAAGATATTTTATGATTTTTTTAATAATTGAGTCGACACTCAAAGGAAGTAAATAATAATGTATGTCTGTCAACACATTTGATAGTTAATCAAAATTATACTTTGATTTGCAGAATGATTTTTAATTTTCCTAATGTTTCACGCAGTGCTACCATTATATGTATTTTAATCAACCAAATCGAGATAAACGACAATAGTTGCTCATTTTCTCATAATTTAATTAAACACAAGAGGCTCAATCAAAGTTTATAGTTTTCACATCTGTGTAAGCAAATATTAATAAACCAAAACCAGTTTAAAAATGCAAATATCGTATTTATAATCAGCCATGCAAACCTCCAATCGCGCTAGCTCTAAGCGAAATGGTTACGTTTAGTATCAATTCAGGCTCATAAACGAGCGAAATGTTACTAAGCGACATAGAACACCCAGCTGTAGTTGTTATTCAACGCTATAAATGTCATCTCGTTTGTAGACGATTGTATATGGGTCAATGTACTACAGTATGGGGTTTGTCAAGAACGAAGTTGTTAGATTTTTGAAGGGTAGGCAACGCGCTAGTGATCCCCCAGGTGTTGCAAACGTCTATAGACTGCGGTTACCGCTTTCCATCAGGCGTACCGTAAGCTTGTTTTCCCTCTCTAAGTATTATATTAAATTAAAAATTTACAATTTCTGACGTAAGTACTTGTTGCTTCATATTTAAAGTACTTCCACAGCACCATCACAGCAGAATCTGACGTTGTTCGAGAGCTCATTTACTCGATATACGAGGGTAGATCAAAAAGTAATGATAATCGGATATTTCTAGTAGTCACAAAAATCTAAAAAAAATAGAGAGCTTGCTTAAACCTTCACTAGTAGGTACAGGTTAAAGGTATTTAAACACACAGTCACATTTTGAAAATTCGTTCATTTTATGTCAAGTCAGAGCCGTCATCAAAACTTCTGCATAAAAAATGTTCTAAAGTTTTATATCGATTTATTACTACTTTTTGATTACCCCTTGGATATCTCTGGTTCTGGCACCATTTAGATCTCGATTATTTTATCGATAAGACGATATACCTATTTAAGACGATGGCCCAATGTGATTTGTTCTGATTTCAGCAGATTTTACACGTTATTGTTGCTGGTGGAATATTATAATCTTTTGTTGAGATTTTAGAAAGAAGACATACAAAGTTGTAAGTATCGTGGTCAAGTACATTTTTAGTTAAGGAGGCTTTGATGTTATGGAGGTAAAAGTAGCTCCAAATAATTCTTGTGTGTAAAACAGTATAGGCCTTTATGTAGGGGCAGTTTGAATAGATATAGTTACAGTTAAAATATATACCTACCTACCAAATATATACTGTCTGTGGAAGGAAATATAGTGCCTAAATTGAAATGGGAGGAATTATCAAGAATATTAATAAGAATAAAAAAATTAACTAAATAATTTTTTTTTACTGTGACTTGATACTACTGTAGTCATTGTACTATGATAAAATACTTTTCACTCGTTTATGAATGAATTAAGATGACGTGTGATGTCTTATTCAGTCAGCTGATTACCTACCGTGCTTGCTTATAACTATTCCTTTTGCTGTCGTTTAATCTAATGCGACATATGGTACACATACAACTTTATTAAACTATAACTCATTTCATCAAATTGTTTGACATACTTACTGTGGTCAACCTGCATCTACTGCAGGTGACAGATTTAAGCAACTAAGTTTAACATACTGTACTTGGCATGCAAAATAAACATATTTTTTTTTTATACTACTAAGGTGGCACACAAGCTTACGGTCCGCCTGATGGGAAGCGGTCACAGTCGCCTATGGACGCTTGCAACACCAGGGGTATCACTTGCGCGTTGCCGACCCTTCAGAAATCTAATAACTTCTTTCTTGAAGAACTCCATACTGTAGTCCTTGCAGAAAACCTTGATAGGGAGCTCATTCAACAACTTAAGCGTTCGCGGGAGGAAGTTTCTCTGAAACCGCACTGTACGCGACCATTTAGGTTCTAAAGTGTGAGAATGAATTCCCTGCCGATGGCGAGCGGTGCGATGGTAGAAAGTAGCCGTGGGCATCATTTCGAACAATTCCTCAGAACACAACCCATTGTACAAGCGGTAGAACACACACAGTGAGGCAAAGTCTCTCCTCAGACTTAAGGGCTCGATACCGCAAGTGACTTTGGAATCGTCGACAATTCTCACAGCCCGTCGTTGAACCGAGTCAAAAGGGCCAAGCTGGTATCCGGGTGCACCTGCCCAGAGCTGGCAGCAGTACTCCATATGGGGCCGAACTTGCGACTTGTGAAGTAACAACCTTTGCCCCGACGTGAAGTACTGCTTCGCTCTGTTGAGTACACCAAGTTTTTTGGACGCCAGCTTCACCTTATCTTGTAAATGATCTCGGAACTGAACATCGCTGGAGATGTCGACACCAAGGATCCCAATGCTCTTGGAGATGGAGAGGGGTGTGTTCTGGAATTGTGGGACTACAGTGAATGAAGTTTTCTTAGCGGTGAACGCGCACACTTGTGTCTTTGTAGGGTTGAATCGGACCAAGTTTACCCGTCCCCAGTCAAAGACTTGGGTCAGTGTGGTCTCGATTTGAGACTCAAGTTCTCTGCGGTTTTCCTCCACAACGGAACGAGGGATGTTTGCACGACCCGTGTAAAAAGCGTCTCCAGTACTGTCATCTGCATAGCAATGTATGTTGTTGATGTCCAACATGTCATTGATATGCAGTAGAAACAGCGTAGGAGACAGCACAGAGCCTTGCGGGACACCAGCATTAATGTCCATGCTATCAGAGCAACTACCGTCAACTACGGTTCGTATGCGTCTGCCGGACAAAAAGCTAGCCACCCATTTGCACAAACCCTCGGGAATTCCGTAAGATGGCAACTTCGATAGAAGACCCCGGTGCCAGACCCGATCGAACGCCTTCGCTATGTCCAGGCTGCATGCCAATGCCTCCCCCTGACTCTCAATGGCTAGTGCCCATCGGTGTGTGAGATACACTAGAAGGTCACCAGTCGAGCGACCGTGGCGAAAGCCATATTGACGGTCACTGACCAGATCGTGTACTTCTAGGTATTTCCTGCTGCCAGCCTTACCTGCTGGCTTTACTATCACGACAACACTATTACCTACTAAGTATTATCTGCCGTCATAAGTTTTTGGCATTGTTTTTGCGCACTTTTTATTTGTTTCCACAATTTATTTATTTACAAATCAAGTGGGATTGACAACGTCACAATACATCTTTTCTTTTTGGTTTTGACAGTAAGCAATCAAAGAAAAGAGAAAATTGCTTCTTGTTGCTCTTGTTTCAAGTCCATTATCACTGCCAATGCCGCAAATGATCGGTACATACGACCAACGTACGTGGCAATAAAAACTATCACGGCAACTATAATTTCATTTTTGTCCACACCACGACTGAAAAGTTTGTGTAGCACTGTACCTCAGTTTGAGAACCAGACTCTGGTCTGACAGTGTTCTCTTGTAGCAAGGTGACAACTTTCCATCACACTTAAAATAGGCCTTGGACTGTCAAATTAGAAAAAAAAAAAACACTAATTCTTGTTTGTAAAAACTTTTTAATTTGTGCCAAAAATATTAAAAAATAAGTACAGAAATTAAACAGACATTGCATAGGTATAACAGCAATAACCTGTGTTTCAAAGTTCATCACTTAATTTACAAGTTTTAATTATAAATTTACACCTAACCAAATACTTATTTACAAAATTGTTGCACAAACCCTCTTTGGCGTTCTACACAGAGGTAAGCACGCTTGATTGAAAAGGGCGCCTTTTTAACCATTCAATATCGGCTATGCCATGTCCCGTTTGACCATACACAAGGTCCTTCACTCGACCCAAAAAATAGAAATCCATTGGAGTGAAATCCGGTGAGCGAGCTAGGGCACGGACCCTCCACGGCTTATCCACCTCACGCCAAAATTAGCGGTAAAGTATTTGCGCACACGTAGGGCAAAATGAGCTGGTGCTCCAGCGTGCTGATAGTAGAGCGTTCTTAAAGTCGCTAAATGCATACTTTCTCAAATACTATCGACACGGGTTTATAACAGCTGAAGATACGGTCCGCATTAAGTATATACAAAAACACAGGTCCAAACACTCTGTCGTCGAGTATACCTGCCCATACGTTGACACTGAAACGTCTGTATGAAAAAAATTATCACGTTAAAGACAAAAAATATATTCGTTAACTTAATCTATATTCTTAATACTCTCTCCTATTTCAATTAAGGCAATATATTTCCTTTCACATTATATAGTAAATGGGATTTTAATAAAACATTTAACATGTTAACGCAAGAAGACAAATATACACACGGATTATTTACAAACAAATAAACACAAAAAAAGCAGGCACTCGAAAAAGGGCATTTTATTCATCGATAACAGTGAATAAAACTCACTTTTACCCACTGAGTGTATAAAAACATAACAGTACGTTATACGTTGACTTAATGGAAATATTCGTTACCGTTTTGTACTACATTGTTAAAATAGTACGTAACAACATTGTAGTTAGTAGGTTTATTATACTTAATAGTGTTGAGAAAGATTTTCAGATTTTGAAATACATATATTAATCTAATTGGTTAAGTGAAAGTTTATACTTATATTAAGACTGTAGCGAATTATAATTAATATTATATTTTTTTAATTAATATTATAAAATTCGATTTTCATATTATTAAACTGAAACACATATTCTAGTAGACCCGTAATAAAAAAATAACCGGCTGCGTTTATACACATATAACTTTCTAAGGATTTTAATTACACCAAAAAAAAATATAATTATTTTTTTCTGCGTTTTTTTCAGAAAACTAACGATAACTTTAATCAGATATTTTTTTTGTTATTATTTAGTTATTAAACTAAAATTGTAACATAATTAAACTTAATAAGACCTAATAACATAATTTTATCTTAGTCAAATTACCTATTTTTAGTCGGATATGCTTTTGGTTTTCAGGACCTACATGAGTTTATTTTATTTTTTTATACCACTAAGGTGGCAAACAAGCTTACGGTCAGCATGATGTGATACGGTCATCGCAGCCAATGGACCATTGCAACACCGGCCCTTTAAAAATCTAATCACTTCTTTCTTGAAGAACCCCATATTGTAATCCATAGGGAAAACCTTTGCATTCTACAAGTTAGGCGTTCGCGAGGCAGTTTCCTTTGAAACTCTTTTTAATTTAAATTTATAACAGAGGAATTTGAAGACCTAAATAATTATTTTTGCATGTTCGTGTGACCAGCTGACGTATAAGCCACCACGGTACGGCCAGCCGATTTTTTTTTATCTTCAAAGAGTTGCGTTAACTATCATTTAACAAATTTTCAGTCGGGAGGAAATTGGTAAGGAAAACTTGTTGCTGGCTCACGGACTATGTCCGCATCGAATTTTTAGAGCCCCTGTCTGTATTCGACCAGTTTCTCATCGGACGTCCGGACCAATGAATAAACTGACTGCACGCAGTGTTGTATACTCTTAGGCACAGATTATATAATACTATACTTACTATACTTCTTAGGTTACAATGAGAGAATATACAGTATGGTACAGTGTACAGTGTACGCCAAATATTTGTATTAGGATTTTTCTGCCGGTCCGTGTTAAAACAGACTCTTAAACTGTCTGATCACAAACGTACACATATAAACATTAATAAACAGAGTATTTTTATGATGGTAACAAGTCAGAATTCGCTGTAATAATAGGAAGAGATGTGTAGGCAGTCGTAATCTGAATGCATAATTGCATTGAGTAGTGTACGAATGAACGAATGATGTCGTATTCCGCTGGGCGCTGCTCGGAACACAGGCATTCCAACACGCAAATATGGTTAAGTGTAAGTCATAAGATTTAGCGATTTTACCAGTTTTAAGGGCCCTCTTACAGCCCACTAGCGCCACCATTAGATATCCTCAATTTTCTCTTCGTAGAAAACGAATTTCTAAAATGGCCACTTTTAGCAAAAATGCCAACTACAATTCACAGATATTATTTAGAAACTATATAAAACCTTTTAAAAATAGCTTATGACTAGCTTTATATTTGCGAAATTTGGATTTTAGAAATTCGTTTTCTACGAAGAGAAAATAGAGGATATCTAATGGCGGCGCTAGTTAGCTGCTATATGCGCCTTAATAGGGTGAATTTCCTAAAAGTACGACATGCTTAACGAAAAGATACGATGATTTGCCGAAACGGTATGGTTTGGAAAAAATATGATTTTATTATCCTTCCTAGTATTTCGTAGTATAGCCAGACAACTCTATGTTGTACATAATTGACAATCGAATGTGCATACCTACCTTTACTTTTGTAATAAAAGGTACGATCTGGTACATTTTTTAAAATAATCATCATGTAAACACTGGTTGTTTACATTATTGTAGGTGCCAGTTTATAAGTTTTATCAATTATATCTGAAATTATTATACTTTAATAAAATAAATAAAACACTAAACATAACATCTTTAACTAAAGTACGCATGTAATGCATTGAATTTCTTATCTAATTTTTTTTTTTGACAAATGTTTATCCGGATCCGCTGAGCAGATCCGACCAAAATTTAATGATTTTTTTCTTGGGAATACAGTTCAGACCCTGAAAAACGTGAAAACACGATTAATAAACTTTTGTCCGATAAAAAAAATATCCTAAAAACCTTTTTACGGTTTTATTTAAGTTTTGAGAAACAAATCTTCAAAGTTCTAAGTGCTATTAGATTATAACTTTGCTAAAGCATAGCGCTTTAGATCCTGAGAAAACGCATTTTTTTATAAAAATGATGAGTAACAAATTAAACTCTTAATTTATTTCATGTATTACAATGAAAATCTCAAGGAGTTGAGTGTAGCTGCACTTCTCACGCACGCTAAGTTACATATCGCTTCATCTTTATTTTTACTCAAGTTTTCTGGCACGTAGTTATGCCTCTTAAGAAGTAAATCGCGTACGTTATTTTAAAATAATAAAAAAACATAGCAAAGACATGCAGAATACTGAAAAAGAAAGGAAACTGATCAAAAAAAAAACTTAAAAACCGGAATTAAAATATGACTATTAGCTCTTCTAAAATTAGACCCGACCGTGTTGCGAGCTGTTTTACAATCATATTGCAGTTGTCAAAACTGCCTCGCTTGATGCTTGCAGTCTGTACTTTGCACTGCCGACTGTGAAAAACTGTGACAGACACGTCAAGTTAAAGTGTCACAGTTTTTTAGCCTTTTTATTCGTCGCCACTAAAACATTACGGTATTAACGCATTTACATTATTATTCCGACTGTTTCTACAGCAATTTAAAGTCCTCTAAACGAATGATTTGTTATGTTTTAAGTAAATTTACATTTCATTACCTCAAATACCCTTCTGATTGTTTATACACATGCAAACAAAGCTAGCAAAAACTATTTGATTTGCACTTCATAAAACAATGTCCCCTGACATTTTGAAGGAATAAACATAGAAAAAAAATCCTTACATGCTGGCGACATGTAATTAAACTTAAAATTTGCATGCATCGCTATCTCATATCGTGTTTGGGGTAGCTTCACGAAAATAAAGTGAAGAAAGCGACTAAACCATTTCACTCGACAGTGAAGTTACAAAAAAGGCAAGAGCATTTTTTATCGATATGTCATAAGTATTGACAACACTAGCCAGCACGAACATAATTAAGAATCGTACACTGTGTAACTTTATTTGGACATTAATAAATAATCATTTAGCAATTCTCGCCTACATTGGAATCTAAATTTGGTATTTAATACACAGATTTTTTTCATGCTGTTTCAGCACATTCGGTCATGTAACATTTTTTATGAGATCAAGCCATCCAAGCAATTTTTTTAAACAATGTACTCTGTTAAGCTATCATCTGACCAATTTTTGTATTATTTGTAAGTTTCTCTCCTAAGTGATATACGTCTGCTGTGCGCTACTTCTTATATGAATACATATAGAGCATCATGCCTCTTCCCCAAAGTTAAACATGTTAATCTTAATTTTGAACCTACAGGCCAAATAACAATTTCTTTTTAAGTTAAGCAGTGACTTTTACCCCCTCAAGGGATGAATTTTAAGAAATACTTGCTTGTTCGTCTACGTTATAACAGAAACCTATATGCAAAATTTCAAGTCTCTAGGCCCAGTAGTGTGGGCTGTGCGTCGATATATGAGTCAGTCAGTTTGTTACTTTTTTTGTATACATATATCTATATATATAAAAATTACGTGTCACGTTGTTTGTCCGCGATGGACTTCTAAAATACTGAACCGATTTTGGTCAAACTTCGTAACTATCTGTTATTTGATCCAACTTAAAAGATAGGATAGTTTTTATCTCGATCTGTTAAGTGCGAGCCGGACTCGGGCACTTAAGGTAAAAATCAACTTTCGCCGGGTTACAGAGGGACGGCAGCGGAACAACGTTCGCCGGGACCGCTAGTATATATATATATAGATAAAGGATACATAAGTGTAAAGGATATTTTTTTCACGCACCTCATTATATCCTCTTTGATCTTCATTTATTAAATCTAATAAAAGTAACAATACGTAAAATAAAAAAAAAATTGGTGAAAATTTTGAATTTTAAACTAGAATACTGTTAAAAGTTTATCAAATAAATGCAAGAATTCTTATACATGGATGGAAAAAACTTTGCAGTTTTTATTTATTTGTTTAATTTATGTACGTTTATGTGTTCCTACTGATTGATGTAGTAACATCTCGAAAGAATATTTAATCAAATAGGTTTCATTTAATTACTCTACCGATAAAGCTACGATCTCGTAGAATGTTGAAAACCACTAGACAATGGTAATTACTTTTAAAATTAAAACTCTTCACAGGCTAATAATAGTGTTGTACCCATAGTAAAATATTTCCGGGATTTGAAACTACAGCTCCAGAATTCCATGCTTTAATCAAGAGTGAACGTTTATAACGAGCAGTCTTGTTATACAGTCGTTCACTCCTGAAATGGCGCCTTGACAATTTCAAATATCCCGTTTCGCTTCGTTATAATGCAGTAAAATACAAATTCCCAGCAAAGGTGATTCCACATTTCCATCACGTTTGATAATTTTAATAAAACGACAGGTGGTTCAATTTAAATGGTTTCCTAGTTAGTATTTCTTACAAGCTGTGCCGCGTAAAGAAATACGAAGAAGAAATGGCAAGAATAACATTAAAAACTTTTTGTTATCAAAGTGTCGTAACAAGATAATCTGTCTTTTCTTTAATATCAATTATTTTTTTCTAATAAGACATTTATTATGGCAGCGTAGCAGTTATTAGTAACAGAGATATTAGGGATGTAGTATGTCGGATACAAATACGAATGCAAATGTTTTGAGTTTAGACAAACACGAAGAATTGCTATGAATGAACATTTTGATACACAATCTAGCTTAAGAAAAAATATTTTTTGTTAATATATATATTTGTTAAGCGTTTTTAATCAGAGCACGTAAGTTTTAATGTATTTTTTGTATATATAAGTTAGCTGGAAGATATTGATTGTAAAAAAAACAGATATATATATATACCTACGAGTATATAAATGCCTTATTTTATGTAGTTTCGTTTGGTTATACTAATCGATTAGTATATGTATGCTTAACTAACCTATTTATTTAATAATATTCCTAGTTTTGGGGAAATTAAAGCTGCTAATACCCCAAACTAGTGATTGCAGACAACGATCTAGAAAACAAATTGCTTACAACATTTCCCGTTGCTCCGTAAGATCTACACAAGGTCTCATATCTTGTATCACTTTACTGCGGAAACTGCGTAAAAACTTTCAACTCATCAGTACCGACATGTATTTATCGAAGATACCGATCGTCTCAATTATCCGAACTTGTTACGCCATTCTGGTAGTGGTTGTTGTCTAGTCAGAGATCTCTTTAGGTCTTCGAAGCTATCTAGATTCGCATTGCTTTTTATGGTCTGGATTAATTTCATTATCTTCGTTATCTACAGGTAGATAAATATAGGATATATTTGTCTATAAATGACCTAAGTGGGTCAGCTATTATTTGTTCAAAAAATAATATTTTATAACTTTGACGATTCAAAAGTGATTGTAAAATCCTTATTTGAATAAACCATTTTGACTTTGACTTTGACTTTGAAATGTTACTAATATTTGTATTCTATATCTGTTACGTTATGATGGCTTTACTTCATTTGATGTTTTTAAACTCAAACTCTTTTTATTAAAATTAGGTTTTACAAACACTTTTGAATCGTCAAAGTATTAAACACTATTTGGTTTACCTATGCGTTTTGTAATTGAGCATCTTCATTCCCATGGATTTTTAGGGTTCGGTACCTAAAGGGTAAAAAAACGGGACCCTATTACTAAGACTCCGCTGTCCGTCCGTCCGTCTGTCTGTCACCAGGTTGTGTCTCATGAACCGTGATAGTTAGACAGTTGAAATTTTTACAGAAGATGTATTTCTGTTGCAGCTATAACATCAAATACCAAAAAACAGAATAAAATAGATATTGAAGGGGGCACTTATACAACAAACGTAATTTTTTTTGCTGGTCTTTCTTCGATATTGATAACGGCAACAGGGAGACGCCTGAAATATTCACAGAATATTCTTATAAATTCCCTTTAAAAATAAATAATCACATTAATATAAAACAAATATTAAAAATAGGCTCCCACACAACAAACATGATTTTTTTGCCGTTTTTATAGATAATGGTACGGAACCCTTCGTGTCCGACTCGCATTTAGCTGATTTTTTTGGAGTTACATTTATTCTGAAAATCTGAAGTTTTGTGGTATGTTATTTTATAAAGTTGTTGTTTGACGAAAGATTTAAATTTACTTATTAATAACTTTGTTATAAGAGTGTATACATTGCCTCATAAAAGAGTTACTAATTTTGTGTAGACGTCACTTTTCTTGCTGAAACTATTAATATTTTTATGAAGATATTTAAGATTTTCATATTTATGTACTGCGACGCCAAAGTTAAGAGGGCGATATAGGCCAGAAAGCTAATTTCTGTAATTCTAACGTTGTGTATGCCAATTTACTATAAATCATTAGATAATGTCATATACATTACTATGAGATATATATGTTATATACTTCTTAAGTAATTTATACCGTAATGACGCCTTGAAACTTTTAATTTTTTGTATGGAATTTAACGTTATTACCGTTTTGTAGTCACATTTTTTGACTTTTCGCTACAACTTAGAGTCTATGCACTAGATAACAGGCTATTCTAATTATTTAACCAGCTTTCATTACAAGCAAATGCATAATACGCTTTAAAAATTTGCACAAGTGTTGAAACAACGGTCACTTTCAGATTTTTTGTTGCATTAAATACAATAATTGAAAATCATTCAGTAAGGTAATGCAGTAGACAAAAGCAAGTTTTATAACATATATTTTTTTCAATGGTTTAGATGCTATAGTTTTTCCACAAAATTTGCACAAAAACGGCGTATTTTCGTGGTCTAGTCTATACCCTAGCCTTAAAATATTTACTTCCCTAAACCTATCCCTAAGAGATATCCTAGATCCTAATTTGTAAATGGCACGGATTGCCCGTTTTTGTAACACAAATATTGTATTTAAATCAGCAGCGCTTTATATCATTAACTATGGAAATAGCTAAAATATACTATTCTGTCTTATTTTCTTGATTGCATAAGTAGGTAGGTAGGTCATTTATTTCTCATTGAAAATAATATTATGTCATTAAAATAATACATAATCAATTCACAAAGAGATCGTCAGGTATAAAAATTAAAATAACCGAAGGAAAAATAAAAAAGCTTAGAAATATTTGAAGATAAAACGTCAACGATTAAAAATAGACATATAAATACATAGATTTAAAAATGTCAAATCAGAAACAAATATAAATTGAAATCAATAGTCAATAAAAATGTGAAATCAAACATAAATAAAAATGTCAAAACAAATACAATAAAATGTCAAACAAATATTAAAAATTTCTCCGCATCCGCTCAGTAGATCTGACTAAAATTAAATAATTGTTCTTCGAGATATAGTTCAAAACCTGAAAAACGTAAACACATGAGTATGACCTTTGTTTGATAAAAAACCCTACACTGACCCCATTTTTGAATGATTTGGTAAAGATGCAAAGATCTCAGTGCTATTACTTTACAACTTTGGCAAAAACGTACCCGTAAAAGTGTTTTAAGCCATAAGGGCTTTTTTAGAAGCATTTTTTGGTAGTGCTAACAAACCATTTATTTATTCATTTTTAGTATTTCAATGAAAATATTAGTGAGTTGAGATGTAGCTGTAGTCATTGTATTTACTTTTGCTTTCCGTCACGTACGACTGCCTTTTTAACATTTATTTTGTGGAGCTTTTTGAAATTATTATAAAATGAATCCTATCACTGAATTGAGCAGTTATATGCTTCGTGTAAAAGTCTAGTCCTAACTGAAATACTATATATTAAAACTTATAACTTTATTAGGTAAGATAGATAATTTGTTCTATATTGGGAGTTAAAACTAAATGGCTAGCCAAACTATCAAGTTATATCATTCTAATTTTGAGATAACCAATTAACGGTTGTATCATATGAATTAGCATATCGAACACGGCAACAGGGACGTGGTAGGACTATTACAGAGTGTTACATTATGCATACCAACCGCAAACGGCGAGACAACTATACGTGCGCTTTTCTATGTCAGGCAAAACATGCCCATTAATTTAACTAAGTGCTTTGCACGTCTACGATTAACTATTCTATTTATTTTAAACATAGCTTAAACTTAACTTTATATCTAATTTATAACATATAAGAATCAAAAATGTATTTTCATTGAAAATAATTAAGGTCGCTTCTGCAAAATATTTGCAAGTATACTTACATATAAACATTATGATATGTTTTTTTATATAAAAATAGATGTTATTTTTTGAGTGTGTCTAAATGGCTTAGATTCACAACTGGACCTGGTAGGTGGTGCTGACGTCGAGTTATTTACAAATTTGTATCTATAGAGCAAAATAACTTCTATTCGCAATATGTTTGGTTTAATTCAAAAAAAGTAAATCGCAAATGTTGTTCCTATAGGTGGCGCCGCGGCGATAGAGAGTATATAAAGTATGAGATGGAACGAAGAAAGTTTCCCGCGTTCTATGCGTTCGCCCAATAGCGATAAAAAGAATTAAAAGAATTTTTATTTTATTTCTGATATATCTACCTGCCTATATAAAATATATTTACTATTATTATTATATATAAAAATATATTTATTATTATAATATAATTACCTCTATAGATACGATGGGCAAGGAGAGAAAACATGTAAAACGTACATTCTTACAGTGTGGGAACACTAAGATTTAATGGCATTAATTATCGCGTTAACAAACACAACATTTTAGCCTCAACCTAGCCTGTTAATATTATAACGGCATTCATAATTTTGGTAAAACCTAACGACAAAGTGAATTCCGATATAAAAGCGCACTAAGTCGTTACACCTGTGTTTAGTTTAACAGCAGTAAGTAAGACTTTAGTGTGGCCTCACTTTTATAAAATGCGCCAGTGAAATATCCATCTTGAGCGTAAAATAAATGTATACGCATTATCTTTCGATTGGCAAAGCGTCTAGCGAATCGAGCGCGTGCGCCGGGGAATGTCTAACGAGGTATCACTACATTATAACATTTTTGTCATTTTATTGCTATTAAAGTATTTATAGCGTTTGAAATGTCTATGTTTTATGTTTACTATTTCTTGAAAAAGATACCACAAATATTCACGCACAATTTGAAAAAAAATTTAACATTTGTAGAAAGTTATTGTGGTATTCGAGTTAAAATAAAATATGTATGTATTTGAAACTATTATATGTCTTGAATTTGGTATTAAAAATAAATATTAACAAGCGGTCATAAACAAAACGACGATCATAAATAACTAGTCACTTACATAAATGACGATATTTCATAAACTCGTAAAGACAGCTTCATGAAACGAATACGCTTCAATGTTCCTTTGACAGTTGTTTATGAAATATTGTCGTCTAGTTTCTAGTTGTTCTTGCTCGTCAGTGTTAGTTCTTAGATTGTTTTTACTGTCGGTTGGTGGTGGTCTAGTGATTTCAGTTCTGCGTAGCGTTCTCGGGGGAAAAGGTAAGAGCCCAGCGTTTTCGGTAAAGGAAAAATCTTGAGAAAACCTGCATGGTTCACATTTTGCACTTGGTCTGCATGACGGGCTATGATGGTCCAAACCGCAGTCGCCTTAAGTGAGGGTGAGTCGTGCGTCATGCTCCTACAGTAGGGAGGGGGACGTATAAGGCTGATAAGGAGACAGAAATTGTTTTTAAATATTGCTTTACCTACTAACCCGTAACTAGGATAACATTTAACTCTCAATTGCTATTTTTACCCAAAATTAATATCGCTTTCGTATCTCTCTACAAAGCTTTTAACATATATTTTGATTTCTGTGCTGTCTGTTTATTTATTTATTTTACACTTTTGAACACATTGGTGTACATGGCGGGCTTAATGCTGTTTAAAATTTTCTATCAGCCAACCATAGGGCTAAACAGATAAACTGTTGGCGGTGTAAATATTTAATTTAAATGTATTTTTATATTATCTATCTAAATAAAAAACATATACATAGACACATAGAAAATATATTTTAAAATAATACAACATAATAATTATAGATACATAAAAATACAAGGATTAGAATATACAAAAATAAATAATAAATAAGTATATATATACATAATCATATATGTCACATATCTAACATTTAAATTTACTCTAAAGTTTAATCTTTATTTAGTCTTTTTTTATAATTTGTAAAGATAAGACAAAAAATTACTAATTTATATAATATAAATTTACATGTTAAGCTAGTGTTTAAAATTAAAAACTTAACAACACTCATATTGCAGATCTAGTTAACTGAGTTGAGAAACAGATGACGCTGCATTCAAACCACGTAACATATTTATTTGACAGGCTTATTTAGCGCTAGAAAGCTATTAATGTTAAGTGTTAAGTTCTAGTTACACTTAAGCATCTATGTCCGGCCTAACAAACGTGGTGTGCCGCATATTAGAAAAGTTGACAGCACTTCCCGGGATTAAAATATTAAAATGCTTGCGCGTCTCTATCGTTTACCTCTATAGGCTGCGTTCAGTACATTTGTGTCCCAACCCTACTAAACCGTAAATATCCGAACTGACTCTCGACGACAATCGCAATTCCAATTTTAAATCTTAAATTATCTCGCCAACATTTAAAAAAATCAATAATCTTAATGTTATTTGATTTTGAATTGTGGCATAAAAAGATGTTATAAGTGGTTATTTTGATGACAAAATCACAGCAAAATTGTCCGTCGAGATTGTCCTCTATCATTTTATGCCTACAAGCACAAGTCACTTATTTTATTATATTATAAGGCAAATGTTGATTTGACCATAAACCTGATCGAGGTTGATGTCCAACATCCATGTAGTGGCACTATGTGAAGTTTTAAGAACTTTAGTGTTTTTATCCGGGCAGTGATCAGAAACTCAACGCGGATTAACACTGTAGCAAGATAGCAATTAGATTTTTCTCCAAGACAGAAAGAAACTACAAAACTCTATACCGGCAAGAGAGAGTTCTCCAACAAAGCCTAGGATGAGATATCATTATCAAACAGAGTCCAGGGTATTCATTCCGAACGGGTAAGTGTTGGAACACCAACACTGGCGTTAAATTCCGAATACTTCCAAAGGTCGCGCATTATAGATACACCATTTCCTTTTCGTTTTCTTCGTTACACTTGTTCATTTCATAACATGTTTTAACTGGTTTGAAACCTTTTTTGGGTATGAACCGATGCATAGAATGTTATTGAAAGTTGTTTATTTACTCTTGTGGTTATGATAGAGCATATAAAAAACTAAATGAGCATATTTTTAGCGGTTTAATGTTGTTTTTTTACAACATTGAGCATATAGAAAAAACTGGTTGCCTGTAAAGTCGGTATACGGGCGAAAGTTTTACGTGACAACTTGTGCCTTTCACTTTTTATGTCTGTCTCTCTCGCTCTTAGGCGGGCTAACCATGCCGCGTGCCTCTCACTCGCTCTCATTGTGAGCGCATAACGTGAGCGGAGCGTAACGCAGTTTCTTGAAGTGTCACCCGGCAAACCAATTTATAAGACGTTGTCACGTCAAAAAAAATAGTTATTTGTTATAATAAGGTTGGAAAGTTGCTTTTAGGCGTGAGTGCCTTTATTGAGTACCGAGCAAGTGAAGGATTCAAAGATCAAACCCACGAGCGAATCGAGTGGTTCAATAATTGACTCCATTAGCAAAGCGAGGAATTCTAAGGCCCAAAACAACACAACAACAAAAAAAAAATACCCAATATTTCATCTCATTACAGCGAGGTAAAACAATAATACGTGTTTAATTACTTATAAATGGAACAAGTATGCTTATTTTAAAAAGTTCAATTAAGTATTGATAACATGATAACAACATTATAGATTTCTGAAATAGGTTAAGCGCCTTTTCTATGTCTGCATGTAGACAACAAATCGCACACACGCAGTAGGTATGTCGCAGGCAAATCGTATAATCCGCCGTTTCATAATATGCCTAGGCAGATCGTAAAGAATGGCAACGAAAGGAACAGAAATTGCACTGTATAAGTCACGTATGTTTGGTTAGGTTCAGTTTCTCTTTCGTTAACGTAGATGCGGAGCGAGCGAAGCGAGCGGAGAGTTCCTGCCAAGTTTCATATAATAATCTGTTCAGTTATATGATAATTTCTATTCCATACTTTACAATCTGCCTAGGCATATTATGAAACGACGGATTATACGATTTGCCTGCGACAGGTACACAACTAAATAACTGGATTTAGAGTGGTTCTGAAATAAATTTGACTTGTTTCAATGGGTAGATTTGGTGTATAAAAATATACACAAATAAATACATTTTTCTTATAATAAAGAGTAACAATAGCCTTAAGTTTATTCTGCAGGCGTCAGAACTACAGGGTGACCCAGCACCTGCTAGACAGGTGTCCTTGGATCCAGAGTGACCACACTATAACGTTGTTGAATGGACAAGCTGCAACTTTACTTTATGGCAAAAAGTACTTAAGAACCGCTATTACAATACCTACTATGTATGCTTAAGCATGGTTTCAAGATAGCAAAACATGTTTACGATCTATAACAGTAATGGAATTGATAAAGTCTTTATAATAGTTTTGTAACAATGTAGGTAACGTTTTGCATGAATGAGAAATTAAAAATTTCATTTTATTGGTTTGACGAAACATTTGTGCACATATTTAAACACATGGCGTGGTACGGATATATATTATATATATATATATCGCCAGCTTTGGATAAAAACCAATTTAAACATAATTCTTGTCAATTAAAATTTGTTTGATGCGTAAAAAAAAATGTCGAAACATAAGCATTTTAAATGTACTAACTCTAAAACAACAACACAGGGTAACAAGTGTGTTAAAAAACAGCAAATACCTACGCCCATAAAAAATTACAAACTAATAAACTAAAGAATTTTGTATCTTAACAAATCGTTTACGGCTTATAGTGCTGTTTAATTACTTATGGCACTTTAATCCAATCTATTCAATAACCTTTTTTAACTACACATGTACCTACTTATAGTAATCGAAAAATAGTTTTGTCTTTTACAACAGCGGATATGGCTGTTATACGGCCATAAAAGTTGATGGACAGTCACCATTACGATGGCTGTCATAAATTACAGGCATGCGTCGAGATGCCGAACGGCCGCCGCCGCCGCGGGCAGTTCTACTTGCGGACTGCGGGTGTTCCTGTGGGATATTTACCGTTGACAATCCGGAATTTAACAACTTCATGGTCCTCCTTTTTCACTTGTGTGTGTAAATGAAAGTTTTAGTTGTTTTTTTTAACTTTTCAATGTTTTATGAGATAATTTTCCACACATCATGACTTTTGAGAGGCCGATAGGAGCTTACCAGCGCTGCCGTATTGAATTTTGAATTTCCTTTTCGTAAAAAGCGCATTTTGAAATATGTTAATGCCATTAGACATATATTTGTTTTCGAGTTGATTTATTCTTTTAAAAACATACTAAACTGGAATTTATTCTATTTTCGAGACTTGTAGCTATAGTACTTCTGCTTAAAACGACCGTCAAAATAAAAGGGCATTCTTTCCGTCGTATCAAGCGGTAGAATATAAACAAACTTCCTTTCTTTATTTTAACCCTGAAGCTGAAACATGTCATTTCTTATTTACAACTAAGATATAGTTTTATTTACGAAAATAAGAAAATTCCAATACAAAATTCTTCTATTTTACCCCAAGGAGATTATTTACCAAAAACGGGTTAATATGCCATTCTTATTTTTTACCCAAAAGTCCAAACACTTATTTCATTAATTAAACTTATAAAATACGGTTTTGATACAAATTTGCTTAAAACTTAGCGTTGATGGTTTTTAACCCGACAAATGGCATGCACATTTCTTAATTTTTTAATTTTAAGGGAATTTTAGTCCCTAAGGGAATAAAAGTGTTTTGCTAATTTTGTATGGTATGGGGAAATATTATTCTTACAGTAAAATTTCCCCGAAACTTGGTAACTTGCTTTCCAACACCAAAATAAATGTTTACATTAAAGTTCTGTAACACATTAAATTAAAACAGCATTTTGGCGTTTTTCCAAATTCAACCTCCACGGCTGTAAAGCATGAATTTGTGTGGGAAACACTATATTTTTGATCAAATTTGCTTAAAACTTAGCATTGACCCTCTTCAATATAATTAATGACATACATGTTTCTTAATTTCTAAAATTGAGCCCCTAAGGGGAGAAAGGGTTAAGCCAGTTTGTCTGGAATAAAATATTTATAAGTTAAGTACTTTGAACTTAATATAATATATGCTTTTCAGCACAAATAATAAACACGGTGTTTCGCGGATTTTCAAATTCCAACCACCAAGTAAAAATAATGTGTTACTAATTTTATTTAGGATTAGAATAGGTATATTATTTTTACAGTAGAATTTTCACGAATCTTGATTCACAATGTTTCCAACACAAAATTATGTAAATCATGCATTTCGACGTTTCTTTAAATTCAGCCAATATTGTTACCTATAGTCGAATTTTATATTCATGTAAATTTTCTACAAGACATGTATTTCTAGGAATTTAATTTTTTTTTTTTTTTTTTTTAATACCACTAAGGTGGCAAACAAGCTTACGGCCCGCCTGATGGTAAGCGGTCACCGTAGCCTATGGAAGCTTGCAACACCAGGGGTATCACTTGCGCGTTGCCGACCCTTCAGAAATCTTATAACTTCTTTCTTGAAGAACTCCATACTGTAGTCCTTGCAGAAAACCTTGGCAGGGAGCTCATTCCACAACTTAAGCGTATGCGGGAGGAAGTTTCTCTGAAACCGCACTGTACGCGACCATTTAGGTCCTAAAGTGTGAGAATGAATTTCCTGCCGATGGCGAGCGGTGCGATGGTAGAAAGTAGCCGTGGGCATCATTTCGAACAATTCCTCAGAACACAACCCATTGTACAAGCGGTAGAACACACACAGTGAGGCAAAGTCTCTCCTCAGACTTAAGGGCTCGATACCGCAAGTGAGTTTGGAATCGTTGACAATTCTCACAGCCCGTCGTTGAACCGAGTCAAAAGGGCCAAGCTGGTATCCGGGTGCACCTGCCCAGAGATGGCAGCAGTACTCCATATGGGGCCGAACCTGCGACTTGTAAAGTAACAACCTTTGCCCCGACGTGAAGTACTGCTTCGCTCTGTTGAGTACACCAAGTTTTTTGGACGCCAGCTTCACCTTATCTTGTAAATGATCTCGGAACTGAACATCGCTGGAGATGTCGACACCAAGGATCCCAATGCTCTTGGAGATGGAGAGGGGAGTATTCTGGAATTGTGGGACCACAGTGAATGGAGTTTTCTTAGCGGTGAACGCGCACACTTGCGTCTTTGTAGGGTTGAATCGGACCAAGTTTACCCGTCCCCAGTCAGAGACCTGGGACAGTGTGGTCTCGATTTGAGACACAAGTTCTCCGCGGTTTTCTTCCACAACGGAACGAGGGATGTTTGCACGACCCGTGTAAAAAGCGTCTCCAGTACTGTCATCTGCATAGCAATGTATGTTGTTGATGTCCAACATGTCATTGATATGCAGTAGAAACAGCGTCGGAGACAGCACAGAGCCTTTCGGGACACCAGCATTAATGTCCATGCTATCAGAGCAACTACCGTCAACTACGGTTCGTATGCGTCTGCCGGACAAAAAGCTAGCCACCCATTTGCACAAACCCTCGGGCACACCGTAAGATGGCAACTTCGATAGAAGACCGCGGTGCCAGACCCGATCAAACGCCTTCGCTATGTCCAGGCTACATGCCAATGCCTCCACCTGACTCTCAATGGCTAGTGCCCATCGGTGTGTGAGATACACTAGAAGGTCATCAGTCGAGCGACCGTGGCGAAAGCCATATTGACGGTCACTGACCAGATCGTGTACTTCTAGGTATCTTAGAAGCTGTGTGTTGATCACACGCTCCATCACCTTAGAGAGGAGAGAGGTAATAGCGATATGCCTGTAATTCGATGGATCTGATCTATCGCCCTTTTTGGGCACCGGGTGCACATTCGCAGTCTTCCATGAAGACGGAAATTGCCTAGTGTGGTAGGAAAGCGCGAAGAGGCGCGTGAGTACAGGACATAACTCAGGAGCACACTGCTTAAGCACCACTGCTGGTATACCGTCTGGCCCACTCGACTTATGAACGTCTAGAGAAAGCAACGCCCGCCTGACCTCCCGCTGCGTTATGGAGATTTCCGGCATGGTCTTACCGCACCACGGTATAGTAGGTGGTACAGCGCCTTCATCGTTCATATTCGAGTTCGAGGCTAAGAGACTGCCCAGTAGATCGGCTTTCTCTTTAGCACTATGGGCCAAGTCACCATCGGTCTTTCGCAGTGCTGGTAACGACGACTGGCAGAAGTTCCCTTCGGCAGCTTTGGCAAGCGACCAGAAAGCATGACTCCCAGAAGGATAGCTCGCAAGTCGCCCACCTATTTTGCCGATGAATTGGAATTTTGCTCTGGCAGTTGCTTTCTTACTGAACCTCGAGGCAGCATTTAATTTGCGTTTTAACTCAGAAATATTCGGATCCTTATTAAAACGAGCCGTGGTCCAAGCCTCATGTGCATTTTGCTTAAGAATTTTAGCTTTTCTGCAAGACCTATTAAACCACGGTCGTTTTTTGACGCCGGCAGCTACTCGCGGGTTAGGAATATAGCATTCCATACCAGCAAGGATTGTCTCAGTGACTGCGGCTGCGCAGACGTCAGGATCTTCTGAGTTAAAGCAGATCTGCCTCCACGGGTACGATGCGTAAAATTCTCGCAATCCATCCCAGTCTGCCGACTTATAGTGCCACACACGACGCCAATTAGTTGGCCCAGAGGGATCAGGTTGTGTGCATGACACTTGAGTCCGAACGAGACAGTGGTCTGAGGAGCCAAGAGGCGCATCCACTGAGACGGAGTATCCGTCCGGACGAGTAGTCAGCAGAAGGTCCAGTAAGGAGCTCGTATGTTCCTCTATATCTGGTATTCTCGTTGGAGAAAGTACCAGCTGAGAGAATCCATAGGTCAGAGCAAATTCATGAGCAGATATCCCAGCATAGTTATTGGTTCGAGAACTGAGCCACTCGCGATGGTGGGCGTTAAAGTCTCCCAAAATAACTAGTTCTGCTGTGGGATATTGCTCTAGAACTTTGTCAGTCGTCAAACTCAGGTGCGTGAAGAGTCGAGTTACGTCCGTGTCACCGCTATGAGACCTGTATAGGCACGCATAGATACGAGTGTGGCCGCCGTAATCTACGCGCACCCACAACATCGACAGGTCCCTGTCTTCAAGGCTATGAAGGCGGCGACAGCTGATATCCTCCCGGACGAACATACATACACCGGCACGACTCATAAAATTGTGCTCGAGTGTAAAATCAATTTAAAGGTAAAAGTGATGACAAAATTTATAAGGAAAATAATATTCGTATGTTTTTATTTACTAAAATCAGTATTAATGCTCTTACACACTAAATAAAGCACGCGTTTCAGTGTTTTTCTAAATTCAACCCATTAAGAGAGAAAGGGGTGAAAAAAATTGTACAGGATATAAATTTTTTATTAAAATTGGTTATATACTTCTCAATACAGTCAATAAACGACGTGATTAAAGATTTCAGAAAAATTAACAACTGACAAAAGAAAATGGGATTGTTAAAGTCAAATTTACTTCCAACTATTATTAACTTAATTAAAAACCAGGTATTTCAGGGTTCCAAAAATGGATTCCCCTAAAAGATAAAAAAGGTGTCACAAAATTTTTAAAGGAAAATATATTTTTATATAGTTCTTAACAAACCATGGGTTTAGATTAGGTAATTGAAAATTCAACCTCTAGGTGAGAAAGGGGGAAGGAAAGTTTCCTATGTAGATTTTTTTTTTTGTTTTGAGTTCGTATACATTCTCGGCATACATACATGCTTTTTCATCACATTTAATGAAGTAAGTGTTTTCGGGTAAAAATTTAACCCCAAAAAGAAAAAATGGGATAGCAAAATTTGTAAAGTGTAAAATCAATTTTCTGTAGTCTATTTACTTGAAATATCACGCTCCTATATGATTTTTAACACACTTAATAAACTATGTGTTTCGAGTTTTCTGAAAATTCAACCCGTAAGCAGAAAAAGGGGAGAAATTTTGCGTTTGAAATTATATTATTATATTTAAATTTACTTATACCTTCGTATACATGGTTTTTAAAAATTCAACTCCTAAAATCAGAAATGCTGGCAATTTTTGTGTGAAAAAAAGTACTGACTCATCATAACCCAGCCCAAATTGCTACGTATAGAAATTTGAAATTTGGATAAGGAGTGTAAAATACTTATAGTGTAGACATGGTTAAAGATTTTTTTAAACCCCCAAGGGTGTGAACCGCGCGTAGATGCGTAGCAATAATAACTGGACGCTCAAGCGTTTAGCAACATTTTAACACGTAGCGAAAAACACTGGGCTAAACACACTAGCACTAGGAACCAATGATTTATATTTACGAAAAGGATTTTTTAAATTTACATCTTATTCTCATATTATTTAGAAATTATAAATGCCTAGAAGGGGTTGATTTAATTGTAGGTTTTGTGGGCACTTTGAAATTCAATCTAAGAAGGTGAACAGTGGAAAACTTTACAGTATGTTGATTAAAGAACTGTGCAAATCTAATAGTTTATGCGAACGAAGCCACGCGCCAAAAGCTAGTTAAAGATATATATTAACTGGTAGTAAAAGCCATTTGGTATGTTCTTCTCTAAAAATTTAATTTTGAAACTAAAATACTGACTACAATTATTGGTTCACATTCTATTTAAAAATCTCTAAGAGGGCCATATAGGCCAGAAAGATAATTTCTGTAATAGTAATGTTGTTTATCTTAATGTACAAAAAATCATTACACAATGCATATACGTTACTATGAAATATATTTGTTACATACTTCTTAAGTAATTTATTCCATAACGGCGCCTTGAAATTTAATATGTTTTGCATGGAATTTATCGTTTTTAACGGTTTTGTAGTGACATTTTTGGAATTTTTGCTATACTTACCTAACTTAGATTCAGTGCTCTAGATAACAAGCTATTCTAATTATTAAACCAACTTTTTTAACAAGCAAATGTGACTTCCCGATTTTTTAATGAATTAAATACAATAAATAAAAATCATTCAGTAAGGTAGTGCATTCTTGTCTAGTAATGCACTAGGTTTCCAGACTTTTTCTCATAGACTACTTTCAAAATTGAGCTGGTTCCGGTGGACCCCCTGCGGCTACATTTATACCATATTCCCAAAACTCGACAAAAAATGTGAAGATTAGATCTAACTATGGAAATGTGCTCTATATCTAAATATGGAATATCCAAGTTTGCTTAACAGTTGCTAAGCTTCTTAAAATATTATCTGCCTATAGTCCGGGTCCTATTGACATGAACCCTGCAGATTGTGACTAAAGCATGAAACTTGGTTCCCACCAGTTCCGCCCACGGGGGTGGGGAGGGGGGGTGGTTGAAGTAGGCTCACGCCGCTAGAAAAATATAACTAGATAGCGTAGGTATTTTACTTTATGAAAATATATATTTTATATAGACTTATTCTACAAAAACTGCCAGATAACACCTACACCAGATAACAGTTATGAAAACACCTCGCGTTTTCGTTTTTCTACGAACGGCAGCGAGCGCCTTAAGTCAATGAGTCATCGTTAACGCGTCGTGTTTTTACCAAAGTCCGTCTTTGGTGTCATTTTTTCATGTCATATATCACATATATTTTTTTTAGGAAAACTAAAATTCAAAAGTATTATTTTTTGATTAGGTTACGTGTCAAGTTGGAAATTAGTTAATTATCATAAACATAAAAATAAACCGGGGACTTAAATTGCTATTCTAGTTTTTAAAAATATATAACATATACACATATACTCATTACATACATTATGCTCTAAATAAAACCGGAACGCTACGCAACGTCGAGGTCAAGAGACGCGATAGACTAGAAGGTGAGTGGTAAAATTTAAAAAAATCCTATAAGAGTTTTACATTATATTGATATAGTAAATTTAGTTGTAATACTTAATATATTTTTAATAGATATTATAGTTAAAGAAAATACTCGACTGCAAATTAAATAACAGATATCTAAATATTTGCAAATCTTTAATTTATTTAATATTTGCTACTGCATATTCATAGATCAGTGCAGCTCAACCCTTGTTTTATACAACTGCACCTGTTACTGCATTTTTGTTTGCACTTGCATCGTACTAGCTCTAAACAAGCACGGGGTGCAACAGGTGCCGTTGTCCAGTGCGGAACCCAGACATTATCGATTTTCATCCATCCTCATTCTTCGGAATTGGGTAAATTTTGTTGTTGAGCTGCCGTTTGACCCCACACAAACACTCCTTGACATACATCCCTATTCAAGTGTTGATGGAGAGCATCTTTGTTAGGTAGTATGTGCTCTAACTGACGATCCTTTTTAGTTAACAAATGTTTCCTACATTCGTTTACAGTTGTAGATCTGCTGGACCTAAAATCAAAGATGTGAGTAGTTTTAATTACATATTTATGTAGACACGAGTGTTAATTACTCGTAGTTTGGAAATAGATAAAATTACAAAGAGACTTGCCTGTCGTATACAGACACCAGATACTTCTGTATAATAGACAGGGTATCGTCATTTATAATTCCAGATGACATCAACACTTGAAGAGCACTCGTCAACTCCGGGTAGACATTCCAAGCGTCGAAAACAGTCTTTTTGCCTCTTCCGAGGAACGTAGACACAGTGACGCATCCAGTAATTGCGTAAAACGAGGGCAGTACATTATAATTCTCAGGTTTCAACAAAAATTTTGGATGGATCTGCTATTGTCCTTATGTTAAACCCTGGTCAATCAAAGACCTTTGAAGAATATGCAGACATAGTTTTTATTCCCTTTCTTTGGAGAGAGCTATCGAACTCGACGAGGCTAGACATCGTGTGGGATAAATATGACGGAAACAGTTTAAAAAATATAACACGACAAAAACTGGCAGTTTTTATAGAATAAGTATATATAAAATATACTTCAACACCCAATATATTTTTTTCAATTCTTTCGATGCTATATGGTTTAGCCACAAAATTTGCACAAAAACGGCGTATTTACGCGATCTAGCCTAGATCGCAGTCTTAAGAGGATACACTTCGCGGCGCCTCGCACCGGGGTTCATACAAACGAATTTCTCACTTCTTTTTGAAATTTACTGATCAATCACTGTGAAATTTCTTAGTCATAATCCTAAGTCAAATACCTAGGTCTGTATTATTTCCAAAATCTTGTAAAACGTTCTATTAACTAGAAATATTTTTTAAACCATTGATGGAAACCTAGAATACTGTATAACTTTTGAACAATTTGATAGAAAACTGGCGCACTGCTGACCCAGATATTTATTACTCAAACATGTCTTCAAAATTTCGTAGTGTTTGATCAACAAGTGTCAAAAATAAGTGAGAAATTCGTTTGTATGAAGCCCACTGCGGGGCGCCGCGAAGTGTATCCTCTTAAGTGCATACTTTGCGTGTCCTCTTAGAGTAACTAGAAGGTGCACCGGAGCGTTATAATGACTGTCACGACGAAGCAATAATTTCCGGAACAATTAATGTAAAATCAGAAAGCTGTGCAAAGCCGTAATGTCGGATAAATCATAACTACAATATCAAAGCGATAAAAGCATAATTCAGACTTATGTTCTTTTAATTTAAGAAGAATTAGTGCGTGATGACATTAAGGAATTATCGTTTAATCAAGATCACGAAAGAAATCAAGAGGTAATTTCACGTGGTGTCGGAGTAACAAATAAAACAATTAAACAACAATTAATAATTATAACTTTGAACGGACTGGCTACTGTTTTTCTGCTAAGCAATTCTGAATTCCAACCTTAGTTGTTATAGTCTAGTTTGATTTGTTTTGAGCTGTATGACGAACATCATTATTCACTATGTAAAGACTAATTGCATTAAAGATCTTGATAACACAGAGATAGTGTAATTAGTAACTCCAAATTAAAATACGATTATAATTCGCATAAAATTAAACGGTTTTTTGTTTTAGGAATATGTTTCAAAAATATTAGCATATTTAACAGAGTTTTAGAGGAGGATTTTAGTTGCTTACATGTTAGTGATTAATTACTCTAGTTTCGGCATCCAAATATGCATGGACCATTTGCTATAACGTCGTTTAATGCACGGCGTCGAATAAATCTCCCCGCACAGTTTAAATAACTTAATCCGAGTTTAACTTTTACATTCAACCTAAAAAAAGAGCATATGGAACAGTCAGCCGCAAAAAAGTTGCCATTGATTGTCATGGTATCATTATTATCGTATAATGTAATGTATGAGGCAAGGGGACCCTGTGTAACCATGTTCTTCATTCGGGCTTTAGGCTGCCCCTGTTACGCTGTTAGAGTAAGGCTACAGAAATCTTTTACAATTTGTATTATCTCATCATTTCTGACCCTTGATTAACATTGTCCTGCCTATCACTATTTGAACAAGTTCGGGCTTGAAACAGTTCGCCTTAAAGAATTCAAATATACTTATAACTAATACTAGCTGTTTTTGGATTTGTATATATTCAAGATGGGTAACCACGTAACCAATGGCTGGTTACACACCCACATCATAAAATGGAATACATGCAGCTTCTTTACTTTGATCATGCGTGACAGTTGGTAATCCCATTGGCAAAACTGTGTCTGCTACAGTGGATCTGGACTACAGTGGGTTTATATATAATATGTAAGTGGTTTTTATGTATGTACGCTTACAACACCGGGGGCATGACACTTAGGTTCCAAAGGGTGTGCTATTATAGAAAAAAGAGTCGTTACAAACAATTCATCCGAACACGGCTCATTATACTTACAAGCGGTAGAATACATACATTTTCTTGATTTTCGTCACAAGTTCTCCCCGGTTTTTTTCTACATGGAAACTGTCATCTGCATATCAATGTATACATATTGATATGCAGTTGAAACAGCGAAGAAGACAGCACAGAGCTTTGTGAGACGCCAGCATTAATATCTAAGCTATCAGAGTGACAACCGCCAACTACGGCTTGTATGCGTCTGCCGGACAAAAATCTAGCCACCCATTTGCGCAAACCCTCGGGCACTCCGTAAGATGGCAACTTCGATAGAAGACCCCGGTGCCAGACCCGATTGTACGCCTTCGCTATGACCAGGTATCATGCCGGTCCTTGCCTTTTATGATAATCTATAAAAAGTAAGTCAGGATTAACATTAAAAACATAGCATTGATATAACAAACACATAGTTAATAATATTTTCAAAGAATTACCGATTACAACCTCAGTGATGTTGGTCCGTTAATATCACAAGGTTACAACATAATAAGGTCTCTGATCTTCTGAATGAAAGTAATCAAACTACATTGGATTATGTCAAAAGAAGTCATTATCAAAATTCAAAAGCAGAAGACCAGCTAATTTCACCGTAAGTAGTTACCGCCTATTGCTTGTCACATTGTTAATGTTAACCTTTCGTAACACACTTCACTACGAATCAAATAGCGATTTGAATGTCAATAAAAGTGTGAATTTTTACGTAATAAATCATGTTATAGACACGCACGGACGAGAAATTATTGGTTTATGTATATTAATGGTGAGTTTTTGTCGGATCTCTACTTTGTATAATTTCGTACTTAACCAAGTTTACGGAAAAGAGTTTGTAATAGCATTAATACAGAGTACTAAATACCCATTTTTTTGTGAGCTGACAACCTTTCTAGATTCCAAAGTTAGGATTTTAGGATGGTATGCTTAGTAAAATATACTTAGTGGATAATAAGCTGGTGATATTAACATGTAAACTGACTCCCTGATAGACTGGCTGACTGAGTGATATATCAAGCCACAGGACAAACTACTAGGTCTAGAGACTTGAAATTTTGCACAGAGTTTTCTTTTATTACGTAAACGAGTAAATATCATCCCCTAAAGGGGTAAACTTTGGGTTGGAAGTTTGTATGGAAATCTGTCATTTTTTTTAGTTAAAATCATAAAACTTGGTATTTAGCCTTATATTTAGTTGAATAGTAAGATTTATGTGTTACTGTTTTTGGAAAATCATAATCTAAAGGGCATAATAGGATATTAAAATTTGTATGAGAATTTAGTTTCTATTTGTGTCAAGAGATTTGAAATTTTGCACAGAGATTTCTGTTATAACGTACACGAGCACTAAAAACTAATTTTTCGAAATTCATCCCCTGAGAGGGTGAAATGGGGTTTGAAAGTTTGTATGGAAATACGTAATTTTTTGTGCTAAATGCATAAAAATTGGTTATTAACCAAATTTCAAAATTCAGATTGACGTGTTTTTGTTTTTTGGATAATCATCCCCTAAGGGGCAAAAAGGGGTTGGAAATTTGTATGAGAACTCCGATATCTTTGTGTGTGTGGAAATTTGCACGGAGGTTTCTCTTACAACGTGGTGCGTGCTGAGAACGGATTTTGGAAAATTTATATCCCTATTTGTAAGTCAAGTCGAAGGAAAAATACAGTTTTCTTTAATGTTGCAGAGAAGCAACGGTATGATCTGATTTTTGGGAGCAGGGATAGCTAGAGGGACATAAAAATATATATAAATACTTACTATCTTGATCAAAAAGTCCCACAGGAATATTTTTTTCTGAGGGACTTTATTTCTAACGTCGAAATGGCGCTAATTTACATGAATAACTAAAGATAGCTAAGGACATTTTATCTCCATCGGGAGTTCCCATAGGAATAGGTTTATTGGCGGATAAAACCACAGGAATCTATTCATGTGTTCCCGTATAGATATATGTTTATAACTATGTTTATTTTACCGATGAACAATATGTCAACGCAAAGGTGTATTTGCACCTTTCAGATTTTCTTTTTGAGTAATATTTTTTGCCTAATTAAAAAAATAGGCCAATTGCGAGTTGGAATCACGCACCGAGGGTTTCATACCTACCACCATTTACGTAATTTACAAACACAATAAAAAAAAAGTGTGCCGCTAAGCGGTCACCCATCCAAGTACAGACCAAACCCGACGTTGCTTAACTTTGACCACGTTTCCAAGAAACAAATTACTGTTTCTCTTAATGGTAAGCTTGATGGCGCAGTACCGGTAATTTAAAATAGTAATGGCTTGGGCCCGTCTCACACTTGGCCGGTTTTTATTATCCGTTGTTATACTTTAGAGTTCACACTAATTTTCATTGCAAGTTTGAAGTTTGTATGTCTTTTTGTATTAACAATACAGCAAAAACAACGAAAATGTGTTTCTTGTATGGGGACTCCCCCTTAAATTTTAACTTTTCTTTATTTGTTAGATAATCCCCTATTATAACACATATTCTGTGAAAAATGCAGGCTTCTACCTATTTTGGTATATCTTTCTAACAGATAGAGCCTTTTAATGGTCAGACAGACGGACAGACAAACAAACAGCGTAGTCTTAGTAATAGGGCTCCGTAGTAACGGAACTCTTAAAAAACACATTTTTAAATGACTTAAGTAATGCTTTTCCTGTGATTTATTTATATCTTACATAAGTGAAAGTGTGTAAAACTTGACACGTATAGAAACATAAGCACCGACGTGTTTCTTTAAATAGATAAAGTTACTTGATAAAATTTACTAATTTCTTTCACTAACGGCGGTCTCACACCCATCTTACATTAATTTAAATAACAAATTTTCCCTTTGCTTTTCTAGAATCGGATTTACATCTTGAGCATTCAGTAGTTAGTTTAATAGACTATTGTTAAGAGTTGTGTTATCTGTTGCAGATAACGAGATAAGCGGAGGGGAGGTGAGAAAAGAGAGTTTATACAGTGCTTCACCTGAACAACGAACGATCAACAAAACGAATTATAAGTTTGCAAGGTGCGTATTATTATGATTATATCTGTATCGTTTTAAAAATTTTTTTATTAAGAGTCTGTGCTACGTTACCAAACCAAGGATGACGCGATATGTAACTGAGCGTAAGTAGTGCAGCTACATCTCAACTCACTGAGATTTTCATAGAAATACAGCAAATAAATTAATAGTTTATTATACAGCATTAACATCAAAAAATGCTTTTTGTAAGGGTTCGAAGCATTATCACGGCCAAGCTTTAGCAAAGGTGTAAGCTAATAGTACTTAGAACTTAAAAGATTTTTTTGCCAAAACAATTAAAGAGGGTCAGGTTAGGATTTTTTTATCGAACAAAAATTCATTAACGTCTTTTAAAAAACAAATGAGAAATTCGTTTGTATGAAGCCGCGAAGTGTATCCTCTTAATATGAATAAATTCTTAAAACTTCAATAAGAGTGAACGTCGTTTTTGTTTACGAACGATAAATTCAACACGGTCCGAAATGAAGTCACCAGTTCCATGTCATAGTACATATCCTTTACCCTTGTTTCAGAATCTAATAATAAACGATTTTCACTTAAGAACACTGAAAATAAACTGTAATAAAATAAGATGCAAATTAAAACACACAGTAAAGCTAATTGTTCTGTCAGTATAAGTGTAAATCGGACCGCACTTTCTTGCGCGCGAAGATTTGTAATGTTGTTTACTCTCCTATTTATAGATGTCAGGTTTTCTTCAACCTAAAAAAATTTTCAAAGACATCCTAGCATGACCGTTTTTGCGATTAAGTAAAAACAACAAAAACGCAGTTACCTGCCTAGCCATAATGACGCATTGCGTGTGTAAAGTTAAGACTTCTACTTACTAACAGTCCGAAAGAGCCATTTAAAGTAAGGAAATTTAGTTCATTATATATATTCGTTAAACTGATAACCATTTCCTACATTAAATTTCTTTGATCTAGTAATTCGTTTCCATTTTCCATACCTTTTTGGAGTCACGATAGTTCATCACTATTGCTCAAAGTGGTCGTCGCATTCATCACTATTACTCAAAAGAAATAACTATAAAAGGAAGTAAGATTTTCCATCTACGACATTGCCCAGAAAAGGACATAAACGAAGTCAGCCATTTTACATTACATCACTAGATCAATAGGTAGCCAATCTCCACCGCTCTATCATTTATTACGATGCATCTTGCTTGATACGTTAGAGGAAGCATTGTATTTCCTTTTTGGAATAATAGACCATGAAAGTGCACATCGCGCTTTCAAATATATTGCTATTATATTTACTCTGATATTACACTCGTATAAAACTAAATTGATACGTAATAGCAGTATTATTAGCACTTCAAGTGATAGCTTATTTAACAGGAAAACGACTGGTAATTGGTTAGTGTTGAGATAGCTATTACGTTACCGTCTAGTAAATCGTTCTGTTTACTATACTGAAAGATCTAATACATTTTTCTGCGTTTTAACTTATAGAGAATTCAATGTGTTGTTAAATATAGTTTTGAAATTCTAATTTGCATTCTTTTATCGGAAATCATTTGCGAAATTAAGCAACACGCGATACAATGTGGTATACTTCCTAATATGTGGTTGGGCAATGCGGGTATTCATATTTATTAAATAAAGTCACTCAAAAAGTTGATATATTACTTAGATGATTTGCGTGGCGGGAAATTGATGATTATGCACTAGTGCTTTTAACGTAACCAATAAAAAAATACTGTCTAAATGTATCTATTTAATTTGTTCGCAACTGTATTAAAAACAGTCGTTCCATTCACGTGCGGGACTGTTTGGAATTGCAATTCCTCGACGTAATAACAGATTTCCCGCACTTATAAAGAAATTTATAATTGTCATAGGCGTTTATTCCCTACGGACCAACTAAATGGCACAACTAGTTGGTCCGTGGGGATTTCGAGCGTTTTTTTCCCACGGACCAACTAGTGGTGCGGTCGGAAATTGAGAACGTTTTTATTTCCCCACGGCTTGACTACTAATAATGTAAGAGATTAATTAAAAAATAAAACTTAACCGACTTTAAAAAAGACAGAAGTTCGCAATTGGTCTGTACCCATATAAGAGATAATATTAACTTAAAAATAAAAATTAACCGACGTAAAAAAGGAGGAGGTTTGCGATTCGCGGTTTGGTCTGTACCCATACTTCCATACTCATATTATAAAATCGAAAGGGTCAGTGTCTGTCTATGAATCCGTAAAGGTATTTTTTATACTTACCAGACGATCTACCCAATGCCACTCTGAACATTTTTTGGTTCCTAAGTAAAAAAATCTTAATTCTACTACAAAACTGTTGGCGGTATGCTTAAGACACGTTTCAGTTAATGACATACGGACGGACGGACATGACAAAAATATAAGTGTTCCATTATTGTTATTTGAAGTCGAAACCCCTTAAAACTTAACAATTTTCATAAACATATATTAAATCTTAATTATTGAAAGTAATAAATTGGCCAAAAACACATTTCGCAGAAAAAAAATTAGAATACCTATATACAAACGTTTTGTGAGTAGGTATAGGAAATTTCTTGCTCGGCATTGTCAAGTCGCCTCGGATTGATGGATGAAATGAATCAAGATTGCAGTGATAAATAAAAGCGGTGTCCTAGTGAAGACCATATTTATTATAATATATTTATTTATAAGATACAGATACGTAATCTGCCAAAGAACAGTTATAGCTAATCTTTGATATTCAACTTAAGTGGGTCTATTAACTTTTCTTCTGTAGTTGCGATTAAATGCACTTCAAATGTTTTTGGGGATAAATTAATAATACTTTATATAATTTTTTTATGGAGCTCATACCTTATTTAAAAACGGACAGGTGTGTGTTGTAAACGCATTAAGTTAGGGTTTCATAGAATGAGTATTATTTATTATTATATCGGATACCTGAAGAACTTGCGATGTGAACCAATTTTTTTAAAAAAAAAGTTTCTTTGAAAGTATTGACTGTAATCGCGATTTTTTTTCAGATTCTGAGAGTACTTGTTTGAAAAAGTTTGATAATTGGCTACGGGACCCTAAATAAAGTCACATCGTCGTCTGGAACCCACCACATATTAAATCTATTTTATTTTACCTATTAAAAACAAATTTGCCTATATTAATAATAACAAATAGGCTAAGGACGATTTCCGCTAGCTAAACTGTCGCAATCTACGCCTATTGCCCAGGTAATAGCCCAGGGCTTAAGACCAGATCGTTTAACACCGTTATGACCATAGAAAATATATGAAGTGGACTGAACACATAATGATATTGATTGTATCTTTATTAATACAAATGAGCAAGTGCGCCTCCCTGGCGTACCTTTATTTAAGTACATTTGGACTTCGCAAATATGACCATGTTTCCTACTTTCGTCAAGACTTAAGGCCATCACTGCAGTTCACTAGCGCCCCCATTGGATATTGTTTATTTACTGTTCGTAGAAATAGCTTATGATTAGTTTTATTTTTCGCTCAGTACAATTTTTAAAATACGCTTTCTACTATAGCACGGACGCTAAGCAGGAAGAGTTTCGTTCAATGACCGGTCACTATTTGTCTTTGTTGCACGCGCATAATTATTTGCCGTCGCACTCGCACGGATGCGATGACTGCTGTCATAGAGGACAACATATACTATATAATTTGTGCGTACGATAGGCGTTAGCACGTGACCGCACTTTGTAAATCGCAAATATCTCGATTTTTTGTCGGTATAAAATTCAAATATTTATTTAGCATTATGAAATTAGCAAATTCACTTGCACATATTAATATGTATTTGGTGAAATAAGAATGAAGAGAATATCATTCTTAGTTTTCCAAACAATTTGAATTACAGCCCAAAAATAGTGTGTCAGAAATATTAAATTTAATCTAATAAAAAAATCACGTGTTTAGAGTACGTGTATAATTTACCTATTACCTACACGATATTCGTTTATCGAATCGTGCAATTGTAGAAACGGACAAAATGAACTTATCGTTTAAAAAAACAACATCTGCCGGAAAGAAGTTAATCTAATGTATATCTACTAGTAAAACTAAACATGCAATACATTGAAGACGTTTCTAGTATGTCGTGTACAAATAAAAAAAACAATAACCATTCATCTTCAGGATAGTTCTTTTCAAACAGGTATTTTATTTGCGAAAACATTTTGCGTACAATGAAATTTGCCGCAAAAATAGGAAGCAATAGGTGGTCCAATTTCACAATTTCGTATTTTATTCCCTTTATTTCTAATAATATGTCCATGACGACATAAAGATCTTTTTCCCTGGAATCTCCCGATGGAGATCAAAACTAAATAATATAAACCGGACAACGGATACTAATACTTATATACTTTTTTTGTTAATGAATTCACCCGAGCCAAGACAAACACAAATATTTATCACCCAAATGTTTGTCCAGTGCGGGAATCGAACCCACACCCTCTACACAGCAGCCGGCCACACTACCAACTAGGCTGCGAGGGAGCCGGTTCTGTTCCTCCAGCTAAAATCTGGTCACCCCGTTGTTCCATGGCGTCGCAAAGTAATAGTGCTCGTTAGTTTCACCTGCGGAAGAAAAAAACTATAGAAACTGTTTGTTAGACTGAATGTCCTTCATTGCGCATTCAGGCGTATATGTGCTTGAAAATCACATTTACAGGATGCTCTGTTACGCTGTTACGCTGGGGTTAAATATTAAATAAATACAAACACTTTCGCTTTTATACAATAGGGTGTTATATCACGCTTCAAAAATATATTTTACATCTAGGGGACGACGAAGAAAAATTATAGCCATTCTACGTTTTTCTGGTTCCGCAAGTGAAGTCTCGTGTGTTTGTAACCTCGGTGTTTAATTCTCATTACCAAACGGCGAGCATGACGCCAGACATAAAAGGTAGCTAACATAATAATCGTTTTTCAATCACTTTCATCGCAACAAAAAAGTTCAATTTGTTACTGTGAAGGAAAAAAAACCTAAAAACTGTAATTCGATTGTTACGGATGTCGTGTTGCCATGTTCTTTTACCCACAATACATTAAGCCACCCAATGGCGCCACCGCCGATGCAAAAAATATACCACAACCAATTATCATTACCATCACCTCTTTTGAGAAGTACATCATTACCATGATATTGTAGAATACAATCTAGTTTATGTAGATTAGATTTGTTTTTTAGTAAAGCAAGCGACATTAGAGTCTAATAAATCTAAGTCACTTTTATTTATCGGTTTCTTTTTGACATACAAAATATATGAATTTGCAGTATGCGTCTATGTAAGCGAAGCCTTACAACTCATACGGTTGTGGTTTAGTTCAAAATTCCGCCACTTTCACATTATATTTGCTTCAATGTCCGTGCTTGAATGATACGGGTTGGTTCTATTACTATTTTTTTATAGTTTGAACCTTTTTTTACTGACACGCTCGTAATAGTTTTCGCTTTCACTACAATGAATATTTAAGAATTTTAAAACGCTGTCAATAAAAACAGATGATTGTAATTTATAGTTTATATTGATTTATGTATTATTACCATCCGCAATCCACTATCCGCTATATTTATGTAAATATTGATTTTTTAATCTGGTACATGACTTTGATGTATATATTGATTATTTATTTATTAATGGTAGATTAAGTATTTGGCTAATTTATAATAGTAACTCATAGTACCTACTCTATTTATACTTATAGTTAATTTGCCCTTGAAACGCTTTGGAGGCAGGTTTGTAATTAATATTAGTTATTAAACTTTTGCCGAAGGAGAAAACCGTGTAGTTGTAAATTTTATCTTCAAATTGATTAGATTAAATAACTAACTAATTCAAAGTTAAACGCCGCCATGTTTTCATAAAAAAAGACCGGCCAAGTGCGAGTTGGACTCGCGCAACGACGGTTGCGTACCTACCACAATTTAGGTAACAAACACAAACAAAAAAAAAATTTGGCGGTAAGCGGTCACCTATCCAAGTACTGACCAAGCCTGACGTTGCTTAACTTTGAATATCGTTTCCAACAAACAAATGTGTTGCTAATAATTAGTTAGATGGCGCTGTACCGGTAATTAAACATAGTAGATGACTCGGGCCTGTCTCACACTTAGCCTGTTTTTATTATTTGTTGTTATACTTTAGAGTTCACACACATCAAAGCTGCAAGATTGAAGTTAGTATGTTACTGATTTCACAATAAAGCAACTATTTTGTTTAGAGTTTATAAATAGTTACACATTTGTTGTTGGAAACGATATTCAAAGTTAAGGAATGTCGGGCTTAGTTAGTGATTGGATGGGTGTGTTTTTTTTGTGTTTGTTTGTGATCGTAAATAACGTAAATCGTGGTAAGGAACCCACGGTGCGCTGGTCCGACTTGCACTTTAACACGCATATCAATTAACGAAAAAAGACAAAAAGAAAGTGTGCCGGTAAGCGGTCACCCATCCAAGTAATGACCAAGCCCGGCATTGCTTAACTTTCAATATCGTTTCCAACAAACAAAGTTTCTCTAAATAATAAGCTAGATGGCGTTGTACCGGTAATTTAAAATAGTAATGGCTTGGGCCCGTTCCACACGTTTTTTTTATTTGTTGTTATACTTTAGAGTTCACATTATTTTTCACTGAAGGTTTGTACGTATTACTGTTTTTACGATAGAACAAAAACAACGAAAATTTGTTTCTTGTTTTGGGACCCCTCGTAAATTTTTACTTTTTATTATTTGTTAGATAATCCCCCATTATAACACATATTCTGTGAAACATTCAGGCTTCTCCCTTTTTCGGTCTAAAAAATTAGCCTTTTAATGGTCGGACAGACAGAGAGCGTAGGCTTATAAATAGGGCCCTGTGGCCCTCCGGGTACGGAACCCTAAAAATGAACTATGCAATAATCTACGAAGTTCTATAAATTTTCGTTTATATTTTGTATATTTTTAGCATATATTTGCAAAGTTGGCGGGATTTCTGGCATGGAGCAACTTAAAAAAAATAAAGGTACAAGAATAATGACTAATTAGAATCTAAGATTCTAAGAAAACCAAAACAAATTTTTAATCAAAATGCTATGTAAAATTTAGGGCATTTTAAAGATTTTTATTTTTATGATTTTTTTTTCAAAGTACCCTGAATAACTTTGAAGACAGTAGAAAAATAAAATTTGTATGATTATTGTATGATGATGTTGATGGCGTTTTACCCGTAAACAACTAATGAGAAAGAAATTGGACTCAGCGGTTGTTTAAATCTAATAAATTTGGTATAACATTTATTTCGAAAGGTCATAGAAATAACATGTGTTAATCAAAAACTGTTTATTTTATCTTTAAAAATACGAATAAGGATTTTATTTTTTGAATATGTCATCACTTAAGTGTTGCCCTTATTGATTTTTTTGTTACCTGGACCAGAAAATTTTTAGACCAACCAACAAGCAGAAGTAGCGTCGATGGGGACTTTTGATATTTTATAATGTTGTACCTACATAAGGTTTATACCAATTTTCAGCTCTCTGCGAATATTTGTTAACTCAGAATTTTATTTCGTCTATTTTAGTTACCTACTAATTGCAATAAAATCAAGCACGAAAGAGAGAAATTTCGCTCATTTGATACCCATTTACCATGATAAGCTCAGTCCATTTATTGTGCCCTCAGCTGACATTCCTCAAATAGCTCATTAAAATGAAACCCGCTGCATCATCATTCAGGAGATCATCACGCAATTCTAAAACGGCTGTCTAGTATTACACAATAATATCTATCAATGCAACTATACACGTACATCAATTGGAATTTGTATTAGTTTCTGCTGGTCATTGACCTTTTAAAAACCCAGCCAAGTGCGAGTCGGACTCGCACGCCGAAATAATTATTTTTGCATCTCACTGGCTCAGAAAGGTTCACATTGTCGTTTAAAATCTGAATAAATCTACGTGGAAAAGCCTACTTTAGCCGCTTGCGCGCAAAGTTTTTTTTAATTCTACAAAAACAAACATAATAAAACCGTCCAAAATGCGGTTCGTCCTTACTACTTTATTCATTTATCCGCGATAGCCAGGTAAGTACATCTGAGCGTGCGATTTGTGGACTACATGCAGACATACAAAAGGCCTTTTTCAGAGACTTATAAAGTTGTTATCATATTATCAATACTAAATTAAACTATTTAAAATAAGTATACTTGTTCCATTCATAAGTAATTAAACACTTATTACTGTTTTTCTTGTATCTTTATGTACACATTTTCTTCGCTGTAGTGAGCTGAAAACTTGTATGTTACGCACGGCTGGTTTTTTTTTATTTTGTGCCTTAAAATTCCTCGCTTTGCTAAAGGATTCAATTGTTGAACCACTAGCTTCGCTTGTGGATTCAATCTTTTAAACCTTCGCTTGCTCCGAATTCAATATAGGCACTCACCCCAAAAAGCAACTTTCCAACCTTGCATAACAAATAACTATTATTTGACCGAGGGTTACTTCAGTACCTACCACCACAGAATGCACGAGCCCTCACTGTGCCAACTGTGCAAAACTGTGTTTTTATTATTTTATTATTTTTTTGCTATACTATAAAGTTTGTACTTTGTTACCATTTTCAGCTTAAAGCTTCTATGTATTGTATGACTGATTTTACGATATAGAAATAACAACAATAAAAAAATTCCTAAATGAAGACCCTTGTTTGGTCATTTGCCATAATGTCACATATTCTGTTAATATAAAGCTTATTCCTACTTCGCTTTTAAAAATAGGGCACATTAAAGGTCGCACAGACAGCATAGGTTTAACTACTTCCATTGGCACCCTTTGGGTACGAACGCTTAAAACTGTTTCACATGCGCCGCACAATGTGGTATGATTACGTTAATAATAAATTACAAGACATATTGGAAATGGGTTATGTGACACTGAAATTTTCAATAGTGAAGTAGTTTTTAAAATAAATACCTATTTAAAAAAATACTGGTTAAATGTTAATAAATAATGCGTAATGTAAATGCTCAAAGATGTATTTTGGTTAATCACCCTATTATGTTTTTTAGTTTCATATGTAATTCGCTTTTAGCATAAATGTTTGAAAGAAATAAACAATACAAAGTGTTTCAAAAATTACTAGTTACTAGTTTTATTTATTTATTAGCTTTCTAGTAGTTTTGTAATCGTTTAAGAATTAATTCTAAAAATCTCTAAAAATAGGACATAATCTTGAAATCTGTGTTAATGACCTAGATGAATGATTTTGAATCCCTAATATGAAAGAAAAGGAAAAGCTTTGTGTCTCCAATTTCAGTTCCAGTTTGGATGTAGAAGAGAATCTCCAAAAATACATATCCGATATAAAAATTCTTTTGCGAATATTCAGAATGGACTTTAAGGATGCACAATTGGACATAGAGTGTTATAATGTTAAAGGGAAAGGACGAAAAACGGTCGAGCTAATGCGTTTTTTACGAACACTACCTGAAGTGGAAGAGATAGTTAAATACTTTCTATAGAAAAGTTGTAGAACACAAAAAGGTCTTTAATAAATTCGCGACGACTTACATATATCTATAATATGGTGAGCAAAGGCGGCTCGTCCTAAGGAGCGCTAGCGCAGCGCACTACCATAAATAATTATCTACTTAAGAAACAATATCTTTTATATTTTACTTAAAATAAATAATTATTATGTTTCTATTACTAATCCTTATGTTAAAATAGCATTTTACTAAAAACATTCTGTACACACACAGTTAACTCAAGATTTAGTATGGAATGGAATTGCACTGAGGATACTGTGTTACTAAGTGGGGCGCTAGTAATTGCGCTCCTATGAAAAGAATTTCAGTACCGAGACTAAAAGCTAAAATCCACAAGTGTGAAAGAGAAAGTTCGACACAGTCTCACACGTGAAACAGAAGATTTTGTATGAAAAATGTCCGCTCCTGGGCTATGTTGCGAACTTGACTCCCGTCTTCGGTCCGACTGGCGCCGCGCCGGCGCGCTGTTGCCGTTCTTGTCACATCAAATGTTTAATTCGTGCGCGCGAGTTTTGATTAACAAATTAAATAAGTACAAACCTACATAAACAGTTTGTTTATTGTTTAATAAGTAACTATAGCAAAACAAAATTGTGATGTGATTAAACAGTGCTAAAAGATTTTAGTAATTCAGTTAGAAATAAAGATAAACGGTCATAAAAATGTGACACGAAAGCATACAACCGCAACGCGCGTTTGTAAATCTAAATAGGCGAATTAATTTTAGTTATAAATAGAATAATAAAAGGTTAGCGTTTAAGAAATTAGGTACTCTCTTGTTTTTTTTTTTATTGAACAGTGAACACCCATTAAAAATTGTCACGAGCCGCCTCTGAATTGGTGAGGTTGATTATCAAATTGTTAAAATAAGACTATAAGATATATTAATGTTTAATTTTAATCTGTTAGGCCTTATTTATGTAGGTAATGTTAAATTTTTAATAAAATTAATTTGCTTAGCGTCAGGGAAAATTCATGTTGATAAAAATTACTAATTACTCTCAATGTTTTGTTCCGACTAGCTTAGACTTTTTGCAATCATGATTTTGCAAAAAAAACGCATCAGACTGAAAATTTGTATGTAAATTTCAGCTACGATATAAAAGGTGTGTACAAGTGTATGGGGCGAGGAAACACAATTTGAGCGGGTGGCACCTCGGGCGACCAGATAGCGCTGTATCAAATTACTGACATACCTACAGATGGCCGGACCAATGGAAGGATTAACAGAGGGGCATATGAACTTCAACTGAACCCTAATATGCCTAAATATTTTAATATTACAATAAATGTAATGAAAATGTTGCCTAGTATCGCGAATAAGTACATACCGATGTGTTTGTCTAGATTATTTTCACCTAGTATCTAAATCTATTACGAAAGTATACATTCTGATTATACAATTATTTAATTCATCTGTATCAGACAGAATATAAATCACCAGGATAACTTTCGTTTCAATTTTAACATCTAATCTGTAACTAAATACGAAACACTTTTTAATCATGTAACGAACGCTCTAACCAATTTGTAAAACACCAAATTAGGTACGTAAAAAATATGGCTGTCGTCTAACATTCAAGAAAGTACTATTTACAAAGAGTGATGTACAGACTATCCCTCAAAGTCTTACTTGAAAAATTGTTACTGCATTTAATCTCCTTTCACGTATAAAGCGGCAAAAACTGATAAATAACGAATGTCGTTTTTCTCACCTCGTTTACTGGTATATCTTTAACGAGCAGTCTCTGGCTCGGTCTTGTAATTTTTATTATTTTGTGGTAATTTATTAGGTATTCAGTGTGTTAATTTATAAGTATCGAATTACATTATGAAAACGGCTTTGTTTTTTAACCGAACTGTATTGGAAATATGTTTTAGTAATTAATTAAACCATAGTAAAAAGTAGGTATAAGTGTCAGTTAAGCATATCTATACATGAGGTAAGACTAAGTAAGTATCTATATATGAACAATATTTTCAACTGTGCCTTTACCTGATACTACAGCATCACCTGGAATCTGCAGGATACCCAACCCCTTACCAACTTACAGGATACCCAACTCCTTACCAACTTACTGAAACTCAACTCCATACCAACTTACAGGATACCCAACTCCTTACCAACTTACTGAAACTCAACTCCGTACCAACTTACAGGATACTCATCTCCTAACCAACTTACAGGATACCCAACTCCTTACCAACTTACAGGATACCCTACTCCTTACCAACTTACAGGATACTAACACCTTACCAATTTACAGGATACTCAACTCCTTACCAAGTTACAGGATACTCAACTCCTTACCAAGTTACAGGATACTCAACTCCTTACCAACTTACAGGATACCCAACTCCTTACTAACTTACAGGATACCCAACTCCTTACTAACTTACAGGATATCCAACTCCTTTCTTACTTACAGGATACCCAACTCCTTACTAACTTACAGGATACCCAAATCCTTGCCAACTTACAGGATACCCAACACCTTACCAACTTACAGAAAATATATCGTGTTTGGTCTCATTGGAATGATCTCAATCAATGGGTTATTGGTAGATCAGGGTCTTCTTATAATAGAGCAGGAAGAAAGAAATTGGTGAAATTGAAATTACTTTTCACTTGTTCCTCTAATCTTATCATATCGTAGCACAATCAAATTTGATTTTAAATCATCAACAAATAGATTGACAATATAAAAAAAACATGCATTCAGTAAAAGTTATTATTTTTTTATTTTTAAAGGTTTTGTTTTATAAATATCTTTATTGGAACGACACAACATTAGCATTTGTAAATAATAGCATAAGAATATTTTATTTTTGTAACTTTCCTGCTTTTTTTTAGTGATATGCTTTAAACATTACAAAAACATTTTCAGAATATGAATTTTTAGAAATTTATACCCAAGAATTCTTCATCTTTATAAGTCTATAGTCGCATCATATGTAAACAAAAGGCAATCTAAAGATTATAGTAGCATAAATAAAAAAAACACCTCTACCGCCATAAAACTGACAACTTGATGACATAAGATGAAATAAAGCGGCGCGTCGTTGTCAAGGTTATAAACATGGTACGAAGACGAAGGGCATCGAGATGAACTAGGTCTGATATTGCAATAACTTTTTCTTTTTATGATGCAAGTATTTTGCTTTTTATAGGGAGTTGTGTTCGTAGTAAGAAAAAATTCTAAGCGCAAAAATGTATTTTCATTCTTTACTGTGCGATGAAATCTTGATATTTTGTTAAGGCGAGGCATTGATTAGTATTGAATATCGAAGTGCAATAATCTTCTAAACTGCTTAAAACGCAAGGTTCAAAATTAGTTGTCGAAGTAGTCAAAAAAATGTAAATCGGAAGCGAAAATTGATCTAATTATTTAAAAAAAAATTAACGTTTACAAATATTAAAATTCCTATCTGTTGAATTCTTGTTAAGTAGCAGGTATTGTTTTTATCTTCATAACTTACCTATTTTGAAGGTTGCAGTGGTTAAATTATTACTGTGATCTAAACTTTAATGATTTTGAAGAGGTAATTTCGAATAAAAAACTCTCGAGCAAAAATCATTGAATCATGTTGCCGAGCTGACAAAGTCAAGAAAAGGGTCTGGAAATACAAGATGCTTGATTTCAGATCGGTAGCTTTTATGGTTAATAAGAAGGCACCCTTTTCTCAATGCTTTGTCTTAATAAAGTTTCATGGTATAATTTTCGTCTCTGTCTGTCTGTCTGCTACAGTGCATAATATTTTTATATCCATATTGATTGTAAGCATTAGTGCTTATTCTTATACCGGCATTCAACTCAATATGTGTATGTTGTTGTGTGATACTTAGTTACCTTAAAATCTATTAAAAAATGAACGTAACTCTAGAGAACATGTGTATCTGCAAATGCTTTTTGACGTGACAACGTCTTATAAATTGGTTTGCCGGGTGACACTTCAAGAAACTTCGTTACGCTCCGCTCACGTTATGCGCTCACAATGAGAGCGAGTGAGAGGCACGCGGCATGGTTAGCCCGCCTAAGAGCGAGAGAGACAGACATAAAAAGTGAAAGGCACAAGTTGTCACGATTCCGGACGGTTGTCCGACACTAATTTTAGTTTCTTATATTAAAATTGTCTAAAAAAAGATTTTTTATTAAGATATAGGTATTTGAGTATTGGCCAAAAAAAACCGTACTCAGTCTTAATAAAACGTTTCTAGCACAAATATATTAAAAGATTTGTAGAATAATCCGCGGCAGACAAAGACAACAGAAAAGTAAAAAATAATATATAAATATTGATTGATATTTGCTATTCTTAAAATATTTATTTGCAAGTGCCTACGAAACCTCGGTCATTGAGGCAAACTGACTACTGTCTTATAGGCAGGTTTTAGAGTGTACTTATAAAATAAACATCGCCCAAGTGCAAGTCGGACTCGCGCACTGCGGGTTCCGTTCCATCATTTACGTAATTTACGAACACAAACGCGTGCACCCATCCAGTGACTAAATGATTCTAAAGTTACTAAACTTTGAATATCGTTTCCAATTAATAATTAACTGTCACTTTTGAAAATTCTTTCACTGTTTGTGCTATCAAACCATGGAACGCTCTCCCTCATAAAAAACATTACAGCTCAAGTCTATCTACTTTGAAAACTAGTTTGAAAAAACATTATTTACAATTATGCAAGCTCTCAACCTAATAATACAATTTTTTTTCCCTTTAATTTCTGTATCGTAATGATCTGTAATCTGCCCGAGAATGATTTGCAGTCCTTTATTTTTTTATTTATATTATTTATATATACCAATATATATTTATAAATATATTCATCTAAAAAACTGCTATATATTTATTTATAATATTGTACTTAATTTATTTTTAATAGATTTTCGATCTGTATATTAACTAAGACTAAACATTTATATCTTGTTCACGTTGGTCCTGCCCCTTAATAGACTGGTCTCTCATCCCTAATAAAGGTCTGCTGGATGAAATCTCTAAATAGAAATAAGCTTACCTGTGTCCATTTTTCTTGTCTATTGTTGTGATGTCTATAGTAATGTTTACGTACAATAAACACTGATGTAGTCGAGCCCGTCTCAAACTTGGCCGGTTTTTATTATTTGTACAGTATGGAGTTCTTCAAGAAAGAAGTTATTGTATTTTTGAAGGGTCAGCAACGCGCGAGTGATGCCCATGGTGTTGCAAGCGTTCATAGGCCATGGTGACCGCTTACCATCAAGCGGACCGTGTGCTTGTTTGCCACCTTAGTGGTATAAAAAAAAAAAAGTTTTGAATCTCATACTATGATTACTGTAAGCCTGTATATGTTACTGTTTTTAAAAAACAACGAAAACGTGTTTGTTGTATGGCGTACCCCCCTTAAATTTTTACTTTATGAACTTTCTATTATTTGTAAGTTAACTCGCTATTAAACAGATATTTTGTGAAAATTTCAGGCTTATACCTACTTCGGTAGACGTAGGTAGGTAGGAAGGTAAAAGGTAGAGCCCTGTAAGGGCAGACAGACAGACAGTGTCGGCTTAGATCCGTCTTACTATCAGGTGGACCGTAACCTTGTTTGCCACCTTGGTGGTATTAAAAATAAACCTCTTGGGTACGGCCCTAAATATAAATAAGAATCAAATTCTAGATCTTATACCTACTGCTAACAGAATAAAAAACCCGTATTTGTTAAAAGTGAAAATAATATAGAAAAGTCAAGCGGGCCCCAATTAAATGTAAAATCAATACAGATTAATCACAGCCAACGAAAGAAAAAAAAACTTTATTATTTATTTAATTTAAAAATGGAAATGCGCTGCCTTTTGTGCGGCTATCAGCTGCAGTTACGCGTGAAGGCCGCGCAAAGGCCGGTCAATGAACGTAACTATTTATAAATACATCATCTTCAACCTGCTAGTCATGGCTTTAAGCATTGGCACCAGTGTTGGACAACAGCTGGTAGTGAAGAAAATCAATAGCACGCATCTGCTTAGTTTTCTAGGAAGGCACATTGGCTGAAAGTTGGTTCCAACGTTAGTACCAACATATCGAGTCCATCTAGCCACATATGATGTTCTTGTCATAGATGCATAGATAGAAATTAGGGAATTGTTGCAAATTTGCATAATGGATATGACTAAATTATAATTTAGATTATAGATTATAGACTCTTTATATGTGGTTTAATTTTTCTAATAACAATTTAATAACAGATAGAGTAAATTTAAACGCTGTAGACAGTGACTGTAGTCCAACCATAGTACATATTATATAGTAGGACTACGACTGGGTACGTCAGTCACAGTCAGTGATTTTTAATTGAGTTTTGTTACGTTATATATCGCAGCAAAATGTTTGTCTAAAGTTCCGTTTTGTCATTCATTTCCGTATGTCCTGTAGCGAGTGAATTATTTTAATTTGTAATATTTAGTGTGTAAATAGCCTTAGTAACCTTTTGCGTGTTTACGTCAAAATTATTGTAAAATTCTATATCCATACAAGCATGGAATGCCATACTTATTTACGTCAACAGATTTTTAAAAGATTGACGGATTGAAAATATTGAAGGTCAGATTTGTTGGGATTTTCTGAAAAGTAAGATATAGAAAACGTAACTTGCTAGAGAAAAAATATTTTATTGGTGAAACATTTTCGGCGTGGGACCAATAATAAGAAGATGCGATCTGAAATAGATTTCATCATATGGGAGGAAAATAAGAAGTTTTGATCTCCTTATATATATGTCTACGGTTTGTGAGTTCCACCTTAAATCACACAGAAGGTACCAAAGTTCTGCTTTTCTTAATAGGGACTACTGAGACCTTGATTTTTGCGGATTGGTCATTTTTGACGTATTGATATATTTTCCGTTACTTGATTAATCGGGAAAAATAATGGAAATGACATAGATTGTCTTAAACTAATTATTTCTTACATCATATCACGATTTACCTATATTAGTAATAAAACAGTCGACTAGAAAAAAAATTACAACGCGGTCGTCAAAAAAAGAAAAGACGGCAAAATGGATAATTTCCAAAATGAAGATTTGCAATTGTGTATGGCATATTAGAGTTTCAAATTATTTAAAATTGTGAAGTGTGATCGTATAGGAAGCTCTAATTAAATTGTATTAACGGATTTCACGCATCTTTTAATTTATTTTCCCCTGAGGAATTAGTCTCTACAGTACGTATCAAAAAAACTATAGATATCCAGATTTTCCGTACCTAGATCTGGCAACGTTGTACTCAATGGCCACGTAATGGTATGAATGAGACATATTATGTTGATGTAAATAATCTACTTATTACCTCATCTATCTACTTATGCCACATATTACCTCAGACCCACACATTAAACATGGATTCTCCTTAACTTTTATGAGTAACATAGTGTACATTAAAGGCTACAAATTTAATTACCTACATTTAATAATATATGATAATAAGTAAAACCAGACTGTAAGTAATTCGTAACCAACTTTATAAAAGTAGAAGTTCTGTAATTAAGTAATCCTATCCGCTTATCACCCGTCTTCATTTGTAATTACATTTTTATTAAGGGCGTGCCTCCACCGATCCACTTGAATAGTAATTATAGTTTTGCCCGCCATTTAATTGTTTACTTGTTAAACTCTAATGGATCTTCATCGTTGTTAATGATGAATAATTTTGTCTATAATTTTTTTATGATACTTATAAGAAAAAATCAGTAAAGAAATAAACTCAGGACCATAGATCATCAGAAAAGGTCAAAAAATTTAAAAAAAAGTTATGTTGCCATTTTGGCGTCTCTTTGTGTGTCTCGTAGGGGGGGGAATTAGTAATAGACAATGGTTCCCAAAAGAGTTTTGTATGCAAAAAAAGAAGCAGACCATACTGATATCTGATTTAAGTCGTAGACTTTGTTCTTAACGTCATTTCGAACCCAATGAACTCTCACTCATATTGATACTAACTGTACCAAGAATAAACACCATATTAAATTTTATAGGCTGTGGAATGAAATTTGCAAAAAAAATCTAAATCTATACGATTTTGGCTGTATAATAAATAAATAAAATAAATAATAATTTGGATTTTATGACAGCATTCTAAATAAATCATATTAAAATATTTTGCTACACCTACTCAACCTCCGATTTCTATTGAAAGCTGGCAATATTACTTATCAAACACGGCTGTAATAAATATTTATATGGTAACACTTGAGCAAGGGAGATGTTCTGCATCGTAATATTAATCAATAAGCTAATATTATGACGATGAAAATTCAATTGATACTCATCTCCTCAACTCCAATAAAACTGGCTAAGTGCGTGACATTCCGTAGAATGAGAGTTATTAGGGACTAGCTTTTGCCCTCAGTTTCACCCGCCCTAAATTCGTTTATCGGTGTAGGATTTCAACAGCAACTCCACAATTATAGAATAACCGACTCACACTTGAAGTTTTTTAGTAACATATGTCATTCCCTGGGACTTAAACTAGCTCTGTGCCAGATTTCCACTGAATCGGTACAGCGGTTTAAGCGTAAAAAAGTAATGGACAGACAGAAAGAGTTACTTTTGCTTTTATAATATTTACTAGCTTTTGCCAGCAGCTCCGCTTGCCCTAAATTTGGTTATCGGCGTGGGATTCTTACGGCAACTCCTTGATTATACTAAAGAAGTTTGCTGTAACAAGCTATAGCTGTAGCTATGGGTCGTTCGTGGAATTTGGTTATAGTTACTCCCGCCGGAACTTTCGAATTTTCCGGGATAAAAATCTAATTATTCGTCCTTCTCCGTATCTTCAACTATCTCTGTGCACAGCTCAGTTGGACGCTCCGTTGCGGCAGGATTGAGTAACATACGTTATAGTTATTCCTGCGGAAATTTTTTAAAATTACTTATGTCCTATTCCAGGACCTTACCTATATGTGTGCTAAGTTTCATCCCGATCCCTCCTGTAGCTGAAGCGTGATTGAGTAACAAATAACCAAACATCCAGAATTTCGGATTTATAATATTAATGTGATAGCTGGTAATTAATTAATTCTTCCACCGGCTCTACCCTCCCTAAATTTGGTTATCGGCCTGCGATTCTTACGTCAACTCCTTAATAATACTAATGAAGTTTGCTATAGCAATCTATAGTTCTTTTAAGCTCGGTTGTAATAGGTAATACCCGCGAGAACTTTTAAATTTTCCGGGATAAAAAGTAGCCTATGTCCTTCTCCATATCTTCAACTATCTCTGTGCTTAATTTTAGCCCAATTAAAAACCTTCAATCCCTATGTAAGAACAACCTATTTTATTTTATCTTCAAACTTTTATCGTAGATTATTTATATATGCATGGCCAAAAAGTTATGTATAAGCAATACTATAAGGGTACCATTTTTAATACTGGCAGTGGAACTCACATAAGAGCAGTGTAGTTACTTTAATTTGCCTGTCTATGATATCATAGCTTGTTTTATGGTGATTCAAATTAAATGGTTATGTATCTCAAAAAGAATCCAAAGATCACTGCGTTTTCCGTCTGTCCATCTGTTGAGATCATATGATAGATCTTTATTTGAGAAACCATTCAACGCAAATAATAATTGGAATCCGACCTAGTCTTACAACATGTACTAGAACAAGTACTAATATAAGATAAGTACTAGCTTATTCCCACGACTTGTTTGTTTGTGGTCGTTTTATAAAAAAAAGGCTTTAATTATTTATGTTTTTACTTATATTTTTTATAAATTAAAATAAAACTAATATTTAAATGGAGGCTCTAATAAAATACACGTGTTTTTTTTTTGCCCTTTTTATAGTTAATGGTCCGACTCGCACTTGGCCGGTTTTTTTTTATTTTATTTTAATTTTTAATAATGCTTATACGGTCTACATAATTTTTAATTTCAATACTCCCTGTAACCACATACCCAATATTATTGTTTCATCCTTGAAAAGACAAAATACAAAACATTCAAAAATTAATAAAACTGCTAAGGAAAAAAAAAGTTTAAAAAGAAAACCTAAATAAAAGTAAATTGAAAACTGAATTGATCACGTGCCGAAGACATTATAGAAAATTGATTCAATTATTTAAACCAACCTTTCTTTACTCTCACTCTTTAGTCGGTAAATAAATTTGAATGAAGGTAAACCCCTTCTCTAACGAAGCGTACAAGAAAAAGTGAAGCTATACTGCAATAGAACTATGCGCCTACAAATTGTGGCAACTAAAAATTGAAAAATAAAATTTCAACAATAAAATTAAACTAACTTCAAAAAACGACTAAAAAGAAACTCAAACTAAAACTGTTTTATTCAAATAGACTTTCAAACAGCACTTTTGAATCGTCACTTTAATTATTAATTAAAAAAAATTATCATCGGTTCGGACTGATTTACTACCGTCAAGAACCGGCAAGAAACTCAGCAGTTAATCTTTTATATTTTTTTTAATAGAAATAATAAGGCCCCAAAGGTAACATCATGACAGAACATTCACCGACATGTTTTAATATATAAATAAATAAAAATAAAACAAACGCATTTACACCGAAGCAGATTGCTCACCAAGCTCTGGCTGATGGGTTTTTCTTCAGTAATCTCGACAGCGAGATAGGAAAGAAAAACTACAATTTATCAACTGGAAACTTATATTAAAGAGCCTCCACCTAGCAACGTGAAGTGCACAGAACCCAGCTCTGCCTAGGCACTGATTTTAAAACCTTCAGTTATTTCTCACTCAGGACGGACTCCTGGACTCCGAGCTGATGGGAGTGATACGATACTTGATGTACCTACCAACATCAAGTGTAGATGCGATTTTTAATCGATTCGATTTAGATATTACGTATTAAATTAGATACGGGCTCCTTGGTTAAATGAAAAAGAGTTTATATGTAAATTAATAACAATAAACCTTTTTACGCTTTTTAAACTATATCTCGTAGCATTCAAACGTTTAAAATGAAAAGCGTGTTTTCTTCAATAGCAATGAGATTTAATTTTCAAAGGCATCACTTCAAGCAGAACGCCTAAAGCATAGAATTAAAGCTAGTACATGCTGTTGCAACTTGCCAAGCAATGGTTAAAGCATTTCTTCGAATCGGAAGCCATAATAGTTCAAAGTACTTACCTTCTTGCTACTGTAAGTGTGAGACTCATTTGCGTTCATAATAATAATTGTTACTGCTTGGACTTTCAAAACATTATAACTTTGAAAGGTTTCGTAGCTAAAGGGCTAAAACGAAACCCTTATATTTTCATTATGTCCGTCCGTGTGTTTTAACAGCGTTTTTATTCTGCAACCTTTCTGTTGCTTACATTTATGTGAACCGGCATTTTTAACCGGCAAAATAAATGTGTTATGAACATTTTTTGGACATTACACACAGCGCCATCTAATCCCAAATCAAGCAAACTAGTAATTTGGATACCAGACAACTGATACAAATATATATATATATATATATATATATACTTTTTTTTGTAAAAACATACATATTACACATAGAAAACACCCAGACTCAAGACAAAAATAACTCACTGTATCTGAAGTGCAAGTCAATAACTCATTATAGAAAGTGTAAATCGCGGTTGGTGTTCCGTATAATTTGTAGATAACATTACCCTGCAAGTGAATTATTTACTTATAATTTACCTACCTGAATGTATAGATTGACAACATTGAATGTTTATGAGAATAATCCGTCATAAAATATTATAGAAAATGTATTTTAGCAGAAACCATGATGTGCATAATGAATGCCATCCTTTTCATATTTTTAATCGATACTTTGATAAGATATGTGTACGATATATGTATACTTTGATAAGATATTAATATACTATATATAAGATATATGTATACTTTGATAAGATATGAATATACTTTATATTAATATACTAGTATAGTATATAGTATATTAGTAGACTCTGATAAAATACACTGAAACTAAAATATTATTTGTTCAAGTAGACTTTTTAACATCACTTTAATTAGTCAGTTTTATTACAAATTTTATAGACGTTACCACCGGTTCGGAATGATTTTACAACTGAGAAGAGCCGGCAAGAAACTCAGTAGTTTAGTTGTTATTCTTTCACCCCGCAACAACTAAACCAACCAAAAACAACTTAAATATTCTTGGATATTGGGATATCTGGGATAGTTTTCGCGAAATGTTCCAAAACAGAATTCTTACAGAAAACAGCTATAGAAAATAATCTAGGAGTTCTAGTAGGAATCTAACTCAGCCGATAACATAATTTAACGGCGGAGCCCTGGGTATAAGTTAGGTACATAGTTAAGGTATATTATCTTCAATTTACAGCTAACAATAAACAATAAATCTTGTTATTTATCGAAAAATTATTGTTGTTTAGAGTATGATAGTGCAATCATTATAGTGTTTTTTTCTGTAAAAAACCCGTGACAGATTTTTTTTTGATAAACTGTAAGCGGAGGTACCATATATTATACAGTTTCTTAATAACTCTTTAATCGTTGAAGAAATCAAAAAATGGTTGATGGAGGAAATAAAGCTTGATAAAATTGCTAAAAACAAGTACTCTTTTCTTTTTGAATGTACCAAAGTTTACAAGTAAATTGCTATGTTGCATTATTTAACTTTTTCTCACCTAAGAAGTGGTTTTGAGAGTAGCACAACATTCCGAATGCTCTCGAATACCCTCGAGTGTACTGGACTGTTCTAGAAATTTCTAGAGGGCAAAACTTCCAGCCCTTATACTTTCAAAAGCACGCCTTTCATGTAAACACGGGAACTTTCTTCATGGACGGAAGATAGAGGGCTATCATACCGGGACTCGTTTTTAAACGACACGCACATTTTACACTTAATTTTATAATATGTATTGATGACGGCGCTTTAAATAAAATAATACATGGGCAATTAATTCGAAAAGTACATATTATACCCATAGTAAAAGTATAGGCTGTGTACATACTTACGGACGGACAGACATGACGTAAGTATAAGGATTTTATTCATTCGCCATATTATGGCTACGATACCAATAAGAAAAAAAAAACCAAAAATAAAATCAATTTTATTAATCGTACCTTAACATTCAATACTACGTTCAAAGATACGATGTATTTATACTTAATGCGTATTAAATGCCGTAACTTGTTGGAAAGACGGCTATCTATCGCAGGTTCATGTTCTGACGAGTGCTATAATGTTGACGCATTATTTCAAACCATAACATAGATATTCATCTAATCGCTGGCTTCTGTCCGACTGGCTGTGTCTGACTAGCACCGCGGGGGGCGAGTGCCAGATAAATAGCAGCAGCAATTTAACTAAGTAAAATGGTTACAGTCTTTTTATTACAATTTGCAAAGTTGGTTCATGTTTATTTTTAATTGTATTGACACTGTTTGACCTATTGGTGTAAGTGGTAGTTGTATTTGTTGACGGTCTCAGGTTCGATTCCCAATTTTCCGAAAAATATTCTCAACTCTGGTTTCTGTCTAGTACGGTAATTATCACTTTTGTAGGACAATATAACATCGGTGAAACGTGGATGTTACGGGCATTGATTGATAAATAAAAAAAAAAAAAAAAAAAATGAATGGTGAATTTACGTTAGCAATATTTTGATTGAAAATTAAGGACGTGTTTCACCATTTTTGGAAAATCATCCTCCTAGAGAGTAATAAATATAAGTATATTTATATATATTTCTTTTTTTTTTATTTCTTTTTTTTTATTTATTTTTCAATATATTATAATATATTTATACATTAGTAAATAATGTATAAGAGTAAATAAATAGTACAAATACAAAGTAACTGTTACCAAAATAAAGCAATATTTGTTATCACAGTATTCTTCGCAATGAGAAAACTGCCGAAACATAATTTAACATTGCATAGAGCAACGCGGAAGATAAGCCCGCCAGATATTCCCCAACTAAAACTGGGTCCGTCAGTGCCCTGGCTATAAATCTTATCGGGCTGGTATTGGCAGCCTTGCGTGCTGGCAACCCAGTCCAGTAGCCGAGCAGCCATGTTAACATCGGTTTAAAGGGCTAACAACACCCGACAACGAAAGCACACTCAATTTAAATGTAAATATAGCAATTGGGACTTCTTTGCCTCCCAATCTATAACGTCACCGTTATTTTATCGGTATGGTAGCTAAAGAGAAACAGTTACACTAAAAATGAAGAGAACATTAAGACCAGTATAGTTGCAAAGGAAGAAAGTTCCATCCTAGGCAGATTATATCCCATGGCCATTCCATTCATGGTAAAAGAAAATGATTTTTTTTTACCTAAAATTTATGAATTCTAACCAATTTAATCTAATTTATTTTTAATTTTTATTACGACCCTACTCAACTGGTAAACCATGATTGACTATGATGATGATTATATTAAAAAAAAATGCATCTTGGACATTGATCGCGATCCCGAAATGCGTTAGCTTGGATATTAGATTCGTGCTTTGATGAACTATAAACCAATCAAATTAAGTTAACTATGGCGTATTTACTATTTTCTTCTGTAGTTTTATTTTTATTTTCTTGGTGCAGATGAAGTTCAAATTGGACTACACCCAGTATGAAATTAAATAAGCAATGTAGGGGATTTTAAAAGTGTCACAGTGGTGTTAGACCCAGATATCTTTCTGCAAATAGTTGTTCACTTGTTTTAACCATAGTGTGTTACTGATATTTTACCCATGATACCCGTAATACACAATGTCTTTAATGTTTAAATTGATAACCCTCGAAAGTAACAGCCCAAATAATACGGGATAGTATATAGGTACCGTTTAAAACGGGGCATATGTGTTCATATTGACGTTCAAGTCATAATCGTGCTTTAATTAAACGGTCGAGTTCTGCGCATGCGTAAGGATTATATCTTTTTATAATTTATGCAATTAGCACTAGAACGCGAATGGCTTTGGTTGTGTGGTTGTATAGTTTAATAAGCTCCTGGATGTCTTGTACGGTAATTTGAGGCCTAGTTCTAAGTTTGTTTTATTAATAAAATGTACTTTGCCGTGTAGTTTGGTCCCTCAGATATGTCTTAGAAAAGTTGAATCCCTAAAATTATATAAAATACTAGCTGACCGGGCAGACGTTGTCCTGCATGATACCGACTGCAGCGCCATCTGCCGGGCTAATTTGTGAATCTAAGCCATGCAGGGCGCCATCCAAACGCATACAAAAAATTCATTCAAAACGATCTAGCCGTTTATGAGAAGTACAGTGACATACACACTAATTATATATATAAAGAATTTGCAAATTAAATTTGTATAGTATAATATTATTTGTTGTATTTATTTTATTTCGCCAAAATTAAAGATTAACCACGATTGCTAAACCTATTTTCATACAGTATTTTTAATATTCTACAAGTGTAAATAACGCTGACGGCTATTTCCATCTAGTGACTGCCTAAAAATATCATTTTGCACTAGTTCTGATTTTCCCACTGTACAGGGACACGTATCCAAATTCAATTCAATGTCCAGAACAACAGTTAAAATATTCCATATACCGTTGCCTAGGGCCTGACGGTACCAATCCCGTCGATACCCATTGTATCCCGTACCGGTAACCAACCACTAATGGGTACCGGGTTCGCGAGATTTATTCCTATCTTATCTGAATAGATTGCGTCCATTCGGTTATAGATTAGAGTTTCAGAAACAACTTTGATTTGCGTATTGGAATTTTTTTTTTGTTTTTAAATATTGCCTGTTTATTAGTTTTTGCTTTTGACTTTTTACTCGCATCGTTTTTTTATTTTCTTTGTATCAGCATTACGTATTTTTGGAATAATTAAATTTAGTAAGACAATTTTAAATTTAGAATTAGAAATGTAAGGAAAGATTGGTATTTTGAAATTTAAATTGAAAGAAAACGCGTACTATATAATAAGGTAACTATCACTGACAAGTGGCAACATACAAGTTCTTATAAGATACGTAATTAGGCAACTAGATAATAATTATGTAATTTAGTATGTCTAATGAAAACATGTCACGCAATTTCCTAAAATTATAGTAACAATAGAAGAAATTAAAATCATTGTACCTATATATGTATAAATTTATTTTAAAACGATATCATAAATTTTAAACTGTTTTTTATCTGTCTTAAATCTATTTGCTTTCACCTTATTAGTCTGTGTGGGATTGAATTATTCGTTTGTGTTAGCCTAAAGTCACGGGAATTATCCTACATCAACATTCTAAAGGAAACCATGGGCGTAGCCAGCTATTTAGCTAGGATGGGGCAGACCAGGCTTGGGTGGGACAAATCTGGTAAAAAATATTATTTTTATATGGCAAAAATGTACTGTACAGGCAAAATTCTCGAGTTTATACGCTTTTTGGGGAGTCTAGGGTGGGGCAGCTGCCCTTGATGTTCCTGGCTACGCCTATGAAGGAAACCATGTAGTGTTCATGTGATCTTAAGGTCACGAACAACTACTAAAAAACTTTTATCCTGCAATAATATTCTGGAGTAAACCATGAAGCCTAATTAGAATCTTAAGTTTAAAAAGTAAAAGTTTAAATTACATAAAAAAATAACACTTTAAATGGATTCCGAAACATTTCCACTTCGTCAGACGCCGTTGAAAAATAAATAAATAAATAGACTTGTTATTTTATAGACGGCATTTACACACTTCAAAGGGCTAGTGCCGGCTGTTTCGTTTACGGAATAAAAAGTAGGTTTCAATATGCAGGGAAGCGACTAAAAACGTCACTGGACGAGACGAGCCCAGACGTCTGACCATGAATTGAACCATAAAATACTGTAGTGTTTGATATAGAAATGAAGATAAAGTTGTTTCTACATAAAAAAGACGCATGTTAGAAGCAATAATTAATATTAGTAAGTATAATAATATATAAAGATAAAGCTTAGTGAGTTTGTATGTTCGAACTCGCTAGTAGCAGGAATTAAGTAGCAGTGTCTTTTGAGTAATATAGATAGATAGCCCGTTTTATAGGTAATGCTAATATTATGAAGCCGTTCCCAGTAGTTTCTTTAGGATCTGAAAAAAAATACTCACAATAACACAACTTTTATCAATTAGGACTGCTAACTGCTACTAGTAGTTAAGATATTTGGGTATGAGCAGCAAAACGGGTTTTGCAAATTTGACAAAGGTTAGACTACTTTTTGAATAGCTATTTATTTTTTTCCCGCGCCTGGTGTGACAGATCTTCGCACAAATATTGGAACACAGTTTGGTATGGGTATTTGAGAATTAGTGGAAATTAAGAAATGTTATTGTAATATTTAACAAATTATGAAGAATCAAAAGTCCTGCTTCGTTCTAAATTGTCTAGGAGGAAATTGTCTGTGTCATGCATACACATTTAATTAAGACGGTAATGGAAGCGATTTTATAAGTGTTAATTTTTTTCAGTTTCCCTGTTTTAATGCGCGTAGATATAATTAAAGATGTTTGTTTGAAGAAAAATACGGGCAAAAGCTGCCGGAAGGTCGCACGACCCATGTCAGCACAAAATCCTGAACACCACTCAAAAATGGATGCTGAATAATGTATGCTCATTGTGGGCTTATTTTGTTGGGCCTAATTTGTGCTACTCGAATATAGGTCTCTTAAAATTTGTGCTCAACTTTTAGTTTCGTAAAATAAAAAACGAGGTAATATCCCGAAGAAGAATCCCAAGATCAGAGGCTATTCCAATCCTAGAGTAGAAACCCGATCAAAGTTCCACGGCAATCGATTTCAAGGAGTATACTCTAGTCGCGTGCCGAAGCTGACACGCCATTTTTAGGGTTCCGTACCCAAAGGTTACAAAACGCGACCCAATTACTAAGACTTTGCTGTTCTTCCGTCTGTCACCAGGCTATACCTCATGAACAGTGGTAGTTAGACAGTTAAAATTTTCACATAAGATGTATTTCTGTTGCCGCTATAACAACAAATACTAAAAAAACAGAATAAAATAAATATTTAAGGGGACTCCCATACAACAAACGTGATTTTGTTGCCGTGTTTATAGATAATGGTACGGAACCCTTCGTGGGCGAGTCCGACTCGCACTCGGATTCATGATATACAGCCTGATATACAGACGGACAGCGGAGTCTTAGTAATAGAGTTCATCGAATTACCCTTTGGGTATGGAACCCTAAAAACCATTAAATTATATCTATAATATAAGATAGATCGTCAGTGTCAGTTTATTAATATATATATTAGAAATATTTATGTAATACAGCGATACTTTTAATTATACCAATTCTTACGTATACATTAACATTTGCGTACATAAAATTCTACGTAATTTTTCAATTATATATTAAATATTAGATATTAATTAAGCTATCATAATAACAAACACATATTATTTCTCAATATAATATCAATAATTTTATTTTGAAATGAGAATATTACGTTTAATGATGAAATTTATTACTGTAGTAGGTAAATAGATAAAAAGTACTTTTAATTTTATTGCTATGAAATATCATCACATTTAAGAAATCGTAAAATCTGTCTACAGGTTTTAATATCAATTGCTATGACCTTTATGTTTATTGGTTTTCTTTTAAGTACCTTCTATATCAATAAAATCAAGTTATTAAGTACTGTTACTGTGAGTTATTGGCCTAATTAAACACCAAATAAAAATATACATCTATATTATTTTAATAAAAACATTTTATTGATCAAATTTAAAAGCGCATTAAGTAAGGGAATTTAATAAAAAATTTAAGTTTACTTATTAGAAATTATTACATATAATGAAAATTACCTGGAGGTCCGAGCTTTGCTTGTTTTTTTTTTTTAACAACGCCATCTTTGCTTTAGTGTTGCTGTGTCGGTAAAAATAATAGTATTGCAATTCGCGAATAGATGTAAGGAAGTCCTATTTTCAGTTTATCATTGCCTGAAAACACGGACAAAAGGACGTTTTCCACAAATGAAACCTAGCTAGATCGATTTAATGCCCCCGAAACCCACTGCATACCAAATTTCTTCTGTATTTTGAGGCTTCCGTACCGACACAGAATGCACAAGCCAGATTGGTTGCGCTTGATTGATATTTGTTGTTTGATTTTTGTGATTTCTATTATTTCAGGCTTCTACCCTACCAGTCTAAATGATAGAGCCCTGTAAAAGTCGGACGGAGGGATGGACAGACAGTTAGACATCCTAGGCTTAGTAATTTGCACCCACCATTGGCACCTTAGTTGAATCCCGAGAGTAGCATATGTACAACAGGATTTTTTGTAGTTTTTATAGAACCAGGCAGTGTTCTCTCTCTGTCTAGTTATTGTCGCCGGTACAGTTGATTTTCCAGTTAACTACCTTGTTGCATTCTGGGACGGCCGAGGGTGATTTTAATTTTCTGCCGAATGGGTTTTGGAATGGAACCTAGTTCAAGATATGTTTTTCGGACACGCTTTTCGGTAAAAAAAAAATACTAAATAAGTCAAATAAATTATTGTAATAGCTACTATATAAATTATTTACCGTTAAGTATATTTTCCCCGACTATCCTATCCCTTAAAATATATGTATGTATGTTCAACGTCACGGTTTTTATTCCCCGAAGGGGTTAACCAGAGCCTGGAAACACACCCACATGATAATGTGGGATGTGGGGCACAGCCTTGTTTTACCGACCACTTTAGTCGTCCTGCGTGACGGTGGTGAGCCCATCGCCGCAACACCGCTTTTGTTAGCAGTGTATCTGGACTAAGGTGACATGAGAAAGCAGAGGATAAAATTTGCCAATTTTAGACAAACTATATGAAGTAAGCCAGGATTGGATATTCGGGGAAAAAATAGTCTATGTACAAAGCATATTAAAAGTTATTTAGGTAATTGTATCGTCCTATACTTATTGTTTTTTTTTATTATTGTAACTGTATCATGACTCGTCGCACAATTTGTGGTCAAATTTCTTTTTTGACAACCATAACGAACTCATATTTAATACGCGTTCACCAAAACAAATGATCTCAATCAATTAGAGGAGATTGGCGATGACCATTTACTGAGTAACTGTTTGCGGCCATAACAAAAAATAAGGATAACCAGTAGGTTTTTTGACCTTTGGTTAGGCTGGCTTTTAAAGAGTTAACCGCGCTTCCTTAACTCAGCGATAACTACGTAACAGTAGTGCTTCTTAAGTTAATAGTTGCAATATTGAAATGGAAAAGTGAAACCGATATATTATAATTGACTTATGCTGAATTGATTACCAATACTAAAAAATATATATATATATTCTTATTATATATATAATACTCTATCAATTTAAGTAAATATTTTCATAGCCAATATGCAGTCAAACATTAACCAGAACTAGGACTTTTATTTATTTTAATATTAAAGTCAATAATAAAATCCTAGTGCGACGTTATTCTTCTGACTGCATCTTTGCTTTAAAAATATGTTGATTTACCGTATAATTAAATTCAATTTTTATTTCACCTTTAATTTCACCACCTACAGCTACCTCTGAAATAAAAATTTGACTGTAAAATGCCATGTCAATATTCTCAGTCTTAATACTGAATTTAAAATTTCTTTGTCTTACAATGTTATAGGAAATAGCTTATCGGACAGTAACGAAGAGATGTCATAAGTTTCTCTGTGTTTTTTGAATATTAAATTAAAGATTAATTAATTAACGAGTACATAGTATTATAATTAATTAATGAGTACATAGTATTATATGGTATTGCCATATCTATACATTTGTTTAAAAATGAATCCCTGTTTCGCTTAGTCACGCCATAACTTCCGAACGACAGCACCATACTGGATAATTCTTTTACCGATTGTAATTAAATTTTGGTAAATTATTACTTACAACCCGGGGAAGGTTCCTGAATTAGCACAACCATTTGACAATGAGTGGCGCGCCAGTTGTTTTAAAATAGAGAAACAACCTTCGACGGGTCAGCTAGTCTCTGATAATAACCTCCAATATGCTCCGTGTGGCATTGCCATAAAATAAATATAATAATCGTTTTGAGTTTCTTTTTATAATTTAACTACTTCTTTAATCAAGACTTGCCTTAAGTACTAGGTATTTCTAATTCTATGCTTGAGCACAGACTATATAACACATACTATACTAGTTCTTTGAGTGTATTTGTATACTTACGAATACATGAGTCTATTTTTCTTCAAGTTTTAATTCAGAACATACCAAATTCAAGTCTCAGTAAGAAACATGACTTCATATTTATAATACACGTATGATATATAAACACATAGTAATTTTAACAACCAACCAAACAAGAGATATGCATCCATAAAGTTTTCTGGCTTGTAGAAATATCTAGATTTCTCTCGGAGACAAACCATGCGAAAGTTAAGTCTTCTGTCGGTTATCTTGGTGCTTATCGCTTGTTATTTAAATTTTATTGTAGTGCCTACAAATTGTTCCAGTAAGCTAGTACACTTGTTCACAACCGGAACAGTTTTGTTCAATGGGTCGCTCATTGTTGGACGTAATTACAAGATAATAATCTATGAAAAGTAACTCCTCGGCTCATTTTTAACAGAAGAAGTCAGAGTTGAAGATGTTTGTTTTGGCGCATATCCGCAACTATACTGATATATACTACTTTTCATTACGTATAATTTAGATGTATTTATTACATATTTATTTAATATTATTACATATTATTTTGCTATGGCAAGTTGTAGCTATAGTTCGTTTAAGCTCGATTATAGTTATTTTTTGGGATAAAAAGTAGCCTATGTCCTATTTCAGGACCTAACCTATATGTGTGCCAAATTAATCCTGATCCGTCCAGTGGTTGAAGCGTGATTGAGTTACAAATATCCATCCATCCATATAGACATACTTTCACATTCACTTTTTTAGGAAGGAAGCGTTATATATTTATTAGTCCTTGTATTTAGATTAAATTTTACATTTGACACTTAGCTTGTCTTATTTAGCTGCGTGGAGTAACATTAGTAAGTTAGAGATGTTAAAGTAATTTAAGTTAATCTTTTTAACTTTTTTGTATAGCACCAACTCGAAAAATAAAAATTAATTGTTCCATGCTTTTTAGTCGAGTAGCCATTAAACTTTAGTATAGAACAGCTGATTCCTTTTTAAAGAAATTTGTCCTTTTTTACTTTTTTAATGTTTTGTGTTCACGCCCGGAGTATATTAAGTACAAAAAGGTATTAAGGTATGGGTAAGGGAAGCTGTTCCTTTGCAATTTGTCAAAAGTTGTAAAACGAAAAAGACCATATCAATCAGCGTTGCCACATTTTGTTTTGCCAAGTCGGGATTTAGGAACTTTTTGAGAGAAAAAAGCGGGATTCTTTCGTTTAAATTTTTATTTGAGTTTAAATTACGTTTACGTGACAACACATAGGAGTAAAAATATCCATAGAAAATGTATTTTAATAAAAATATGATATTTTAAATCAGATTTACCACATCGTTAAATAGTTGAGTCCTATTCGTCTTCTGAATAGAAAAAATAAAAAATCAAAAAAGTTTTATTCATTAGAAAAAATTTAAAAAGCGGGATTGAGCCTGTCCCGCTTTTTACGCGGGACATTTAATTTTGATTTAAAAATCGGGACGTCCCGCGAAAATCGGGACGTCTGGCAACGCTGATATTAATCGATACGCCATGTCATGACTTAGATCTGTAAAGAGTTTGAGCAAAACCAATGTAGCGACTTGTTTTTATCGCTGAAAACTGTTTTTTTTAATGTTTGTTACCTCAAAACTCCGCTATTTATGATATAAACCGATTTATAACATTTTTACGTATAGGGAAGGATTGACCCACATATTGGTCCCATTTTAATTTAGTAAGGAATGTCCAAAAAAACAGAATTACATGGGAGAATGTTTTCAAGTTGTATCATTTTGATTATTTAGATCAGCTTCTACCAGCCTCTACGTCTAGACTGGTCTTGTAAGTTTTTGCGTGGTGGAGGCACCACTGTGAATGAGATCATCAAAACAATATACGATGGAATTATTGCTCCGCATTTTAATACGTGCAAACTTATATGACGCGCATTCTAGTTCATCTAGTTGACAACTCGACATTCTAAGGCTGGGTGCACTGCGGAGCGGCGAGTTGCGGTATGTAATAGTACGTATTCATAATCGTCACGTATCAGATTTTGTGCGCCGGATATTACAAAATTTGATAGGGATTATTGGCCTTAAAATTGGCCTAAAACCATATACACGTAAAAAGAAATATATTTTTATGTATTTTTTTTTCGCTAAAAAACTGATTTGTTTTGTAAAGATGCAATAATAATCTTCTTATATAAATTCTCAAATATAAAATAGATATTCTCATGAGAAGTTACTGGTGCGGTACTTGCTACCGAACTTTTTTTTTTTTAAAAATAATTTTCTGTAAAAAAAATTAAAGCGTTTGTTTAAAATAAGCCAGTGCTTACGCAATTAATTTTGTGTTTTTTATTATGTGTTTACACTATAACCTAGGTATAGTATACTATATTTTCGGGTCTGAAGATCTGAAGTGTACTTAAACTAGGACTAAGTTGCACTGTGTCCTTGGCTTCTCTCAAAAATAGTCACTATAGGATTAAGCCTAGAGAATTTTTATTGTAAATAATTTAGAATATACGTATTTGACGATAATACAACTACTAATTTGAATACAAAATATTTCAAACTAGGAATTTTATAATAATGTATATTTCAAAATAATAAAAGTAGTATAAAAATAATTTAATTTCGGTAAGCACAGCATGTGGTTGCTCTTATACTATATATGTATGCTAGCTGACCCGTTGACACGTTGTTTCTTTTTTTAAAACAACTGCCGCACTAACCTATTGAGAAAGGGTTGTACTGATTTAGAAACCTTCCCCGGAGTGTGCATAACAACTTACCAAAATTTCATTATGATCGGTTTACCCTTATTGCGCGAGTCGGACTCGCACTTGACCCTTTTTTTGTTTCTCAGAAACATTCCCCGACGTGTGCATAACAACTTACCAAAATTTCAATACAATCTGTTTACCCTTATTTTGCGAGTCCGACTCGCACTTGAACCTTTCAGAAAATCCTTTCTTATCGGATGTCTACGTCATACAAAGAACACACCCTCCAAATTTCAGGTCTCTACGATCAGCGGTTTAGGCTGTGCGTTGATCCGTCAGCCAGTCATTCAGGACAAAGCATTTTTATGTATAATAATAGAAGATAAATAAATCATATATTTAATATATTATATTTAAATGTGTTTGTGTGAATATTTGTGTGGGTTATATTTCAATTATATTACAGATTTTATGTTGTCTGTCAGGTATAACAAATACCAAGCACCAACGTAATAAATTTAATGTTTCTATGAAGTTTTTCGTTAGCACGTTTATTAATTCTATGGTATTATTGTATATTAAGATTGTAGGTAATAAACACAATTATTCGTATTTCGTTGATACATAATATGTACGAGTATGAACTGCTACGTGGAGCACACTGAAAGTTTTGCGTAACTCATTAATAAAACAATTTGCTTGTAAAGTAATATATTTTCTGCTTTTTAAAGTATTCTCCATTACATTTTAAACACTTTTTCATTCGGTCAAACCATGTTTCAAACCATGAGGAGCATTGGTCGCAGGGCATGTTTTTCACGTGCTGGTTGAAAGCTATCATGGCCTCTTCCCGCCCCGTAAATATCATAGGTACCTCTCAGCAAATATTTAATTTTCGGGAAAATAAAGATATCGCATGGTGCCAAGTCTAGACTATGTGCGGGATGGGACACTACAGCTCTACCTTTTCAGTAGCCAAAAATGACTTTGTCTTGTCGCGGTGTGAGTCAAAGCATTGTCATGGTGCAATGGGATGCAACTTCTGGGTCGGTTTTTCCTAAATTTTTCAAAGACACTGTGTAAACAAATGGTGATATACCACTCAGCATAACTGACTTTTATTCTTCAAGTGGGATCAAGCAGACAGGACCCGTCCGAAAAAAAAAACATTGTTTTGCCTGCGTTTCTTGCCTGCCTCTTTGTTGGTTTGCTATCACGTTGGAACACCCATACAGAAGACTATTGCTTTCTTTCCATATCTATGTTCTGTCACAGCATTTGAACGTCTGTGATCGTACTTCAACAACATTTTTTTACACTAATCAACACCGTTTTTGTTCTGGGATGAGTTCATGAGGAATCTAGCAGCATAAATTGTTTCTAACTTTTAAATGTTGATGTAAGATTTTTTTGGATTTGGCTCATACCATCCCCAAATTCCCTTAGAATCTCCTTATAGGTGAATCGCCGGCTTTCTTCAATTAGTTGCCTGACAGTAGACACATTTTCCTCAGTGATCGCAGTTGAGGGCCAATCGGGGTACGCCTTTCTCCCAAAAGTATTTTGAAGAGGATCAGTGCAGTCTTGCGGAGTCAGTGAAATTTTAAAAGCCCAGGTCAATTAGGGCGAGCGTCCTAAAATCTTTTCGCGTTAATTCCGTTTTTGCTACGGACGAAGTACTTTAACTTGTGATAAAAATAATTGACACGCGACTCCCGCCTATTTTCTTTTAAATCAATTATTCAGTTTCTTATGTTTGAAAAAACAACACATTCGGAATAAAAACTTTTACGAGCGTCCACAACTTCCAGTGTGCCCTATTTTCAAAAGCGAATTGTGACTGTCCATTACAACAAATAAGTGAATCTTCTATTCAAGCTTTACCTTTGCGTCAAAAAACTCTATTAGCTATGACGTAACGATCGCACCTGTCATAGAAACACATCAACCACCATTATCTTTTACTTAAGCGGCACAGAACTAAGCAATCTATTTTATTTTCAAAAGGAAACTGAATTAAGAATGTACGTTAGCAATATCTCTGGCTATTTGTCATTATTAATCTTGGATTGCGTTCAGGCATTTATCAAATGTAGGCTTGTGCATTCGTGCGGCTAATCAGTGCTAATGTTAATGCCTAGCCATTAGGGAGCTAGATTACCTACGTCTCGCGTCTCGAACAAAAGACAGTTCGATATGCTAGTCTCGCAATATTTATTCATGAACGGTACATGTGACCAATACAATTCAACACAAGCTATATGCCTGGTCTATTGGTCACAAAATCTTTTTAAGCTTATTTTGGTCCACTGCCAGACGTAAGTATGGAGATCTTCAAGAAAGAAGATATGAAGGGTTGGCAACGCGCGAGTGATACCCCTGGTGTTGCAATTGTACATAGGCTACGGTGACTGCTTACACAGGCAGACCGCAAGCTTGTTTGCCACCTTAGCGGTATAAAAAAAAAAGCATTCTTTATTTTTGCGGTCTTCTGAGAACCGCATCCAGCTACCACCGGCCACCGTTTTAAAGTCATTGGTCCATAAGGCTAAAGGGGGCTAACACGATTCACTCTGGATGTAGGACTTATAGGTACCATCGGCCACCGGTCTTTCCTCAGACGTGACCAGCGCACTGCTATAAACTTGTTAATGCTGAGAACTATGTCGGTGAGTTTAGTGCTCCTCCAGGTGATCTTATTTTGGATTCGATTCCTCACTGATACTAAAAGCAAAGCTCGCTTCTATGAGCGCTGCCGACTAGATTTCATTGTAAATACCCATGTTTCAGCAATGTAAGTCATGACACGTAGGACGTACAGGACCTTTATTCACGTCGAAAAACCAATGGGTACTAAGATGATTGTGAACTACATTACTGATTTACTTAACGTTTTTAATAATAAAAATGTCAGATAACAATGTAACGCAGCAATCTAAGACATAATCATTACGAAACCAGATGATTTTCACTAATTTGAATTAACGGGCAGGTCAAAGACATTTGTCTTCACACTTAGAACTTATATTTATCCTAATAAATAGCATTAATTAATCGTCAATTTTTAAGTGTTTAAGTGTGTCTGCTAGTTACCGCATCACGGTCTTCAACCATTTCGCACAAAGATAGCTTATATTGGAGAGTGACATTGGTTAAGCATTATCCCAGCCTTGCCTTATACCACTAAGATTTTCTGAATAAGTTGATGAATCCATTGTGACATCGAATTCGTGCGAGTTTATATTTGCTGTGTTAATATTTTATAGAAGTGTGACGCAGCAAGAGTTGAGGTACCAACGAATCCATACTAATATTATAAATGCGAAAGTAACTCTGTCTGTCTGTTAGCGCTTCATGCTTAAGCCGTTGTACTGATTAAGATGAAATTCGGTATGAAGTAAGTTTGAGACCCGGAAAAGGACACAGGCTACTTAAGAATGTAAAGTGTGAGTCGTTTTTTTTTCTATAATTGAGGAGTTGCCGTTGAAATTCTACACTGATAACCGAATTTAGGGAGGAAAAAAGCTAGTATAACATAAAACTTTGTTACCCAGATAAAAGAAATCGCATAATGCGATAACTGCGCTTTGTACGAGGAATGTAATTTACTTAAGTCAGATTTGATTTCTTGTTATATAACTGTGTACAAAAAGTGTTTAATAAAAAAACAAATAAATAAACGGTTCCCTTAACATACTAAGAACAAATAGTACAAGTGCAGTTATAAAAAAAGTCCAACTCGGAGACAAAGGTGAACCGAAGCGTTGAACTCGGTTTGGATTGGCAGCGTTTCGCTAATTGCGTGACATATTTCGAAGCAGAATACCTCAGTATTTAAAGATGAACGTCTTTAAACCATTGCATGATGCCAGTGATGATTTACAATACAAGAACGTGGTCTCTGTCTCTTGGTCTCCTAAAAAGGCTTTACGCTGGTCAAACCGATAACCGATGAGGTAGTAAGAAAGTTTCTGGCAGATATATCGAGTGGCACAGTGCATTACCAAGCCAGATGACCTAGTTTAAGCCGCAGGCAGCCACTGAATGTATGCTCCTAAAGACTGTTCACTGTGGAATCCTGTAAATGTAGATGCCATCGATCAACAGTGGATAACTCCGGGGATTAAAAGAAAAAGACCAATTGTGTAGAAATAGTAAATGGTTTTTTTTTTATGAAGCCATTATTGTCTTTATTTGTATAAATACAAGCATACTTTATTAATATATTAAACAATATCAAAACTGTAATCATTAAATATATATACTTACAAACAAGTTTAGAATCTTTTTAAAAGTAACACTAGTGACTGAAAAACAACTAAACCTAAAGAAACAAATAACTCAACGATTACCATAATTCAAATAAATAAAACTGATTAACACAATGGCATTTAATTAACTTAACAACACTGAAATGGCAGGACATGCTTCATCAGCTAACAACAACCTACTACCGGCATACCAGGCCCTTCTGGTTGTGATAAACTAAGTTGATTTAGCCACAGTCGACTAGGCTGGGCGGATTTATTCGTCTGGTATTATTTGCTACAACACGGCACAAACGCGGCCAGATTGCTGTGATACTATTGGGTGAGGGTCAGATTATAATAAGGAGAGCAGCGAGTTTCATTAATTTGACGGTAAATTAATGGGTAACGGTAAGCTAGTCTTGTCACAAGTAAAGTAAATTATTTTAATCGTTGTCAATTGAGATGGGAATATTTATTTTCTACTAATATTATAAATGTGAAAGCTGGTATGTCTGGATGGATATTTGTTACTCAATCAAACTTCAACCACTGGACGGATCGGGATGAAACTTGGAATACATATAGGTTAGGTCCTGGAATAGCATATATGCTACTTTTGAACTTTGAACACATTTGATCGCCACTATTAATTAAAATATTAAAAACTTATCTCCGTGCAAATTTGATTTTCCTGCCCAATTTTGCCTTACTGGTACTTTGAGTTCGTCAAAAACTGGGAATCCCTAGGGGTACCTATATTTCACTGGTCTTTCAATTTACCACTTATCATTTAAAAGTTGCTAGCTAAAAATATATAAAGCCGTATATGAAACAGTATGGCAGCGATGGACTCAACAAGTTATGTAAGACTAAAAACTTAAAAACAATAATTTTTCTTAAATACTTATACATATATAAACAAAAAATATAATCGAATCGCGCCCTTTCCCACACCAAGCTCACATGTTAAGCTCAAGGTTATATCGGAGGCTGCATTCCGAACCGCTTCACGTTCGGCATGTCGCAACCGTTTCTGCAGTTCCTCCTTCATCCTGCACTACCGGTATACCTGCCAGGTGTTCTAGACGTGTAGCAATCTACTTTTTAGTCCTTCTTGCCAGAATTATAGGTACAAATTCAGCAGATATATAAAATCTTGGGCCCAAGTGATGCACAAAGCCGAAGGAGATGTTATACGGCACATCCTTTTTGCCGACAAACGGCAATTTTGCCATACAATAATTTTTTTAATAGTTTTATGTAGTTAACATAGTTCTTAACCTATAGCCGAAATTTTTTCTCATAATTATCTCTGAAGTTTGCTGTAATATTGTGCGTCTATACAAGCTTCATGTATTACGTAAGATTTTCAAAACAAAATTTTCATTACTTATACAACATAAGTTATTTATTTTAATTTTTTTAATAATTTTTAAGGAAATCTTTTTTTTTTATTTATTTATTCATTTATTTATTTTTTATTTAATGTTTAAGAACACTTACAGCATATCTTATTACATATTTATAGAACAGCATATTTATAAAATACAAAGCAATTTAAAAGTGTTCATAATTTGTACAAGTAGTAATACAATTATAAATCATCAATGCAGTTTAGTGTGTGTGTGTATGGGTGAGTATGTTCGGGTGTGGGTGTGGGTGTGTGTGTGTATGCCGATGCTAGGGAGAGTGGATATTGAAAACAAAAATAGTCATAATAAGTACATTATATACGAGCTCATACGTACTCCTTAATACTTAGAAATTATAAAGTTGTTTATAACGCAAATTATGTACTTTTAAATATTAATACAGTGTTTGTGAATTAAATTATGTTGAATTTATTATTTCGTTTCTAGCATTTTCAATTAGTTTTAGTTTTATATGCTTTTTGAATGTACTTTGAGAGTGAATAAAAGGATCTATATCATTAAACATAGTGTTATATGTGCGATCTATACGGGGGAAAACGGAATTTGAACGTTAGTTGGTGCGACATAGTGGAACGGCTAGTAGTGTTGTATGGTGGGTGCGATTTACAGGAGCGCAGAAATTAAGTTCATGGAGTAAAGCTGGACAATCTGTGTGACCACATAATATATCGTACAGCAAGGTCATATCAAGTAATATTCTCCTATCATACAAAGAAAGCAAAATATGATGATTACATGATTCTTGGTATGATGTAGCCTTGTATTTGTCTCGATAGTTCAAGTGACGTAAAAATGTACATCATCGTCATGTTACAGCTATTGTTGAAAATAGTAACATAAATAGAAGAAATAGGCCAATTAAAAGTTCCCTCCAATAGTTGCAACAAAGAATATAAAAAACAAGTCAAAAAAACTGGTTGCCTGTAAAGTCGGTATACGGGCGAAAGTTTTACGTGACAATGATTTTATGTCTGTCTCTCTCGCTCTTAGGCGGGCGCGTGCCTCTCACTCGCTCTCATTGTGAGCGCATAACGTGAGCGGAGCGTAACGCAGTTTCTTGAAGTGTCACCCGGCAAACCAATTTATAAGACGTTGTCACGTCAAAAACAGTATATACCTAAATAAAAATATTCACAATATTCTGTGCACAAATTATGACGTTCGTGGCTCATGACACAAGTCAAATAAACAGTAGGTATATACCTAAATAACAAATATTCTGTGCACAAATTATGACGTTCGTGGCTCATGATACCGAATAAGATACGTTCTTAGAGTATAACTAAATCATTGAAACTTATGGACTAAATTATAGTGAAATATTCATATATACACCGAACCAAAATTTATGCATTTTTAACATTATTTTTATTTATATATTTTTTATTTACCACTATCAGCAAATATTGTATTTGTAATTAGGCAAAATAAAAAAGAACTAAACATACGATTTTATGCAATAGGGTTGTTCGAGAATATGTCGACAACAGCATTTAAATTATTAAAATTTATAACAAGCTTTTACTAAATACGTTATACTAAATATTAATTGTAATGTTAAATTTTTATATTTCTTAATCTTTTAAATTAATGCTTGTGTTTTAATGAGTTCCATCGCTTAGGGAATGATTATTCAATGCCGAAAAACTTATGCCATCTGTAATTATAAATCTATACTGTGGTTTTATTTACAAAAATAACCGGATTCTACAGACAGAGACAGAGTTTAATCTATACTTATATAAATGCGAAAGTAACTCTGTCTGTCTGTTACCTCTTCACGCTTAAACCGCTGAACCGATTTATATGTAATTTGGCATGGAGATAGTTTGAGTACCGGGGAAGGACGTAAGCTACATAGCAACGTCAACTGTGAGTTGGTTTTCATTCTATAATTAAGGAGTTTTCGTTGAAATTCTACAGCGATAACCAAATTAGGGGGGATGGAACCGCGGGCAAAAGCTAGTCCTTTATATTTTCCAAAAACGCTATAATATTGTTTTAATTCTTAAGCAAAAATCCAATAACCAATTTTAATGAGTTTAACTTTAATAATAACATATGTAAATACAAACTTACAATTTAAAAATCTTATTGACTCCCTACGCCACAAAAGAAACCTACATTTGAAATGTCACCTTCTAACATTGGTCTGGGCGTTGATCTGGGGTTTAGGCGTCAGTCAGTACATATACGGTATTTTTATGTATGTATAGTTTTTTTATCATTAAAATGTATATAGGTATAGTAAACTTTTTTACATTATTTTTCAAACATACTATTCTTACCCAATTTATTTTCAGACTATTATTAGAAGACTGGCTGTGGGTTCCTGGACATCATTTACACAGCACACTAGCGCCGCAACAAACAATCTAAGCTACAGGACTGGTTGAAACTGTTCTGGTTTAACTTTAGCGTAGAAGAAAAAATTAGCCGTAGGTAAGAGTTATTTAAATATATCGTTTTTTTTTGTCTTTTAGAAAATTGTAAAAGATCTAAGTCTGTATATGAAAATTTATTCTAACAGACAATACAACGGGAAAAGTTAAACTGCGAGGGTAACACCGCGGGAAACATATTATTTTAAGAATTCAAAAATGACGCTTAAACCAAATAAACTTAGTAAAAAAATCAATTAGTTTTTACTATGCCAGTTTCTACCGACAAAAGACGGCAAGTATCTAACTAATTCAACTCTTTAAAAATTAAAATAAAACATGATCTATCTAATACTTTGTAAATAATCATAATCATCATAAAGCAGCCTGTAACATTGCACTATTGCACATAGGCCTTACCCGAAGAACGCCACAACATTCGATCCTCCGTATTTCTTATCCACCCAGTTCCGGCCCCCTTTTTCATGTCATCGGCCCGCCAGGCTAAGGGGCGACCGACGCATTTACAATTTACAATCCATACTATCATAAATGCGAAATTAACTCTGTCTGTCTGTCACCTCTTCACGGTTAAACCTTGACTACCGAGAAAGGACATCCCTTTGAGAACTTAAAGTGTGTCAGTTTTTTTTCTTTAATTGATATTCTACACCGATCACCGCATTAAGGGCGGGTGGAACCGCAGGCAAATTTGGCTTGGAGATAGTGTGAGCGAAGGACATAGGCTACTTAACAACGTTAAGTAAGAGACGGTTTTTTTTCTATAATTGAGGAGTTGCCGTTGCAATCCTACATCGATACTAACCAAATTTAGGGCGGGTGAAACCGCGGGCAAAAGCTAGTTTCCTATAAATGTCGTATCAAGAAATCGCAAAAGCATTTTTTGCTTTTCAATTAAGTAACATATTGTCCTTAACGCCATTTAAATTTCATAGTGTCGAAATATAAAACTGCTGCAAAGTATGTTTGAACCAAAGATTACTTATACGTCTAGATACCGTATTCAGGCACACAAAACGAGCCAATCCTAGTACCTGATTTTTCATGTACTTGCCGTCAACACTACATCATACGTAATCTGTGCGTCGACGCGAACTTTGCTCTCGCGAAAAGTTATAAAAATGGCAGTTTGTGCAATAAAATTGTGTAGAAACTATTGGCAAAAAACACTTGATGAAAAAAAATCACTTTTTACAAGTTACTACACTTATCTGCTTCTAATATTTGAGTTACGAACGAATTTTTAAAAATTATTATTCGCCAGAGTAGCAACAAATATTTTTCTGTCTGTGTTGCCAAGTCAGAAGTCTGTACCTTAAATTCCCAAGTTCGGTAAGGTGAACATTAAAACGAAAATATATTCTTCTTACCCAACGTCACATATCTACGTACATTATTTCAGGTTGATAAAGTATTTCTGTAATAATGATTCCTGTGACACATTGTATTCATAAAACGTAATCACTTATGCAAATTTTTACTTTAACACAAACATAACAGTTGGATGTAAATTACAATGGAAAAAGTAGTATGTCTAATGTATTTAATGGTCTACGAAACTAAATTAATTTATCACCGTATCTCAAAACACATTAGTAGTAAAAAAAATTGTGTGTGTCAGCTCCGACGCACGACTGGAGTTTACTATACATATATAAATATATATTTATTCATTTCATATACATTTACTATAACTAATCGACGAAATATTTTACATTAAACTTTTTACAATAGTCAATTTCAGATGTGCACGGGTGCGACGGACCCTGAGGGTTGGTTGATTGCCAGAATATTTTGGGCTTCCTTCATTAATTTTTTTTTATCGTTAAGCTCGCTGGAGTTTTTGGAGGTTTAGATTTTTTCCTAGTAAAAAAATATAAAAAATAAATTAGAAAATTTATAAATGCATAATTATAAAAATTTTAATTAACTTTAAAAAGAAAATTGATAAAAAAAGGTTTTCATAAACATTTTTTTAAAATTATTATAATTAATTTTTTATTTAAAATATAATATTATCTCAATAATTAACAAAAATGGTTATAAAAAGATAATTATGTCACTAAATCTTTTACGTACAATAATAAATAGTACATGAAAATTATTTAAATAAGCTAAAAAATAACCTTTCAAAAGAAAATTTTATAAAAACATTATTATAATGAAAAAATATTGTCGATTTTTCTGATAATATTATCGAATTATTGACTACAATTGTTAATATTCAAAAATTATTTATAAAATAAATCATAATAACGTGGAAGAATTTATAGACATCGACAAAAAAAATAATTTTTGGTTAGGTTAGCAATTTTCTATTTTATGTGGATGCGCTCGATAATTATTAAAATATTTAATAAATACAAATTGCACATGCTCATACATATAATACATGAATTGCAACGTACCTTGCAGCCACGTGTTTTTTAGATGTTCCGGCAATATCATCTACACCTCTTTCTGCCATAGTTATTTGAAAATACCTTCAGTTCACTTTAGCGGAACACAATGATAACGATTAAAACTTCACAATAACAATATTAATTATTGATATTTATAATAAAAACAGCAATATAAAAATGTCGACACTGATAGAAATAAACAAACCCAATAACATATAGGTACAGTCGCTTTGCAGTATACCCTATGCACATGTCCCTATACCCTACACTCACAACCAAATTAGAAAGTTGCGCGACATAGGATGCGCACCAAAAACGTAACGAGGTCATTCATCGATAGATTTTACTCCTCACATTTTTCTCATACCGGGCTCCTTATATATGCAAATCGATTCTTAAGGAGTAAACTCCAATAAAAATCTCTTGTCTTACCTCGCAAAGATATGTAACGTCACACCTTGAACTCTTTGTATGAAATTTTAAATTTAATTACCTACTACTACTACTCCTACATTAGCAAGACGGCATATGACCAGTAATGACCACGCGCAATTGGGTGTGTGAAATAATAAGGCTGTCTCATTGTCACGTCACGTCACGCTTCCGCCGCGTAGTGCCAGCGTCCTACCTATCTATTCGGCCGGCGCGGCATATCAAAAGTGCGCAAACAGCAGGCTACACGGGTCCATTAAGGGCGCGTTCGTTCTGGGATTAAGAGTTCCCACGAATGATACTTTTCACCCTTTTGATAACGCCAGTTTTGCCACCGACACCTACCGTTCGTGTAGCTTTGAAATGTTACTAACAAAATTTTTGTTTACAAAACTTGTAAAACGAACGGTTGACGTACACACACTACGATAAAACACACACACACTAACATAAACAATGAATATGTATAGGCAGTTTGACAGATTAACACAAAAACCCCACCTCCAGACATGGGTCTAAAGTTTCATTGTTCGGTGGCAAAAGTGACAAAAATAACAAAAATATCGTAAACGAACGCATGACAGTTTGTCACAGATGATACTAAAATTTTGATACTTTTGATACCAATGCTAAACGAACGGGGCGCGTTCGTTTTGGGATGCAGAATCATTATTTTCATTACTTTTGTCACCTGTCATCCGTTCGAAAATAATTAATCCGGGATAAAATTACTCTACGTTTATCCCAAAATGTTTAAAAAATAAAAGTCCACCGCGAAGCCGGGACTGGCCGCTAGTACCGAATAAAGGTAAAATTTCTCCAATTTGGGATAATCACTTTAGGGTTGGTAACACCGAAATTACACACACAGATGTAAAAATGATATTCGTATTAGCTGATTTACACAAACATGGCTATGAAAATGGCTCGCAGTGCTCCGTTTGATGTTGTTTGGGACACGGTATCTAGACGTATAAGTAATCTTTGGTTTGACCCCTATTTTGATCTGAAAATCTATGTACGTATCGATCAACAATCTATCTCATAATACCAATAACACTGATACAATCTACTTGTATCCCTTGATGGTCAATTGTTTTCCACGTAACGTAATATCTATGTTTATTTGTTGCATTGCAATCTACTGGAGTAATCCGTCATATCCAATATCATCTTAGTAATGAGATGCAGAAATGAAATTCGAATGAGTGACATTACAGATTTCCATTCCGTTGCCATTCCCGATACAAACTATACAGAGATTAGATATTACAGTGGACTGAAATTCACAGTTACGGTAAACAAAACCATTGTAAGCTGCTGACTGTAAGCTTTCTTCTGCTTTCTGCATAAGGTTTGATTTAAAATGGTTGTGTTCACCGTTATGTGCAGGCCACTGTAGTTGATTACTGTCAAGACACTGTGGGATAAGCTTTTACTTTGTAGAACTTTTTTTTTTTCAATTTATATTGCTTTTAGTATGGGGCGTCTATTAATAACATGAGGTGTAGCCCAGCTGCATCTCACCCAATCGCACGTCTTCTCGGCAAATATCACGTAATTTTTTTGCAAAAATCAGATAAAGTAAAACAAGTTTCTTCACTAAAAAATGTCTTAATAAGTACTCTATAACAATATACGTATCGCGTTTATCTAAACGCCACAAAGCAGCAAATTTTTTTCAATAAATAAACCCAATCAAGTACACACATAAACGTATTTACACTAAAATTACGCATTTGGTTGCTCGTGTGAGATTAGGGGGGTTGGGGGGAGGGTCGAGTCAAATCTCATGACATCTCAGCAGGGAGGGGGGGTCTTATTAATGGACACCCCAAAGCTTGTATTTCTTTGGTTTTATGTTTGGTATTATTTGATATTTGGTATTGAGGTGGCCGGTGGTGGCTGGATGCGGAAGGCAGAGCAAGCTGTACTGGAAGAAATTGCTTGCCATGGACAAGGCTTATGTCCAGAAGAAGACCAACATAAGCCGATAAGATAATAATATGTCTTCCACTCTTATGTCACCGGTTTTTTTTTTCGTTAAGTGAAAGGCCGTTAAAGCCCACAAATCTAGAAGAAGGCATTTGACTATACTATTTTTAACCTAACAAACTTTTGTTGTTGAATTGGGCTTTTAACTTTCTTTTACAATAATATTTTGCGCATCTTATTTTTTGGCGTAGTTAGGTACTTTTGTTTCATGTAGGATACAATACAGCAATTAGGTTTTATATATGCTTGATAATTACAACACAAACATAAATGTTACTAAATGTTTTGTGTAGAAATAAAGACGATGTAGTATGTTTCCTTTCAATTCGGGACCTAGAATTATACTTCTACATTTTTATGGACCTAGGTTTATTTATACGCAATAAATATGCCACTGAGTTTTAAGTCATCTTATGCCACTAGAAATGTACTCATTCGTTTACGGACATTACTTTTGTGCATGTACGCGTGATACATTATTTGTTGCTGAGACCTGTGTTTAAAACCTTGCCTCGTTTTTTTATCCTTATTTAAATTTGAAATTCGAAGTAAATTTTGTCGGTATGTTTGTCACATCATCACGCGCTATAGGACCAGTTCATCTGTCAAAATTTTTAAAGAAGTAAGTTCCGGAGAGTAACATATTTTAAAATTACCTAACTGAAGAGCTCGTATCCCAGTAACATTCGTCTATCAGAAACGATATGGGAAATTTGGCAACGTCGGGTGTGGTCAATCATAGCAAGGGTTACCGCCACCGCCACCACGTAACATAACACACGTTGCGTTGCCTTAGCAGCTCTTCAGATGCTGTGAGTACGGATCACCTGAAAACGAATGTGTTGTAATGTCTTTCACAACAAAAATATATATTAATTGAGAATGCCTTCACACAAAAAAATTGTTAAATTTTTTTGCTATCTGATCCCAGAATAAGAACAGCTTGTATTATGAAAACCAGACAACGGATACAATAGTAGATTATACAACTAGTGCAAAAAAAGGGAATTTAATTCGAGGGACTAAGTTGGATCCCGAGAGCAGCGAAGGATTCTACAGTAGAATAGCAAGTATTTTTTCCAAATTTAAAATGTTTTTATACTCTTGTGAGTAAAAGTGAGTATTATTCACTGTTATGTTTTTATTCTCTTGTGAGTAAAAGTGAGTTTTATTCACCGTTATCGATGAATAAAATATCCTTTTTTCGAGCGGCAATGGTAAAAATACTTTTATACTTTACTATACTTATATATTTTTTGTACATACATACATATCATACATATTTATTAATGCCTTCCCCGTATATAACGAGAACTAGGGTTCCACTGGAAGTCGTTTACCTGGTATATCTAGAACTATATCAACTGATATAACTATTTGATTGATACAGCAAGGTTTAAGTCCCCTGTAACTCACACCATGCAAGTTCACGGCGGCGCGGCGTATATTTAATCGAACATAGACTCATTGAATATCTCATTTAAATAATAGCTGATTCAACGTGCTTCTGTTCGAGTTTCCATATCCAGTAATACTTATGTAAGTCCGCCGGGAGCAAGACTTAAGGCCCCTTATACTGCACACTAGCGCCGCTACTAGATATTGTTTATTTCTTCTTTGTACAAAGCGTAATTTAAAAAAGTGGAAAAACATAAATACTAACATGTTATTACCTATTTTACTACGTTATTTATTGTTTGTAGAATATTTTTGCAACTTTTATTTTGGGTTTCTGCTAAAAGTAGCTTAGACAACATCTGAATTAAAACTCACTGACATATTCCACAAACAATACATATAAAAAGTTGTAAAGATAGGTGCATGAGTAGTTAGTATCTTTCATATTTGGCTTTTTTAACATACGCTTTGTATATAAAAATATCTAGTGGCGGCGCTAGTGTGTGTGTATACGGGGCCTTAAGGCCGACTATAGATGTTAATACCCTATATCAATAACTAATAAACAGTTTGATATCAGTAATTTTGCATTCACTTTTATAATTAATGGAACGGGATAGGAAAGTGTAAGTTCTGATTTGGAAAATCTATTTTGTTTATAGTGTCCTTAGTTAGTTACTTCATACATGGTATAATCGTTTAATTTTATGACTTGATTCAGTAATTTCTACTGTGATGGGTAGTTACTTGGTAATCCTACTACTAAATGCTTAAACACGTATCTAAGTTGATTTTATTTATCTTGAATAACAAAGTTGAATATTTCTATGATAATGGATTCTAGGCAAAATCAATTCAGTAGTTTTTGGATGCTTGGTCCAAAATTACATTCATAACACTTTTACGTAGTTTTTTTACTTGAAAATCTTTGGAACCTCCATGGGCGTAGCCAGCTTTTGGATTTGGGGGGGGGGCAGGCTTGGCTAGAGGGGGGCAAACCTGATAGAAAATGTCATTTTAATATAGTGAAAATGTTCATTTTGAGCAAATTCCTTCAGGTTATGGGCACCAAGGGGGGGCAATTGCCCTTCCCCCCTGCCTGTGCCTCGCTACGCCCATGTCAACCTGTACAAGCTTTTAAAATGACAACGAAACTAATTTAAAACCGATTACGTCCAGAAACGAGGACTCAAAAAGCTGTAAAATTGATTAAAAGATGAGCCTGGAGAAACCGTCAGACAAAAATTTTAAAATCGTAAGTTAGATTTTAATAACCGTGTAAATAACCATAATATTTGACAGGAACTTTTTTTCGAAATTTCATTAACAGACAATGCAATTTTATTTATTTGCGTTGAGCCTGTGCTTGTCCATAAAATCGTATATATAAAAAGCTTAAAAATACGCAACTTTTTGCGGTTAATCATCTCTATAGCAATATATTTTAATTGCCATAATTATGGAATTCTTTTGCATATTCATTGGAATAAATTATTTACCGCTAATTAAGACTGCTTTCTGTCAAAAGTGAACGAATGATGAATCGTGTTGTTTATTTAGCATGCGCTGAATATGAAATTTTCTAATTAGAATGTTTGTAGCACGAAAGATTTAAATGCCAATAATTTGAATAAACATGAGTACCTATGGGTGTATTAATTCAAAACTGAATAATTCTGAGTGCCCTATAGCTCTTTTTTATGATCATCCCAAGGCAGTGCTCTGGGCCTCGCGTTCTACGGGGGACCCTAAGTCCTATTAAATCATTAACCAATAACCGATATTATCAATGGAAATTTAGGATCGATATTTCTTTATATAAAGACTTCTTATCTCAACATTTTATAAATAAACTCAGGAATAATTTCAAATAAAAAAAAATCAATATGTAAAGCTCACCTTAGGCATTATTTGATGGCTCTGCCACCTAAATGGGAGATAGAAGAAACGTAACATCCTTTTCTTCCCAAAATTAATATCTTGAATTTGCACCTAGCCCATTGACTAAGTTCCTACAGAGATATTAATCATCGTTTTGGTTATTTTTTTCGCTTGAAACTCTGATTTTCGAAAAGTTGGGTCAAAGTTGTAAAGAATTTATTGAAATAAATAATATTATGAAAGCGTTACAAGACTACCTATGATTTTTAGTTTCTTTAGCACTACATCGTGAAACAATAAATTGGTTTGCATTATTAAAGTCGCGTATCGCATCAGTCGCAAGTGATTTCACTATTCATCTTTATTTTTCTATTGATATATAATTGTTACTAAGTTTATCGACTAAAGGACGCCGAAAGGCTATTTCATAAATGATAAAATTAGCGATGAAATAAATCAAGGTCCTTCACCTCTCTTTAATGCACAATTACTTTTAACTATCGCTTTGATGTAAAATAAGCTTTACTCATCAATTCGTCATAACGAGATGTTACGTCAAAATGATTTAGGTGTTGTTACAACTATTCGAAAAAAAAATTTCAATCTTGAACAACCAAGAATTTTTTTTTTGTTTTGTTTGCACAGTTATCCACATTATTTTTTTATGAACCACATCGTTAATAGTTAGATACTAAATAATAAAATATGTTGGACATAAATCATACACCGAGGTCCTTCACTTCTCATAGCACAATTGCGACTGTATTTCATTTTAAATGAGCTTGTCTCATCAACTTGACATAATGAGGTGTTATGTTGAAACGACTAAGGTGTTAGTATTGGAAAATACATAAATACCCATATTATGTGAATAATATGGTGTAATATTTTATTATACCACAAATGCCAAGGATTTTAAAGCCTTTATATCTAATAGGAAGAATTTAAAAGTTTTTCATAATGGTTCAATTCTACCGAATAATACGACTGTACGAATACGAATAATTAAATTAGAATCAATATTGAATGGAAATCAATTTTTAATGTTTTGGTCTTGTAGAACCCAAATCGATTTTTGGCCATTTTTTGTGGTCCGCAGTAAAATTGAAGTCCATCAGTCATTTACAAACAATGTCCTCTAGAAACTTTTGTAGTAAAAATGTGTTTAATTGATTCTTAAGATAGTATGTAAGTAAGTAGTGAACCAATTACACACAAAAAAATTAAGAACTAAATTTTGATTTTACAATTACCAATAGGTACAGCCTGTTTGATTTTACATACACGATATGTATACATTTTCCTTAAATATAGATACTGATGTGTGATATCAATTTTTTTAAATATTTTTATTTCTTACCGCGCCTTACTGTTTCTTATCTTGTATTAAGGTGGTTGGCTTTGTATTTTATTTTATTTTCAACAAACATTCATTTATTTATGTATATAATATGTCTTCCTCTTAATGACTTCGGGGTTTATTGGGTTCTCATGAATGAGTGTCATTTGACTATGGAGAAAAATGGTAAATGAATAAATGTCTAACCATCGGTCGATAAAATTAGCAAATAATATTTTAATCGTACATTCAAGGAGTGAAAACCTGAAAGTAACAAAAAAAATGATAAGAAGCCAAAATTACACATTGTAATCAGTTGCTAAGTGGTCTGTAATCTTATCCTATGTTGTCACTCGTCAGTGATATTAGGACGCACTGCCCAAAAAAATTTGGTCCTTCGAGCTAATAAATTTGTATTATTTAGTATTAGTAAATATTATGATTTCCACAAGAAATACCAACCACCGATAAGGTGAAATAGGAGTAAAAAAGGGGTATCCTTGGACAGAGAAATTCTCATTTTATAAATAACTCATTCGCTTGAGTGGTATTACTTTCATGTTAAGAAAAAAAAGTTCACTGGTATAATAATTAACGTATTTTAAATTCATGTACCGTACGTAGGTTAATTATATTTTGTGTAGACAATCCAACCCACTCGCATTTCTAAAGCGGATATCTTGTACATATTTAACTCCAAGGTGTGGATATTCAACTCATTTACGTTGGCAACACTGATATTAACCTTTAATCCGCATAATAACTTATTCAGGCTTGTTAATCGCGACATAACCGTCGTATATCTGTCTGTGTGTTTGTCCGTTTGTACTACGCAAATTAACGAGGTTCTGACCAACGCTTGAACACATTAATTGCAGTTAGTTTCTATTTAATACTAAGACTTCTTTGAAATTGTAGCGGGTGGTATTTCCGTCCACAGTTTATATAACGGTGTAGAAATACCTGTATAAAATATTAACACCCTATATGGTCGGTTATTAGTAACTAGAATGACATTGACATACCGCTATTAATAATTTTAGTGCTGCAAGCTAAGCGCATGCAGATATACAGTTTTAGACGTAAAGTAGGTATTTGTTTGCGCTTTTAACTTTTTTTGTAAATTATACTTCGATTAATGACCGCCATAATTTCACGTATGTTATTTTGCGGCAATATGTACTTACGCGGTACATAAAAAACAATCGTCAGAAGAGAAACATAAGAAAAGAAACTCATGAATTCAGACGTATGATTTATCAAAATGAACTATTTAGAAAAAACCCCTAAATAAGTACTATCTCAAAGAAATATATTCTTTTTTTGGGTGTTTCCACTTTCAATTTCTTTTTATATTTATATGTAGTATAGGATAATTTTTATCCCGATTTCTATTATGGATTTATTTATATTAAGGAGTTCCTATGGGAATAAACTTTTTAAAAAATCTCTGAATCTAAAAATAATTTTTAGCCACCAATCCATCGAAACCCCGCATTATCTAATAGAAGAGAGAATAAAATATCGTGTAGAGAAGGAAACCTAAAAAAAATTGTAAAATTTTATTTTACCAATTTGTCGGCATAATAAATAGGTATGTATATCCATAGGAAATTACAGCTTACTAGCACTAAGCTGCGAGCAGACAGGCCGATTGACATGGTGAAACTATAAGTATGGTTCCTTGTTGACAACAGAACCCTAAAAATATATAAAAAAACATTAAAAGCCACCCGTAATTTTCGCCGTATTTAAGCTTTCGTACAACGAAATTGTTATTATTATAGTTACATATATGTACGGAAGCATTATAAGTAGGTAAGTAGGTATGCCTACCCGTAAATCGAGGCACATCCAAACTTATCCGTTTAAAATATAAAATAAAAATATATAAGTACCTTCACGACACTTGCCTACTGACGATAAGTAGTTTGTTGTAGCTTTCTAGATATACCTACTTTCGTTACTCAACATAAAAAAGCGTAAAGTGCATATTTAGCCTGTGATCCTAAATTTGAACCAGCATTCTGGCCAATACAGTGTGACATCATATTTTGGTCATATTGTGACGATACCATAATTATGCCTTAACATTTTTGTAATACAATGTTTGTTTTTATTCAAGTTTTAGCGCGAAGATATTCATTAGTAAACAATTCTCAATGAACGTACTACCTATAGCAAAATGCATCTTTAAATTAAAATGGCGCGTTCAAATATTCAAGTTCAGTTATTTTATACATTAGATGAGAAGTTATGATTTATTTTATGAAAGGTTTAAAGCTAACAAAATATTAGTACAAATGACTTACGAATCATAGACATCAACACGGAATTTATTGTTAAATGTAGGTAGTAATCTAACTTCTGATTTATGAATTCGGACTCTAGACAAAATAAAGCTGCGTAAAAATTTAAACCTGTGGCGCGAGAATGAATGGTTTGAAGCTAACTATGGTTGTGTTTGATTGGAACTAAAGTTAATTGGAGAATGTTTTAAAAGCGTTGATTGGTGGTTTGTTTGAACGTATGTGATTGGTGCTAGTTTCAAGACGAGCGCTGATTGGGAGTTTTATAATGTTGAATATAAACGCGAAAGTTTAAGTTACTAAGAACTTTTATAATATTAAAAACACCCGCGAAACTCACCTAAGTGAGTCGTTTAACAACCATTAGGGTAGCCTCGTACAATAAATATTCTAACAATAATAAAGGGTAGTTGTCTTGGTTTTCACGTATTCTGCATAATGGAATAACGTGTTAGTTTATTTGAAATTACCCGGGATTTGTTAGAACTTCACGAAAATTTAGAACAAAATATTAATATTTTATTAGTTTAGGATAATGAGGCCGGTTTATCGAGACCGTTCATATTAATCTAGGACTCTATAAAAGTACCCCAACCAACATGACTAGAATTATACTTAAAAGATATTGTTTTTACTTTGCTAAAATTAATTAGGTTCGGACATCCGTCCGGAATAAAAAAAAATAGGATGGGGGGTTTGAAATGTGGAGTGAGAAGGTTGCTAGAGAGGGGTTAGTGGTGATAAAAGTGCGTGGTCCTATACATACAGAACATTCAATTGCCGTTGTGGGGTTAAACTACAGCTAGATCGTGCCACCATTACTGGTTAGTAAATACTTTTATATTAGAAGTTACAGTGAAAATATTGTGTGTTCGTTGTGAAATTCTTTAGGTTGTGTTTTGAAAGTATTTTTTTGCCGGTTAGAAATTATGGTAGGAAGAAATCTCAATCACCTCAGTAGGAAGGAATATATAATTGGACTATGTTCAAGGATTATCTACGTACAGCAAAACCTTAAAAAAATATAGAAGTTAGAACTAAGATTATACCAGCCATAATAATTATATAGCCCACTAAAGAGCTAGGTCTGCCAAGAGATACAGTAATTACTATGTGTAATCCATGTCCATCCTTAGCGGCGTTAGTAAGGTTTTACTACTTTGGCTGGTTAGCTAGTGTAGGTGAGCGTTGATGTTCATCGTAAGGGGGCGCCCCTTAAACCTTTCAGGTCGCAAGGCCTGAACGCTTAGCTACCTGGTTCGCACACTACAAAACGAATGGATTTAGCATTCGTATGGATTTTACTTTCAAATGTGGAAGTAGCATAAATTATGGTTCCTTTGTGTAGGGATGACGGACATTATTTATGATCGTAGATTTAGCTATATTTATTTCTTGATTATTTTCTTCTACGCTTATTTGTATACTATTGTTTGCTATATTACTCTGACGTACCTCTAAAGCAACTGGGTTACTACTTATTTAACACAACGGTTTTCGAGTCCTACCACTTTTGACGATCACGCTTGGCCAAATAGGATAATTATCTACATCGAATTAATTATTAGCTTCATTTGATTTTTCTGAATGAGTGTTAATGCTTCAGAAGTTTCTGAGAACAATTTATTATTTTATTCAAAAATCAATACTGAGGAGGGACGTTACAATATTTCGGAACAGTACAGTACTCACTTATCCCCGAAGGGGTGGTCAGAGATTTTACGCATATATATATGCTCGTAACATCCACGTTTTACTGATGGAATTCCGTCCCACAAACGTGATAGGTGGTGTTCCTATCGCCGTGCCGATCACAAACTAGAGTTTATCAGGAATCGAATCCCGGACTTTTACACACACATTTTTTCCCGGACATGACAGCCACACACTCTACCACGCCACTGTTAACGATAAGTTATAAAGCTGAACACCATACTACTGTGTACTGTAATCTGTGTAAAGGTTTTGAATTCAAACAATACAAATATGAGACAATTTATAAGTATTTGTATTATTTAAGTAACTTTATGAGAATTTTTAACTTTTACCCTCATGTAATGATCCTTGATGGTCAAAATAAATGAATTTTAATTAAAAAAATAAAAAAACATTCTAAAAATAGACTATGACTAGTTCCATTGCTCATAATCTGCCTAACACAGCACGCAAATATAAAAGAAAAACTAAATTAAACAAATAAATCAAAAAACAGGCGTAAAATGTAATTAAAATAGCAATGTCAGGCATTAATAATACATTATTTAATTAGCAAATGTGAATATACTTCCTTTATCATAACACTCATATTATGACACTACAAATTTGTCAATAATAAGTTAAAAATATTATTTAACAAGCCATGAGCAGACTTAAATTTATTTCCGAAATAACTTAAATGTCAGTTTTCAAAGGTTATTGAATGCGTTAACAGCAATTATGTAACATTTTGCAATATGTAATTGTTTTACCATTTAAAAATACATATAATAATTTGTAAATGCCAATTAGAAGAAATAAACTAACTGAGTAGAGTTGGTACTATATATCTATTCTTTATTCTGTGCTGACTAGTATAGCAACTCACCGCACAGCCCGAACCACTGGTAAGGCTTTTTAAAGAAAGTAAGCAACATTTACCTGCTAAATGGGGGTTGGAATTTTGTATTGAAATCCGTCCCTTTGTTCAAATAGACGTGTTTCACCGTTTTCGAAAAAAACCGCCCCTCTAGGGGACAAAATAGGAAATGAAATTTTGGGTGAGAATCCAGATAGTTTTGCAGGTATATATGTATATAAGGAAATATATGAAATAATATAATAAAGCAGAGCTTTGTAAAACCATTAAAAGTGTTGAAAACTTTATTTTTTTCTAAGCTAAAATAGAAAGCTAGTATATTATTAACTGAAGACCCTGTAACCTGATTTAAAATTACATGATTGACCTCCACACCGCATGGTCCGATGGAGGATAATTGCCAGAAAAAAAGAAAATTTTGAGGTCATGCTGATGCTTTTCTATCTAAGAAAATTAAATTTGCCGTGGTTTTGTCAGTAAAAGCCATTGGGTATAAAATGTTTATATAGGATTAACTATTCAACCTCAAATACTGACTACAATTATTTTCATTTTTTTTTTCATTTTAAAAAGTCAGCTTTGATCGGTAAGCCTCTTAAGGCGCATATAGCAGCTACCTAGCGCTGCCATATTATTTACTCCCTCTTCGTACGAAGCCTATATCAAAAATGTACTACTTAGAAATTATAACATTAATCATAAGCTATTATAAAAACATTGTGTATTGTTCCTAAAATACTGCTGCTATTAGGCCCTTAACAGAATAAGCTATTTCATAGATTGTCTATCGAGTTTTGGCGCGTGTCTTAAGGAGTGGTGTGGTATTTTTTCTGTTTAATTTTGCTAAATTCATTTAGTGTGTTTCAATGTCTATATTTTAGCAGTGTTTTACGAAAACGTGTTAAGAATTGTGCAGCGAAGGCTCATGAATAGTGGATTATGAAGAAATAGGCGGGTACCTTATTGGGAACAGTTTCAAGCTATTCGGACCCTGGAATTCCAGAGAAAAATGTATGCAAGTACATTCACATGTTGCGAGAGGTAAGTCAGACTTCAATACCTCCGAATTCCAGAGTTCAATTAACTCGAGACTGTTACCAAGAACCTGCCAGAACATGACGCACAATTTCTGAAGTATGCACACCGAATCTCCCGCCCTAGCTTGGGACGCGATAAAGACAAAGACAAGATAAATTATTTCACACTGGCAAATGCATAAATAATCTACAATGACCGTGCGAGCACATTATAAAAAAAAGGTCATACTTGGCAGAATCAGAATATAATGATTTTTGAATAGTTATCACTTAATGAGAACTTAATTCGATTCAGTGCAATGAGTAAGGAACTTTATGTAAATGTAAGGTCCTCTGTCAAGTTTATACAATAAATATGATTTCCTCAATTTGCGGTTAGATAACTCGGACTTCGCAAGGTTAATTTACTGTGAAATATCGATTAAGTAAATACAATGCGATTCTTTCATTGTTCCGTATCTAATTAATAAACCGGAAAATTGACTAAGCTTTTTGTCGTTTGCCCATATTGTGTCTTATTATAGTTTACGTGCGGGTATCGCATAAACTAGAAAGATAAATAGGGAAGTAGAGCTGATTATGGGTAGGGTAATTCATAAATAATTGTTGGGTTAGTCAAAAGTTTTTTTATAAATCAAAAGGACTAAGAAGTGTATTTCCCTTTTCAAAAGCGACCAAATTGGTTGTACAAAAATTTTTATATAATCATTAGCATCATCACTAATCGAAAACTTCACCACGTTTACTACTGGACTTACTGGATCCCTCACACATTAGGTATGCAGAATGAAAATTCTACATATATATCATAAATAAGCCTTATAATGACCAAGATTTTATATTAAATTTCCTTCGTCTATTTAGGGTTCTGTATCTACCTTAGCGGTGCCCATGAGACCCTATCCATAATACTACAGTTCGAAAAAATTGCCCTTTAAAGCCCTGGCAGACAGACAGCGTGGACATCTACCTACTTGGATGGCTGAAATTTTCACAGAATATGTGTTATTTTATATGTCCTTAACCTTATCGTGGGTTTCCACTCTTTTAGGTAGGCTTTTATATTTTATATTTATTTATATAGCTTATTTTGCTTTATCAAATTGCTTTTATATGTATGCCTGAACCTTTTAAGCATACCTTATATCATTTCTAAATAATACTTTTTTCTTCTTTAACTTTATTACGCTGTAACTAAAATCTCGCAAAATCAAAACGATTGTAGAATCACCTGTTATTGCTGGATAAAAAAATTTGGTGATTTTTTCTATTTTACTTATTTTTAAATGTGCATGTATAGGTACAGTCATTTGCTAAAGTCCATGCATAGTGTAAAGATTAAAATTGCGTGAAGCCATTCTGTGAATACTCACACATTAACATTATCAGACTTGTCAATAATATTAACCTTAAATCGACGACATAAGGTTTAGTTTTCTTTATACTAACCAGTTTATTTAAACCGTTCTTATATCTTTTGGTTTCTTAACCTAATAAATTAATTAGGTGTAAACAACAGTGTTGTTCTACATAAGTATTTTTTATTTCGCAATAAAAGTTGTCTGCCTCGTGGCCCCGTGGTGTGATCCATAGACGCTGCGACTTTATTTGGCGAGCCTATGGTTCAAATCTCGCTACTTACGTATTGAGTAGTTTTGTTAGGAATAACTTTTTTTTTATGTTTCGACATCTAGTTCTCACTGAAAAGGCCCAATTGGTATGTGAACTTTATGTTTTTTTTGCAAAAATTAAAAAAACATACAATCTAATAAAAATGGTTTTTATTAAAATTTTATAAATATTTTTTTTGATAAATATCTCTTTTTTCTATATATATATTTCCTATGGTTATAGCTTAAGTATTCGTTTTCGCAATGAAAAGAAAATTGAAACTTAACCATAAGAATAAAAAAATACAAGTCACCATTCATTTGGTAACGCTGCTATATTTTGAAAAAAGTAAAAAAAATATGTTATGTTTTAAATATATTGAAATGTAAAATAATATCTGTAAGAAAAATAGTACTTTATTTTTAGGGACCGTACCCAAAGGGTAATTAGCGGAACCCTATTACTAAGGCTCCGGCTGTATCTCATGAACCGTGACAGTTAGACAGTTGAAATTTTCACAGAAGATATATTTCTGTTGCCGCTATAACAAAAAATACTAAAAAAACAGAATAAAATAAATATTTAAGGGGGCTCCCATACAACAAACGTGATTTTTTTGCTCGATTTTGCTCGATATTGATAACGGCAACAGATAGACGCCTAAAATATTTTAAAAATATTTAGTTATATAGTTACTTTAAAAATAAATAATTAAATTAAAATGAAACAAAAATGGGCTCCGATACAACAAACGTGATTTTTTTGCCGTTTTTATAGATAATGGTACGGAACCCTTCGTGCGCGATTCCGACTCGCACTTGGCCGATTTTTTAGTATTTAATATAACCTCCATTATTTTCAATCACAGCAAGCAAGCGCCGCCGCATAAATCCGACTATATTAGAAAAAATATCTCTTATTATTCCAAATTTCTAAACAGTGAGCCTCTAATAACTCTGTAGTTCTTTCATTTCGCATGTCCCATCTTTGTACCATCAAACCCCATAGGTTTTCTATGGGATTTAAATCTGGTGATTTTGCAGGCCAAGGAATAACATTAATGTTTGGGTGTTAAGTAAACCAATCCTGCACTATATACGCTCGATGCACAGGACAGTTATCAAGCATAAACTGTATTTGTGGCATATCAGGTAATGGATAAACACACCGCGCTGTTGGCAACATGATCTCGTCTAGCACTTCCACATAATGTGAAGCTGTAGCGGGCCCTGCTATCGAGATTAATTCACCAGGACCAGCCGCAGTCATCTACCCTACATATTTAGTGATATCCGTCCAGATTCCATATTTGGGACAACAATTTTTTTTTTATGGTTTCCATTTCTACGCCACAAATGAAGCCTCCAAATGAAGTTTTCAAATGATACGAACGGCTTCTCATTGGTGAATAATGTGTGCTCCCAGTCAAAATCGAATTACTACCTTGCAAACAACAATCTATTTTGTTTATGGGTATTAGTTAAATATGGTTTTTTAGCTGGCTTTCTATGATGCAATCCTTCAATATGCAGAGTTCGGCGAACAGCTCGAATATGGGGAAAGAAAACAATAGCCAAATACGTAAAATAATTTACTATTATTCTACTTTTCATTGCGAATATGAGAAAAGTAAACACAAGCCAAAATTATGAAAAAGGTTTTTGCATAGCAGCTTGAGATTTTTTTCTAATTAAATCAGGCGTTAAGTTCATTTCAGAATCGCTTGGTGAACGCATTTTATTAGAAATAAAAAAATTAATTAGCTTCAACTTCCTTAGAACTTGCACGTATCACGCTTTGCCGCCTTTTTTCTTTTTTTTTACTCGTAACATTTACCAGCCAGTATTATTGAGTTGTAGTTATTGCTAGTTGATGAAAAGAACTTATTAGTACTTATCATGTCATGATCTACCTAAATTAATTTAAAAGCAGTTTTGCGGTAGTAATAAATCATATATGTGTCTGGTATAGCCAGGTATTTTAAATAACATAACAAACAAAAAATGTACAACCAAATTAAGAATAAATATACCTATATATTATTAATCGAAGTGTAGCTGTGTAGGTGACTGACTTTTCCCAATGTGACTGAATTTTTCTTTGTTTTTTTTTCGGTCCTAGGGCCGACATTTGCTACTTCCAACCCGCTTTTAAGATAATATATGGTCTACTTTCGGAGTATAAGGGAAGAAAAAATATTTTATAGCGGCGCTATATAGTTAGCTGTTATACCCCTTAAAAGGACAGAGAGAGAGTGAGTTAATACATTTTGGAACAGGTTATACTGTTCCTTACGTTTCGTAACGGTAAATAAAATTGACTTGATTTTTGGAAGAGAGATAGCTTTTTTTTTATACTACTAAGGTGGCAAACAAACTTACAGTCCGTCTGATGGTAAACGGTCACCGTCGCCTATGAACGCTTGCAACACCAGGGGTATCAAACGCGTGTTGACGACCCCTCAAAAATCTAATAACTTCTAATAAGCAGTAGGGCTTAGACCATTCTGTAGGGCAGAAAATGACTAAGAATAAGTCCATCCCGAGCCAGAGTCCCCGCGGAAACAGATCTTTCTACAGATGAATCCGTGGGGCACATATGGTATAAAATAATCCTATCGGTCAAAGATTGTACCCTATTTTTGTCGATTGACATTGACTTTTTTACGATACCAATAAATCATACTTATCTCGATATTGGGTAGGTATTGGACATTTACTTGTTTTGCACCTACAGAGACATAGTGCAATGACAAGTAAGATACAAACAATAGAAAAGAAATTTAAATAATATATTTATTAACTCGCGACAAAGTTTTTATATGTTAACTAGAAACTCCGCCACGAGTTCGTTCGTTATAGTTTAACTAATATCTTTGTATTTTTGATGTTAATAAACATCTTCAAATTAAAAATATCAAACCTGACATGGAATTATAAGGCCCACTAAAAATATTGGAACATATGATTAATAGTTATTATTATTTAGTATATAACCTGGTAACAATAATATATTTCTAGAAGCATTCCTTCTATATGATACGCATTTTGCAGGATTGGAAAGGCTTTTGGGCCGCCTTGTTAACCTCTATTTTAATCCTCTGACGCTTGGCCTGTCACAACAAATTCAACGATACCTCACTCAATGGATCAAAACCCACTTAGCCATTTGGACGATACGTATAACGGGTAAAAAAGTAGAAACTACACAACCGAAGGTATTGATATACTCTAAAACTAAAATTGGCATAGTTCTCTGACGAATTCCATTTGTCTGTCCAATTGTCATACTTCCTTGAGGAACGGATCTAACGGATATAGGTGTTCCAAAATTGACACGAGCGTAGCTGTGTACGTGCACTAGTTATCGAGAAATCTGTCAATGTAATATTGATCTGCATTAGTCACAAAACTATTTTACAAGATAACTAACATGTGACGAAATGTTATGAAAAAAACTAACGTTAAGACATCGAAGCGTAAACAACTCATTAGATAACATCGATGTTCGATTTCAGATCAATTATTATCGATCATTGTCAATTCAATGATTAATTAAATGTTACAGTTGTAACTCACGTAAATAATAATTTTATGTATTGTATTTGTAACACAGTTGTTTATAAGGTTGGTACGGCAACGTACATCAGTGCAGCATATGTGTTTGTTTGTAACTTTTTTTTAGTAACTTAACTCGATAATTCCTCTTTTCACACTTTATGTAGGCTGGCAAACTGTACGTTACACATTTAGGGAAATCAGGATTTCTTGACCTACGTAATGGTAGTCTGACACTATAAACTGGCCGTCGATACGTTAGATCAAACATTAAGTCCTCCCTATAAAATTCCTGAATCTCACGAATCTCACACAGATGTCTGCACCTGGCAAGCTAATTGGTTCCTCAGCTATCCACTTATGCTGTAATCAATTCTCACATGGGTGCGTGGTTTTCCGGGTGCTTTTGCAACATAAAACGATTGTAAAACTTAAAATCAGCAAGCATAAAACCTAGACATATGCCTAAGATTCGAAATTATGACAAAAATCGTAATTATGAAAAAAAAAATTACATGGACATAACATAACCCTGGATAGGAAGTCATTTTGGGTAAGGTTTTTCAAATAAATTTTGATAGAGGTTATTAATCAAAACCAACATTTGGTTCCTACTTCTACCAAAATTTTAAACGGCTGGTTTTGAAAAAAAAAAATTATCTCTTAAAAGTTCAAAACGCCTATTTTCCTAATAAGCAAGTTTGTTACGCTACTATGCAAACGACTCAACAAATGTCAAAGTCTCCGTCGAACTAAATTGCCGTCATTACGTAGTAATGTGGTGTCACCCGTCTAGGACGTCGGTGACACCTTAAGGCAACGACACGCCTATAAAGGGTTACATTTATTGACTGCTAACACGAAACTACTTATCTCTTCTTAGACCGGTAGTCTTAAAAGGCGATGGCACATTCTACTTGTACCACAGAGATTCCGCGACTGCCAAAGTCGGAAGGATTAAGCTGTTCCTTCCTTGTCTTGTTTTGCCTTTATTCATTGGACGTGCCTTTAAGTATGAATGAAAATTAGTTTACTATTTTCTCAAATACAATAAAGCGATTAGATGTACGGGTCAGTCTACACTTGCAAACGAAGTTTTGAATTAAGGATGGAATACACGCCGATGACTTTGAGAATTTGACCTCTAGCTATCGTTAGCATTGCTTAATGCAACCAGTTGTCTAGAAGCAGAACTATAATAAAAAGGTCAAAGATTAAAATATCATACAGAAGATATCGCTATTCACTTATCTCTTCCTATTAGTTAGTATCGTATCAGCCTCATAATTTTTTTCATTTAAAAAAAGGCATTTGTAGTAGGGTAAACCTTAATTTCGGAAAAGATCTCAAAAGTAAAAGCTGGTTAAATATTATACAAAAAAATATAAAGCAGATTGTCTGAATACAATTAATATATACAATTAATACTTAGAAAAACACTTTCCTTACGCGTGTCCGACAAACACTGTAGTAATTCCGTAAGACTTCCGTTCTGTTATTTTAATATAGGATGGAACACATTACAATTGAGATATGCGAATCTAGCAAAACAGCGTAGAGACTGTAATTACATATTAGCCAAAAAAGGATCTAAATGATCATTACCGTTTAACTATGCCTATAAAACACCTTACCGTAATAAGTGGTTGTTAGGTTTTTGTACAGACCGTTTAAACGAATAGCTAGTTATTACCACTTTATCTCGCAAAAAAGTAAGTTTGTAACTACAACTTCGAAAAATACACAAAAAAAATTGAAAATTGATTCACATTAAATGCGTACCTGGCGTCCTTTTTTAAACGATTGCAGTTTAAAAAAAAGGCATGTGCGAGTTGTACTCTCGCACCGAGGGCTCCGTACCTTCACACAATTTACAAACAACCTTGTCAGGAAGCAAGGGTGTAAGAATATATCCATCCGGAATTCTTTGCAGACGATACAAATGGCCCCGGATAATTCCAAATCCAATCCGTAGATCAAACAAACATTTGAATTTTTACAGCATCGACTACATAGCATCCGTAATTATTTGATCCCGAATTTTACACGGAAGCAACCGGATCATGCTCCGATTTTTCCGAACGCGCGGTCCGTCTTTTGTCGGCACGAGTGTGCGGAGCCTTTCAATAACGTAATGATGTATTTTGTAGTATTTTTTTAATTTCCTTTTTTATCGATTTGGTTTTTTAGCTAAACTAAAAAACTCAACTAAAGATATGTTTCTCTTATATCTTTATGATTTTTATCCCCAGAAGTGGTTAGTGGCTAGATACGATATGTATTTACAACATAATGAGGTAGACAGCTTCTTTCCACCAACCACTTTAGTCCAGAAGGTAAGCTTTTCGCCGCAACACTGCTTCTGATGCAATGTATCTGGACTAAAATGGCTTTATATATTATGTCCCATATGTTGTAGATATTACCAACTTCCAAGAAATAGGCAGCAAAATAAAAGAGCTAGAACAAAATAAAATTACCCCGTTTCCAGTTTCTAACAAACTAGAAGTAAGTCAGAATTTGGCAGGATAACGTTTTCATTCTAAACAAAAAAAGTCGCTACAACTTTCCAATGCAAGTAATGGCGGCTGACTGAGTCAATTTCTCTCCGGACCCAAACCGGCTGCATGTTGTTGAATATCATGCCGATTGCCGAAATCGTTTTCTTTTCGCTCCGGAGTGATTCCGGATGCTGAAAATCCCACCCTATGAGCACGGCGCCTGCAAGAACTATGTACCTACCTTTTTTCTATGGCGATCTCGTTTCAACATTGCTAGCCGAGTAAACTCTAACACAAACTAATTTAAGTAGTAGATAAATTAGTTACACTAAGAGTTCTCGATTGTTTCTAATTAGTGCTAGATGGCGCTTTAGCTTTTTTCAGCCTATAAAATTTTTTTTTTTTGCTACAATTTTTTAGCCGAGTTCAAAAAGGAATGTTTTTAATTCGACCCGTATGTATGTGGGCTTCAACTAAACAGATGTGCCAAATTTTATAAGTGTATATATGTATATTTGTAGTATGCTAGTCTTCGTATTTCTCAGACTTTTGAATCTTTTAGAAAGTCTTAAACTATAGTTTGTCAGTTCATTTGGCATTTTTCGCTTACTTACTTTCTTAGTGCTCATTTGCAGTCTTTGGTTACACACCACTTAGACATAGACAGATATTTATTTGGCACCAATACACTCGAACAATAAAAGACAAAATACATAATACAAGCACATTTTAAATATTACAAAGCCCAGAAAACTATTTACAAAGCAACACTTATTAAAAATTAAAACAACAAAGATTACAATTACAAAAAAACTACGAAACAAAAAGTGCTATGATGCCAAAAATTGGACATCGACTCAGCTTGAGCTGCAATACGAATGTGAGGGACGTGTATCTTCAGCTCTGTCCAGAATCCAGAAGGTATCTGATGCTAGTCAGTGCCTCTCTGGTGGTTCCCGGCTTGTTCAGGAGCTTTGCCCATTTATTTCTTAGGCTTTTGTAGTATAAGATCACGTAAGCTGGGGTCTCATCGGCTACCTGGCGTCTCTTCGAGTTCCTGGCAGCTTTTACCAGCTTACAATTACACTCTAATTTTGTTTAAATAATGTGTCCGCTATTGATGCAGTCTTGATGCAGTCTTGAACAGCGCAGCGGCGCTGTTGGATATGATGCGTATCGGAAGGTCATAGAAAAACAAGACTGCAGTTGCAGCTTGGGTGCTTTCAACATATTTGGCCTAAAAGATAGCGTTAAGGCCTCCTTGGGTTGTTGATATGTTATTTGTAATAGGATAAGACTACTATTCAAGGCTTAATGTTGCAGCCATGTTTTACTTCTATATAAAGTTTGTTGGTAAGGCCTTATCCATAGCAAAAAAATATTACTGAACCAGTTAAATACCATGGTTCCGCTCAAGTCCCATTTCGGGTCATGGTCATCTTAATATTAGCTTTAGAAATAAAGAAAAGTGGAAAAAAGAAATATATTGACAACCTACAATATTTTGGATACTTCCTAGATTTTATTTTATGTCTTACAGCAAGTAGCTAGGAGAAAAAGAGTTCCTTGTATTAACTTCCATTGATATTATAATCTAATATCTTATCACTAGCGATCCCTATACTATACTTGAAGAGTTCTCACTACATAAACAGTTAACAACAGGTGTTTGGTGATTTTTGAGTGTTTAGTGAGTAGGCAACATTCAGGCAATGTGAGGGTAGGTAGTAGAAGATACTGCGTGAGTAGCCGGAAGTAGACGCCACGCACTCCAATCAGTTTTCCGTGACCATGATGGGTGAATGCGTATCGTCGTTTTTGAGTATCGTCGCGTTAAGACCAAAAAAATAATTAGTGAAAAACTCGAATCAACTTACCTTTATACGTCCCTACTGTTTGGGCCATGGCCGGCCGGTCAATTTGGCTCATGGCCACGCGGGCCCAGTGCGGATTGTGAACTTGCCAAACAATTATTTTGACATATGCAGGTTCTCTTACGATATTTTCCTTTACCAAAAATCCAGAGGTGTTAACAAATAATAATGTACTTGAAAAATTTACAAGTCGGCCGCCAGCACTTGCGTTAGATCTCGATACTTTATATTTTAAATGAAAACATTTAACATTAGTTAAGATTTTTTAATAAGCTGCATGTGGCCGTTAATAAAAAACAAAATGATAAAAAAATAGTTATAAAACCTAACCTATTATCTGAGAGTTTGTAAAGATGTGTGATGATTGTTACTGAAACATGAGAATTCACGTTTAAACGATTTGGATGAAACTTCGCACATTGGTAACACAATTGGTATTTAGACGGTTTATTTTCATAGGTATTTAGACTTTTGATCCGGATCAAGAGTTCCCAAGGGAATAAGTGTTTCCACAGGTGAAATTTCGGACCCAGGCCGTAGTAAAAATATAACTTTCAATTCAATTCAACTTTATTGAACTTTTAGCTTAATCTATTACAATTTATACGTAAATTTAGTTTATAATTTAAGATCAGGGGCAATTCAATATACAGATACACGTTGGACTAAGATAAATGTAATAATTAATAGTTTGCTAATGCCTACACTAAGTGTGACGTCTAGTGATTTTAAAATTAGCATTATTTAAAAAAAAAACAAGGGCCAATGATCGGACGTAAATATAACGTTACTTAATCCAACAGCAACGTCCATGTTTCATCATAATTTTATTACTTCATAAATATACCATAACAGAGTATTTTCTACGTCTACATGATTAGTATAAGGCTGAACGCATCTATTAATTAATATCAATGAACCGAATCTAACAAAATTATAGCGGTATTATTTTATCGCTTTTAGGGTTTCGTACCTCAAAAGAAAAAAATACGGAAACCTTATAGGATCACTCTGTCGTCCATCTGACTCTCAAGAACCTCTTTTCAGAATCGCGTAAAGTTATCAAATTAATATTAAATATTTATGTTTACGGCCCCTATAAGTTTAAAAAAAATTGTCGACGTGATAAAACAATTTTGGCCAGTTATGTCTCATATTAAAAAACTTGCAAATAAATCAAAACCGACTTCATATTGACCTAGAATCATAGAAATTGGCAAAAAGCAAGGCACAAATAGAACAATTAAGAAAAAAACCCAAATCGGTTTCTCTAGTTATATCACATAAAAAAACCTTTTTTGAGTTTACAAACTTACATTTGTAGTTCCAGAATTGACCGTTACGTATTACATAGATGTATAGTAAAACAATTTTTCAGCGACAAAGTTTAATTTGTCCTTCAGCCCGAGTTATCTTTCGTAACAAATTTGTACGAAACCCTCGGTCCGCGAGACAGACTCGCACTTATCCAGTTTCTTGAGCTGATTCGGACAAGGTTGAAGAAAATATGATGGAAGATGATATTGTGTAACAAGATTAGTTTTTTATATTGATGGTCCAGTTGAATGTGAAATTAAATGATCATTTTATAATTTTAAAGGGCCACAGGCCAAAGTTAGTTTAATGCTTTGCAAGTTGTTTTTTGTGCAATTATAATAATTTATGTACAAATGCATAAATAGAAAGCTAATTTCTTTATTACTAACTATGTGAATGTGAATGTATTTCAATCATTGCACAATGCTATGTAAATTGTACATTACTATTAGATGTGTTTGTTATGTAGTTACCAAGTAATTTGTAGCATATAGCATTTTAACAGACTTCAAAAAAGAAGGTTATCAATTCGGATGTTTATATTTTTTTTATGTATGTTCGGGTATAACTCCATCATATTTAGATATAAATATAATAAAGATAGGATTTGCATATTTCTTTTTTTATTTAAAAGAGTATAATTCCGAGGTGGTCCCATATTAATGTAGTGAATTTAAAACTTAAACTTTTGGTCGAAACAAATAATTGGTGTTAAATTTTGAACTGGTGAATCGAATTTTATGTTGATGATTGATTAAAATTTTGTTACGAATATACGAGATATTTTTAGTGTACATATAAAGCAATTCGTCACTCAAAAGGTAAAAAATAAAACTTTTGAGACTAAAATCCGGCTTCTAAAAGATGTACTAAAAAGGTAAAAATAATTACTCATTCCTTAAAATCTGAAGCATGATAAATAGCCTATAACCTTCCTCGATAAATAAGCAATCTAACACTGAAAGAATTTTTCAAATCATACCAGTAGTTCCTGAGATTAGCGCGATCAAGAAAACAAACAAACAAACTCTTTAGCTTTATAATATTAGTATACCTAGATTGATCAAAATTCATTACTACCTGGGAGTAAGCACGAACTTTGCTCCTGCCTAAATCAATATAACAAATGAACGTTTTTCGAATAGACGGGAGGAAAATTGTATATTATAGCTGCATGTGTGGTCATTAAATGATTACTATAGATAACATATCGTTATATGTCTTGCTATTTATATCACAAGTAGATAAAGCTACGTCTCTGTTTTAAGTTGAACAATCTGCCAAAAACCATTAAAGGTCTCTTGCAACAAGCAACGTTACACATGTAATTGTATCATCATTTTTAACACTTTCGCTTCCCACACTTGTGCGTAAATTGTATTTTAATGTTTCCACTTTCGTTTTGTATTGAAATACTTAACATATCATCATTTGTTTCTAACAAATTATAATCATTTTGTTTAAGAAATCGAGTGTGATTAATAATGCAAAGGCAAGTATCCCGGTGTGTGTGCGTAACAAGTATGGCAAGGTAAATTTGTATTGCTTGACATTTTCATAACGCGCTATACGAATGCTATTATTAATCAACCTATATTTATTTTGATAAGAAATAATTATCGCTTTATCCCCGGGTGAGACTGATGCCCGCTTGATGCAGGTCCAGACCTTAAGTTCACGAATACGAGTGAGAATTGCAACGTAACGGTAATTTGGTATTTATTCGTTCTAGTATTTAACGTAACTTCTCTTCTTTTTTCTTAACTTTGAGGCTGGTAAATACTCTGCAATTTTCTTAGATATGCAAAGAAAGGTTTTCCTCGTCACGTTTGGTAGCAACTGGTAACAATAACAATTAACTGACTGCTAATGAATGCTGCGCTGTTTGTTGTTAGCTAAACTTCCCTCCAGATTCCTCTGGCGTACCTACCAATAAATTGGGCAGCTCCTTTACCATGTCCTTCCAGTGGACAAACAAAACATATAATAGATATATTCTTTATTGCACACCAAATAAAACAAGTAAATTGAAAGTTCTTAATAACTAAACATACAGTATATAGAAAGGCGGTCTTATCGCTTATAACATATACAGCATTTTAGTAAACAGGACTAAAGTGGTTAGTGAGTAGAGGCTGTCCCGCAGAATATGATGTGGTTGTGTGTAGCCAGCTACTGGTTATCCCTGTTTAAGTAAAGAAAAAGTAGTTATTATTAAATATTGTACATGATTATACAAAGAAAGCGATTCGCTCAAGATACCTCAACATTTTTATTTTAAGTGGCATCTACTAACATTTGATCTAGGCACTAAAAAATCTAATAGATAATTTGGTACTGAATTCCAGATACAGCTATATACCTACACTAGCTACACCTAGAGGATTCACCTACAGCAACCTGAAAAGTGTAACAGCTTGTTCGTGAAAACTTTAAATACTTCGTTTGACAACCATTTAGTTATACTTAAAGCGATAAACCGCCAAACATTCGAATCTTATCTCTTTATAATAGGGGCGTTTTGTTGACAAGCATTATACGCATTGAATGCGCTCAATGCTGTCTATGCGCACTTTCGATCTTTCTGTTGACCAAAAATGAATGCGCTATAACGTTACTTCCGAACCGCATTTTACGCATTGGCTGCACATGCTCGGGAGGTTAAATAGTTGATGCGCTGTCAAATAGTGAACTGCCATTTGGTTTTTTTACATTTAGTAAACAGAACGATTTCAGTGCCCATGAGATGTCATAGCTCTCAATGCCGTCAATAGAACGCACCTATTCAGCAAAAGAAACAACACAAAGTTCATTTTATTCCGTTTTGTTTGTGTTCTTTTGACAAATCATCATAATTATTAAAGTCAAAATTATGTACAGGGCAACAAACTTTTCTGACCTTCTGACATTTCAATATGGTGAAGTATAGTTGGTTTTGGTTTTGGTAGTAGTTTTGGTTTTTTAACCACCAAATCAGAAAAGTTTACTACGTGTTGTAGATGTAGGTAAGTCCAACCCTCGATGCCTATTTCTTCTCGCACTTCGCTTTATTTATCTCAAAGTGCCATGCACACTTGTATAAAGTTCAAATAGCCTTTTTTTTCCATATTCTTAAGACCTTAAGACATAAACTAGTCCTAATTTACACCAATAACGTTGCAAGAACATAAATTAACCTGTCAAGTGCGGAATCGCACACCGAGGGTTCCGTAAAAGGTATTGAAGGACGAACTTATCTTTGCTGTTGGACAACTGTTGTCCCACTACATCGATAAGGTCGCGGTTAGTTTACTAAATGCAAATAAATTTATAATGGCGAAAAAAAATTGTGATGTAACTACAAATTTACGGTTTTCAGATGTTTTCTTTTATGTGTGCTACATGGCATTGCCTCTTGCCAAATTTCATGATTCTAGCACTAGGGAAAGTACCCCATAGGTTTTGATTTATTTATGAATGCCAAAATATGCGAAAAAAATGGACTTAGCTTGAATTTTTTTGCAGCTTTAAGGGAGCGTAGATCTTAGTATTGGATACCTTCACGCGTTTCTGATAAAAACAGACAGTCAGTCAGACAGACAGACAGACGGAAAACAAAGTGATCCTATGAGGGTATTTTTTTACTTTTGAGATACGGAACCCTAAAAATTCAAGTCAGAAAAAAATTAACAGAAAAAAATGTCCAATTAAGCATTATCGCTAAAGGATTCACTAATTGAGATCTCTTATATTAAAAAGGCTCATTAAAAAAACGGGTCTATATAGGCCTTAGTAGTGTCATACGTATGAGAAAATACGTATGGTAGTTTGTATTAAGCCGTACATTTAGGTACTGGTTTTTTAACGGTCTTTTAACATACTGATATTAACTGTTATCACTAACAAGTCTACTTTATAAATCGCAACTATTGATGATTTAAAACGCGTTTTGTTCACTGCTTCAATGCGTTTAATGTCATAAAATGACACACTACAAACCTTGGCTCATTCTCTTTAGTTGGATTAGACATTAAGCGCATAATGTACATTATGTCGGTCAACAAAACGCCACTTTAATAACGCACGGGTATATTATTCTGACCCTGGTCTTTTATTTTACCGCTTGTAAAGCTGGTATTTTAAAATTATGGGACATTCATACTAATATTATAAATAGAAAAGTGTATGTGTGTGTGTGTGTGTGTCTGTTTGTTTGACCGTCTTTCACGGCGAACCGGAGCGACGAATTGACGTGATTTCTTAAGTGGAGATAGTTGAAAGGATGGAGAGTAACAAAGGTTACTTTTTGTCTTTTCTAACCCCCCCACTTTTTTAAACTTTAGAAGTTCCCGCGGGAATAACTGAAACCGAGCTTAAACGAACTATTTCTTCTTAGGTATAATTAAGGAATCATAAGTATAATTACCGATACGCCGATAACGATTAAGGGTGGGTGGAGCCGCGGGCAAAATTCATTAATTACTTAATTAATTCATTAATTACCTGCTATCCCATTAATATTATAAATGAGAAAGTTTGGATGTATGTTACTCAATCACGTTTTAACCATTGGATGGATCAGGATAAAACTTGGCACCCTTATTATTTATTTTCATTCCGGTAAATTCAAAAAATCTTACAGGAGTAACTATAACCAAATTCCACGAACGAACCATAGCTGCAGCAATATTTTGCTACAGCGAATTTCTTTAGCATAATCAAAGAGTTGCTGTAAGAATCCCACGCCGATAACCAAATTAAGGGCGGGCGGAGCCGCGGGCAAAGGCTAGTGTAGTATATAAAGCTACCTTAACCCAGATAGGCTGGTATCAGAAGCAGTGTTGTGCGGAGGGGTCACCATCGTTCATGCAGACGAAGGACTAAGTGGTTATTGAAAGAGACAGTCCCCCACATTATAAAGGGGATGTGTTTCCAGCCAATTGCTAACTCCTCCTCCTCCTTGACGTCATACAAACATTGAATAAAACAATAAAAAAACATTTTAGATTTAGAGTTTTTCAAGAGTAAATTTAGGAGTTTAAATGTTTGAAAAATCCTATGAACTTCATTTTCAGTAATACCTTTGCTGCCTTTATTATATACTATATCCATAGAGCAATAGGGCATCTTGACACGGGGGTCCTAGGCATTGGTCTCGTTACACACTGTCTCCCACTGCGGCGCGACGAGGCACAACGGCGCATAGAGCAACACGTCATAGACTCGTAATAGAGGCGGCAACTGTTCTATTATTTTCTTATAAATGGCACGTTGTCGATCGAATAAATGGGTGTGTTTTTATCGCAAAGAAACTGATTTTTTTGAAGACGCAAAAAATATTTTCAAGAGAAGTTGCTCGTATGACTGCTGCTACCGCACAAATTTTTATGTAGAAGTATTATTTACGTCATGTGCAGCACTTTTCAACTAATAATAATTAAACTAATAAAATAGTCCTCCAAACATAATCCTGAGATGAGATGAGATGCAAATCATAGAAAAAGGTCGACACAAAAAATATTTATTATCTATAGTGTATACTGTAGGGTAGGTACTCACGGCGGCGGCACATGCAGCTTCTATTAATAAGCTTGATTTTAGTGTTCCATACGTCTGACTGGAAAAACGGCGAAACCCCTATAAGATCACTTGTGTGTCTGCCTGTTCATCATGTTACAATCAATTTGCTCCGAATCTACTAGGCCAATTAAGTGCAATTACATAACAACTAATTAAGTACGATTTTCTGTGATCCAAAGACGGACACGATAAATATAAATTATAAATGTGGGGTTAAGTTTTTGGGGGGTAAATAAGAAAATATAAAAAAAAGTTTTACACACTGTATCGTGTGAGGTGTAATATATCAAATTAAAGGAATTGTTTTGAGAATCTCGAATTATTTTATTTCTAAAACTAAAGAGCCTAAAATTTTCAAAAGAGTACAGAAAATAGTTCTTTACTTATAGATTACAGGAATCTCCTAATATTGCGCGTAGGTTATCTTCACGTTTTCGTACGAAAAAGTGTCTTGACAGACAGCCAAACAGACGGGCAACAAAGGTATGGAACCCCAAAAAAACACAAAATAGTTATTTACTTACTGTCTATTGTTTCAAAATAACACGTTAAGTGTCTTAATATTGGACGTAGGCACAAAATGACAGAATCAATAGTTTTTGAGTAAATAAAAATCTTTCAAGTATTCTATAAGGTACGGAATCCTCTGTGCGCGAGTCTAACTAGTTGGAACACTTTTTTTTATATTTTACTCCTAAGAATCTGTTCATGAACATAATAGTAAAAAAAGGATGGCTTAGTAAAGCTGCATACCCAAAGGCGTCATAATTTTCAACTTATTTACAATTGTGGTATTCATATGGCTATTAGAATAAGTATTGCATTTTACTTAACAGTGTTCACGTTTCTGCAAAAGATACCTACTTATTACATTTCATGTAAATTTACTTCAATACAATTCAATTATTTGGCTACAGAAATACATCTTCTTTGAAATTTTCAAAGAAGATGTATTTCTGTTGCCGCTATAACATCAAATACTAAAAAATAAAATAACACAAATATTTAAGGAGTCTCCAATACATTAAACGTGATTTTTTTGCCGTTTTTATAGATAATGGTACGGAACCCTTCGTGCGCGAGTCCGACTCGCACTTGGCCCATTTTTGGAAATACTTACATATTATACACTAGACTTTGCCAGCTGCTCCGCCCGCCATCAATTGGGTTATCGGCGTGGAACTCTTTAATTATAGTATAAAAGTTTGCTATAGCAAGCTATAGGTGAAGCAATAGTTCGTTCAACTCTGTTCTAGTTATTCCCGCGGAAACTTTTGAATTTTCGGAATAAAAAGTAGCCTTTATGCTATTTCAGAAACTAACCTATTTGTATGCCAATTCATCCAGATCCGTCCAGTGGTTGAAGCGTGATTGAGTAACGAACATCCATCCATACAAACTTTCGCATTTATAGTATTAGCAGGATAGAAAACACTCAGTTTCAAGACACACACAAATAATAAATGTTTGTTTTGTGCGGGAATCGAACCCACGCCTCTCGTTTTAGCCACGGAGCTGACTATAAAACCTTAATTACAAAGATAATATATTTTAAACAACAATAAAAACCGGCCAAGTGCGAGAGCCGGGCAAGATAAAAACTTCAAAAAAATCACATTTGTTTAATGGGAGCCCCCTTAAATATTTGTTTTATTTTAATTTAATTATTCATTTTTAAATTCAATATATAACTAAATTTGACCTGTTGCCATTATCAATATCGAGCTAAAACAAGCAAAAAAATCAGGTTTGCTGTATGGGAGCCCCCTAAAATATTTATTTATTCTGTTTTTTAGTATTTCTTCTTATAGTAAGTTACCTGCGGGTAATAAGGCCTGTCGGCTAATACGGCCTACCCCCTAAATTTTAAAATCAGAAAAGTGCAAAAAATATCACAATATGGTAAACAATCATAAAATGTTATTTAGTCTAAGAAACGAGAAAGAAAAATCAAAATATTATCATAGATCTTCAACAAAAGAAATATTTTGCACAGTGCGAGTAATAAAGCCTACGTGCAGCATCCAAATTTTTACATCACTCGGAAGATTATTGATTTCTATGGTAAAACACATTTGTATATAACTTTTTTAGCGCCAGTCTCTTTCACTTTAAATAACAAAGCGTAATTCCAAGTGTCATCACAGGATCAAACAAAATTTAACTAAGTTATTCTGTTATTGATTGAAACATAGGCTTTATTACACACCTAAGGCCATATTTCCCGCACCTGTCTCAATTTCTTTGAAATCATTTAGAAATTTAAAATAACAAGGTAAAAATATATTTTTCTTCCGAAAAACTGAAGTTCCATTATAACAATACAAAAAATGTTACGAAGTTTGGAAAGACTAAATAATTGATTAAATAAATAAATTTCAAATAAGATAGGCCTTATTACCCGCAGGTACATTAGAAATCATTTGTGAAAATTTTAACTGTCTAACTATCACGGTTCATGAGATACATCCTGGTGACAGACGGACGGACAGCAAGTCTTAGTAATAGGGTCCCATTTTTTACTCTTTGTGTACGATATTCTAAAAATGGCAATAGATAGGTCAAAATAAGTTAAAAATCTGGATAAAAAAACGCCTAAACTTGTGTCATTTAACATAGGGATAGGTATATATGTACAATATTACTTCGTAAGTACGGGCCCAACAGTCTTTAAGTGGACGTAGCTTTTTGTTCTGGCGATGTTAAAAATTAACACCACCAAGCATGACCAACGTGATTTCATTCAGTATATATACGTTAGTTCACTATGTTTCACTTAGTTTTCAAAACTAATAACAAATCATAGCAAATGGTTCTATTTTTAGTCGTATGAAAAATACAATTTGTACATATAATAATACATAAAAACCATTGTTTCTACTAGGAATTTATATAACCACCTACTAGGAATTTAAAATATCTATATGATAATTTTGTTTATCAAAACTTATGATTGATTTATCTACTAGCAAAGTTAATAACGTTTGTGTGTTACACTGAGTACATAATTTAATTAACTTAATTAAAAATTATCACGTACACTTTTAAACTCAGATATCGGCAACATTTATCCAACAGCATTTAATTTACGCCTTTTCGTTTAGCAAGTGAATATTTATAATACATTAGCATGAAAATCGCAATGCTGAGGTAAAGAAACGACCTTGTGAGAACGCGGCGAGAAACCTGAGTATCTTCTCTTTTTTTATTATTTACCGAGATATCCTGTTGACTCAATGATGGAGTTATGAAGTGGAGGCAACTTGATCTATATACTGATGTAAAGTGCATCTGTTAAATGACATTCTTTTCAAAGTAATTTTTAATTGCTGTGTTTACTTTATAGTCTCAGAACCAGTCTAGAAACAAGGTGATTTAACAATGCAGTTTTTTTTTAAACATATTAAAAATATTAATATGTAATAAAGTCATTTATCCTTACTTATAACCTTCGTTGGTCCTTATCCAGTAACGCTCTTGTCATGTGTTTGTACGAACATATCTTAAGAACTACCAGTACAATGCCCACTACACTTCCTATATCTATCTACCTTGGGAACAAGTCCACACAATCAAATTTACTGTTACTTCGAAAACAACCATAGGTAAGAAAAGAAGAACAAAATTTCTGAAGTGTATAGGTACACCTGTTAACAATAAATCTTAAAAGCAATGAAATTTCGGTTCTAAAATTGGTATTAGAATGTAAAAGTTTGTAAGGATATTTAAAGAATAAAAATAATTTGAATTAATTAGGCTCTCAGATGAATCATAACCCTGGAATAACAGATAGGATATCTTGTATCCTAATTGTTTTGTCCAGGAATAGTTTTTTACAGCTATAAACATCTTATAAGTCCTACGCATTTTCAATATATGAAGCACTAGCTTTTACCCGCGTTTCCACCCGCCCTAAATTCGGTTATAGGTGTAGGATTTCAACGGCAACTCCTCAATTATAGAAAAAAAGCGACTCACACTTGATGTTCTCAAGTAGCCTATGTCCTTCTTCGGGGCTTAAACTATCTCCATGACTAATTTCATCTTAATCGGTACAGCGGTTAAGGCGTAAAGAGGTAACAAACAGGGTTACTTTCGCATTAATAATATTAGTATGGATATATTGATAAGATACCTACATATTTAAAATCATTATAATATTCAAGCTATTAACTGGAACAAATAAATGACTAGTTACTGATAAAACTTATCTTTATGACTCAAAAAAAAAAAACAAAAACTTGAGCATTGTTATGTCCAAAGAAAACAAATCTAATTTTAAGTACTCTACGAGACGAACAGATAAGCGCCGGTTGTTTAAGACTATTCTTTCTTTTTTAAAAACGCAAAAATATGTAATAACGCGTATAACATGACGTGCTAATGCGTTGCTTCCAAGAAAATCTTCAGTATGCATATGATTACCTGACGCATTTTTGAAATGTGCAATAATTTAAGTCAATTATATCCTCCAGCTATTTTTTTTAAACTCCCTGTTTGAGTAGTCTTCAAGAAAGATTTACTTTCCACGCAACCCTTTACAGTTTGTTAGTCATTTATTAACTTTAAAGGGTTTTATTAAATATAATAAAAATAAAAACAGTTTCTGTTGGAATAAATCTATATCTAAATAGGTTCTCAAAAATATTTACGCAGATTATAAGGTCTAATCGGTCCTATGTTTGTAAATGCTTTTGCTCGTTAATGTTCCTGTTTTTCCCATTGCCCTTTAAAAAGATTGTTATGGAAACTTAAACAGTTTAGGTTTAAATAGTGTTGGTAATGTTTGAAATTTATAATCCTTTTTGTTGTAATGTTATTGATTGTTATATACAATATAAGCAAAATTATTTAATTACTAGATTTTTCCAGCGGCTCCGCCCGCACTTAATTCGGTTATCGGCGAGGAACTCCATAATTTTACTAATGAAGTTTGCTTTAGCAAGCTAGAGCTGTAGCTATAGTTCTTTAAGCTCGATTGTAGTTATTCCCGCGGGAATTTAATTTTTGGGATAAAAAGTAGCCAATGTCCTATTTCAGGACCTAACCTATATGTAGGCCAAGTTTCAGCCCGATCCGTCCAGTGGTTGAAGCGTGATTAAGTAACAAAACTATATCCATCCATTCACATTTACAATATTAGGAGGAAGAATAGTAGAATAACAAAGTGCCATTTTAAAGAATAAATAAAATAATAATAAATTTATTAACAATAACTAATTTCTTTATAGTTTTGTTGTCTTATTCATCGTTGTAATTTTCGTTTTGTCTTTGTTACAGGTATCCAAAATGGAGTGTTGGAGCAATCTTCTCATATTCTTGCTACTACTTACGCTGACAATGCACGCTCAGTCTGCCCCTACTTCTCGAAGATCACGTGCAGCTGCTATTTCTGAAGAAGAACCAACTACTACCATTGAAAATAATCAAGAAGAACCTCAAGGAAAATCAAACGAAGAAGGCTCTACGTCTTCACCAGTAAAAAGAAGCAACAGGAGGAACAAAGCCTTGAACTTATTTGGTTATTATCCGTCTTTTCTGTCTTCTGGCTTAGACTATAGTGATGATGATAACGATGACATCGTCTTTGGTGTCAATGACGATCACATCGATGAAGACGATCTATCAAGAACAATTCCTTCGAGACGACAACAGCAAAATAAGAAGAAAAACGGCAATGGAAACACATTCCAAAACGATCAAATTAATTCTCTCCAATACGATAACTCACCTATATTCTTCATCAGATTACCTCCCACTCCTTACATGTTCGTTCCTGGATTAGGATACGTTTCTCAACCTCCAAGTCTTGGCCCTCCAATGTCGGCACAAATTCCACAAGGCATTCCACCCCAAGTTTCTGACCCATTTATTAATCTGCCTCTTGATTTTGTTTCCAACGGGAAACCAATTGGTGTTTATCAGTGGAATGGAGCACCTGGATATTCTCAAGCTCCTCAAGTTCCCCAGGTCCCACAAATGTCTCCATTTGGATATGGACCGTCCCAACCTTTAATGCCACCCGTGCAACAGCCAAATTATAATGTACTCTCATACAAAAAACCAAAACCTAAGCCGGTTCCATCAAATTCCAAGGTTACAAATCTGAAAGGACAATATCTTTTTAATGGGAAACCAGGCGATAGTGTTTATGTCCTGAGAGACACATACAACTCAATATATTCGGATGCTCTTCAAAATTTCTATCCTTAAAAAATATTGCACACGAAAATAGGAATCGATTAGCTCGTATCGAGCCCTTGTATTAATATCTAGTAATCTGAAATTTGATCAATTTTTTTTTGAACTGCAACCAACTTAAACTATGGACCAATATTTGTGTTGATGAATAAAATTATTTGTACATCATAAAAAAATTAACACATTATTATCTTTACTAATATAGTAAAAAATAAATTAACTATTTATCTAATTGTGACAGGAATTGTCTTTTTAATTTACAATTTTATAGAAGTTTTTTTGCGAGTCATCTCGCAATTTAATTTTATTGATTTTCATCGTGATTTTAAGAAAAAAATATTTTTTGTTTCTTTTCACTTGCTACCCTTATTTGCAAGGAATACTTCACTAGTTTAAGAAATGATAAAATAATAAAAACATGGATTTTTGTTTATTGGTATAATACAAATATTTGGCATTCAATTATCTACCTTTTCTGTTTGTCAAATTTATCAATTGGTCTAATATATGTTCAAATATTTATTTAGGTAGAATATCAAATAAATCAATTTTGTCTAAGTGATAACTGTTTTCTGCAGCCGCACACTGCATTACAGAAATAAAAATGAATTTATTTCTGAAAATCTTGTTTAAATTAGTTAATATCAACTTTTTTTCTTATGCAGTAATTCTGTTTATTTTTTTATTTGGACTTTTTATTTGTATTACAAATGTACACAAAATTGATGGATACCTTATTGGATTATTTATATTTTATGTATTAATTAAATAATTGTTAATAATTAAGTCACTAGCTTTAGGTTGTTAGGTAGGTGCGTACAAAGTAATAAATCCGTCCAGTTCTTTCCTGTAAATAAGTTACTTATAAATTAATTAATTAAATTTTTAATTCTTATTCATGTATGTACGTAGGTACCTATAGCACTATATCTATGAAATAAGTAAGCAAATCAAGTTAATAATATTAAAACACTACATAACACTACGTAAAGGTAAATATGATATTGTAGAAATTCAAATACTTACCTACTTTAAAAATAAAATTATAATATGCATCAAAAAAGCAACAAAAATAGCCGTCAATTTTTTTAGTGTAAATAAGTAGGTAACTTATGTATGTATAAAGTACTTAGATTGTAGCGCTAATACGTACTTATGTGAGCAGGTAATATGTCTTTACTGCAGCAAGAAAATAAAATTAATCAGTAAATATTTAAAAGAAATCCGACAATGTTAAACGAAAAGGTAATAATACTCACACTTTTGCTGTTATAAAATCGATTGTAAAGCAATAATTTTAAGAATCATAATATACAACACAAAACTGATATATTAAACACGATTTACTAAATTTCTAGTTTTATTATTACTCTACTAGGTACGTACCTACCCATCACGAGGTTAATCAGCTTTAATTTAATAGAATACATGGAACGCTTTATGCCCCTAGTCATCATTAAGCAAGCCATTAATGGCACCTGTAAAATTCCGGTAAAACGCGGCCGTAGCGGAGTTTTCAAATGATTGGGTGATTTTACTTTCTGCCGAATGGGTTTTGGAATGGAATCTGCTGATTCTAAATTGAAATTATATTATAATCCTTGTTGACAAGGAGGCATTTTTTTCTCCGCCAATTGGTGAAGAAAATGTACAATTTCGAGCACGAGAGGTAAAGATAATATTCTGTGTACTTTTCCATCGAGCCCTCTCCAAAAAATTAGGTCACCCGTAACTTTGTTGCAACGGGAAGGAATAGTATATAAATCAATTGTAATATGTGCAAAAGATTATTAAAAAATCCTCAATCCGGATAAAAATTATGCAATGTGAAGTACAAGTTATCTAACTATCCCCGTGTTAAAAAGGTCGATCTATTGCTCTGTTACGACTGCTTGCCAGATGGTATCTATCACCTGCGAAGAAAACTATTACCGCGGACGCTCGATAAGGATAAAAAAAATGTGTCCTTCACTGTCTCTATATCTTTGTGCCAAAAACTGGCACAAATGAAACTCGGCACACATATAGGTTAAGTCCTGGAATAGGATATAGGCTATTTTTCGTACTGAAAAATTAAAAAGCTCCTGCGGTATTAAATAACTTACTTAATACTGCCGCAACTGAGCATCTTATTGAGCTGTGATTGTGCACAGACAACTCTGTCTAAGGTTTTTGACTGGGGACGGGAAAACCGGTCCCATTCAACCTTACAAAGACACAAGTCTGCGCGTTTACCGCTAAGAAAATCCCATTTGCTGTGGTCCCACAATTCCAGAATACTCCCTTCTCTATCTCCAAGAGCATTGGGATCCTTTGTGTTGACACCTCCAGCGATGATCAGTTCCAAAATCATTTGCAAGACCAGGTGAATCTGGCGTCCAAAAAACTTTGTTTACTCAACAGAGCGAAGCATTGCTTCAACTCGGGGCATAGGTTGCTGCTTTACAAGTCGCAAGTTCGGCCTGATATGGAGTACTGCTGCCATTACTATGCAAGTGCACCCGAATACCAGCTTGGCCCTTTTGACTCGTTTCAATGACGGGCTGCGAGAATTGTTGACGATCCCAAACTAACTTGCCGTATCGAGTCCTTAATTCGGAGGAGAGACTTTGCCTCCCTGTGTGTGTTTTACCGCTTGTAACATGCGATGTGTTCTGAGGAGTTGTTCGAAATGATGCCCTCAGCTACCTTCTACCATCGCACCGGTCGCCATCGGCAAGGAATTCATTTTCACACTTTAGAACTGAAATGGCCGCGTACAGTGCGGTTTCAGAGAAACTTCCTCACGCAAACGCTTGGGTTGAGGAATGATCTCCCTGCTCAAGGTTTTCTCTAAGGACTACAGTATAGGGTCTTCAAGAAAGAAGTTATTAGATTTCTGAAGGGTCGGCAACGCGCGAGCGATACCCCTGGTCATGCAAGCGTTCCTAGGCCACGGTGACCGCTTACCATCAGGTGGACGGTAGGCTTGTTTGTTATCTTAGTGGTGAGAAAAACTAGCCATTCTATTGCTTCGTTGCTCCCGTGACTCTGTGACTCCCGTCTGTGTTTTTGACTTGATTTTCGGAATTTCAATATTGCAAACCTAAATATTAATTTTATTTATCCACAAAAATAGCAAACGAGCTTAGTGCCCGCCTGTTATTAAGCGGCTATCGTAGCATATAGACATCATTCCTAAAGAAAACATCCCATTCTATGACAACCTAACAGTTCCCAAGAAGAAGCACTTCTGAAACCACACATTGCGTGACCATTTAGCTCCTTATATAGATATTTTTCAAGGTCCTGCCATAGAGAATATTATATTAAAAAAGAAGCATCCCCTTCTAGTAAAATATGTGTGTGTGTGTGTGTGTGTGTGTTAAATAGTGAGCGGTGCGATGTCTGTCACCGGGTTCTTTACGTTTATGTTGCCATCTTACGGACTGCCAGATGGTTCGTGCAAATAGATAGCTTACTTTTTGTCCGGTAGACGCATACGAGCCGTAGGTGACGGTTGTTGCTCTGGTACGGTATAAGTCGGTTATGGCCGAGGAATTTAACTTTCACTTTACGTCTCAAGTGGCGGAGGTTGGAACCCCGGGTTCGGCGTGTACCAATGAGTATTTTCTTAATTTCTCAAGTACACTGATTTATTTATTCACACCACTGGCTTATCGGTGAAGGGAAACATCGTGAGGAAACTTATTATTACACTTATTATACGTGGAGAACTTGTGCCTAACATGAAGACCACTATGTCCAAGGTAGCTGACTAGGTATGGGAAAACTTGATCTGATACAACCTAACAAAGACACATCTACGCGTTTACTGCTTAGAAAACCCTTTTTACTGAGGTTCTACAATCATAAAACACACCCCTTGCAATCTTCAATAGCATTAGGATCCTTGGTGTTGACATCTTCAGCAATGTTCAGTTCCAAGAAAACCTTGTAGTACTCAACATAGTGAATTAGTACTTCATCTCGTGAGAAACCCCTGTGTGTGTTCCAAATGATGCCCACGGCTACTTTCTACCATCGCATCGATATCGCTACTGGCAAGAAATTCATCATCTCATCTTAGAACCTAAATGGTCATGTACAGTACCGTTTCAGATGAACTTCCTCTTGCGAACACTTAGGTTGTGGAATTAACTCCCTTCCAAGGTTTTCTTTAAGGAATAAAATATGAGGTTCTTCAAGAAAGAAGTTGTTAGATTGAATAATATTAAAGGGTCGTCAACGCGCGAGTGTTGCTCTGGTGTTGCAAGTTTCCATTCTTAAATATCTCCCTCTGACTCTATTTATTATTGTATATATTATATCTTATGTGAGATACGCTTAGAAGATCATGGTCCATTGAAGCCGTATTTGGCAGTCGGCCACATTTCTGAAGGGAATTAGGCTGTGTGCAGTAGCGGACCACCCACTAAGCAAAAAGTGAGGAAATCAGCGTTCCACAATCACAAGAAGAAGAAACCTATATTAATCAGGAATATTGTAGCTTTTCAATAGTAGCTCTAACCATTTTATACACTTATACGAATAAAATGGCTGCATATAACATACTAACGTGTTAATACCGTAATGATTTTTGACTCTTTATATTTTTAAGCGATAACAAAAAAGGAGGTGTTTATATTTGCTAATCCAAATTATAATAAGTAATGATTCGATAGCCAATTTAGGCAAATTTTAATTTTAAATTTATTTGCACTATAAGTAATATACCTAACACTTTTCTTTGTATCAAAATAGCCCCAAATTTAACCAATACTTAATTGCTTAAGCTAAAATCAGATCTTAATTATTGATCTTAATCTTTTAATTGTTTCTAAGGTAAAACAATAATCAAATGTGGACATACTGTATTTAAAAAAAAATTACTCCGCAGCATGGTCTAAGACCTAAGCCTGTCCATAGGGACAAATGAAAAAAACAACTGTCAAAACAAACAATATGTACATACAACTCATGTGGAAATTGTAATTTGTTCGTGCTCTAGAAAGTTTAAATATGTAAATAATTTTATATTCTCTATAACTACTGTTGGAAAAGAATGTCTGTTGCTTTAATATTTTGATCAGTACAAGTTCCTGGGGCGAGAATTGCTACATCAGTACCTACTAATTAGTGCTAGTGCTATGGTGAATAGGTGACGCATTATAGAAATAAAAAGACTATAATGAACAGTATATTCTACTAATAAAGGTGAAATTGACGATTATCAAAATGTTTCGAAGCAGGAGTTGGTTTGGTAGTGGCTGGGGCCGACCCAAAAACCCTCATTCTTTAGAAAGGTTGAAATATTTACATAACATACTTTGTAAAAACACAACGGTGTCCGAAAGCAACCGTGGAACTTTGGTGGAGTCACTTAGATGTATTGCAGAAATTCTTATATGGGGAGACCAAAATGACAGCTCTGTTTTTGAGTAAGTATGATCTTTGAGTTTCATTTAGCCCAATATTTAATCATGTATTTATTATTAGTATTTTAAAAAGGGGCTCAACGGAATAAAACATGTGAAAAACATTGTATGTTATATTACATTTCTGTAAATGTGCAAAAAAAATTAAGGGAAATGCAAAGGTTTGCATCCTAATTGTTGGGCTGCACGCAAGCTTCTTCACAGTCTCTAACTCATTTAAATCCCTAGAAGACATACTTTGGTTTTCCAGTGGTAAAAGTACCTTGAAGAGTGGTGACATATGTCAACACCAGCCTAGTTAAGGTTGTTATTGATTATTTTTATATACTGAAAACAATAAAACTTAGATTAGTGGACTAGATAGAGCAAGAAAATGACATTATGAAAGTAGCAACTGAATTCTACAAAAACCTGTACAGTGCAACATACAAAAGAGTACTGGTTATAGCAGCGCAAATACCATGGTTGTAAACTCTGATACCACATTTACATTCTCTTCTAGCAACCACCGATTAAATAATCGCACATCCGGTTAATTAGTTAATGAGGTTATACTCATTTGCCTTAACCCCGTTATGGGACCTTGGGCGTGCAGGGGGTTAAAAGTCTCATTTCACTGAACCAGTTTTATCTCTAGAACTCCGGAACACGTTACCTGTAGAAATTAGAAAAGCATCTTCTTAACTCTCTTTTAAAATATCACTAAGAAGACACTATAAAATAATTAATATAACTGACAGAAATTAAAACATATTTTATACATGTAAGTATAATGTTTATTAGTTATACAGAAGTTTAGTATTAGTTAGTATCATATAGTAGCGTATATCATTCATATATTATTGTATTATAATGTATTAATATGCTATTTTAATATGTATTATATAATTTGATAAGTATCTTGTATTATATTTTTAGATTTAGATTTTTACCTTTTTTAATAATTTTTTTTGTGAATTATTAATAGTTAAATAAGCATTTTGTGCATCACCTACTTTTTGTTACTTTTCGTTTTAAGATAGGTTGACTGGTAGATAATGCCACTAGGCATTAAGTCCACCCATTGTACAATTTTTGTGCAATAAAGTTTTTAAAATAAATAAAAAAATAAAATAAATTTTGATTTAGCCACTTCCACTGCTCCTCATGATGTCAGCAATACCCTAGATACTACAGAAGCAGGATCAACAGAAGTTTGTGTTTACATTCTGCCCTACCCCTCATTTCGCTTTTGACTTTCGGCAATGGTGGATGTGCAACTAATTACAGTGTCCGTGCTGTGTCTTCTTGCAATATGCAATTATGTTGATTCTTTAAAAAGTTAAAAAATTTAAAATTGTTTTGCTGTTGCAGAAGATAGTGTATGATTTTAGTTTAATTCATTTGTGATTTTTGTCCTTAAAATCACATTTTGGCAGTAAAGAAACAAGGCAGCTTGCTTGTCAGATTTGTCCAGGAGCTCAGCGGGAAGTGAGGGACAGAGCTAAATGTAAATTCACAATGCTTCCTTTGACTTCTGCACTAAAATCCACTCAATATGTGTGACCTTAGTCTTTCTTTGTATCTCTTACCATTGTTACTGACTTCTTCCTTAACAGTAGGCATCTCAAGATATTTGTATTTCCACATTTCGCACTAAGCAGTGGGCGCTGGAGATAGAATGCCTCAAAGCATTATTCTGGAATCTTTAAAGGATCTCAATGTTGGATGTCCAAATAGGCTTTATGACAGTTTTATATACCAGAAGTTTATTAGTAAGGAAAAGTGGAGATCGACATTCTAATAGCCAATTCAGTGATTGGAATTGTAAGTTTGCTGCTTTTCTTTTAGCTTTGATTGATTTGCCCAGATCAGTCTTCTATCTAGATGCAGGCCGAGATACTTTACATTGCTCTCACTTGGCAGTATTTTGTTTTCTTTGCAAACTGGTGGGCAATCACCTTTTTCGAAGTGTAAATGTTACATGTCTTGATTTGCTTAGTCTAGGTCTGATTCTCCACTTCCGTAGCCAGGCATCTATTTTATTGAGCTGTTCTTGCAGTTTTAGTGATGCATTGTTTGGGTCTCTGGCACTTACAAGGCACGCTGTGTCATCTGCATATGTCGCCATTGTGACACCTTTAGTTTCAGGCAGGTCTGCAGTGTATATAGAGTACAGCACTGGACCAAGAACAACACACACATTTTAAATTGTACCAATGTAGGGCCGAGACAACACTAAACTAAAATTAAAGTTTTAGTGTTTTCTTGTCAATATTTAAGTATGAACAAGATATCAAGTACCATCTCGATTTTTTTTAAATTAAGTTTTCACAAACTAGGTTGGTACTTGCTGAATTCATTGGTTTATTTTTTATTTTTATTTAACAAATTATTATTATTCTGTTATTTATTTATTATTTTTACATTCATCATTTGATAACATTGTTTTCTTTTATGTAGTGCTAACACTGAGTGCTCTATTTTTAAAAACTCTTAACACTCTTAATTCTATTGTCTGGTTTTATGACTAGTAAATAGGGGTTTTTTTCTTAACAGCTAAACTTTACATCCTGAATTGTTAGGAATTTATGATGATTTACTAAAGAATCTATGGATAAACTATAACCTAAGTGCAATGGAAACTTTAAAAGACTTTTGTTTTATTTTTCAAGTTTAAAACACTCCAAATACAAGTATTGAAAAAAGTATTATTTAAAACAAAATTAATTATAATACCTACAGTAATTTTAATTAAAAATAATGTACATACCATTTAATACTAACAATAACAGATAAGCTCAACAAAATAACTTTACATTAGCCAAAACATTGTTCACAATAATTGTTACATAACTTAAAAATATAAAACATCTTTTTGTCTGTTTGTTCTGCCTACTTTTTTTGTAAGAAATACAAGGCTTTTTGATTTATACAAAAAACCATTTACACTTAGCATGAGTATTTTGACTACGGTTGCTTATCATCTGTACACATATTTTTTTACTAAATTTTACCGAAAAAGAAATGTAATAGTTAACGAAAAAAGAAATATATTAAGTTGCTTGGCAAACCAAATCTCTGTAAACATTATTTTACCTCTTGATGTGATTTAATTCATTTTGTACAAATTTTATAACTTTAAAAAACATCAACAATTTATGAATAATTAAATCAAATAGCAAATATATTCCATATTTAGAGATTTGGTGTGATAGTAAAAAATGTCCATGCTGCTGTTATAGACAAATTTGACATATTTTCTTCTACTGGTATTTCACTTTTGGGCCCCATGAATTGTCCCATCAAATGATCATCTGGGATTTTTCTCTTATTAAGTATAAAATTAATAGCATCAAACTAATTCACAACCTAAGATTAGTTATCATTCAATTCCTTGCATTGGAACACAGCCCTTAATTTCGAAAGTACACAAATTTTTGAAAAACTGTTGTTGATTTCTATTGTGGTTTTTTTTTTCAGTTTTTTTCTTGAAAAGAATATGCTTTCATATTTCCTGAAGATCATGAGACAAAAGTGTGGAGGATCTTCATATGTATGTGTGCAGCTGCTTCAGACTCTTAACATATTGTTTGAGAACATACGAAATGAAACATCACTATGTAAGTATTATGACTTATCGATCCGGGTGGATTTACTAACTAGTAATAAAATATTGACGTAAATTTTACTTTCCACATTGATTTTATTTCACAAAGAACATAAGGTGTCATCTCTTTACTTAGATTACTTTTATACTCCTTAAGGATTCTGATATTGGTCAACTTTCATCATCTTTCTTCAATTCTCAGGGTAAAATGGTTAAAAATATGTTGAAACCTAAGTATAGGGTTCTGTAGTGTTTTGGTTAAAAATGGTTGAGTTTAAAAATAAGCTATACTTTATTAATTATTTAACTCCCAAGTAATTACAGTGTATGTACTGGTCTATTCTGTGTTTTTTGTTACATTTTTCTCATAATTTTGTCACGGTGTTATCTTGAAAGATACATGCCTAAATGAAGATTGCCATTTTGGAACTAAAAATTTAAAAAAATAGGCATTATTTTCAAAAACTTTTTGATAACCTCTTAATATGTTAGTATCTACATATATTATTAACATTATGTGTTAGTAGATAAGGTTTATTTGTACTTGTTATAATTATCTCTTATTTATTATTATTAATCATTTACTTATTTCAGATTATCTCCATATATTGTTAGTATATAGACAATCTTAGAAATATGTTAGTAGACATATTAAAAATTACAAATTAACCCCTTAAACAGTGTTAGTACGCCTTAAACAGTGTTAGTATCACTTCCAGCCAGCAACTAGTAGCCAGCACCCTATGTTCACGATCTATGTCGGCTTTATCTAAAATATCCTCAGAAACCCAGTGTCACAGATATTACAACTGAGCCTTCCGAACTAAATCTGTACCCCTCAACTGTACCGAAGGTATCTCAGTGTAGGTCTTTTTGCCTGCTATAAAAATGAGCATATCGCTTTTTTGGCATTGTATCTGAGACCATGTGTCCCTGCATATGTCTCACATATTATTATCAGTTTCCTAAGAGTCCTGATCTAAGATAAGATGTGATTAGAAAACAGGGACGCCCTAAAACCAGGTGGGAAGATGACATCCGCCTTACACTGGGGCCTCACTGGATTAGAGTTGCAGAGGACAGACCACAATGGAGAGAGTTGGAGCAGGCCTATGCCAAAACGCATGCGGAATTGAGGGACATCCTATAAATTATATCGAACCAAACACTTGCATATTTATATGTATTTATCAAACAATGTGTTACCCGAACTTCGGAATAAATGACTATTATTATAATTATTATTATAAGAGTTCTGATCGATGGGCTCAGCAGCATCATATCATCGGCGTAACTAATATTATTGTAACAAAATCCTCCTATGTAGCAGCCGACTCCACTGCTGCTAAGCTCAACAATCAGACCTTTCATATACTGATGAAATAGCTTAGGAGAACTAAGCCCTCCTGCCTCATTTCACATTTCAAACTGTACACGTCCGACAGTGAACCTACCCACTTTACATGATTAGTTTGATTGTCATACTAATACCTAAAAAGGTTTACCAAGTTCCTCGGTAAAGTCGTTTCACTAGCACACCTATCCCACAGAATATCATAATACCAGGTCAAACGCCTTAGAAAGAGATTATTGTATACAAGATTTTGCCTGCGGCTCCGCCCGCCCTAAAGTTGACTATCGGCGTGCAACACCTAAATGAACTCCGTAATCATACTAATGGAGTATGCTTTAGCTGTAACTATTGTTCCTTTAAGCTTGGTTATAGTTGATTCTGCGGAATCTTTTCTATTTTTCAGGATAAAAAGTAGCCTATTTCAGGTGTAAGCTACTTCCATACCAAATTTCATCAAAATTGGTCCATCCGTTTGAGCGTGAAGGCTGAAATTTAGGCTTCATCATACCATAGTAAAAGTAATAGAACTTCGTGCTGTATGGCCATTCTTTACCGCCCTTTCAAGTTAACGGTGCCGCTCCTCTGTGACCATTTTGTGACCGCTCGTGTATTACACACACATTTACGTGAATACACACGTCATTTTGTTTTATAGTGTTATTAGACACAATATACACAGTTTTGTACGAAGTGACCAGGGTATGACCTTACATTACAATCTCTGCCATTATCATTTGCTTCCAAAATATTATTTATCTCATTAAAAATATAATTGTAAAAAGGCCAAAGTTCATCTTGAAAACGTCTTCTGTTAAATGAGGTACTATGATAAAACTCCTTGTAGAATTATACTAGGAAAGGAATGTAATCAATTAAAACTCTGATTGGATTAAACAGTACCTAATAGAAACACATAAATTTTTAATGCTTTTCAATAGTATTCAGATATTTATTGCTTACTTATCTAAACTGTACCCAAGTAACATTTCGTTCGGGCCTAGGTTGTAAAAAAGTCTTAAGGTTTTATGAGGGTTTTCAAAGTGTTAATGCTTTGCTAACTGGCCCTATTGAGTTCTTGATAATGATTACTTAGTCCTAAAACTAATTGTTATTTATTGCAATCTAGAAGCCATTGTCATGTTTAAATTAACGTTATTTTGAGTTAATAGTCGTAGGATCTTAAAGTTGTCATGGACTCCTGATTAAGTTCTAAAAGGCTTATTATGCTAAAGTGAGATCTAAAGGTTAAATTTTTAGCTTAGATACAGCTATAAAAATTTAAAATGCTGATATTGCTTGTAAGTAGTTTCTAAAAACTATGTAAAATCTTTAGACTGTATTAAAGTTGTCTAGGTAAGCAAATTAGAACTGCGCGGTTCGAACCAAGACTAATAAGCTGTTGTTATGATCTGAAGGCATGATTAAAGTCCTATAAGAATGTTTTAAAGCTTAAGAGAAATCCTTAAGTAATGTCAGTTGTCTCCGCGGCTTCAAAGCTTTATGGTGTCTTACAATACGAACCGACACAAGAAGACGGCGTGGAAATTTTAAACGTAATGTGCGCCAAAATTCTTACGTATAATTAATATGTCGGTAATTTTTTGGCCTCATCATTACCTTTAGCTTTAACTTTAAAAGCTTTTGGCTGTTAGTTCTGAAAAGGTTAATTTGCTGGTTGTTAAAACTGCTTTCTAGTAATTTCCCAACTCCAGCCATAATTTTTCACTGAAATTAAAAATAAATAACGAAATAAAAACCAAAATATATTTTAATTCATTCCTTCCTCCTGCGACCTTGGGTTGTGGAATGAGCTCCCTGCCGAGGCTTTCTCTAAGGACTACAGTATGGGGTTCTTCAAGAAAGAAGTTATTAGATTTTTGAAGGGTCGGCAACGCGCGAGTGATACCCACTAGGGATACAAGCATCCATAGCCTACGGTGGCCGCTTACGATCAGGTGGACCGTAAGCTTGTTTGCCACCTTAGTGATATTTTTTTTTTAGGAATAGAGACTTTATTTCGAATGCAACTTACCTTCAACTACCTACTTTTATATATTTTTTTACTCATACCGTCAGTCAGTCGCACTATTTTTTTCATTTTCCTGACTTCAGCAAGCTACTTATTATCTATTATGAATACAACACCTACCTTGTGAGCCATCTTAAAACTTGGCAGCCATTATAAATAAATTATATGATTATCCTCCAATATTTTAAAACCTAAAAGTCATTTAGGGCGTTCCTTCTGAGCCGCGTTAAAATTCAAAAGTAAAACCTTATTTTAGCACCAACTACCCGTCCCGTCTATGCGCATCTGATAATTTCAGCGGCGCTATTATTGTCCAAACGAAATGCGTTTCGCGTCGTTTTTTGACAGTTACGTGTGGATATATGTTTAAGTATTTTGTTTTCATTTCTTTTGTAGATCATAACAAAGATATTTAGTTCATAATGCAAAAATAAACTTCTCTAAAAAAACAACGCTATAAGTATTTTTTCAGGAAAGGATTCACTTTCACATTTGACAGCTGTCAAAAAGAAGTGCAAAATACCCACCTCCCGACATGGGTTTTTGGTAGCAAAATTTCGTAGCAAAATCGCTCAAAAGAAATGCTAAAAGTCAACATAAGATTTTGATAATTTTGCTACCAAAAGCTAATGAAACGCGACCCGCTAAAAATTCTGCTACCTAGTGTTAAAAAATCGCCAGATGGAACGCCCTAATTGAAAGGCCATCAAAAAAGGTTTTAAGTTGTCATAGAGTTACATCCAAAACCAATTTAGAACTTCAAAGGTTCTCTGCAATATGCAAATATTAGCGTTGAATTAAAGCTGTGAAGGTTAGATTTGGGTTCTGTGTAGGTAATTTGAAATGTTCTGGGTTTGAGCTATAGGTTTTACTATAGCCCTCAGAAAGGTTCTAAAACATGGGCCCTTTTTGCACGCAGGATTCTAGAGCCTTTTCAAAACCTTTCTAAACCTAAAATGTTACTTGGGTAGTGTTAATAATAAAGAAATATTTGTGCATGCTATGTCACAGTTTTACTTGTATTGGTTTTGTTTGAGGTACCAAATGTATCTTTTAATGCAAGAAAACTATTTGCCAGTTACAACTTATTTAATTTCTACGAAACATAAAGTACTATAACTTGAAACAACACAGTTCTATGTCAATGTTCTGTATACAGCTTAGGCACGGAATTGAAAATAATACTAGCAAGCAAAAGTTGAACATTGTATTTTACATACCAAACATTAATTCTAAATTCGCTGTTTGTTTCAGATTATCTATTAAGTAACAACCATGTTAACTCAATAATAGTTCACAAATTTGACTTTTCCGACGAAGAAGTGATGGCCTACTACATATCATTTCTGAAGACACTCAGTCTTAAACTGAACAATCACACAATACATTTCTTCTATAATGAGGTAAAACATATTTCCAATGTATTTTTAAAAAACAACAGTTTATCTGGATTAAATATAAATATATCATAATAGGTTTCGGACAGTCGTAGGCTACTTTATACCAGTTAAAGGAATCTATGATACTGTTTTCTAGGAAAGGAAAGAAAGTATGTTTTCATTACACTTACTTGTAAACCATCTCATTATCTACAGGCAAAGTGGGTGTTGAGAATATAATTACTCCCACGGGGTTTTCTTTTGTAAATTTTACTTTGTTCAAAGCAAAGCGCACGTTCATAGAACCCACAGGCGGTAACGTCGTGCCTATTCTATTAAGTATTTTTGAAAGCTGTCAAAACATGCAACATTGCACACTACAAGCGAGCAATTACAAGTTTTACTTCACCCAAAACTTGTATATTCACAAATTCTCTAGATATCCAGCGCCATCTAGTGGTGACGTTCTCTCTTCTTCCATTCCCGCCATTTTAATTGTGTTTTGGTAAGAATTATTTAGAAACCTTAAATTCTTATTTATTTACTCGCAAATTTAATGAAAAACATTGTGTGTAATACGGGCGATACGGGAATTACAAACGCGAGTCATTACACTCTTCGGCCTTAAGCTTCTCGTTAGTAATTTTCTCCTTACCTACCACCATTAATACGCAATGTACTATTTTTATCTCAGTAGTAGTTTTTCAGCATCAAATTTCTGAAGGAACATCTTGTTATTTTAATTAGGAGTTTTAACAAGGTAACGCAAGTACATCATTCATATTCCAAATAATAAATGTATTATTAAATATTAATAATTATTAAACTTCTAATAAATGTATAGTTGACAAACAAGGTACCTCCGTACTTCAAAGCAACTATACAATACTTAAAGGAAGTACGTCATTGTAAGGCGAAACGCGTGAAATTAGATGCAAAAAATTATTGGGGTGGTTCTAAGAAGAAGGGTACGATTACCTGTAATTAGGGGCAAAGTCCTGACGAAAGAATTAGAGGGAGAATTTGTTCAAAGCTACAAGCATTTAGAAATGAGAGATGACGTTCTTTAAAAGTGGCGCGGCGGTGGATGTACTTCGCGTACATGGCATAAAAATAGAATGAGAATTTAATGAACACAAGAAAGATTTTTCAATAAATCACTTGTTGAGTCTAATAGTGAACCTATGAAATATGAAAAAAAAGAACCTGTATTTTATGACATCCTTCAAAAGGGTAATTTATTTCATGTTTCGCAGGTTCGATTTCCGGTTTAATAATAAAAAGTATTTATTGGCATATAATATGGGTAACATTGAAGATATTTTGTGTGTGTAATGTCTAAAAATATTTATATTTAATTATTTATATATGAAATAATTTTTGGTCCATATATATTGTCCATACGTTCAAAATTGTGCTCAAAACAATTCATAACAAACTATGTTTCTAACAATAAGTATTACAAACAAATTGAAATAGAAAACTCTGTCAATGTATATTTATTAAACAGGCAATTTATCCGTAATCTTGAAATGCAGTTTTACTTATTTTAGAAAATAAAGGATGTAGAATTTGCCACTATCAATATTTAGGGTAATGTCCCTCCAACCACGGCCTTTTTTGCCATCCTGTATATATAAGCAGTATTAACTAAACATGTTGTGAATACTACCGAATTCACGAAATATTGCACCTTGTTATTATGATTTAAAATTTTATTTTGGGAGCCACCCAAAAAAACAACACGCAATTTTTCATATAAAAAAATTTATATATTTACGCTATTTTTCTAATTTTTGAAGTAAAAAATTTACTTTATCACACTTTAAGTGCTTTCCTAATGAAATAATAACGGACAAACCCTTAACTGTAAATGAAATTTTCAATAGTAATACTTAGTGTCATACAATTTATCATTTTGACTTTTATGAATGTTGCCCACTGATTTTCATATATTTTTATTGTTAGCTCTTGCATAATCGGTTGCCTATTTGATTTTAAGCATACTAAAGACTTTCCTCTGTACACCGAGGCTATAAAGTTCTTCAATCATCCAGAAACTATGGTCCGTATTGCGGTGCGGACATTGACCCTCAATGTTTATCGAGTCCAAGATGCCAGTATGCTGAGGTTTATAAGAGACAGGTAAGAAAAAAAAAATAGTGTATTATAAAAAAACTAACTATTCCCCACAGTGTTACTCGCGCTAGTTAATAAGTCGCGTTTAAATAACTCGGTCACAGACATACAGATCCATGTCTTTAATTTTTTTTTAACTGTCTGTGTATTGTGAAAAGTAAGAATCGTTTTGGTCCATAAATTTAAAATGTGTTAATATTGTAATTTATATTATATAATTTGTTTTAGAACTGCTGCACCGTATTTCAGCAACTTAGTGTGGTTTATAGGCAAGCACATACTTGAACTTGACACCTGTGTCAGAAATGATGCCGAGTAAGTATTTTACCTTTATTTTATTTTTTATTAATTTTTGCAATATATATGGTTACATTCTGGATCTACTTTTAGATTTCAAAGATTCAATTATATTAATTTAGAGTCATTATTTATCGAAAAACATTGCGGTGAATTTAGCGAAACATAAAGAAGGTTTGAAAAAAAGCTGGCTAACATCAAAGTATAACAAAACTAAAAATCATTACTAATAAATAACATTTTGCCTTTAATAAAACACTCTTTAATAACTCGTTTCTTCACACATTTCTAATTAATACCTGTTTAAACAGCAATGTTCTTAAGCAATGTCTTACCTTTCTGTTTTGTAGCTTTGGCCGATTTGATTAAACCTAAATTCGTTTTTATTCAACATTCTTATCAAGTGTTCACGTACTCCACTAATTGCCTGCAAGTAAATTTCTGGCTCGAACAGATTATAGTCGTGGGTTTTTACTAGTAGAAAGTGAAATAAAACTGTTATTTCCTTTTTAGGGATCCGTGCCCAAAGGGTAATAAGCGGAACCCTATTACTAAGACTTCGCTGTCCGTCCGTCCGTCCGTCTGTCACCAGACTGTATCTCATGAACCGTGATAGACAGTTGAAATTTTCACAGAAGATGTATTTCTGTTGCCGCTATAACATCAAATACTAAAAAACATAATAAAAGAAATATTTAAGGGGGCTCCCATACAACAAACGGGATTTTTTTGGAGTTTCCCGTTTGTGCAACTATTATGTCCAACTGGTTGTACGAACAAGGAATTTTTTTCCCCGTGGTCGAACTAAATACTCGTAGTTGAACATTAGAAACCCAAAATTTACAGGACCCGTCGCATGGCCAGTTTGGACCACTGCCCCGAAATGATAATATTAAAGCTTTTTGACCGACCTTAAAAAAGGAGGTTCTTAAATTAGGTTTTCATAAAGGTTTTATACTGAACTGAACATCATTCCTTTTTTACCGACTTTTAAAATAGATGTAAGTTATTGTAGTTCAAAAACGTCAAGTGTGAGTAGAATAAGCGCACTGAGGGTTTAATACGAAATATAAAGACCAAAGCTTTTTAACCTAGTTCAATTGAAAACAAGGTTCTGCACTCAAAATCTTAAAACTTTATTCCAAGTGATAGTTTTAAAATGGCTACCTATATCTCAAAAACTATTGATCGTAGACTAGTAGTTTCTTTACAGAAGTGATAGATCTCATTAAGATCTTCGTTTTGATTGCCAGCTGTCAAACTATAAAGTGGTATATCTCCGTAACTATTAATCGTAGACTTGTAGTTTCTTTACAGAAGTGATAGACCTCATCAATATCTTCGTTTCGAATGACAGCTGTTAAACTAGAAAGTGATATATATCCGTAACTATTAAAATGGATAGTCATTTAAAGAAAGATTATTTTTAACTTCCTATTATATGTTAGATACCTAATCCGCCATTTAAATACATATTCAGTTCATTATTAAACTTTTATTAAAAACCTAATTTGAGAACCTCTTTTTTTAAAGTCGGTTGAAAAGCTTTAATATTATCATTTCGGGGCAGAGGTCCAACTAGCCATGCAGTTGTACGACTGGCCCTGTAAATTTCGGTTTTCTAATGTTCAGTTGGACCACGGGGAAAAAAACCTTGTTCGTAAAACCAGTTGGACAAAATAGTTGGACGTACGGGAAAAACCCATTTTTTTGCTCGATATTGATAACGGCAACAGGTGAACGCTTAAAATATTCACAGAATATTTGGTTATGTAGTTACTTAAAAAATAAATAATTAAATTAAAATGAACAAATAGTTAAGGGGCTATTTGTTTCATTTTACAACAAACGTGACTCCCATACAACAAACGTGATTTTTTTTGCCGTTTTTATATATAATGGTACGGAGCCCTTCGTGCCCGAGTCCGACTCGCACTTGGCCGATTTTCTGCCTCATCTTCTACTTCTCACGAATTTGTCGCTCAATCGATAATAATGCTTTAGATTGTTAACAGATACTGATCAACAAATGTGGACATTATTCTTTTTTTTTTAAATTGGGTAACGAAACAAAGCTTAATTAATTGGAACCACAAAGTAGTATCAGATTGATTATTCCTTCATCTTTAAAGATAGTGATTGTTTTTGTTGAAAATCACATTTTATTATACCATAAACATGATTTTCCGTTTTCTCTTCACACAAAATTACGGCTTAGGGTTAACTTTGACTTAAATAAATTAGTAAAAGTTGTATACTTTATTAGCAGATTGCCATTGAACTAATTTTTCTGACCCCATGGCCAAAAATGTAACTATAATCACTACGAAAACCTTTTCAGTAAAGTAAAAAAAGTTTACACTACACATGCTCTGAAAGAGCCTTCATGCATAGTCAAAAATAGGGTTGAAGGTACGTGTTTGCAGAGATTATTACTTTCTTGCCCGTTTAGAGCCGTTTGAAAGCTGACGAAAAAACTTAATAGCTTCTTTTTATTTAGTACAGTTCCATCTGTGATTATAAAAGCGAACCAGTTTCAATTTGAAATACTCAAACTACACCCTCATCGGTAATCGCTCACTTTCACCTCTCGGTGAACAATGTACTATTTGACAGAAATAAAGAGTTAAAGTTGTATACTTTCTTATCAATCTGCCATTGAACTAATTTTTCGGACTCTATGGTCAGAAATGTAACTACAATTACTACGAAAACCGGATCAGTAAAGTAAAAGAGTAAAACGAAAACGTAAAGCCGCTCGTAAAGAAACATCAGGCTAAAAACTAAACACAAAAGCGAGCATAAAGTTATCGGAATGACTCAGTTGCAGGTAAAGTAACAGTCAATAGTTTTTCTAATTCTAAAATAATTGCTTTTTAGTAACAAATTATAAACCCAAAATAATAAGGAGCAATTGTAGATTGTGTCACAAGAGACCAAAATAATGTATTGAGGGCGAGAGCGATAGTTTCAGGCTAAATAATTTTGGTACCGTGTGGCACACTGCTTTTAATTTCTCCCTATGAAAAAAATAAAAAAGTGATTATTATTAATATTTACATGGCCAAATTAAAAATTTAAATATTTAATGTGTATGAATCAAATTAAAATTAAAATAAAGTTATATTTTGATAAAAAGTAAGAAAAAAACGAATAACAAGTTCCCGCGTATTTTTTTTAATTTTGCTAGCCAATGTCGCGCCGGCAGGTGCGCTTTTTTTTATAACCGGCCAGGACTTTATCGAAGCTAATTGCGTTCAAACTTTTTAAATAGTGTTTCAAATTCAAAAGTCATTTTGTCACTGCTATTAAGTGCGCCGGAATGACCCACTTTGCTTACACTTATGGAGGAACCCTACGCCTCTTTTTAGGGTTCCGTACCTAATGATAATTGGCGGAACCCTATTACTAAGACTTCGCTGTCCGTCCGTCTGTCCGTCTGTCACAGTCAGGCTTATGAACCGTGATAGTTAGACAGTTGAAATTTTCACAGGAGATGTATTTCTTTTGCCGCTTTAACAACAAATACTAAAAAAACAGAATAAAATAAATATTTAAGGGGGCTGCTATACAAAAAACGTGATTTTTTTGCTCGATTTTACTTGATATTAATAACGGCAACAGCTAGACGCTTAAAATATTCACAGAATATTTAGTTATATAGTTACTTTAAAAATTAATAATTCCCATACAACAAACGTGATTTTTTTCCCCTTCTTATAGATAATGATACGGCCGTGCGCGAGTCCGACTCGCACTTGGCCGATTTTTTGAACAGATGAGACGAAAAATAGTTTCTTGCTTCTTTAATTTTCGCTAATTATGCCCCCCATATGAAGAAACAGTTTAAATATGTAGGCAGTTTTTGATAAGATTAGAATTTTAAGATTTAGATTTCACTTTTACACCAAAACTTAAGTTTTCAAAATTTACATGAATATAAATTTAACTTTTAGCCATCAATCTCAACAAAAGCTAGATGACCTAGTGGCTGAACATTTGGATCATCTGCATTACATTAATGATATTCTCTGTCTCAACATACCTGATCTCAATGATGTATTAACTGAGCATCTACTACATAAACTTTTTGTGCCTCTCTATATATACTCTCTAACATCAGGATCCATTAAAAGATCTACATCAAGCTCCCCCTATAACAGAGACCACATACAAAGCATAGAGGTTATAGCTAGAAATTTAGAAGCAATATTAAAAGGGAAAAGTAGTGACGCCTCACCAGCGAACGCACCCTTTATGAGGCAAAGAACAGAAACTGAGGATGAAGTGAAACCATCTGTTTCGTGTGTTGTCGCTTTATTTTTGTTATCTCAAGTATTTCTGATAATAACTCATGGACCTATCGTCCATGCATTGGCCTGGATAATATTGCAGTCAGACTCATCAGTATTTGAAGATGGTGCTACAAAAATTCTTGAGATGTACCTTAGCACTGCAAAGTCTTGTGTTAAACTTGAATTTTCGAAACCTCAGTTAAGCTTAGAAAAGGCATTAGAAAATAGTTCAGGTCAAGAAAGAGATTATACAACTCCAGAATATAGTGGTTCAAAAGTTTTTGGATATGATACAGACCATTCCAGTTGTGATCTTGATCCGGAATTAGTTTCTACTTCACTTCCGTCCACTTCGCATATCAGTGAAACATCCAGTGTTGCTCATGATTCAACTGAAGACTTAGTAACACAAGTACAATCTGTCAAAACATCTAAAATTACTACATCTGTTAAAGAGAATATGCCTGACTCGCCTTTACCTGATTCAGGTATAGAATCCAGTTCTTCCAAAGTTTCTGAATTAAATAATATAACGGATGAAGAGAAACAGAAATTACTCGGTGTAACACCGAGTACTTCGGCACAACAGACTATAGCTTTGGAGAATATCTTAGATAGGGAAAGGAGGATAGTAGAAAAGAGGCCATTCTTGAAGACAATACTAGACTCATTGGACTGTAATGATAATGATTACAAAGCGTTGTTTGCTCTGTGTCTGCTTTTTGCGTTAATCAATAACAAAGGTAAGGATATAACTTCATATATTATTAATAATTCTCTATTAAACAGTGCCCAGTTCTCCTTAATATTTAATTCAATGTAAATCAATTATTAATTTGTAACTGTTCAAAAATATTTATCTGTTAAACATTTCCTTTTTGCTAACCGGGCGCTAGTGGGTAAGATCTTTATTTATGCATTGTTTATTTGTTGTGCAAATTCAATGTTTAAGATACATTTTATTGTAGGAGTTAACACAGAGCTACTGGATACACTTCTCTGTCCGGAAGACTACGCAAATAGTGGAAGTTCGAGTGTGAATCCCAATATAAGTTCAGAGAATGCAGCTTCAAGTGATTCTCAAGAACGAGACAATTCAACACCTGAATCTTCTGTGAAATTATCAATACAAAGTTTTAATATACTTCTAATTTCCAAATTGATGGCTATAGCTAACCTGAGCTGTAAAGCTGGTAAGTAAGCTCTTGTTTCTAAAGATATTTCCAAAATTAAATGAAATTTTAGGATTCAGCGCCAGAAATTCGGTAAGTATTTTATCTATAATCACTAATCCTCAGTCCTATCCTATATAAGAGGCTTGAAGAGGCGCCGAGTGACGTTTGGATGATCTTCAAGTCGCTTCTCGTCGCGTCTCCGTATGAGCCGACCCTAAGTGTCATGAAGTGCTAGATTAAGGTTACTTTTTCTTTATCCTTAGCCGTATGTATGTTATTGTACAATATGTATTGTATAAAGAATATGGCGCAATCATAGCACAGTCATTTCCTGTGATCACAACCGTAATAGATACTTTTGCACTGTATTTGCAAAAGAAAAAAAAATTCAGACATTTAAGGATGCTTATAGTTATCCTAATTAAGAAGCTGTAATTGATCATCTTTTATATATAAAGTTTATGAAGACTATAAATTTCTCTTAAGACAGTGTATAATTACGTACGAAAAATATTTACAAATAACCTGTACATAAATGCTACTGGTGTAGCATTGTAACAACAACATTCTTTTAAGAGGCAAGTGCGATCTGTACAGTGTTGGTTTATTAATTTTTACTTGCAAATTTAGGTTGTTTGAATTTAAAATATTGAGAACGGGCACTTTCTTTTGTCTAAAGACGTTTAGACCTTTAGATAAAAAATATATAATTTTGATATTAATATTTTAATTTTTTTTTTTTTATACCACTAAGGTGGCAAACAAGCCTACGGTCCGCCTGATGGTAAGCGGTCACCGTAGCCTATGGACGCTTGCAACACCAGGGGCATCACTCGCGCGTTGCCGACCCTTCAGAAATCTAATAACTTCTTTTTTGAAGAACCCCATACTGTAGTCCTTAGAGAAAACCTTGGCAGGGAGCTCATTCCACAACCCAAGCGTTCGCGGGAGGAAGCTCTGAAACCGCACTGTACGCGACCATTTCGGTTCCAAAGTGTGAGAATGAATTCCTTGTCGATGGCGAGCGGTGCGATGGTAGAAAGTAGCCGTGGGCATCATTTCGAACAATTCCTCAGAACACAATCCATTGTATAAGCGGTAGAACACACACAGGGAGGCAAAGTCTCTCCTCAGACTTAAGTGCTCGATACCGCAAGTGAGTTTGGGATCGTCGACAATTCTCACAGCCCGTCGTTGAACCGAGTCAAAAGGGCCAAGCTGGTATCCGGGTGCACCCGCCCAGAGATGGCAGCAGTACTCTATATGGGGCCGGACTTGCGACTTGTAAAGTAGCAACCTTTGCCCCGACGTGAAATACTGCTTCGCTCTGTTGAGTACACCAAGTTTTTTGGACGCCAGCTTTACCTTGTCTAGCAAATGATCTCGGAACTGAACATCGCTGGAGATGTCAACGCCAAGGATCCCAATGCTCTTGGAGATGGAGAGGGGAGTGTTCTGGAATTGTGGGACTACAGTGAATGGGATTTTCTTAGCGGTGAACGCGCAGACTTGTGTCTTTGAAGCGTTGAATCGGACCAAGTTTTCCCGCCCCCAGTAAGAGACCTTGGACAGACCGATCTCGATTTGAGACACAAGTTCTTCACGCTTTTCCTGCACAACGGAACGTGAGATGCTTGCACGGCCCGTGTAATAAGCGTCTCCAGTACTGTCATCTGCATAGCAATGTATGTTGTTGATGTCCAACATATCATTGATGTGCAGTAGGAACAGCGTAGGAGACAGCACAGAGCCTTGCGGGACACCAGCATTAATGTCCATGCTATCAGAGCAACTACCGTCAACTACGGCTCGTATGCTTCTGCCGGACAAAAAGCTAGCCACCCATTTGCACAAACCCTCGGGCACTCCGTAAGATGGCAACTTCGATAGAAGACCCCGGTGCCAGACCCGATCGAACGCCTTCGCTATGTCTAGGCTACATGCCAAAGCCTCCCCCTGATCTCAATGGCTAGTGCCCATCGGTGTGTGAGATACACTAGAAGGTCACCAGTTGAGCGACCGTGGCGAAAGCCATATTGACGGTCACTGATCAGGTCGTGTTTTTCTAGGTATCTCAAAAGCTGTGTGTTGATCACACGCTCCATCACCTTGGAGAGGAGAAAGGTTATAGCGATAGGCCTGTAATTCGATGGATCTGATCTATCGCCCTTAGTGGGCACTGGGTGCACATTCGCAGTCTTCCATGAAGACGGCTAGTGTGGTAGGAAAGCGTGAAGAGGCGCGTGAGTACAGGACATAACTCAGGAGCACACTGCTTAAGCACCACTGCTGGTATGCCGTCTGGCCCACTCGACTTATGAACGTCTAGGGAAAGCAACGCCCGCCGGACCTCGCGCTGTGTTATAGAGATTTCCGGCATGGTCTTACCGCACCACGGTAAAGTAGGTGGTACAGCGCCTTCGTCGTTCACATTCGAGTTAGAGGCAAAGAGACTGCCCAATAGATCGGCTTTCTCTTTTGCACTATGGGCCAAGTCACCATCGGTCTTTCGCAGTGGGGGTAACGACGACTGGCAGAAGTTCCCCTCGGCAGCTTTAGCAAGCGACCAGAAAGCACGACTCCCAGAAGGATAGCTCGCAAGTCGCCCACCTATTTTGCCGATGAATTGGAATTTTGCTCTGGAAGTTGCTTTCTTACTGAATCTCGAGGCAGCATTTAATTTTCGTTTTAACTCAGAAATATTCGGATCCTTATTATTACGAGCCGTGGTCCAAGCCTCATACGCAGTTTGCTTAAGAATTTTAGCTTCTCTGCAAGACCTATTAAACCACGGTCGTTTTTTTGACGCCGGCAGCTACTCGCAGGTTAGGAATGAAACATTCCATACCAGCGAGGATTGTCTCAGTGACTGCGGCTGTGCAGACGTCAGGATCTTCTGAGCTATAGCAGATCTGCCTCCACGGGTACGATGCATAAAATTCTCGCAATCCATCCCAGTCTGCCGACTTATAATGCCACACACGACGCCAATTAGTAGCCCCAGAAGGATCAGGTTGTGTGCATGACATTTGAGTCCGGACGAGACAGTGGTCCGAGGAGCCAAGAGGCGCATCCACTGAGACGGAGTATCCAGCCGGACGTGTAGTCAGCAGAAGGTCCAGTAAGGAGCTCGTATGGTCCTCTATGTCTGGTATTCTCGTTGGAGAAAGTACCAGCTGAGAGAATCCATAGGTCAGAGCAAATTCCACTCACGATGATGGGCGTTAAAGTCTCCCAAAATAACTAATTCTGCTGTAGGATATTGCTCTAGAACTTTGTCAGTCGTCAAACTCAGGTGCGTGAAGAGTCGAGTTACGTCCGTGTCACCGCTATGAGAACTGTATAGGCACGCATAGATACGAGTGTGGCCGCCATGATCTACGCGCACCCACAATATCGACAGGTCCCTGTCTTCAAGGCTATGAAGTCGGCGACAGCAGATATCCTCCCGGACGAACATACATACACCGGCACGACTCAAAAAATTGTGGCCGGGATAACGAAGGTATGATGTGTCGGCCGGGCAGGATATCTGCGTCTCCGTTAGAAAGAGAATGGTCGGCTGCGCAGTCTCCAGATGGAGGTGGACTGCGTTAAGATTTGCGTGTACACCCCTAATGTTGCAAAAGTCCACATTAAATGTGGATGGAGCGGCCGCTGAATAAACTCTTTTTCTTTTATTTCTTGCCATAATTTTTTTTTGAAAGGGTTATTTAGCCTAAAGATGAGGATTCACTGCACAGACAGCTTAGAAGACAAAAAGTTGCGGTACTAAGACTGCCGAAGCTCAACACAGATGATACGGTTGCTGGCACGGCGGGCGGAAGGGCCCCTGATCCCCCTCTGTTGTAGTAGCCGGGTCCACTCCGGTCTCCTTCTCCGGCACGACTACTACTTCAGAGACTTTACACAGGTTGGCGGATCAGCCTCCCAGGGCGGAGATTAAGTGATCCCTGGGTTCGGGAACCCGTTCAACCTGCGGGCGGCCAGCGGTCAGCCGTTTCATCAGGTCTCCCTGACCGCCGAACCAGCACGCCGCGTCTACGCCGAGCAATGACAGCAACAAGCACCGTCGGTCCTCCGCTGTCCGCGCAGCGAATCCTCAAAGAGAGCTCTGGTAACCTTACTCACCGCCAGGAACACAACACTACTCAATGTTAGTGTTATTGTGGCCGCGGTTTTCTGTAAGGTGGAGGTACTTCCCCAGTTCGGGCCGCTCATTCGAGCAAGTACTCGCTATGCCCCGCTTTATTTGTTATTCGAGCGAGTACTTGCAGTGCCCTACCTCTCAAATATATGGAGCTCCTAAATCTTTTGAAATATGTTTTTAACATTATTACAACAAATACGTGCATAAACAGTTTATTTCATTTATTTTCATTAAGATACAAAACACAAAAAACATTAACACACGTGTAACCAACTGTGGCTCAGACAAACTTCTTTATAAAGTGCCACACTGGTATTGATGACATTTTGCATGAAAAAACTACCAGTTAAGTTAGTCCTATCATCATCATAAGACTAGTTCAAGGGTTACACTGTTAGTGTGTCTGCAAGGAAATCCTTTCGCCACTACATTACTATGACACTATTATGATTCAATATTTGTTGTTTTAGCGTCAAAAGTCCGTCTAGTGACGTTAGAATTGAGCGTAACGCTGGTGCGGATAGCTATGCAAGGTGCAAGTGGTGTAGCGGGCGCACGCCATGTAGCGTCCGCTGACATACTGCGCGGGCGGGCCGCAGCCCTAGCAAGGAACTACTACAAGTGTGACGATATCTTCCTAGATATGTTTGAAGATGAGTTAGTATAATACACATTAATTGCTTTTGAACTTACAGTGTTACGTACGATACATATTGAAGTGTCTCCGCGGTGGTGGCATGTGTGTCGGGTCGTTACGTTACCTAAAACATGGTTGAGCGAAGCGATGGCTGATTAATATGTCATACTCGTGATCGGGTCCCGCCTGTGGAGGCTGGTTTGCTCTTGCAAACTTCTTTGTATTCTTAATATTAAGTCTTACTTTTTTGTTTTTGTTTATCAATACTGTAAGGACATTGATTATTTCTATGTGATGAATACATAAACTGTTTTCTTTTATTTTTCAATTATATACTTTTTTATGTTATGCTTGTGCTTGATACATCATTTTTTATGTTTGTAATGGAAAGTGTTCTTCTATGATAGGAAGGGGATTTTCTTATATTTTAATTTGACGCTGTAAGAGAAAGTCCCTTTCTCTAAATAAAAAGAAATGCCCTTGCTGAGTTTCTTGCCGGTTCTTCTCAGTACAAGGTCTCCCGCCCTATAGACTTACAAATCGATAGCGTCGTGACATTCATAAGTGCTCAATTATTGTAGCCTAAATTGAATGAATAATATTGATTGATTGATGGATTGACACATTAATTGCTTTTGCATCTAATTTATGGTGTGCATGTCATTTACGGTGAATTATAAAGATGCCAGTAATTTTTTTAAAAGGAGTTTACACACAATATAAACAAATATTTACTTAGAAATATCTAAATATTTGTGTTCTATATCCTCCTCAGATATTGCGAAATGAGTAAGCGTCCTTTGAACGTTGAATGGTTATGTATGGACGCGGCCATTTTGTTACCGCCTACCAGGACCCCTATGTCCGGGATAGCATTCGCAAAGCGACTGCCCAGTGGAGAGGTAACAACTTTTGCTTTGTTTTATATTTCACAAAGTTATTAGCCAGTCCCAGGATAGATCTATAAATTATTACTCCTTCTAATAATGGTTATGACTTATAAAAAAAAAAGCGCTATTATATTAAGTTTTTTGCCCTTATCTATAATAAAGCGGCTTGACCATATATGTATGTATATTTTCTCGGTTTTTATGCCCAGAAGGGGTGCACCAGCGGCATGGTCACACCCACATCATAATGTGGTCGACAGCCTCTTGTAACCAACCACTTTAGTACTGCATGACAGGTGGTGAGCCCATCACCGCAACACTGTTTCTGATAGCAGTGTATTTGGACTAAGATGACTATATGTATGTCCTATACGTTGTAAATTACCAGCTATGAAGTAATAAGGGGCAAAATATAAAAAAGGGGACGGAATAATATATCTCTATTACCAGTTCCTGACCAAGTATAAGAAGTGAGACTCCCTCGCAGCCTAGTTGGTAGTGTGCCCGGCTGCTGTGTAGAGGGTGTGGGTTTGATTCCCTCACTGGACAAACATTTATGTGATAAACATTTGTTATTGTCAACCCAGGCTCAATGGGTGTATTTCTGTACGATTTGTATGTTTTTACTAAAAAAAAGTAATATATGTGATATGTACGTATTTGTATCCCTTGTCTGGTACCCATAACACAAGCTTTGCTCATTTTGGGGCCAGACCGCGCTGTGTGTAATTTCCAAAAATATTTATGTATATTTTTTTAAAACAGGATTGGGCAAAACGGTATACTTATTATATTATTCACTTTCGTATCATCTATTGTACCGAGGCTTAATTTATTGCAAAACTAATTGGATTGTTAAATGATCATATTGGTGAATATTTGTGCGCAAGAATTCAAAATAAATTCGCTCTTATATTTTCTAGTACCACTACTTTTTCTACTTCTTTTCTTCTTTTATTGTACACTGTTTTAGATTGAGAGCGCTCGACGTGCTATACGAACATTCTTTCTCATCCGAGATTTGTACCTGAAGCTCACCGGAAAACCTGAAACACAACTGCCTCTTAGCAATCCTGCGCCCTTTGTCCAAGTCGGAGACGTTTTGGACCTCAGTAAGTTCTCACTTGATATCATAAATTTATGTCGCACATAATATGCATATTTTACAAAAACGAATGTCTGTTATTCTTTTGTGTTTGTTTCTCTAAGATGCCTAGTTCCAAAAATCCTAGTAGAATGTTGTATTCTGTATTCCGACCAAGGCCCAATGGCTAACTTAGGTTGCGCGCTTTGGTAATTGTAGGTGATTGCTAATACATTGCTACAACAGATTTTGTACGCTATTTCGTGGTTTAAATTCTCCATAAAAATGCGACACAGTTGCGCTTCACTCGTCAAATCGCGCTATTTGGCAACTGTAAGTTACTAGAGTGCGATAGCCGTTATGTAAATCATATAATAATAGTAATAAAAATAAAGCCTTTTATTTAGACTAATACTGAAATAGCATATAAGATATGCGTTCCAATCTTCTTAATTCTAGTTTATCTTTGGCCACTCCTCATGTAGTTCCAGTTACCTGCCTAATATTTTCATCCCGGTTGTGGTCTACCTCCCTCTTTCACCTTATCTTGGGTATTACTGATCAATTATTTTACTTTATTTGACCTTGCCTCTAATTACGTGGATTGTCCATTTTTAATTTTAATTTCCTGTTTTTTTGGGTAATGTAAGCATTTAGGTTTCGAAGGTGTGAGGATGAATTTCCTGCCGATGGTTAGCGGTGCGATGGTAGAAACTAGCTGTGGGCGTCATTTCGAACGATTCCCAGAACTCGTACAGGGAGGCAAACACTCTCCTTAGACTTAAGGGTTCAATATGGCTTGTGAGCACACTTAAATTTTATTTACTTTCTCATTAAGGGTATCAGTTATTAATAATAACCAAACCGAGTCGAAATCAATTTGAGATGTTTGGTATTTTTTCCCCAGATGATTCAGATCTCATTTCGTGCGACATAATACAAAAAGATGGTACGTGGCATCACAGGTTTCTAGCAGTAGACAATATTCAAATAATATTGGTAGAGCCGGACAAACAGAGGTTGGGATGGGGCGTCGCTAAATTAGTAGGAAGTCTACAAGATTTAGAGGCAAGTATTTCTCACAAAGTTTGGAAGTATTGTTTTTTATGCATGAATGTCAAAACTTTTGACTATCTTTAAGGTAAAGTCGATTCGATACAAACGTCATTAAGTTTATTAAATATCTATAGCCATTAACATTTCGCACAAAAAATGCATTATTATTATATATCACTATTTACCATAGTCACACATTCATTTTGTAAATGCCAGTGAAAAAATATAAATAAATGTGTGAATACAGTAATAACTCTGGATATTTAATAGTTCATCAGCATTTTAATAACGTTCATGCTTTTAATACCTGTGGTTAATAGTTATAAATGATGATAACGCATTTTAAGATACTGTAATAAAGTTGAAAAATATACAAATCGGCTTCACCTTAAGAACAACTTTTTTCATTGAAAAACAGGTAGAATCTAAAGACGATATTATACGTATATTTGGGATATACATTATTTCGTATGTGTCTTCAAATGGTTCAAAATATTATTTCGTCTTAGTTTAAATGTTACATTCTTAGAATTTCATTCTGTAATATTTCATTAAAAAGAGGCTCTCAATATTGGTTTCCAACTCGATGCGCATTTTCTCATGTACGACTTCAGACATCAGTTACTTAATATTTGAGTCTTTTTAAAGCTGAGCGGATTAAAATAGATTTCGACGGTTATTTTTTATTTAAGTGTGGGAGTACCATCACGAGACGGTCCCATATCATATGGTGAACATCTCATCATAGAAACAAAACTAAGATTAGAAAATGTGTTCCTGAGACATGTTTTTTTTTTATTCAGCTCATGTACATATTCAAATATGTTCATATAGCAACTAAAAATAAAAATGTAACGTAAAAATTTTGTAGAAAATATAAACATTTTTCTAAATTACCTTGTGGATATTGGAAATTGGTTTAGATCCTTTATTTAAATATATGGAAGTGGATGGATGATATAGGTGGAAGAACGGTTGTGGTGGTGATCATTAGGAAAGGCCTATGTCAAGCAGTTGACAGTGGAGTGTTGATGACTAAATATATTTTTAAGATGATGTTGATTGTGTTTTATTAATGGTTTAAAATAACTATACCATAATTGATAAATCTACTGCAGATACAAGGCGACAAAGACGATCCACGTTGCTTACATCTGACAATACACAAACCGCGAGTTGGCTCCGGTGGTGCCTTACCACGAACAGTTCTTTTGCGGGCCAAGTTTAAGTTCGATGATCATATTCGTAGTATGGCCGCTAAACAGAGACTTACTAAGGTAACTTGCTGACTAATTTCACATATAATTAATTATTGACGTTATTTTTGATGTGTATGTATATTTATTGTATACCTACATGTGCGTGTGACTGTATAAAAAAACTACGTAAGTTCATATTGCTGTTATTACGTATAGAAGTAAGAATATACTTTTAATTAATATCATGATTATTTATGTTCTAGCAATTCTCCTAATCAATTATTACATACATGATTTAAAGTTATATTTTTAATGAATGCTGTTATTTATGGACGGTCTGCCAGGTTAAATGCAATAATAATGCAAATTTAAATTAAAAATAATAGTTTGGTTCGAGCTTTCAACAATATCCATCCATCTTTCACAGGGCCGTACCAAGTCTAGGCAGAAGAAGATGCAGCAGATCGGTCGTCTGCTCGAAGTGTCCGGTATGACGGGAGCGCCGGCCCTGGCCCCGCGGCACCGTCCGCTGTTCACTCGCTCTGGGATGACTGCTGTCAGGAGATCTACGGGTTCGTTATCATTGAAAGGCAATGTGAAAAATTTGTACATTTTTTTTTGCAGTCTGAAGAGCGGTTTACACGTTTTAAGTGATTAAGTAGTTAAGTTATGAGGACTAAATTATGAGGAGTGAAGCGTTCGCACGTGAATTATTAAATTTCAGTGAACCGCATAATTACTACAACCAAATACGCATCGTTTTAAATTCCTATTTTATTCCATTGTAACATCCAATTTTCACCGACGGTATTCCGCCACACAAAATGATGGTGATGAGCCTATCGCCGTACCAGGCACCCGAGTATATTGTTTGCCCATAACGGTAATCGAAGCCGGGTCTTTTGCCAGGGCAGCCCAACGTTCTACTACTGCACCGCTCGGTACCACGTGGACGTTACAAATATAAACATACGTTTGTAATAATGACAATCTCTTTAGGAATGTATCATCATGATATATTAGTATTATATTACTGTAATTTTGAAGCTGGTGCATTTTTTTCAAGGAACTAGTTATAGAAAACCAAAAAGATTATTTCTCTGCCCTGGAACAACATATCAAACTATTTTAAATTGCATTTGTAGCCGAAATATTAATTTACAAGGACATGTCCATAAAGGCGTGTGGGGCGGGGGAAGCTGTTACTACACCGAAAAATTAAAAACCTTTTCACATCAACTTTCCACGAAATCATTACACGGATACAAATACATAATATATACTTTTTTTGTAAATACATACATATTTTATATACAGAAAATACTAACACCCAAGACAAATACAAATGTTCATCACATAAATATTTGTCCAGTGCGGTGATCAAATTCACGCTCCTACTCGGTCCATTTTTTATGCATTTTTGTACTGAAAACCCGGTATCGAATAGATTTTATTAAATTTTCCTGCACTGTTTTTGTTGAATCATTCAGTTAGCGTTTTCTGTTTGCGTTTTACAACAAATGTGAAATTACTTCGACATTGGAAAATTTAAATACATTGATGAGGCTGTTTTTTCCAATCTACAGGTGGTGAAGGAGACGAGACCGACCGTCGCTTGCGTCGCCCCAGTGCACATATGCTCCGGGATGGCATGGTCGTCTACCGGGAACGTACCACTAGCCGGGAAAGGTTAGTTCATCACCACTTTCCCTGGATCTTTGCTAGGTGTGTAAAAATACAATCTTTAATGCAACCTCTATGTTCGTCTGGTGATTGGAAATGGAAACACCTCTTATGTGGAATTATTATTTATTATATGTGAGAATGTTCAATTTGGCTTTGGTTTATATTTGTGACATTTTCCTGGCAGGGCTCTCTCTTATTCTTACTTACTCTATCTGTATGACGCTCTTTCTGTGTCTAATGATTATATCGTCCGAAATATCTTCCGTGAAATCTAACCTCTTCAAGTGGAATTTCTGCTTCTATATTTCATTATAAGTAATAATGTTTCTGCTTGTCGAGTTGTTCGTTGTGCTTCTTATGTAGTAGGTAAGTTTTTAATCCAAAAAAAAAAAATACACTGGCTAAAAATAACACGTGTTTGTGTTTTCATTATTAATACACAAATGTATAGCACCTCCTGTAATTAAAGAAACACGTGCATCTTAAAATAAAATATCGTCCGACAATTATCGGCCGATGTATTTGTATCTTTACATCCCTAGTTCTTACATGTGTTTTTATACTTTCATGTCACAACTCTATGCATGTTTTGTTTTATAATCTAGTGTGTAAATTGAAAGTCAATCTTCAAAGACTTTTCTCACTATTTCATAGCGTTATTTTATTTGTCGTTATCAGGTAAATCCGAATCTAATTTTTCCCAAACAAAATGTCTTAAATATCTAGAAGTAACTATAAATATTTCGCCAATCAAAATGCTTAGTTATTATTATATGTTGCTATCAACCATAGTCACAAAATGCATGTTTTTATCATGAAATGCCAGTGAATTATAGAAAAGACCAGAGTTTTGGTTTTCTTCATATAATTAATTCAATGAAAACTCAAGTTATCTAATTGGTCACTGGCTTTTTTTGGATAAAACTGTTTTTGCAACGATGAGTTTTGGCCAGAGCGACCAGAAAGACCAGAGTTTTGGTTTTCTACATTTAATTAATTCAATGAAAACTCAAGTTATCTAATTGGTCACTGGCTTTTTTGGATAATACTGTTATTTTTTTTGGAAATAATAGTCAATAGCGATACATAAAAATAACACTTTTTTAGTAAAGATATTTAGTGTAAGTGTATGAAAAAATCTGTTTCGGGTTCATCTCGAGTACATAATTTGCACATATGTAAGTATCAGTAAGTAAGTAACACTCACCAAATAGATATTAATTAAAATCATATTCATTAGTAACATACATTAATGTTGTTTCACGGTTTTTTTTATTTTGTTAAATAAAATCATATAACTTTTCTATTTCATCATCGATTGTACCATTGTCTAAATAATCATTTTGTTTCTTCACTCATCATTCTTTCGTGTTTGTTTTTATGTGCTTTTGTACTTTAACTTTATGAACATATCTCTTTTGTACTGTAACTTTATGTTCATATCCCTTTTGTACTGTAACTTTTTGTATAGGAACATAGCTGCTAAAATTTTTAGATATCTTAAATGTATTTTGCTTATAAGATCAATTCTCATTTTACTACCGTTATTTATCACGTATGACGCATGCTATTTGATCTCGATATTGTGTGTTGTGAAAGCAACTGCATGATTTTGCAGTAAACATGATTAAAGATTTTCCCCTAATTATCACAGTGTAATTAATCCTAACGTCTTTCACTTTCTCCTGAAATAGCAAAGAAATTGCTAAGTATCTCAGTAACCCCGAATTAACTTCCAAAAATACAATCGAAATCCAATAAAGAATAATAAAATGCCTAGTTTTTTTTTTTTCAAAGTCTGATATACTGTTAATCTGTGGCAGCAGTCTATCTCGCAGCAGTAGCCAACAGGGGTCCAGAGAGGGATCTCCGCGACCCCAGGCTGAAGATATACCCCTTGAAGACATCACCAAGGCGCCAGGGGCCACGATTGTTACTTCTACAGTCTCTCATCAGGTGAGACACAAACTTGCGTGACCCAACTTGTAACTGTGACATGGGAGGTCATAGAATATTAATGAAATACTGTGTAAAAATAGTGGTCCTTCATGGTCAATTTTGGCAATACCTGAAATAAGTACCAAATTTTTGCAGTTTAGTCTAGTTGACTGGGAAGCCGAGGACGAAAACTTGGACTAAACATCCTTATACCATCACACACAATATAAATGAGATACCTACTACCCAATTTGACACAAAGTAGACTCCCCTTTTGTTGAAAAGATGACTGGTCTGCTAATTGCTCAGCAACACATCATATCTATCGTCATACTGTTACTTTGGAATATTGAAAATACTGCAGCATCCATGACATTGAAATCTTTTAAACAAATATTTTCGTGGTTTAGTAACATTATTATAATGTTTATTTTGCTTCCGATATTTTGGCACAGTCACTAAGTCTTGGTCGCGGACGAACTGCGGAGAATTGTAGAGCAGGTAGCAACATTGGGCAGATATTTATATCTATCCACCCTCCGTCTTGTGCGTTTATGCCAAAAACGCCAAGCTCTTAAAGTTTCGCTGTTTTTTTATAAAATCAAAATATAAAGTAAAATTGTAGAAACTTCGGAGATTATGACAAAAAACATTCTGTATGAAATGACTGGCGTTTAACGTTAATTCACTTTTGTATTAATACATAAATGTATTTTTTGTTGTTTTTAGAGTCAACCAAGCACATTAACCCAGATCCAAAAAGTTGTAAGAACATCGTCTGAAGAGACCTCCTTTATAGCTAGCGAGCCTCCACCGAGGCAAAAACGTAGAGGAATAGTTGAGACCATATGATATTAGTCACAACTCGCTTTGAATTACCAAGTATGTATAACAATAATGTTCATTATAGTTTCGTTCAATACGAGTGAAAGTCAGGATGAAAAAAGGTAAACAAGGGTAGCAAATGTGTTTGATATTCTTGTTTTGTTGTAAATTTTCAACTATTTTCGTAAGTTATAGATAGCGCTTATTTTGTTTTCAAATGGTTTCTACGTAAGCTGAAGATGGCGCTAAATAATTGTAACTCGTTGACAGAGTGAAGTATGTGAGTGAGTTTTAATACTTGATTTTAAAACTATAAAGTTATGTATTTGTTAGTGGAGAAAATAGCAATACACAGCACTCGCTAGGGATATTTGTCTCTCTAAAGTTAGCTCTTAAAAACCCTCCTGAAACACACTTTATGCCCGTCGCGCTCCTAACTTCATTTACGCTATGCATCTTGTAGCTAACTTCAGACCGGGGCGAGTATAGTGTTTGCCATTTTTTCTAGTATTTTTCGAAAACGAGTAATTTTTAACCGACTGGCATTAGGTTCTAAATTTGAATTACAACAAGCACTGGCATCAGATTTAGATAAGGACCCGGTTTCCATTAAATCAAATTTAAGCCCCGACCCTTTATATGGTTAATGTTTTTAACAAGTCTGCTCTAACGACTAATTTTATTTAAACCTTATATTCCTAATTTATAATGTGATTTATTTAACTTGAATTCGTTATAGGCACTCTTACACAAGTCAACAAAAAAAAACTTTTTCCTGTGTTTGTTATTTAATGACTATTCTCGGATTTTTGAAAAATAAACCAAAAACTCAATTTGTAAAAAAAAAATTTGCTTTTGTATTTTATACGATTTTGCCAAATGCTTAGAGTTACCATTCTTAATAAGCAAACTTTATGAAATAATTTTTTATTTTTTTTTGTAAATTAGGTATAAGAAATCAAAATCGGGTGCACAGAACTCAGGCACAAAATTCGTGTTGTGTAATCTGTCCTATGGACTGCGGAATAGCCTTGTTAAATTTACCAACTTTTAGAAAGAGACAAAGCAAACCTGTGGTCTATTTTCTCTTTCTATCAACAGCCGCAATTTTGTTTGTTTATGACTATTAAAACAAGTTAGAGAAAGACAAGATACCATAGGTTCGCTTCGTCACTGACATACTTTTCACTGACTAGAAAATGTGCTGTCCCGTTCACTATGTCTATGGTTTTAGGTCTATATCAAGTTTGTTTAGATGCCATTTTTTTAATGAAATCAAAATATAAATGTTGTAAAAATACTATAGATCTCTGTGTTACGTCCGAATAAATGGTTTATGTGATACATTCGTATGTAGATGGGATAAAGACAAGTTTATGGTATATTAAGTAACGTAAATTGGGTCTCAAATCATAAAGAACCTAGTTTTTGCTAGCTATCTCTTTTTTTCATCAGTCAGACTTGTGACTCAGTAGCCCAGGGTAAAGCACTTACACGGAATTTAAGGGTTGCAGGTTCAAGTCCTGGCTCGAGGATAATCTTTTGACAACATCTTTGCCATGAAAATATTTATTTATATTGATGATATAGCCATGGATATGGCATGTATAATATATTTTCTTATAAAAACTTCAGGGAGTCATAAATGAAGAAAGATTATTTCTAGTATTTATATTGTATTTCTTACTTCTATGAAGATATTGTTTTTCTATAAAATTGATGTACTAGGACTTACTTAAGTCACTAGGAGTTGTATATTTTAGTATGCGAGAGTATCTATAACCCTTAGTACAATTAGTTGCTTGATTAACATAACATGTAGGTAACTTATGCGCTCCTAGTACTTATACAAACAGACCTTCATAAAATCAATAAAAATTAAAATAAATGTACCAACATCAAACATTTTATCTCCGTTTAGGTTCCTAAAGTTAAGATGTCTTTAAAGAAAAGCAGCAATTTACAATTATATCAAAGTCTTTAACTCAAGCCAGGACCAAACCTGCGACCTTTGAGGATACCATCCTAGCACCTTGACCAATTAACCTTATGATGAAAAGAACCTTGCTAGTAAGATACTCAAAGTTTTAATACACATTTATTTATATAATTTAATATCATGTTATAAATAACTTAAATATGGCAATTTAATTTGGGAATCAATAAATTTATCTACCTAATGTGAGTTATAAAATATGTTTTAGTTATATATCACATTTATTGGGTTAAATACGTAAAAAAATATGTTAAAATTTTAAATATTTGTGTGATGTATAAATTTTAATATTTTTTTGTCTAACCTCATAATATCAATTGGAAGCACAATAAATTGGTTGTATTTTCATTCAATACATACATATTTATATTGATTTTGATTGTCTTTACATAATAAGATATTGCTAAATAACAATATAGAGGTATATTGTTAAATACGCAATGTTTTGTAAATTCGTAGCAATAATAGAATTTTATGATACCTTTATTACTGTTTTTTTTATTATTTAAATTATATTCCTGCCTAAATGTGTCAAATCATAAGATAGGTATCTTCTCATTTATTCTATGGAAAAAGTAGAAAAATAGAAATTTAATGTAAAAAAAAGAACTATGAATAAAGAAAGTATAGTTTTAAAAAGTGATTGCTATCAAACACTTTATGAAACAAGTAATATCAAGAAAGCATTCAGAATAGCGTTAAGATATTTGTGATTTTCATTGAAAATGGTCAAAGGTCGTATCTATAGGTAAGATCTCAAGTTTGATGCTCATTCAGTAAAGCAAGTATTGAGTATCATTGCAATAGAGTTACCGCATGCTATTTAAAGCGAATCAATCGCATGATAAGTAAATAAATAGGACAATAACACACTTAGGTGACGATTAAACAGGAAACACTAATATAAACATTAACGTAGTAATAATATCATTTTTTAATCTAATGGCAAGCAAGCTTATGGTCTGCCTGATATGTGACCCCGCAGCCAATGGACGCTTGCAATACTGAGGGCATAACTCGCGCGTTGCCATTTAACAGGCAGGGAGCTCATTTCAGGACCCAAAGCGTTCCTCTGAAATCTCACTGTGTGACCATTTAGGTTCTAATGTGTGGATAAATTCCCTGCCGATCGCGAGCGGTGCGATGGTAGAAAGTAGCTGTCAGCATCATTCGAACCATTCCTCAGAACACAAACTTAAACTCAAACTCAAATCAAACTTTTTTCAAGTAGGTTTCTAAGAACACTTTTGAATCGTCAATACAATGTAAACAATGTTAATTTCTGCCAAAAAGAGCTGGCAAGAAGTTCCATTTAAATTAGTAATACAATACTTTGATAATTAGCTAAAGAGTATACAATATGTACCAATACAATAGGTAATAAAAAATAAGTAAGTAAGCTACTAAAAACAAAGTCAAACATGTCAATTTTTTTTTTGCTTTTATGTAGCATAGGGGGCGCACCATGTAAAGCCGATTATACCATTCTAGCCCATTATACAAGCGGTAAACGACATACAGGGAGGCAAAGTTTCTTTAGACTTTGGGGTACGATACGGCTTGCAAGTTTGGGATCGTCAACAATTCTCTTAGACCTTAAATCCAAGTCTGGCAATATTATCACGCGACTGGTGTTAAAAATTAAGCTCATAATTTTTCCTCGTACGCACCCCTATTTTTTTTTTATGAAATCAAACAAATTATTTTTAACCTTTATGTCATGACTGTATTGATAAATTTTTGATACGTAATTCATTGATTATGATTAAGCACAATTTCGAGGTCTGACTATAGATACGGGCCTATATCTAGTTTTATAACTATGTGATATAATTTAAGAATTGACGAGTATTTAATGAGTTGAGTAAGGTTATTAATGTAGCAAAAATTTAAATTTTTAATAACGCTGTAAATATGTGTTTTTATGTTGTGAAAATCATTATTGTAGTGTTGAAATGGAATAATATCACATGTTACAAATATAAAATTTGTTTTATTTTCAGATAATACCTAAATAGTCGTAATGATAATAACGTGTTTACATTCCAATTTGAAATCACTTCCCTAGGGTTTCAAAGTGCAACTTTAATCCCTGTTTACTTGGAACCAACCAGCTCTTGTTGAGTAGATGTAATAAAAAATCAATTTTTAACTTAAATGCAATAATCTGAGTAATTGATAGAAAGCAATTAAGGCAGGGACAAATGGTTATTAAAAGAACTTAAATTTTTATGAACTTGTTAACTACTTAATTGTTTACTTTGAAGTAAATGAAGTGATTTAGGTATTAATACAAAAATACAGATATTTTGTATATGTATGTTAGTCTTGGCAAGTACTGCATTGCTTTAGTTTAAACTATGTAGTTTTGGCCTCACAGGGCAATCTTTGGCATCTTCACATATTTCTGATTAATAATGTTAAAAAAATGTAATTAAAAAGTCGAAATAACAGTCATCTTTGTTTTTCTCGGTCCCTACAGCGCAGTTACGACGTCTTTGTTAAAAATAAAATCTGTTACGGATAAATTTTTTGTTTACAGATAAACTAAAAACGTATAAAATATAATATGGTTATACTGGTTATCAATATTGACTCTTTTGATTAATAAATTAAATTATTCCAGCGTCAGTATCCAATTGGAAACATTGTCAAACAATGGAAACTCATCATACATGATGAAATCGTCGTTGCGTTTTGGACCATCGTACTTTAACAATGGTGATTTCCCATCGGCGATACAATCATCAGTACCATCGGAATCACCGAATTCAAACAACGGTGATTTATCATCAATATCGTTAGGACGTGCAAATTTGAAAAATGGTGTCATTATGAACCTACATATCCTTATAACAGCACTCTATTTAAATAATGGTGATTTGCTTTGGTCAATAAACTCATCAAAAAACGAAAACATACCATCGATGGTAAAATATTTGATACTATTGAAATCGCTGTATACAGTCAAAGATGAAAACTCACCATCGACGACAAAAGCGATAGGACTCCTAAATTTTAACTATAAATACTTATGTCCGTGATTAACCCCTAAATCCCTTTCAATTTGGATAACGGTGTCATGATGAACCCAGCTGTGTCTTTTAAACCACTAAATTCAAACAATAAAGATTTATCATCGATGCCATTGGAACTACAAAATTCAAACTAAGATTACTTATCTGCAATAATAAATCCAGGATGGTTTAACCCTGATGACCTTGATGTTATCAGAGTAAAACCATCGATAACAGCGCTAGATACCAGAAACCTCCACAGCATGAACGACAGAAAGCGAGCGAGATTGGTCTGACGTTTCTCCCAGCACAACGCAGGGTATTACTCTTGAATCATTGCCTTATTCCACAGATAAATCTGACAAAAAAAAGGCGTTGCGCTTTTTTTTTTGGATTATTGAAAAAAAATGTATAGAAGAAGGTTGTCCAGTAAGTACAGATTGTTCATACCTTGATAAGTTATACCATTTATAAAAATGAATGTCTGTGATTTCCTATATCTGTCTTCTTTTAACAGTGCTTTAAGAAGACGTCAGCGTGCTGCGAGAGACTCTTTTGTGGGGGGCAGTTTGGTTTATTGGCGGTTTGCCACGCATCTTAGGCGTACCTACTTAGCTTTAAACATCATAAATTTTAATAGTTTTTTGTGACATGATATAACAACAATAGACATTAAAATTAGGAGTCAGTAAATTGAAAATTAGACATTACAATTGTTGATTTACCTATTCGGTCAAAATGTATGAGGTCAAAGGTATACTAATTATGTGGACTATAAACATCGTATCAAATTTTTAGACGATCGGACGACATGGAGTGATTCTAATATCAGTTGTAAAGCTGATATCTATTTATCCACTAAGAAAAGCTGATGATCTTGAAACCCGCTTAATTGGTTTTTTACAATGAGCTAAGAACCACTTGGCCTTCACACAAAACACTTCGATTAAAACAGCTATCAAACAAAACAACTGCATTAAATAGGTTAATATTTCGTTTATGTTCCCGCTACTAGTTGATAAGGAGTTATTAATAAAAATTAAAACACAAGAGGTTCGGCCGTTATTTTTTTTTTTAGCTTTGTTTTAATGGATATCTTAAAACAAATAAGTACAGTAACTTACTAGTGAAATATTGTAGTAAGCCATGTTATTTTTCCAGTCTGAAAGTTGCAATAGGATAGTGAAATCGATTTTAAAAACAAGCAGAAAACTGCATATCCGAGTAGTGCGCAGCATTAATGGCCGCTACAATGCCACAGACATACAAACACAATTACACACTCACAGACACATTGTGACAACCCTGGCTTTTGCCCTCACGATTGCTGTGGTTAGACGCCTTCGTTGTATGAAATAAATTTAAAGGCTGTTGCTCTAAAAAGAATACAGCAACGTCGACAAGTAACTGAGATTATGTCAGCCAGCATTCATACAAAATTCTTTATACAACTGTGGAATGTGTACCATTTTTTTGTTTTTTCAACTAGCTTTTACCCGCGGCGCCACTCGCTCTAAATTCAGGTATCAGCATGGGATTTCTACAGAAACTCCGTCAAGAACTTCTCTCTTTGTTGTTTCAGAGAGCTATAAAACGGTTTCTAATACGGCGTAAAAGAATAAAAGCCTGCAGAAATACATAAAACCTATCCGGTGTAAAATGACGGCGATCATTGCTTTGTTTAAATTAAAGAATGAAAAAGCAACGTAGCAAAGAAAGTAGCCCACGTCACTTTCTATCTCTTTCTCTGACACTCTCCATTAAAATCAAGTTGAACTATTGCTTTGCTGCTGAGTTACAGAATGACAAACGTACAAATACACTTACGGATTTATATGCATACTCGTGTATGCCCTTCATCAAAACTGTTTAAGCGGTTCAACCGATTTCTTATTTACCCTCTCTGCGCTAATCCGTCTTACACACGCCTTTTTTCTAAGTAGCTATGTCCTTCCCTTTGTCTCTTTTTTGACGTTTAAGTAACCTATATCTTTCACTGAGTTGCCAGCTGTAACATTACCAAATTTCATCGAGATCAGTCAGTTAGCCGTAAAAAGGAAACAAACAAACAAACAGACCCACAAAGATAGTTTCGCATTTATAATATTAATATTAGTATGGGCTAATCTGAGTCACACTTGACTTTCTAAGTAGTTATGGCCTTCCTGTTTTCTCATATTTTTTTTTTAATTTTTTTGGTTCAACGGCTTTGCCCAATTTCTCAATTTCGTGAAGATCGGTTCAGCCGTTTATCCATTATAAAGTAGCAAAAAAACCAACAGACAAAGATACTATCGCAAGTAAGTTCAATATTAATATGGATAACTGGTGTATACATTAGTGTTATAAGAGCTTCCACTGTTTGAATTTAGAGTACTTAATTTTTTGATTGAATTAATTCATCATTTGAATTGATTGACAATACATAGCATTGATTGAATTTTTTGAAAATGTATGCCCTGACTGGAGAGCAACTGACTAGTCATATGTGCATTCCATTATTTTGTTCAGACGTCTTCGATGGCTGACTGAATGAAAGTACTGTTTAGGCTGTAGTAGAGCTTTGCAATATAGGATATGAAGTGGGTAGGATAGAGCCAACCGGTACCAGCACCCATTAACAAAAAGCTTAAGGTACCTACATAAAGAAAAACGGTAAAACAGGGTTACGTATTTCTGCTAGAGATTTCTAGCCGTGAAAAAAATCAGTTTACAAAATAATTGGAGAGGCAACTACGACAAAGTAAAAAAAGAGAAACTAGGTTAAAAACGAATACCCTTAATCACATTTTGAATGTGGTAATGGAAGAAATATCTCTAAGGTTGTGCAGAATAGAACTCCATAAAATTGCAAACGAACAGAGAATGATTTATTTTAAAGTCAGTGGTATTGAGTGGTATTTGCAGTAATTGTGAAGTTACTGGTATAACAGGTTTATTTTGCGGTGTCATGAAATTAAATCGTTCAAGATATGAAGGGTAACTAGACTTGTGGAGAATATTGTATAAAAGAAAGTCTGAGTATTCCGTAGGAAATAGATTGGAAGAATTGGACTTAAGTTTACTTCTGTAATTGGATATGTGATCATATTTTCGTAAACCGTAAATGAATCGGATGCATGAATTCTAAGGACGCTCAAGTTTGTTTACTAGCTCTTCGTTGACATCTAAGTAACACACATCAGCGTAATCAAGTAATTTTTAGTTTAGGTACCGCACAATAATAAACAAAAAACTCATTAACTATATTTTTCTTCTAATTTATTTGATTAACCATCTGCTCTATACACATGATATGCACCAATGCCTATAAATAATACAAACAATACAATTCATTATAAATAATACATGTTATGATTTTAAAAACAATTATTTACCATACTAAAATAATGAACATATTCATTTCTTGCTTAAGTGTATAAAAAGTCTATTAAACATTTTACTTTTGAGCGCTATGACAACTGTTTTTAATTTTTTTATTTAATTTTTAATTTAAGTTTGTTCTTAATAATGAAAAACTAATATAATTTATTATATAATTTTAACACAACATTGTATTATCTTTAACAACATTTAAATCACAGCAATCGTAACCGACAGTTCATCCTATCAGATATTAAACCTATCAGATGATAGAAATGTTTATATTTAATAATAGGTAAAGAATTTACAAATCAATACTTTCTCTTAAAACCGGCTAAGTGTTTATCAGACAAACATCAACTTAGGTTCTGTAGCATGTATATAAGTATATATGTATGTATAACAGTTTTAAAATCTCCAACTTTCCAGTGGATTAAAACCGACATCATAAAGTGAAGGACAGCTTCTTTAATCCTGCATGACAGGTAGCGAGCCCATCGCCCCAACTCTTCTTATAATACAGTGTTGGTATCTAGACAAGGTAGCATTAAGATTGTCCCATAAATTTAAAATCACCAGCTTCAGAACTAAAAGCAGTGAAACGAAGAACCAGGGTCAAATAATATACCCCTTTTGAATGTTCTTTACGAACTATGTATGAAAATAAAGTCTGAGTTGACAGTTCGACAGAAGAAGTAATTTTGGTTATGAGATAAATAATATATTGAAATACCAAATGGTTTTTGCAGTTGCTCTATGAACTTTTCAGACTAACTTATGTCATTATAATTTAAAATAGTGACGAGCTTATGCTATACCATAACAGTCCGAGTACACAATGCACTAAAATTTTCCTAAAAAAAAAAACCAAAAGAACTTTTATTATTCGTCGATTTTCGATTTATTTTTTATAACGGTAGGTATATATCATTTTGCTGAAATTTCATTATAATATTGCTTAATACACAATCTAGGGCTGGTTTAAGAAAATTTTCAATACAAATAACATTATTCGAGTTATTTGCCCGTACAACTTTGATATTCCGCATTGTATGCAGAATTCGTATGGCTTTGCCTATCAAATAAAACGTCTCTTGAGTTAAATTCCGTGTTGCGAATTATTGGACACAAGTACCTTTATATGACATCAATATAATTTTAAGAACTCAGTGAGTATCAATCACCTTGACTTACGACACAGTTTATCACTTAGTCAATTTGACATTTTATTTACAATAAAATAATTGTTAATAGTTGACAAAATAAAATGGTTGACTTTAACAAGTTGAATAAATTATTAAAAAGAATATGATAATATTTTGTTCAGTTGTCGGATATGAAGTGAATATGGTTCATAATTATTGATGCGGAGTCCCTAACAACGTTTTAAAACATTAAGACACTAAATTTGACGTATTCAGATTGTAAAATTTACAAAAAATTGCTTTAGTACAATATAAGCATCCATTTTGTTGAGTTATCTCTTATCAAAAACTGCTTTCATTCAGTTGCGTACCTACTTTATTTATACATTAACCTTGTTTTAATTACATTTCTTTTGTGTGCTTTGAAATAAAGTTGTAGAGTTGCAACTTATTCTTAATCTAGTAAGTTGTCACGTTAGTCATATTTAATACCAACCATGTCTACCAATTCATAGAGCAAATAATGTCTTACAGCTTATGGAAGCACGCATACTGTTAAAAATATAGTTAGCTTAAACTGTAGGTAGGTACTTACAACAACTTGTTTTGATAAAATTAGGCCAGTGACTATGATAAACTTATGTAAAATTTAAAAATAATGACGCATGTATTTTTTTAGTGTACTTAACAAATAAAACTGCAGATAACTTAATTTAGCTTAGTTTATAAATAGGTAACTTAATTCTTATGTTAAAAAACATTATGTATTTACATAGGTATACAAATTTTGTGAATATAACATAAAAAATCGTATATTTAAAAAAATAAAAACCTTATAACACAATTTTAAGTCTATCAAAAGTTATCTTTGTTTTCAAGTAAATATTGAAAGTATGATTCTGCATCGAACTGCATACATATTGTAGGTAGCCACAGTGCAACAAACTTTTCTGACCCGTTGTATAGTCGTTAGTGTGTAGTGACGTGTAAGTTCACACCGTTACAATATGGCGAAGTTTGATTTTTGACCACCAGGTAAGAAGAGTTTTACGCACTGTAACCTGTATTATAATAACATTAATAAAAAGAGATGCGTGATGTAAGTACAAAGTACAACTATTATTACAACACTTGGTAGTACATACAAGCCAGTAAGTAAGTCTATGTGAAGCTCATTTTTCTTAAATACTATTTTTAAGTAACACACAATATAGGTTTCTACTTTTGTTTTAAAATTTTTGGGTAATATTAACTTGGTGTCTGTTGGCAGTATCTATGTTTTAATTTAACTTGGATATAAACCAGAATATTTAATCAGAAGAATGATAATCAGGTGAATTTATATATGTTTTTTAATTTTGTTCGTGGATTTTAATATGGGTACATTCAAATAATAACACAAAATGCTATGCATGGAGATTATTCAAAATAATAGTTGCGAGACAAGCATTATTGATAAGGATTTACCTAGGTATGGTGTATCCGGATTAGCGATTTGAGAGCGTTAACTATTTGATTCGCGGGCAACATTTTAGGTCTATCAATAAAACTACGAAGTAAAATAAGAAAGAAAATTTGGTTATATTATCGAGGTGCACTTAAAAAAAAGTAATAAAGGTAACAATGTCATGTTGATTTGTTTAATGTCTGCATAGTTTATCTAAAATATATTTTCATTGTAAATTTTTGCACAGATTATTTATTTCACTTTTTTTTTTTCGTATGAAAGCACTTTATTGTAGGTTAGCTAGTTTTTAAAGTGAAACATAATTTAGTTAAATTTGCTGTCTTTTAATAATACCCAATTTTCAGAATTTAGACTGTATACTTATTTTAATTAAGTTTTATGGAATATTCGTTTATTCTCAAAATATTGTACGTCGTCGTAAATATGCCCACGTTCGAAATTAAGTGGAGGAAGTTGAAAATTGAAAGCACCCTGACAGATTACCTACTTGAAGACGATAAAGTAACCAAATATGGGATGGCGTTTCTTATATGGAATACCAAAGATTTCTCACGAATAAAAGTATGTTATTATTTATTTTCTCACTTAATTGTTTTATTAGTTGCGTTTCATTTCGCAATTTTTGTTTTCTTCAGAAAAATGACGTGCCTTTTTTGTATTCTATCTTTGAGTCGGTACTTATATTATAAATAGCTTACTTTTTATTTTTTTTTAAACTAAAAATTTATATTCGAATGTTCATAAGACTGTTATAAGTGTTGGTTTATTGCATAACTGGTAATACCTACCTATCTACAATTAAAATAATTAAATTTTTGATTTTTTTATCAAATTAATTCCATATTTGGTTACTTTACTATGTCTTGAAAGCTGTGTCGTACAATATAACGAAACAGTATTTACCCTGATGTTTAAAAATGTAGACAATTAGTAAATTTATTGAATTACTTTGATCTTATATATAATAATAAATATATTTTTTATAACATTTATCGTTATTTTGAATATTAAAGCAATAAACGAGCAAAAGCCTCGTTTAAAAATGTAATAAAATAATTATCCCATACCATTGTGTATTTTTTCATAATTATATAGTTCCGTAACCGATTTTATTATTTCGCTTCGGTGTTCTATTTTACTGAAAATTTATAGAAAAATATAATGGGTAGGTAGGTAATTTGGATAAGGATATAGGTATTGTAAACGTGTGCGTTTTTGTAAAATATTGAGAAAGTAGTTGTACTGAAGTCTTAAAAATCTTTAAAGACCAACTTTAAAAATGCTTCACAAATAATTAAGTATTGTTTAACTTTACTTTAAGATATTAAATCAATTCAATTGAAGCTAGTTTAAAAGCCCTATTTACGTATGGCTTAGCAGCGTAGTCTTACCTACATCTTTTTACTATTTTCTTGAATTCATTAAAACGTATTGAAACGCAAAGTTAAGCCGTACGCAAACGGAAGCCGTAAATGTTTAAATCTTATTATAAAAATAATCAGTATGTAATTGACCACTCTTAGATTTAAATAATACAAAACAACTATATATTTATGAGATATAATTGACAGAAATTAATAAAAACTTTATAGTATAAGTATATTATTTTTTATAGAAACTTAATTTCGACATATGTTTCATAGACAATTTAATTTTAAAGTGTTCACAAATATAGTCTAGCTATATTCTGCAGATATATATATTTTTGTATTCACTACTAAAGGTGCAAATATTTCTAAAATATATAATATAATTTATAAATACTATTTATAAAGGTACTATTTTGTGCCATATACAATGCACGCGTAACACACAAGTATTATTTTAAAATTTCGTTATATTACTATTAAAAACATTACTGTTTGACAGTAGTTACATACATATCACTCACTATACTATACATCAATTATTAAATAGTTTAAATGTACAACTTGGTGTCTATTCGCAACGTCTAAGTCAAGCATCACTTCCTTTTTAAAATAAAGGTACATAAATAATCTCAAATTCATTAAAACAAAAATGGCAGTGTTATGATAAATCTGATGCCCTAAATAATTAGTAAAATTTATTAATTTTATTGATTTGATTTTGAATTTAGAAAAATATATTCGTCAGAACTATTTTAAATTATCTTATTTTAAATAGAACCTAACCATAGCTTATCAATTTTATTTTTTTTTTGTTTTCAGAGCAAACATACCTACAGTTAAAAGATTTGATCTTTAGCCAGAACTTTACCTGCAGCCATAAAATTATGTCTTAGTGTTCTGCCAATTAAGTAACCAAAGTACAATTATTCTGGTTGGAGAAAATCTCGGCTACCTATATCCGCTCCGGAAATACAGTAACCTGTAAGTGAATTCTTGCAAATAGTAAAAACTGCAAGAATTCACTTACAAATAGTTATTAGTTGTAACATAACTGTATCAATTTGTAACCGGAACTTGTATACATTTACTAGTTAATATCCGGCAAAACGTATTTTTCTAAGGAATTCGAAGTAAATTTCTAGAATGTTGCGAGAATAAGAAAATCGCCAACGATTTGGGCATATTTGTTTTCACAGTTTTAGATGCAAGAAGTTTGTTATTTACGTACCACGACATTGTTGAAAACAGACTTCAGTAACGTTATAGTATTGTTTCATAAGAAACTTATATTATTAAATACGCAGGAAAAGGGACGAAATACGTATTTCACTTCATTCACACATTTATTTATTTATCACTTTTTTTTTTTATATTTACAAATGCAGCCTTTGTATTGATATCACGTCGGCTGAGTATACGATTGTGCCATATTATGCATCTTTATGGAAATTAAGTTTTACACGCATGTGTTTGCAAGGATTAGACGCATATAGTGGTTGGATTTTGACATAACACATTGCCTACTATAGCAAGAGTTTTTTTATGCAATAAAAATAAATATACATATTTATTATTATTGCATAAAAAAAACTCTGTGATTATTCTACATGTTTCAAAAACTATTTAGGAAAATAAATAAATTATGTCATTTGCTGATATAGCACAAACGCCTGCGATAACTTTTTGTTACCAGTATGCGATGGGCCTAAAAATGTGGTGTGTGTGTGTAAAAATTATTTTTAGAGAGATATGATTTTACTTTGGGTTATTTGTTTGAATATTAGAGAAATAAATATTTTTAACCATTACACGCAGCGCCGTCTGGCCTCAAAGTAAGCAAAGCTTGTGTAATGGATACCAGACAACGGATACAAATACATATAATTACTTTTTTGTAAATACATACATATCATACATTAATACACCCAGACTTAAGACAAATATGTCAACACAATGTTTATCACACAAATATTTGTCCAGTGCGGGAATCGAACCCATACCCTCTGCACATCAGTCGACCAAACTATCAACTAGGCTCCAAGGGAGTTAAATAGATAAAGAGGAAAAAAGATAGTTAACAGTTACAGCGTTATTGCGTGAGACGAGAGGCAAGTGCAATTTAAAGGGATTTGACAAATACTAATTTCTGTAGTGATAGGAGTAGCTCGTTTGTGGTCCCCTCACCTAAAGTACCTATGAAAAATTGCGATAGGAATTGAATCTAAAACTTAGTTTTTAAATTAAACGATTTTTATATATAGCTCAATCAACAGGTGTAGCTCAAAATAATTACAAATTTAAGGCAAAAATCATAATCTTTTATGCAACTTCCATGTCATCATATCATACGCAAAAGTTAAAACTAAAAAGGGGTAGGGGTATTTGAGGGGACATAGTAGTCACTTATGAAGTTTAAATAAATAAAAGGTAGTTTGTCTTTATAGTTGTAATGAAGACAAATAAGTTTTAAAAAATATAACTTTTGTCTCACAAAAAAAGGATTTTGAAAGAAATTGCTTCAAATGGCGTTTCCATAAAACTAGCTAAGTAGAACATAAACATATGAAATACCAATTCATTATATTACATACCTGCTGTAAAATTCGTTTTGTAATAAGTAGGTTAGTTAGCCTATTTAATACAAACTTAGTAATGGTCGGCTATCTGGTTTTATTTAGTAATGGTCGGCTATCTGGTTTTATTTCCAAAAGAAAGTGACGCTTGACATTTGCAATAATAAATTATTAATAGTAAATTGTTGGACATTATTTGAAATAAAATCAACACACATACGCCATAACATTTTATACATCAGTTAACAATCATTATTGTCGGTTATAAATTTATTTTATGTCCTTTACATTTAAATATAAATTCGCATCTAGTAGTAGGCAGTTTTAACACAATTTAATATTATAATCACTATTTAAATTTCAACCACGATGCAGAATAGTTTCATATAAATGTCTAATAAGCAAGTAAAAAGCATTACGTAGCCTGAGTGCTTATTTGTCCTATCTACCGTTGGTAACGTTTTACAGTAGAAGAATTCTTTGCTTAATATTCAGAAAAGCTTTCAAATCTAGAAACTAAAGTTTTTTTATTATATAGAGCAAAAAACTCTTCTACTGTAAAATGTTACCAATGGTAGATATAGAACAAATAAGCACTGAGACGAAGATTAGGTAAGGTAAAAGTTTGATTTTATGAAATCCAAAAAATAAGTGCAATCGTTTGCTGCAAGAACATTATGTAGTCAATCATAACTATGTTGTAAATTAAGAAGAATAGAAGTTTTTTTTTTATTAATTAAGGTTTTTGTGCCTTTTATTGTTAATACATTTTAGCAAAGAAAACTACCCCTATTTCTTTAACCTTATTTTTTGTTGTTGTTTTTCTTGTAGAAATTCGTTCAAAATGTTAATTTAAAAAATAAAGCTATGAAATATGGATAAATAAATTAATTAAAAAGTGTAGTGTTGACACTAGGTATTTCTTTTTTCTTAAAGAAAATAATTTAAGAAAAAAAAAACGTGAAAATTTGCTAATCAGACTTAGAGACAAAAATATGAATAGGATATTGCGAGAATTTATCCAAATGTGCAACTTATCAGCAACCACACAGCTTGTAGATTTGTAAAACTCACACGAAACTCCAAAACGGTCAAAGTCACACGCTATCACATAACCGATATTGGAAACGAATCGCGGAACGATAGAGTCGATTTTTTTTAGAAAGTACATCGTATAAAAAGGGGTATTAAAACAACCTTTATTGCTTGTGGGTTAGGAGCGCAGTTGAGCTGGGCTGAGGACTAACTCGCCGTCGGGGATACCGGCAAAGGAGACGTTCCGGGGAGGGGGGCGGCGTGGCGCTGTGGTAGGCTGCGGGGATGGTAGCAGTGGCGCTGGGGATATCGGTGTTGTCGCCTTCGCCGCTGGGGCTACCGATGCTGGTGCCACCAATATTGGGGCCAATGATACCTGGACCACTGGCGTCGTGGCTGCAGATGTTTGCATCGCCGGCGTTGAAGCCATCGTCGCCGTTCTGTACCGACGCAGTCTCTCGTCCTCCTCTCCACTTGAGAGACTGGACACGTCGCAGGATGAGGCGTCCAGGCGGCGCGCTGGTGAGCACTGCGCTGGTCCCGCACGTGCTCCGCCAGTCCCGCCACTCGCCAGAGGCATTTCTTCGCCCTCCCCGTATCCAGACAGTCTGTAAAACGAATGAATGTATTTTGAATAAACTTATTTAATTTTTTGGTGTGAGATCCCAGAGCCAAAAGATCTACGCCATTTTAGCAAAGCTAATATTTTTAAAATAAATTATTATTATTTTCTTGGTAAAAACGTATGCATGCCTACGTGCCAGCTTGAAAGCATGGTCTTTTTAGTTCCGTACCTTTAAAGAAACAAAGGAAACCTTATAGGATCACTTTGTTGTTCGTCTGTCTGTTTGTCAATACCCTTTTTCTCAGGAACGCGTAAAGGTTTCAAATTGAAATTCTGTAAAAAACCTTTACGAAACATTTAAATGGGACCAATGCGCGTGTCAACCGTTTCATATGTTGTTACACTCTCTTCTTAATCCGCAAAGATAGCGCGTAACACACATACAAAAATAAAATAAAAAAGGACATGTAAACGAATTGAGAACTTCCTCCTTTTTTTTGAAGTCGGTTAAAAAAGCCATATTTGTCGCATATTTTGGCATTAACAATTAAATCAAAACCTATGGGGTACTTTCCGTTGTCGTAGAAAAGTCTTACATCACAAATATAGGGAAAAATCCGAAATCTGTTAATTTGTAGTTATAACACATTGAAAAAAGTTTGTCTGCCTGTCTGGCAAGACCCTTTTACTCAAGAACGCTTGAAGGTATCAAGTTAAAATTATTAACAAATATTAAAGTCTAGGGTTACAGTTGTAAAACAAATCAAGCTTCTAAGTCGATGCAATAAAAAAATATACCCAAAATACGGTTATTTTTGTCGCATATTGTGTCACAAATTAATCAAAACCCATGGGGTATTTCCCAAAGTCATGAAATTTGGCAAGAAACAATGTCATGTATGTAGCACACATAAAGGAAAAATCTAAACTCCATAAATTTGTTGTTACATCACAAAAAACAAATTTATTTGCGATTATAAACTTATTTGCAGTTGGTAAACTAACCGCGACCAATGTCGATGTATTAGGTCAACAGTTGTCCAACGGCGAAGTTAAGTTTGTCCCTTAATACAGTTTACCTTTTACGGAATCCTTAAGAAGAAGACCCGGTTAGCCCGTTGAATTTACCTTCTGCTCTCCTTGTAATTGGTCCGTCGTCGGCAGCACGGCTTGGCGAATATACAGAAGGCGATACGCAACAGACAGCACGAGAGACCGGCCACGATGAGTGAGGGTCCCACCAGCCGCAACGCAGGAGTTTTGAAGCCCTGGAAACAAATGTTTATACTCAAACTCTTTTTTTTTATTTAAATTATGTTTTCACAAACACTTTTTAATCGTCAAGGTAATTAAATTCTATTTTTATTTTGTGAAATCCGGTTTATAATGTGGATTTCTACCGAGAAGACTCCGCCAAGAAATTCGATAGTTTCTCTTTTAAAAAAATCATTGGGTAAACAACATAACTAGTTGTCATATTGTCATAAAAATATACAAATACAATCATCAATGTTTTAAATAAAAATTTAAGCCATACAAATTTTTTTTTTATTTGGTTTACCCGTTATTGGGCATCTTCTGTCCCATGGATTTTAGGGGAAAAGTGGGAGAGACGCTAGACCCTCGCTAGTTCATCGTGTGGGAGAGATATGTTGCTATTTTTCACTGTGATTAGCTACGTATAGACGCTGTCAGTGATAATTATCAGTGTTCGTGGATTGGCCTGCGCGTAAGCGTGACGTTTTACGAAGGAAAGATTGAATTGACGCGTAATATTTTGTGGTCATAATTTTGTGTGAATGCGGTTTTAGTGTAGTGTTGCAAGTAAACAAAACCATAAGGTAAGAAATGGTTTGAATATGTTGTTTTGTTTGTTCTTAACTTATTTAAATTATATTTTGCCCTCTCTGTTCCATCTGAGTAGATTTAGCTGTATTAAGAATTTTCTTCCACAAAATGAGGAGAAATGCCACCCTTTGCACTTGCAAGTAAACAAAGACACCGTAAGATAAGAAGTGGTTTGAATATGTTGTTTTGTTTGTTCTTAACTTATTTAAATTATATTTTGCTCTCTCTTTATTGTGGAAGAAAATCACTACGCAAAAAGAACCAAAATAAAGCCATAAAGAAGATATATGGCGACTCTCCTACATAGTGTGGCTCATGGCTCATGGCTCTTTCCCGAATTTAATATTTTACTTTCCTTCTTTTTTATTTTTTGTCAGATAACAAAATTAATGCGCTTATAATACACACTATTAGTGCACTTACCGTTAAAATAAAAATATGGGAGCTAATTATACTGTATTTATTACACCCTTTTCCAAAAAGTATCGCGTCTTTCCCACTTTTACTATATGCTTTTTTTACCAAGTTGTTGTTCGACAAAAGATTTAAAGCTACTAATTGACAGCTTTTGAGTCTTGTTAGGAACATTGTTGTAAAATTGTGTACATTGCACCATAAAAGACTTACAAATTTTATGTTGTTCATCATTTAAGACGTACCAGACGGTTTCAGAGAAGCCTATTTACTGCTTATGTTTAGGTTGTAGAATGAGGTCTCTACAGAGTTTTTCACTAGGAACGACAGTGTGGGTTTCTTGTGAAGAAGGAGTGTGTAAGTTAGTTGGGCTATGGTTTTCCACACTTAGCCTCATAATAGGGCCATTGTGCGTAGGTAACCGATTCATAGGTCATTGGTTACTCATAACACTTTAGCTCTGTCCAAAAATTCAGGAGGCATCTGATATTATTCAGTACCTCTCTCATGGTTTGTGGATTCTTAAGGAGTTTTGTAGCTCCATTGGTAGCTCACGCTTTTGCAGTGTAGGATCGCGTTAAAAGGTGTGTGAGTAGATTTTTAAAGAGTTGGCAACATTTAAGTCCCGTGATGCTACAAGCGTCCATAGGGAATTTTAACCGCTTGCAACATTAGCAGGCGAGCTATATGCTTGTTTAAATATTTCTTGCTAAATAATACAAAAATTAACGACACATTCAACTTCATTTTTATAACCATATTTGATTTTTCCTTTCACTAATAACTGGAAACCGATTCTGTTGAAAATTAGAACACATATTTAGGTGACACTTTACAAAATAATGAACACCTAGAGGACCTGATGATGGAGACGGAAGGCAGTCAAGTGGACTCTTTAACGGTTTGTAGCAGCTACTTCGTGTTTGAACTTATTTCATTTATCGTTAAGAGAACTTTTTAAAATTTTCTAAATAACTTTTTCTCATTTAAATAACCCTTAAAAAAACCGAAAAGTAAAATCAAAATAAGTCTTTCTAGATTTACAAAATCATTAAATTACTTTAAAGACATATTTCAGATTTGATTTGACGGCAAAATGCATGTACATACACACAGTCGATAAGGCCCTTAGTAAAACTATAAAGGTTTTATTTTACTTTTTACTTTTCTATTTTTTTCGTCAATTTGATTGATTGATTTGATTTTTTGGTAAAAAGGTTTAATGACTTTGCAGCTCTCTGCCGACTTCATTTTTTGCATGAATGATCGAGACTACCACACACACAGACATAGAGACTTGTCTACTTGTAGTTGACTGGACAGCGCATTTCCCAGTCAGCTGTGAAGTACAAAAGGTCACAATAATTCGCGGTGCGTAGTTTAGATATGTCTAACTTGTTTTGTTTTTATTTTGCAAAAAAGATACAGATACTTGTTGCGAATTATCTTTGTCTTTTTCCAGAATGCTAAAGTTATGTGCTAAAGCGCACTCCATAGAACGGATTACAGAAGAAACTCGAAGGCTATGGTGGCTACATAAAAAAAAAACACTATGAAAACCTAATAAATGGCGTGTATACGAAATGCAGTACATAGTACCACAGCCTAAACATTAATTTTAATTATACAGTCGACTATCACCTTTGATGTTAAAGAAAAGTACGACAATGTCTAGACATTTATGACGACGTGAGAACACGGCTATAATATAGTCGAAAGCGCCCCCTCCCATCTCGCTGCACCCCGCACCTCACGATAGCTCTGTCTGGACACCTTTGATAGCGGACTGTATGAATGAAATTGTATTTAATAATGTGTAGTCTGTGATAGTATAAGAAAGGATAGTAGGTCTTCATACTAAAAAAAGCATACAAACACTCTCACGCTTCGATCTTATTGCACTCGCGAGTGTGTTTCTCCCCTATACAGTGGCTCGCAATAGAGATACAAAACAGCGATACGTAAGTGCAAGAGAAATGGCGTGTCTAGTGGTCGCCCTGCCCTATTGGCCTTGAAGTGACTTGTTATTCAAGTTTTCTCTTACTCTCTGTACTTTGCTTTTAATATGATTCTGCTATACATATACTACGAAAGGAGCTCGTGGTAATTCATTGGTTGTTCTCACCTTGTCGCCAGTGCCGACGAAGTAGACGACAAGTCCGACGGCGAGTATACCGAGACCGGCGTATAGTAGCCTCGCCACCCCCCAGGGCTCCGCGCTCGTGCCTTCCGCCTCGCCGTCTGACTCCGAAGATGAACCGCATGACGCGTCGCGCACCTGAAAAGTTAATATCCCACATTGAGCTATCATGTCAACACTAGAGCAGACACAGATAAGTAAACATACATAGTTAGTACAGTGTCTTCTCTAGTACGCAGTACCCACATCCTAATGCATCTAATACCTTTAATACCTTATTGCTTATAAGCCTTTCAAGTTTTTCTAAGAGTAGCACTGTAGGAATGGTATCAAAATCCTTTGATAGGTCTATAAATATACCACGGCATCTTTTATTTAAGTTATTCGTTATTTTTGATCATAAAACTACGGCGTTGTTGGAAGATTTGTGATTTCGAAATCCATATTGATTCTCTGAAAGAAGATTTTTAGTTTCTAGGTACAGCTTGAGACTTTTATTGATAATTTTTTAGAAGATTTTGGACAAGGTCGGAAGTAACGAGATAGGTCTATAATTTTCGACATTGTCTTTGCTTTCCGATTTGTGTATTATTATGGATTTCTTTAGAGCGGGGAATATTCCCTCGTTGAAACAATTATTGCATATGTTAGCAATAGGTGAATTGAATATAATAGAAGGGATACCATCCCATCCTGTCGGAGAACTATTTTTAAATGATTTTAATGACCTCTTTTACTTCAAATTCATCAGTTGGTAATAAGACAAAAGAGTTGGGGCAATTTTCGTAATTGTTGCTTTAACTATGTTATCTATTTTCATCCTCTATATTTTTAGAAACTTCCTTAGCTAACTTACTTCCAGCGTTCACAAAGTAGGAGTTAACATGATTAAGTGACTTAATAGGTATTCAGCGCAGTTGACACTGCGGGCAAAAGCTAGTATATATATATAGCCTGGGAGAAGACACTGACTGCCGAAACACAGGTAAAAACCTAGCTCGAAAGGCAGGAACTTCATAATAAAAAGTAAAAAAAAAAATTTTTATCTAATCTGTGGTATGGAGTTGGGGACAAACCCGGTTGTTCCGGTGCCACTTGGAGCGTGTGTCGCGGCGCGCGCCCGGATGGTCCCCCAGCACAGAGCAACGCCGCGCCGCGCCGCCTGCGCCGAGCCCGCCGCCGCCCACTGACACAGCTGCTGCCTCCTGCCATGCGGCGCGACCTGCCGCGCACTGAAACACCCAAAAGTACTTTATATAATAAGAAAATGGATAGGATGTGAGTTTGCTCCTCAGAATGCTTGAGGAAAATATACATGAAAAAACATAACAATTCTAATTTTGGTAAATATATTTTTACATTAAATTTGCTGGATGCAATGTCTTTTACAGGTGTTATTAAAATAAAAATTTTTGTTTTTTTAAAAATTTTGATTTTTAAATAAATAACTGTTTTGCTATTCCTATGACAAAAAGTCATTAATATTTCAGAGCATAAAAGTAACAGTGTCGCCACTTTAACTTATAGCTTCTTTTTTGTATAGGCACATACACACCGTAAAAAAACAAGCGATGAAGTAAAGGCTCTATCACTAATCCTTTGAGTTAGCTGTGCGTTTTCTTTGTACCTGGCTTTTTTCCGTTTTGCCACGACCTTAAGGCGCAGTGACTACCTGACTAGTGCCGCAAAAAGATATTCTTTATTTCCTCTGTGTAAAAAACACATTTCAAAAATATGTTTTTAAATTTTCGCGTTCCATAACTAATTAAAAAATAAAACGGGATTAAACGCGTTGTTATTTGGCAAAATACCCAAATTTTTCCCGACGTTTTGGGTGGGTTACACCAGCCTTGGTCACGGGTAGACTGGCAATGCGCGGCATTTAATCCCGTTTCATTTTTTAAAACATTTCAAAAATGGTACAAACCTATTATATTTTTCTATAAGCTATTTTTAGAACGTTATGTAATGTATTTGTAGTGAGTTGTAGAGTAAAAACGGCCACTTTTAGCAAAAATGATATGTGGATAGGCTCACAGGTATATTCTATAAACTACGTATAGCGTTCTAAAAATAGCTTGTCACTTGTTCTAATAGTTTGATTTTATAAATATTAAAAATGTATTTTATACAAAGAGGAAATACAGAATATCGTTTGGCGGCGCTAGTTAAGTAGCTACTGCGCCTTAAGCATATACTGAAATTTTTGATTCACTATACATATACGTGGCAAACTTATGTACACGGCAGGATCAGGCAGACCATCATAAAAATCGTTCCACGGGAAATCAAGACAAATAAATAAAATCTAAGTGTTTGTTTGTGATTTTATAGTTTTTTGGTACTGATATCTTTTTCTGTTAGTAAATGTCGTACCTTGGCCCGGGAGCTGATTGGCAACAGTCTCGAGCTATTCGGCTTCTGGAATTCGATACAAAATGAATGGAAGTCTGAATTGCCTCTCGAAACCCGTGAATGAACTTGCATACATTTTTATATCGAATTCCAGACTCCGAATCGAGACGGTTTCCAATAAGCTCCCTGTTTATCATATGTATTGCATTCTATACTAACGGTTAAAGAAAAACATAATTTACAAGCTATAGCTGTAGCTATAGTTCGTTTAAGTGGAATTCATTTAAATGGTTTTTCCTGCGGAAACTAGTTAGTAGTTACTAGGGATAAAGAGTCGCCAGTGCCCTAGAAGCTATATCCAGAGTTTGACGTACTCGAAACTGTTCCCGATAAGCTTCATTCCCCGTCTCTTCAATTATCTCTATGTCAAATTTTCATTCTTTCCCCATGGTCTTACTGCGTCAATCGATTGGTAGTACCAAGGTCTTGATTTTAGTCCGTGGTTGTTGCGGCGTGATTAAGTATCAAACAAACAATCTTACAAACTTTCACGTTAATAACATTAGTAGATGTAAGATAGTTTATGACTAAGCTAAGGAACTCTATTACATATTTTTCTCGTAACTCTTGGTAAAACTAAAGAGCTGCCAACAATAAATCAACGATGACTAGAACAGTTGCTTACGTTGTATTTGTTTCCCCTACTGTTGCCACAGACATATTTTCCAGAAACAGGTCACGATTTTAATACTTAGGAATCGTTGTTGAAACCAATAGAGTTATTTCGTTATTAGAGCTTATTACTGTATTGGCAACATTACACGATTTTTGGCTCTTTATTGCTCTTTTTAACAGGCGGAATATTTGTATAGAAACTATACGTGGGCTTATAAATAACTTTGTTTTCATCACACTTATTAGTAAACAGTGATGTTACGTGCAGGCAAAGTGGATGCTAAGACCTTAATAACTCCCACGGGCTTTTCGTTTTTAAATTTTACTTTTCTTAAAGCGAAGCACGCATTCGTAGAACTAACGGGTGGTAATAACGCTCCTTTCCTATCAAGTATTCTAAAAGCTGTGCATAAATTCACTAGATATTTAGAAGTCCACCTGGTGGTGGTTTTGTTTTCTCTACTTCTATTTTTTTATTTCAATCTTGTTTTAGCGAGTTTATTTATTTATTTATTCACCTTATATTTTTATTTTTTTACCCGCAAATATGATGAAAAACACTGTGTTTAACACAGGCGGATTATAGAAAATTACAAACTTAAGTCATTAAAGCCTCCGACCATCTGCATTAGGCTTCTAAATAGCTTCTCGTTAGCAATTTTCTCCTTACAACCTTTAATACACAATGTACCTACTACTGTTTAATTAGTGCGGGATTCTCATAACATACAACTGGCAGAGATCGATAGCGATAAGATGGGTGTCTTTTGTGAAAGGGTCCTCGTCTTAGTGGCAGCTGCAGGAGTTCTATATATCTCGTAGTGTGCTAGGACTTCTGGTAAGCAGACACAGTTTAATACTAGTACCTGGGCCACCAGGGACATTATTGGGAACAACAGTCTTGAGCTATTCAGACTCTGGAATTCGAGAGAAAAATGTATGCAAGTACATTTACGGGTTTCGAAAGATGTCAAACTTCCATACATTTTTGTCTCCAATTCCAGAGTCCGAATAGCTCGAGATTGTTCCTAATAAGGTCCTTAGTTTGTTTAATAATCTTCGCTTGGTATTTTTGTTATAAAAATGGAGATTTTGCAGAAAATACAACTATAGAGGTAAACTCAAATAGTAAAACCCTATCTAATTACAAAATTTCATCCAAATCGTTAGAGAAGTTTCCGAGCTATGTAAATATATATACTTATATATGTACAAGAATTGCTCGTTTAAAGGTATTAGATAAGATAGATAAAACATGACATGCACACACACATACGTTTCCTTCGCACACAACCTTCAGTTTCAAAATCACAAATATTTTACTTGTATTTTCGCCATAGTCGAGTGAAATTTATAACTAAACATAAAACTTTCTACCGCGAACGCTTGGGTTGTGGAATGAGCTTAAGGACTACAGTATGGAGTTCTTCAAGAAACGCGCTAGTGATACCCCGGGTGTTGCAAACGTCCATAGACTTCGGTGATCGCTTACCATCAGGCAGACCGTAAGCTTGATTGCCACCTTAGTTTTATAAAAAGAGAAAGTTGGTAGAAAACTTGAAAAATATATTGTGAACTGTATTAATTTTTTGTTTTCGAACTCAACACGTAAGCTTGACGGGGTAGCGTGCGGCGCTCCCACCGTATCATACCACTTAGGTTTTTCGTGACACGACTAATTTGAACAGAATAATTGAGCAAAGATTAACATAGCGTTCATACTTCATCTCGGCTTATGAGCTTTTAATACGTGGTAACGGCTGATGCAAATAATCCAAACTACTGTGAAAATACAAAAGGCTGTTCGTTTGTTAAAGTCGCAAAGGAACAACCAAATAACCTGATTGTTGGCTGTAGAAAGACATAGTTACTTCTTATCCCCATCGAGAGTTCCCACGGAAACAATTTTTCCGTGGATGATGCCGGAGGGTACTTTTCCTTTATGTGGGTCACAACGCTGCAGTGGATGACTTTATTTTTGGCACATGGTAGCAAGAGGAACAGAAAATAACTTTTATTACCTTTTATCTTAGTTAACAATGGGTAAGAATCCTGCAGCGCAGGCAATGACTGAATTTCGCACGGGCAAAGCTGCGAGCAAAAGCTAGTATCAGATGCTTTTAATTCAATGTTTGTTCTTTTTGACCACATATTTTACCAGATAATAAGGTTATTGTTTTACGTTTTAGTGGTGTTTTATTTTAAAATTTAAAGTTGATGTTTGGAGGTACATGTATGTAGGTACATACATGTTAGTAACGGATCATCCTTATTTATTAAAAATTATGAAGTTTTTCTAGAAGTCAGGCAAGTATTAGAGTTTTAATCGGTCGCTAATGCGCGAGTAATACCCCTGAATGACGTTGCAAGCGTCCTTAGGTAACAGTAACCACTTAACATCAGGCGGGCCGTCTGCTATTTTGCCACCTTGGTGGTATAAAATTGACTCACAATTGCCGAGGACATCGGGCAACATACACACAGTAAGTTCTTTTTTTTTAGTGATGATAGTAGTCACTATAACAAGCTGGGGGTCGTGATTCGCTTGCTGCACTTTAGAGGTATCGAACTTAGCTAGTTATTTAGGGTGTATAAATGATAATCAAAGAGGTCCAATCATTGTTCATGTATTTCTCATTTATTAAAATGGCGGCTATAATAGTGATTAAGATATTAGTGGTTATTATATATATCAACTTAAATCTTGGGCGAAGTTCCTGGTCCTCTCAAGGTCATCATTATTCAAGGACTGACCTAGTCCAATCGTGAGCTTACAAATAACATTTATGAAATAAAGCCTGCCTGATGAACAATGTATTGAATATGATGTACTAATTAATGATTTTAGCCATAAGTGCCGAATAGCAACATAAACTGTTTGATGTGTATCTGTCCCATCATTACCAATATCGGATATTTCCCAGGGGTGTAAAATAATTACAAACATAGATTGCCATCGTGACCTGGTTACAATTTTAATTTTATGTAGGTACTGCGCATGGTTTCATTGAGTATTATCAGCTATTTGGTATCCACCCATGTAGATATTCTTTTTTGGACTAAATGCGGTGTGTGTAAGGTAAAAGGACATTTATTATTATGACTATTATTACCAGGCGATAAAAATACTACAAGACCTACAAACCTCAGTAGTGTTTTCCAATATACTGAAGATAGATAGATATCTATAAAACGAAGGGCATGTTTAAAGTCCATGTCACGCCGCTGCCAGATGTTGTCGTTGGAAATGCTACTCTCGAAGTTGTTTACGAACATGCAAATACCTAGGGCAAGTAGTGCAAATAAGGAAGTTAAACTTTATGAAAGAAGTAAATCGCATTACCTAACTCGGCTGCGCTGTAAATCTTTTCGTACATTCCTCAGTGCCTTAAGGCGAAAGTCTGCAAACAGTTATAATTTAATTTACTATAAATTATAATGTAAGTGTATAAACTGCAAGTCTCTCATCGAGTTATGGGAAGACTTACTAGGTGTTTTATCAAGTCCGGAATGAAAAAAAGCCGAAGAACCAAAATCACATATAAATATCAAATAGTTTGCAAGCTGAAATGGGCAGAACATAGCGCTCGTGGAAACGTAACTAATGGGAAATAAAAGTTCTCGAGTGGTGACATACGGGCAAGAAGATGGGTTATGGGCAGAGATTGGAGTAGGTTGAGCTATTTTTGGTGCATGCATCATGCTGTCATGATAGGGATAAGTCGTTTTTTATTTAAAACCGTTATTGTAAGAAGATATTCCAATGTCATCCTGGATGGATAATAGGGAATGCTTTAAATATTTCGTCTCGGTATGAGCTTGGTTCTATGCTAGCTATATAGCTATAGATAGCTATGGTTACTTTAATTTTTGTAAAAAACTTAACAAAACTATTAGTATTTATTAAATATAATCTTTTTACTACATTTTAACACTTATATAAGTATTCACTGTCCTTCAAGTGTGTTGAGAACAGTCGTATGATACTCGTGAGCTCTGCTCAAGACACATTAGGCTGAATTACGCCATTGCTTTCGGATCGGGCTACAACCCACAACCGCGGCTGTAATGAGCAGCCTAGCTCACTGTACTATTATTACATCGCTTGTTGTTTTAAAAAGTGTGTATAAATATTAAGTGTGTATAAATTGTTGTGTTTAATAAATTCTAAAATAAACATTTTAATCACCATTTTTACTGTTTTATTAATAGGTATTCCAGGCAGATGATGAAGGGGATAGATGTAGTCTTTATTGCATACCAAAACTAACTTATACTTCATGTTATATTATATTGTAAATCATACAATTAAGCGGCCTTATCGCTTGATAGCGATCTCTGCCAGGCGCCCTTTGGGTAGAGGAAACATTGATTTTTAAAAGCAGAATTAGGTAGGAGATGTAATATCAATGAATCTATATATGTAGGAGATGCAAATTTAGAATGAATCTATATATGTATAAACACATACATACATACAAATATAATATATAGAAAATAGATACTCTTATATACATAGAAATACATATATACTTACATAACCTAGATACATGTCTACATATATTACATAGATAGCGATAAATAGCTAGTGTCGTAGAAGAAAAGGAGGACTACAAACGGCAGTTTCGAGAGATGTTAATGGGAGTGTGGATTTTTTGTGCTCTTTTGGAAAGGATACGCCTACGGTCTTTCTCGCGGTTCTCGGGATGAAGGGCTTTTAGGCAGTGACATGTCCTTAATTCATATGGCTTGATTCAAAGTCCATATGGTTTCACACATACATACAATAAAACAAAGGGCGGATTAGGTAGTAGTAAGTATTGGTATTTAAATATTTGACTTGGCTTGCGGTCAAATCGGAAGTCAGCGGTGAACTGGGGCGGCTGCACGTTCGGTGCATCGACATGCGGCGTGATGAGTATAGGCATTATCTACAACCTTGGGTCCTTTCTCTTGGAGGTCGGCTTCTGTATATGTCGCACTTTTATGTTCGTTCGGTAATCGGGTGTAGGGAATTTATTTATTTATATAGAAAATGTATGCGAGAAATTCGAGAGGCGAATTTAAGCGAACAGCTAGTATACATATATATTATGGTGTAGGATAAAAATTAGCTTTTTATATATAAAGATTGAGCCTTTTTATGGATAAAGGCAGAGCATTCCAAACTTTTAAAGCTTGCACTGTAAATCATGTCTCAGAGTCTATTGTCTACTCAGTAGTACAACCGGTGGAGCTTTAAAGGTTAACCACTAGTACCACCATTGAATTTATTTTGTTATAGGGATGCTACTAAGTATCAAATTTTCTATAAGTACCTTAATACCACCAGTGGCACAACTCTCAACACACTACTCTAGGTTAACAACCACACTAGGCAGAAACAACTTCGATAAGAAAGTAGGGAGAATAATTCAGTTGGACTAGTCATCGTAATCCGAAAGTTACGTCAGATATTCACGTTGAAAGCGTCTCGCCTATCGTGGCCTACGGCGCAGAACTGTGGGCACTGACTACAGCCCTGATCCAGTAATTAAAAGCCACTCAGCAGCATTTCGAATCAGGAACCGATGAGTAGAAAGTTTTTCAAGAGCAACCACGATTTGAAAGTTGCAACGTGGGATGACTTTCTACCAGGTGGACAGACGACCTGGTTAGAGCCAATGGGCACAGGCAGTCTTTGCGGTGGCACATGGGAAGGCCCATTATTAGCAGTTCACGTCTTCCGGCTATGACGACGACAGTTAATTACATCAATCTAAATAAATACTTTCATAGCAAATATGCAGTCATAAAAAAGACTACCCTCGGGTCAGGACTTGAACCGTCAACAAAGTCCGTGTAAGTGCTCTACCAATTGACCTATCGAGGCACAAGTCTGGCTAGTGAAAATCCCAACTCCCTTTTTACTCTGGAAATTCTCTCGCTCGTTACGAACGTCACAAACAACTCCTTCTAACTTATAAAGTCCTAGTACATAATAAATCTTACAAATACAACAATCCTCATAGAATTAAGAAAAACAAAGAAATATATTTTTTATTGTTATATTTTTTAATTCAATAAAGTTTTATGTATTTGTAAGAATAATGTGACTAGGAACAATTAATGTGCATGTTTCATTTAAATGTATGTTTCAATTATTACTGGAAATGAAACTGCAAAACTGAGTATTGTATACAGTATAAACCTAAAGCGTTACTATTTAGGTCACGAAGGCAGCAACTACGCTTGTAATTATGTCATACCCGTTTAGAAATAAAATCAATATTGGTAATGCAGGCTTTATATACCTAGGATCTCGGAAGAAAAATTAAAATATATAAAAGATTAAAGTAACTGATATATGAACGCATTATTTTTATGATATTCATCCCCTATGGTAAAGGGCCTCGACGATTTAAATGGAGGTTGAAAGTTTGTATGGAAATCAGTTATTTTTGAGTTTTTTTCCCCCTCGTTGCTATCCGAATAGCGTTGCACGAACGCAGTGTTTGCTGGCAACACTATTTGTGCTAGTCATTGTCTATCTATGGGTAAAATAACCTAACGAAAGAAAATTATTTAATTTTAATTAATTAAAGCATTTCGCATTGTGTTAGAGAATAATTAAAAGTGTTTAGTATGTGTGATAGTGCTTGAAGTATTTTGAACAAATTACAACAGGGAATTAGTTTGTATATTTTAATTTAAGGTTTACATCCTGACCCTATTTTTATGTTTCCATCATATCTTCTTATTGTCAGTAATTTAGAGCAGGACCCCTTAGAGGTCATTAGGACATCATTCTTAATTTAGGTTGTAAATTAAGAATTATTGAGTATAAAATTAAGAATTATTGCAGCGTTTTTGAAAAATCATATACTAGGGGGCAAAATACGGGATAAAAATTTATTTGACAATTCCGATATTTTTATAGGTAAAATTGTAAAGAGTTAAAACTTTCTGGAGAGTAGACGGCATATGTAGTATCTTTTAAAGACCCACTAAATTTTCTACGCGAAATGGAAAATCGTTTATACTTTATCAATACCATACCTAATACAATAAACAATCTGTCTTCTTCTATCTATATAAATATATAAAAGCGAAATACCACTTACAGACTCACCACGAAATCTCAAATCCACTTGACCTACGAAGCTGAAAGTCATGTAGATTCCTTTTAGGGGTAGAAATCCACTAAAAATGATTTTACGACAAGCATGTATTCACGTGATGAAAATGTGGGATTTTTAAATGCAAGTCATAATTTTTAATTTATAAATTGTATGTATTTTATTTGGCATGAAATTTGTATAAATAAATGATATTATAAGAATAAATGATATTTTACCACGGGGACGGTTTAAGGGGCATAAAGGTGATTTACAATCTATGTCCAAGTAGTATGTTTTTGGTGTTGGTACTTCTACAAAATTCAAGATTGAGGTTAGAAGTTTTAGCGACAGATACGGATTAAGGAAGTCAAAATAGGATTGCAAGTTGATATGAAAATCGTATAATTTTGATGTTAGGGGAATAAATTTTGCTGAAACAGAAACTGTTATGAATTTTTTATGACAGCGACGGATAAGTAAATGCGCTTGAAAATTTATATGAAAGTCCTATGTTTATTTTATTAGAATTATAAAGTTAAGAATTGAGTTTCAAGATTTTATGAACAGGGATGGATTTTGGGTAGATACCAATAGGTGATTAAAAGTTTTGCTGAAAGTCCAATGTTTTTTATTTAACAGAAAGAATTTGGTACCTATAGAGGTTAAAGGAAGGTAGGCGGAAAACCCCTGTCACTCTGTATAATATTGTATATTGGGTAAATTTTTGAAGTGCCAAAGCCAAATCCAAAACTATGAGGACTAGCAAAAAATACTCAAAGGAGTCTCGGGCCCGATTTTATAAAAAATAAAACTGCATCATTGGAGTTTTGAAAAATTAATATTAATTTGATTTCGAAACAGTTTTTTCGCTAATAAGGAACGACTTCTGGGATGTAATGACGTACGGAAAGTGTGGATTTTTAACAAATAACTTTTTTATTTTTCTAAGGTCTACATACCATAACGAATCTTGACAAAACTGAAAAGTAATAAAAATTGATAAAATCAGGCGTTACTTTGCGGAAATTCGTTATTATGATAAAATATTACCTTGCAAATCCGCTAAAACCAATTTAGTGGCACTCACGTACAGAAAAACACCATCCACATGTGTAGGAGTGCACCCCCCTCCCTCCCTTCTTCCTAATGTGGACAATGTCAACTTCACTATAATATTACACAACACTAAATTGCTATCAAAACTCGACACGTGTTTCGCCTCAACACAAGGCATCTTCAGGAGACGCAAGTTGTTCGTGCACTATACCTTCACCAAATATTTGGATTTGGCAACTGAATAGTTTCTAGCGGATTTGCAAGGTAAAAAAAAACCAGATGATATAGTTCAATTGCCTAAAATTCAAGTCACACTTAAAGTTAAAAGAAATGTTTGCGTGTTTATGATTGTGTATCGATTATAACTCAAGTATGGTTGAACGAATTTGTTAATAATTTCTTGGTGGCATTATTTTATGCTTTTCAGAAGACTATAAACTGCGGGAAACAACGAGTCTTATATTAAACAATATTAATTCTAAATTAGCATTCTTAATATCAACCGGTAGGCGCTTCATGAACATTGAACATTATTTTTGTTTTATCTATGTTTACTTTCCGGATCACCTGTTGGGAAACTCTTCTAAAACCTCCAAGCATCGTGCCAATGTTTTCCTGGCTATTGTGCCATGAACACGACGTCATTTGAAAGTTAAAGCTAAAAACGTTTTTAAAATTCTTAGCGATTTTCATACACTTATATTACACTAGTTTCGACAAAAAATAATAATTTTTTTTTTAAATCTAAAATCTAGTACTTAAGTATAGTAATTATACTTAAGTCTTAGTGTTATATTTTATAATTTTAAGTATTGTTTTAAAGAATTCCGCACAAGTGTGTGCAAAAGCACCGAAATATCGGGAGCTCATCTTCTCGGCTAATCACGGTAAGAATATATATATATATATATATATATATATATATATTTATATTTATAATCTGAATCTCCAAAACGGCTCCATCGATTTTTTTTAAATTTAGTATGCGGGGGTTTCGTGGGCGATAAATTGATCTAGCTAGGTTTCATTATTAGAAAATCGAGTTTTATCCGTTTGCAGGCAAAGATAAACTGAAAAACATGACTTTCTGACATCTATTGGCGAGTAGTAATACTATTATTTTTACCGACACAGCAACACTAAAGCTACTTGACAATAGATGGCGTTATTAAAAAAAACGGGCAGAGCTTGATCTTCCAGGTACTATTGATTATTTGCGCATTACAACTGATGATCTAGTAGGGTGCAGCACTTTGCAATTAAATCTGTCGCAAATGTGATGAGGAGAACGGCAGACAATGAATTAAAGTTGACGCATTAGCCTCATTACATAGGGTTTTCATATCAATTAATTATATATATATAGTATACTTATGCAATATTAATTTAGCAGAAAATATAATTAAGAATTTATTAATATGGTGGTTTATCAATCTGTGATACTACTATATAATAAAATTACGCAGTTCTTTTATGTTTTAATTATTTTCTTATCTTGTTCTAGTATTAGTTTACATACGGACATACAATCGGTAGCAAGAGACGATAGATCACCACTTGCTACAGTTATTATACACATCCTTAGTTTTAGTTTAGAAACAAGAATTTAAAATACTAGATGTATCTCTAGGTTTAACCCACGGGAAAACCAAATCCCGTGGGAACTCTCGATCGGGATAAAAATCTATGCATATTTAAGTCAATTGTATCTGTGCATTGTAATACGATACATAAGAAATAGTGCCCCACAGAATAAAAAAACCCTGTAGGATCTTTCTATAAGGATAAGAAGTATTCTATACCCTTTTCAGTCCCTATAACTATCCCTGCGCCAAAACTAAGGTTACTCTGTTGTTTTGTAGCAACGTGAAGAAACAGTGCCTTTTTATCCCGACTTTATTTACAAATTTAATTCCAACCCAAAAACTTATTTTAATTAAACATCAAGGATGCACGCAGCTTTTTTTTTGTTAAACAATTTTAAGAATAACTTTATTAAAATTCTCTTAAAACAGAGATTTTCCAAAAAAACAATTAAACAAACAATCAAAAGAAGACTAACTTATCAGCTCAAAGTGCACTGAAATAAATAAATTCTTATTAAATATAGTCATTATGTATGCCAAGTCAGAGCCCTAATGAGTGAAAACTATGACAATCGATAGGCCACTAGCTTGACAGCGTCCACAAACACGCACTAGTAGTAGCGTATTGGACTATGGCCTAAGCCTCCGTCTCCAAGGAGAGACTTGTGCCTCTGCAGTGGGGGTACAACGATTGGGACAACTGCAGTTATTAACTTCTCTAAAGGGAAGTTATTATAATAGGTCCGAAAATCAAAACAGCTAAAGTTGCGTTTTTATTACTAAACCAAAAAATTTGTCTTGCGACCATATCAATCGATAGGCCACGTCATGACTTAGATCTAAAAAGTGTTTGAGCAAAATCGGTCTAGCGGTATGTCTTCTATCTTCAAAAAACTGTTTTTTTTAAGATTCAAAAATATTCTTAAGAGAAATTGGTCGTGCGGTACTTGCTACCAAACAATTTTTTTTTAATATAATATTTTTCCATGATATCGACCCGTCACACAGATATCTGCATAGCGCGAGGCCTTGACACAACAAATAGTCGTCAGGCCACTAACTCTTTTACCGAACTCATTTACTCTATAATTTTCCTAATGACTGCTATGATCAATAACAGTAATTTTTACTTACTGTCGGCTGTTTTAGAGTGCACAAAGTACCGCCGTCACAAAAAATAAAAGTAAAATATATTTTAATGTAGGGCATTATCCCTAAGATAGAATACAATACAAGCGTTTGCCTGCGGCTCCGCCTACGCTGAAATTGATAATGATAGTATCGTATTTATAATATATATAGTGTGTATTTTTAAGTGTATGTAACTATATGTATATATATGACTGCAAGAATATAATTATAATGCTAATAATCCTACTAGTACTATTAAATATCGGAGTACGCTTAAATATCTGAGTTTTTGAAGTAAAAACTTCTTTAGCGGTGCTGTGCACTTTTTTTGTGATGGGTAAAAACGGTTAAACTCGCGTCAGGTCACGTGTCCAGATCGAAAATTCGTAAGATGTCACTCGCGTTAGGACACGTGACCTTTATTTACATTAGGTTAGTTTTTATTTTTAGTAGGGGAAACTGGGGATACTTGATCCTTACGGGAGACTAGGTACACGAGATTTTCAGAACTTGTATGGGTAATATAAAATTTTATAGTGGCAACATCGGTTGTCTATGGTACCCGCTAACTTTCTAAAGTTAGTACACCTGTCAAATTTGACGCGTTTGTAAATGGCGGACGATCGAGTGTTTGTTGTTGCAGAGAGAAAATTTCCGTAAGTTTACATTTTGATTAAACATTAATGTAAATATGGTTTTTAGGTGTGTATGAATTTAATTCGAGTCATTATCTATATAAGTAGCGATTTGTAGCATAGAAAAGTGGTAATCTAATAGACATTTGAAAATATTCTTGTTCATAACCTTAAACTGCTCAGGGTACACTTGGTACACTTAGCTAAGGGAGATTTGATCCTCCCGGATCAAGTGTCCCTTAACTTTTATTTTTCAATTAATTTCAGATTACCGATATGCCCAGAGTATACAAAACAAGAGAAGGTGCCAGAAAAAGAGTACTAATCGATGAAGGCGAAGGAAATTGCGATCGGCAGTGGACGATGTCATCGCCGGTGCGAGTATTCGTGGTACTGCAAAAGGGTACGGGTTAGCCGTTATGACACTGAAAAGGTACGTGAGGAAGAGGAAAGGTACTACTACAACTGATGTAATTGATTACACTCCAAATTATCGTCACTCACAAATTTTTTCAACTATTGAGGAGAGTGAACTTGTCAATTACCTAATGATGGCCAGCAAATTGTATCATGGATTAACACCTAAGAATGTACGACAACTGGCATTTCAATATGCTATTGAAAATAAAAAGGAAGTTCCGCTAAAATGGTCCGAAAATGAAGAAGCAACCTATGATTGGTTCTACGGGTTTATGCACCGACACAAAGAACTATCACTCAGAGTTCCCGAAGCCACAAGCTTGTCTCGCGCCACGGCGTTTAACAGAAACAACGTTAACAACTTTTTTCAAAATTTATCAAGCCTTTTACAGAGATTTAACTTTGGTCCGAACCAAATTTGGAATGTAGATGAAACTGGCATTACGACAGTTCACAAACCAAAAAAAATCGTGGCATGTAAAGGAATTAAACAAGTGTCTAAGGTAACATCCGGCGAACGTGGGCAGCTCGTAACTGTGTGCGCAGCTATAAATGCTATAGGTAATCACCTTCCACCTTTTATGATATTTCCTCGTAAAAATTGGCAGGAGCGAATGATAGATGGAGGTCCACCAGGCACAGAAGGAGCTCCACATCCCAGTGGTTGGATGACTAGCCCAAATTTTGTGCTTTTTTTGAAATTTTTCCTCAAGCATGTAAGATGCAGCAAGGATAATCCATGTCTCATGATATTTGACAATCATGAGTCACATATTTCCATTGATTCTATAAATTTTTGCAAAGATAATGGTATACACCTGTTAACCCTCCCACCCCATACCTCTCAAAAATTGCAACCGTTGGATAGAATTATATTTGGAGCAATGAAGTCATATTATAATACTGCATGTGACAATTGGATGGTTGGTCACCCAGGCCGGCCATTAACCATTTATGATTTGGCAGGATGTTTATCCAGTGCCTACCCAAATTCAATGACACCCAGAAATATTCAGAAATTTAAGCTCGATGACGAATATTTAAGCTCTTACGTTACTGATCGAGAATACATAGAACCTGAAATTGAGAATGTCACACACTCACGAATTTCTTCACCATCTGTTATTTCTGGTCCATCTTCTGCTGCTGTACTTGCTCCACTTACGCCTGTATTAAATGATAAAGTTGCTATGCTAATTACACCACAACCAATATCAAATGCTCCTGTTACTATAACAAATGCTGGAACTGTTACATCCTTAGTACTACAGCCAATATCAAATCATGATAGAAGTTCTCAGTTTGTGCTGAATGCTGAAACTACAACACCAATGGTACCAGAGCCAATAACAAAGGACGTTGCCACCCCAGGTATTTCTGATCATGAAAAGGAAAATACTAATGTTATAGCTTGCCCAAAAAACACTGCCTCTTGTTTGCTCCCGTTATATGTGGCCGAGACATCTAGCAAGAATAGATCGAACGCTTTTGTAAGTCCTGAAGTAATAAGGCCATATCCGAAGGCAGGACCAAGGAAAGGTGTTACAAAGGGACGAAAAAAAGGATGTACAAGAATTTTAACTGACACACCAGAGAAACTAGCAATCGAGAGTGAATTGGATGCTAGAAAACGCAAGAAGGAAGTCAAAGTTAGGAAAGTAAAAGCAAAAGTAGTGAAACGTAACCTCTATTCACAAGCGCAAGATGAGACTACATCAGAAGATGAAGAAATACCACCTTCACCACCATCAGATTTAAGTGTGTCATATGAAACGGATAGCTCTAGCGAATCAGAAAATGAAGAAGACACTATTGTCTCGGTCACCAGCGGCGATTGGGTTATAGTTAATATGGTCTCACAAAGAAATCTCGTCCATAGATATGTTGGACAGGTGCAGAGTAGAAGCCAAACAGGATATGACATTAAATTCGCTAAAAAAATTAATGACAGATTTTTCAAGTGGCCTGCAGTAGATGATATCAGTATTATAGCGGAATATCAAGTGGTAAAAAAACTACCAACTCCAAAAATGAAATCGTCATCGAGAAGAGTCATCAGCTTTGAATTCCCGAAATCATTAAAGAAGTTCAAAATTAAATAAATTGAAAAAAGAGACTGAGATCAAAAGACTTGATTAAATTAAGATAGATGATAAGACTTAATGAGACCAAAATTTATAATAAGATTTAATTTTTATAACTGTTTTAAGATTGTTACAGTAATATTTATTAATGTTGATTATTTTGCTAGGACACCTAAATGAAGCTTAAACGTAACTTGAAATTTTGTTTCACATGTCCTGGGTTCAATTCAATAAGACAGTGTTTCAAGTCTTTATCTTAATTACGTTTTAATTTTATTCAGGGTGTCATTGCGAGACATTTGAGTTCTTTTATTATTGAAGATATAATTTTGTTTTGAGTTTGTTTTTGTTTTTTTAATACGAAACGGAAGTTTCAAATTTAGAAATTGATTTATGTATGGAGACGGTGTGATATGCCTATGTTATGTGATTTTGAAAACAATCTAAAAAAGTTTATCATATTCTAAAAACATTTTTTATTTATTTCCTTACTAATAGTATCATGTGAACCTAGATATGAGAGACTTGATCCCCCAGGATCAAGTCACCCAGATGGGGGGATCAAGTCTCGCGTATATACGGGACACTTGATACCATTCCCTATTTTTACTTTCAGTCAAATAAGTATTAAATTTAGACACTTATATCTTTGGGTCTTACATCAATTATAGGCAAATAAATTTCACGTATTTCAGTACCAATATCTTTTAAAATGGATAGTCACTAGGGAAATTAGGGATGAAAAACAAAAGGGGGGATCAAGTGTCCCCAGGTATATGGCGATTATGAGTTGTACAGGGAGGTTGGATATGGGATTTTAATTCTATGATAGATTGAGCTGTCAAATAAACAACGTCGTCAAAAAAGTAAATAAACAAAAGTTATTATTTTTAATAAATAAATATGGATAAGAAGTGATGGGAAGTAAATAGCGAGTATGTTTTCACTTCTGCCGGCACACCCGGAGTGCAACCCGTTTTTTTTTTGACATGATTGACTATATCTGACGCTTTACATGCGACATAAAAAAAAATACGTAGGTCACAACTTTGATTTTTATAGCTATTATATAGCTTATTATAGCTTATTGATATTACTAAGTGTTTCAATACAGATTGTTTACTTGTTAGCTGATTATCAATGAATTGTATTATACTCTCAAATAGTCAAGTTTCTTGCCGGTTCTTTTTGGCAGTAATCAACATTGCTTAGATTGTATTTACGATTCAAAAGTGTTCTCAGAAACTTACTTTTTTTTTTTTTTTTTTTTTTTTTTTTTATACCACTAAGGTGGCAAACAAGCTTACGGCCCGCCTGATGGTAAGCGGTCACCGTAGCCTATGGACGCTTGCAACACCAGGGGTATCACTTACGCGTTGCCGACCCTTCAGAAATCTAATAACTTCTTTCTTGAAGAACTCCATACTGTAGTCCTTGCAGAAAACCTTGGCAGGGAGCTCATTCCACAACTTAAGCGTTCGCGGGAGGAAGTTTCTCTGAAACCGCACTGTACGCGACCATTTAGGTTCTAAAGTGTGAGAATGAATTCCCTGCCGGTGGCGAGCGGTGCGATGGTAGAAAGTAGCCGTGGGCATCATTTCGAACAATTCCTCAGAACACAACCCATTGTACAAGCGGTAGAACACACACAGTGAGGCAAAGTCTCTCCTCAGACTTAAGGGCTCGATGCCGCAAGTGAGTTTGGGATCGTCGACAATTCTCACAGCCCGTCGTTGAACCGAGTCAAAAGGGCCAAGCTGGTATCCGGGTGCACCTGCCCAGAGATGGCAGCAGTACTCCATATGGGGCCTAACTTGCGACTTGTAAAGTAACAACCTTTGCCCCGACGTGAAGTACTGCTTCGCTCTGTTGAGTACACCAAGTTTTTTGGACGCCAGCTTTACCTTATCTTGTAAATGATCTCGGAACTGAACATACTTACTTACTTACTTGAATAAATACTATTTGATTTGGTTTAATAATATTAAGAAAGTGTGCTATAGCAAGCAAGCTATATTACGTCCATGTTGAATTCGTTAATTGTTATTCCTGCGGCAACTTTTAAATATTTCGGGATAAAAAGTAGCCCATAGCCCTCGTTAACCTCGTAACCTGGTGTTAAATAACAGGATAATTCGCAATAACAAACAAACATTAAATAAACAACCAAACGAACAGCCTTTTACAAATATATATGTTAGGTTTAGAATTATACAGCCCCTGCCGCGCGGTTTTACATGCAGAGAAATCTATTCGTATGGGAAGCCCTAATCAGCATATCTTGTTCTCTCATAAACAATTCTGCACCAAAAATCACATCAAACCATCAAAAGAAGGACATCCAAAAAACTATTCATTACACTTTCGCATTTATAATATTAGTATAAATACAATTTAAAAATTCTGATATTGGACATTCAATAAAATAAAAACCAGCCAAGGGCGGGTCGAACTTGCGCACTCAGGTTTCCGTACCAGCACATAATACACAAGCCCAGCTTACACTTGACCGGTTTCTATTATGTTTTGCTTTACAGTATACTTTAACCTATAATCGTTATAATAATAGCCTGTATGTTTTGCCGTCTTCACGATAGACCAAAACCAGTAAAAAAAAAAAATTGTTTTTTTATTCATGAAAATCACATGCTTCTATCTTCTTATTTTTGATTTTTGAAGGGTCGGCAACACGCGAGTGATACCCTGGTTTTGCAAGCGTCCATGGGCTACGGTGACCGCTTACCATCAGGCGGACCGTAAGCTTGTTTGCTACCTTAGTGGTATAAAAGAAAAAATAACTTAGGTCTAAAAGTCCATTTAAGATCGGACGAACAGACACACAGAGAGCGTAGGCTCCGTAACAGGGAAGTCTTAGTAACAGAGCTCCGTTGGCACCCTTTGGGTACGGAACTAAAAAATTTGCTGCGTCATTAAACTCTTTACTACAAGACTATTATATGGTATGTAATTAAGTTTATCTGATAATGTATTCTAAACTTTGGTGCTCTTGAATTATGGTTAATATTTTATATTAGATAAGTTGTGAATTCGAACAGGAGCTAACTAATGTTGTGCTTCTCAAACATCTTGAGCTGTAGCATTATATGAGTATTTATAAACAACTTTCGTATCAGTAAAAAATGTTTTAAGGTATTTTTTATATTGTTCTTAGTTGTAAGAAGAATTGGTAATTTGTAAGTTTTTTTTATTATCATCTCTTAATTATATTCTGTCAATTTCAGTCAACCTATTACGTTTAAAAAGTTAGCGTCCTTCACAGGTCGAACGGACAGACAGCACGACAGGTAAGGCATTATTAATAAGAATCCATGAACTCCCTTTAAGTACGGTAACCTATAAATAGCTATTAAAAACATACTTAAGACCCGTAACAAATGCTAATCATAAACACGATGACTATCAAACAATATACTTGCTATTACAATAGTATGATGTATAATACAGCATGAATAGAACAAAAAATGCACGCAAAAAGAAGTTTGTGAAATGTCAAACGTAATTTATAACTTTTCAGTAAAATAACGAGTAACCGAGTAGTTTGAGAACTACTGGCAAAAGGGTATATCTGGGGTGTCGCGGCGGCATAATAATAGCTTCCTTGCGACTTGCGATAGCTGAATAGGAAACGACAGCACTTGCTTCAAAGTAAATGCTTTTATGTTTATTTATAGCACGTGATATGGGGACAGAAACAGCGATCGACAGGAAGTTAAAATAAATTTTGTATGAGATTGAAGATACCAAAGGCATAGAGTAAATATTCGAAAATATGTCTTAAGGACGTATAAAGTCTTAGTACAAAAATCTTACAAATACACAAATCTTCATAGAATTAAGAAATACATTCATAAAAATAATCTTTCTTCGGTTATGACTTCCTAAAGTCTTTAAGAAAAATATATCATACGTGCCATATCTATAGCTACAACTTCAATGTAAATAAATATTTTAATAACAAAGATGCAGTTTAGATATGCAGTTGCAGGTTCAAGTCCTGGCTCGAGGTTAATTTTTTTACTGCATCTTTGCTATGAAAATATTTCTTAATATAAGTACATCTTTTTTTTGTAAAATATGTGAACATTATTTGCCCAATTTTTTTTGGGATAAATCGTACTTCAGCGTAACCAGATTCACTAATTTAATACTTTTCAGGTTAAACTCTCACGATATTATTGAACGTGAGTATTTTTGTAGGTATATTGAGCGAAGGCAGTATTTTTGGGTATATTTTGGATAACAAGTTGTGGTAACACCGTAAACTGACGTAATGACCCTATGGTCATTAGATAATGCAACAATTGCCCATCGCCCATCGCTATCGCATTCGACTTTTGGGACGGGGATTTCCCCAAATTTGTAGTATCAACCGACGCTTATATAAATAGAGCGCAATCGCATTTTCTTTTTCCTCGGCATGGTCGTAAAACCATCGCTAAGCGGGCTCGGGACGTTCTAACGGCTCCAGATGACGATCTCGCTATCCGTATAGCGAGATTAGTCTCAACGACCGTCCCCTAATAGGGCCTCCCTCCAAACACGACGCCTACGTCCCCGGGTTCGTCGGCGCCCGCAAGGATACAAGAGGTATGAAAGAGTGCCGGGGCGCTTCTCGCCCCCACCCTATCGCAACCGCACCCGCGTAACGGGGAACTCCTCTCCTAGCGCTGACTCACCTTTGGGTTTGAGACTCACGCCGGTCGAAGGGACGCCCCCGAGAGCGACAACCCAAGCCGAGGCTCCCCCCGCGGGGAGCCCTTAAGCGTTGGGCGCTATACGGGCTAAGGCTAGTAGGCAGTAATGGCTGCAACAGCCAACTGCATAGTCAGTCAGAAAAAAAAATCTTTTTATTTCGTTTGACCCATTCACTAGGACATCATGTCTAGTTATTAAGCAGAGTGGGAAATTATTTAAAACTTCAAACGAACCGTTTTAATCGGTTGAATACTTGACTGCAAACTAAAAGAGGGTGATGTGTTTTACAGATAACCTGACATTCATATTAGAATGTTTTTAAAATATGTTTATAACATTATAATAGTAAGGACGAAAACCAGCCAAGTGTGTGTCGTACACTAAATTACTTAATTCCGTAGAGTAAAATTTATTAAAAATATATTATGAGGAATGTTATAAAAATAACTGTACTACTGTGTACTGTTTTTAGGCCGGTTTTGGTATCTTGCCTATATCTACTTAATTTTAAAAAAAATCATGTAAATAATGTAGTTTGCGATGATTCATTATGGGAAAAAAAAATCTGACAAACCTAAAAAAAATACAGTTTGCTGCTCCAGGAGATGGGAAGTTCGATGACATAATAAACACTGAGCTCCGATTAAAATGACATAGTTTTAATCAGCTTAAACCAAAAAAATTGGTTTGGAATTCGTTTTAAACCGGCTTTACATCTATAATCTAGAATAAGAAATTGATTTAATTATATCTATTTCTCAGACAAATATCTATTTTTTTAGATTAGTGTAAAAATTGTGTAAATAAAATTTCTATGTTTGTTTATATATTAAGTGGCAACTTTTTACGAGAGACATATAGGCAAATGATTTTATTTTGTATAAAATTCGAATTTTCAAAAATTTTGTGACGGAATTTTCTTCGTAGCTTTCACGTTACAAAGACGATGAGTTCACCGCCTTTTGCAAAGCCTGTAATGCAAAACTCCATAGTAGATAAGCATCGTTAAAACAACATGCAAATACAGAAAAGCACAAATCGAACTTGAAAACATATAAAGGACAGTCAAAGGTAAGTATTCTAGATCGGTTTACGGTACCTTACCTAAAATCAAAACATTCAGAGATATTTGAATTTAAAGTAGACAAATGTAAATTAATTATTTCATTTTGTTTCCAGGTGGATACATTTTCTAAAAAGACATCACTGAAAGACGAAATCTAGAATGCTGAGCTGATTGTTTGCAGTTTTTTCGCAGAACACAACGTTTTATTTAGAGCTATGGCTACCATCTAAGGGACATTCTAGTGAAATGTTTTCCCGACTCCGATATTGCGAAAGAATTTTCCTGCAAAAGAACCAAAGCAGCCGCTATAACTAACATTGTTTTAGGACCCGAATTTCAGAAAAGTATGATTTAAGACATACTTTGTACTGCATCTCCTTCAGGTAAACCAGTTTATTCAATTATTATCGACGAAAGCACAGATGTTGCCACAGTTAAAAATTGTAATAAAATACTTCTCTGAAACGAAATGTACTGTACTTTACTTAATAGGATTTGCTGCTGATACTACGAATGTGATGTTTGGTCAACACTCTGGCATTGTTGCGAAAATTAAAGAAGTGAACCCAAAATGCTTATTCATAAAATGTGTTTGTCACTCTGCAGCATTAAGTGTTAGCCATGCTTGCAAAATACTGCCTAGAAATTAAGAACAAATAGTATAAGAAGTATATGGTTACTTTTCTCAAAGTAGCAAGCGTCAAAGAGAATTTGCTGAGTTCCAAAATTTCACTGACACTGAAAATCATATAATATTGCGTCATTATGATATAAGGTGGCTATCGCTTCATGCCTGTGAATAGAATAATTGATCAGTGGAGAGCATTGCAATTGCATTTTCAAGATCAACACTTGAGTGATCGGATTGTGACATCATTTAGTAGTGACATAAACAAACTTTACTTTTACTTTTTGGACTACATTTTGTCATTTGTATTGCATTAAAAGATTGTACGATCCAATATGTACATGTCGATTTTAAGTTGCTTCATGAAAACTAATTATATCAAAAGCACGGACAATGTATTTACTTTAGACCCTAAATCTCATGTAAAAGATGTCAATCATTTTTAATTGAGCTAAGCACGCCATTAAAATCTCGTTTGCCATTTAAAAATGAGATTTTTCCAAAACTGAAATCTTAACCCACACACTGCCTAGCATACAGATTTTCGAAGTTTAAGAAATGTAATAGAAACTCTCCCATACGAATTACAGCCAGAACCAATGCAGTTAATTGACGAAGAGTACAGAACCCTAAAACTTGATCGCGAAGTAAATAATTTGTTACAATCTACGAGTACTGGTAGATACCCCCCTTTCTTGTGAACAGTTTTGGGTGCAATTTGGAAAAAAATCTAACAATGATGGTACGTTAAAATATAAAAATATAACTAGTTTCAGTAAACCTCTGTTATGCATACCGATATCGAGTGCTGCATGAGAGCGTATATTTTTACAAATAAATTTAATAAAAACGGACCTAAGAAACAGATTTGTAAACAAAAATGTATAAGCAATTTTAAAAACAAAATAAGGTGTTAAAGATGAAGGAGGATGTGCGAACTTTAAACCTTCGACTAGAATGTTAATCTAACATTTATTGTGATGATGATTAATGAATAAAACTCATTAATGTCATTACAATCTAAGAGATTGCTCCTCGACACAATGTTTTTATACAATATTTGTCATAACAAGTATGATTGCATGGAAATTCACAATAAACTGGCCTACAAAATTCCTCACAGCGTAGCAGGGCAACGAAAAGCTCGTCCACATCAACTGTTTACGTTGACAAGATGTAGGACTAATGCTGGTGTACGAGCGCCCTTACAGCGGGTAGTTAACTCTTACATAACAATCACATAGACATAATTAATTCATCAGCAAGCACATATAAAAATCTTATCCTTAAATCATTAAAAAGTACTTAATTACTAATATTCAAACAGCATATTAGAGATGAGATATGTATTATATTACGTATATGTATTATGTTTATTGCATCTATGTCTACATTTGTATCTTATTGTATTCTTTTTATTTATGTCTACATTTGTATTTTATTGTAGTCTTTTTATTTATTTATGCATACTTATGTATGAATAAACAATAAATATCGAATAGGGAATAGAAGTAAAGACGGTAATAAACCGAGGCCAATCCTCTGTTCTTTCGTAAACGGTGGGAAAAAGAGTGAGAACATGAGAAATAAGAAGGGGCTGAAGAAGATATATGTCACAGAAGACTATTCTAAGGAAGTTTTGGCTAAAAGGAAAGCTTTACAGTTGGAGCTGGTAGAAGAAAGAAAAAAAGAAAAATTGCGTTTCTAAAATATGATAAGCTTATAGTGAAGGAAAACGAATCAACTAATGATAAGAGAAAACGGGAAACTTCTTCCTAACCACATTCTTCGGACACTTAACCAAAAAAACTGCAAACTTCCACATCCTTTAAGGGTAATAGAAGCAACGCATTCGAGATGCTAAGAAACAGATCCAACTCTCTTACTAATACTATTACAAACAAATAACAGTAGCAACTAAATCTCGGCAAAAAATGGAAAATACAACATTGTAAAGAACCAAAAATCTCAACAACAACAAAACAACACCCTCCCCCAAGCCGACTGGTCATCGTGGGGGAAAACGACCAACTCTCTCTAAGGATAGTTAACCAAAAAACGGAAAATAACTGCGACCTACACATAGCGTCGCTCAATACACAATCACTAAGAACGCCAGAGAAACTTATTGAACTAGAAACCGCAATCAACGAAATTAAATGGGATATTATTGGAATAAGTGAAATGAGAAGGTTATGAGAAGGCATAGAAGACCACGGAGAGTATATATTGCATTACAAAGGTGAAACACCAGGGCAGTATGGTGTTGGTTTCTTGATAAAACTTAAATATACTGAACGAATAGAAGAATTAAAAGGAATATCTGAAACAGCAAAGATGAATATTGGTCGATAATTCAGGTTTACTCACCAACTGAAGCAGACAAAGAAGAAGATGTGGAGAAAATAGAAGACTTCTATCGAAAATTACAAAAAACTATCGATACTGCTCACAAAACTATAATAATAATGGGCGATTTCAATGGACAAATTGGGAAATGCCAAAGTGGCGAAGAGTATACTGTAGGAAGTCATGGCAATGGCAACAGAAGTAAAAACGGACAAAGGCTGGTGAACTTCGGTTTAGAAAACAAACTAAGTATCATGAATAGTTTCTACAAAAAGAAAAAGAGTAAGAAATGGACATGGACTTCCCCAAATGGACAGTACAGAAATGAAATCGATTATCTTGCGACTAATAAACCAAAAGTTTTTAAAGACCTGTCAATTATACATAATTTAAATTTTAACTCAGACCATAAAATGATTCGTGCGACCATACGAGGGACACATGTTAAGAAAAGTAGAATGTTGCAAAAGGGTTCGATACCCTATGTGAACATCAATAATAATAATAATGAAGCAGAACTAGTGAACAATTTAAAACAAATTCTTCTCTTGTGAGAAGAAAAAGAATACAAGAAATCAATCCATTCGAGATATTGCGATTTTGTTAATACCCTTAAAACTGAAGCCCGCAAAGTGTATACAAATAATAAAACAATAATATCTGCCGAAACCACTCAACTACTTAGGGAAAGAAAATTGCTTTTACAAGGTACAAAGAATAAAGAGAAACGTAAAGATATTGCAAAAATAAGTAAAAAGATTAATGAAAATATAAGAAAAGACAGGAAACAAAAAAGGACAAACAGCTTCGAATATCATATTAAGAAAACAGGTGGAGTAAACAAAGCGTTCAAATAATTAGAACCAAAGAAAAATTTGATGCCAAATATGAAAGATAAACAGGGAAAGTACACAAGCAAAAGACTGGAAATATTAAATATTGCTATGGAATATTACAAGGACCTGTATAAAAGTAGAAATGAGAAAACTAGTAAGATCTCGACTGAAAATACGCAAGATTCCGAACCTATACCACCTATTCTTAATGAAGAAACAGAAAGAGCTATTATTACGCAGAAGTTAGGAAAAGCACCCGGTCCTGGTCATATCACCAATGAACTTCTTAGAATATCAATTTTAGTGATTGTTCCCAAACTGACCAATTTATTCAATGAAATAATAAAAACAGAAAATATCCCAGAAGATTGGATAAAGTCAGTTATAGTTTTGTTACACAAAAAAGGAGACAAAGAAAACATGGGTTACTATAGAGCAATTAGCTTAATGTCTAATATTTATAAGATCTTCTCAAAAATATTATTATTTAGACTAACTAAGATCCTTGATGAAAATCAGCCAAAGGAGCAAGCTGGGTTTAGGAGCAACTTCTCGACTGTAAACCACATACACGTCCTACGACAGATACTTCAGAAATACAGAGAATACAATAAAGTATGCTATCTGGGTTTCGTAGACTTCAACAAAGCGTTTGATTCTTTAGAACACGATTATATATGGGAATCATTAGAGCAACAAGGAGTCCATAGAAAGTACATACGCTTACTAAAAATCTTATACGGGAAAAGCACAGCACAAATAAAACTGGAAACGACAGGCGATGAGTTCCCAATTGAAAGAGGTGTCCGTCAAGGTGACCCCATTTCCCCAAAAATATTCTCAGCTGTGTTGGAGATGATCTTTAGGAGACTGATTTGGGATCATTTTGGACTTAACATACACAGAGAAAAATTAAGCCACTTAAGATTCGCTGACGATCTAATACTTTTTGCAGAATGCCCTAAAGCCTTGGAAGAAATGCTACAACAATTATCAGACGAAAGTGAAAAAGCAGGTCTCAAAATGAATATAATAAAATTAATGAGCCATTCTACACAATAGGAGGCTATTAGATATAATAATCAGCATTTAGAGTATGTAAATGAGTATATTTATTTAGGGCAATTAATATCACCAACAGAAAACATGCAGAAAAAAATCGAAAGAAGAATAGCCAATACTTGGAAAAAAAATTTGTCATTAAGTGAAATAGTGAAAAATAATCAGATGCCAATTTCGGAGAAGCAAAAAGTTTTCAATTCTTGCATCCTGCCATGTCTGACATACGCATGCCAAACTTGGGCCTTAACGGATCAACAACGAAATAAAATAAATATTTGTCAGAACGGAATAGAAAGAAGCGTATTGGGAATAAGGAGAAAAGATAAAATAAAATTAAACAGAATAAAAGAAAAGACTAAGTTCGGAAAAGTCCAATCAGTATGTAGAAAATTGAAATGGCGATGGACGGAACATATGTTAAGAGAAAAGAAAGAAAAGTGGACCAGAATAATAACTGAGTGGTACCCTAGAGAAAGCAGAAGAAGTAGAGGAAGACAGATAAAGAGATGGGAAGACGATTTGAAGAAAGTAGCAGGTCCAGAATGGTTACGTACAGCAAAGGATAGAGATAAGTCGAAAGCCTTAGAGGAGGCCTTTGTCGAAAGACAAGCTGTTAAGAGAGGAGACTAATAAAATGTCAACAATAGTAAATATTGTGTATATATATATATATATATATATATATATATATATATATATATATATATATATATATATATATATATGTATATTCATGTATGTACTGTGTATATATTATTATATATATTCTTAGTTTTTAATTAGTTTATATTAGTTTATTTACAATGTTAAGACTAGCATCAATTAAATAAGTTACATTTAGCTAGAACGTAAACAATTTCTAAACTATTACTTAAATTGTCTCGAAATTTTTTTTTTTAATATTACTTAACCTAAGTGAACGATAATATGTATAATAAATACTTACCTTATTTAATTAGTAGATAACGTTGTTGGTTATTCAATTACGTAAAAATGTTGATGTACCTAATATAAGTTAGTAAATCATATTGTATAACCGTTTGTTGTTCCGAATAAATAAATAAATAAATAAATAAATAAATAAATAAATAAATAAATAAATAAATAAATAAATAAATAAATAAATAAAACATATTTTTAAAATCAGTATTTTTATTGGTATATTTTTCCTGAAACGTATATTTCAGAATTTTTTTTAGGGTCCTACGTATTTTTGGAAAATTAAGTCTGGTCACACTGTCGTACTTGCAGTACACTATCAGAGAGCGATCCGCAATGTTTTAGGTATATTTGAAAACGGAACGCACTTTTTTAAACCCGAACATTGATAACTAAATAGATAACTCATCAAGTTTTGTTTAATTTCGGATAGGCACAATAAAAAGAAAGCGCAATTAAATTCATTTAAAAAAGTAAAAAAAGAAATCGACATTTGAACGCGGCGAATTGGCGGCAAAATTACCTCAACTATTTTTATTATTGTCAATACAGTTGTCAATATTATTAGTTTTTTTACACACATGTTTGAGAAAAGGCGATGCCTCGGCCCGCAAACTCACGATCGCCCGGTTATGCTGCGTTTGCGGGCCGCTGAAGTAATGTACTATATAACGATTATTTGTAATACATAATTGTAAATGTGTTACAAATTTCCATGTTGCATGAAGCTAGTCTTAATAGTTTCTGAATGAAATGAGTATAACTAGGTCATACATATTGCGAATAAATCTTACGGATAGACGGACGAACATGGCGACACTATATGGGTTCCTTGTTTGACTACGAAACCCTAAAACTGACTTTTTCTATTCAGTACACACGATTTGGCAATTCTAGTAAGCTATAACACTCATCAAAAGTTTCTTGACCAAAGAAAACGGGGGTTTTGAACTAAATCATAGATCTACTAACAGTAACGAATTAGCAGTAGTAGTAGTAAGTCATACCATTTCCTTAGGTTTAGAGAGGTCACTGGTAAGTTTTTATCGTGTTGTTCTGATACATTAACCTACTTTTCAGAACCTCTACTCGAGTCAATCGCTTAGCCATCTCCAATAGAATCGATAGGTAGAATTTATGACGGATTAACGACTCTATCGATTAGATTGGTACTAATTCTATCGATTTCAAAATATGATAAAGTTCGTCATTAGAGTCTTGGAGTGATACGATAAAACTGAATAATATAATATAAATAAGTATGAAGCGCTTAAACGCGCGAAGTCTAGCAGGGGTAGTGATTTATATATTTAACAAGGTGTTTGTGCCGAGAGCTACTTGGTTATTGAGATATTTTTTTTGCACATCTAAATTTCCGACTTTTTCAATGTAATTTCAGATTTTTTTCTTTCATGCAACAATGTCTTGAGTTACGAACACAACACAAAAAAATAAATCAGTCCAGCCGTTTTCAAGTGATGATCTTTTTGTAAATGTGGTAATTGATTTCTATTTATGTAGAAGATAATAGGTGTTATTGTATTGTACAATACAATACTCTATTGTATTATTTTATTGTACTATTACATTAAATAGTTAAGAGAATACGATTCGGAGCGCCTCTCAGCGTGCTTCATAGAAACGTATTTCTAACTTATTCTTGAAACTTGATGATCAAACACCACAAAATTTTGAAGAGAATTTGGTCTAGTAATAAATATCTGGGTCTGCAGTCTGCCAGTTTTCTATTAAATTATATAGTTCAAAAGTTATACAGGATTCTAGTTTTTCATAAAAATGGTTTCAAAAAAGATTTCTAGTTATTAAAAACATTTTCCAAGATTTTGGATAATTACAAAGATAGTATTCGGCTTCGAATTATGAGTCAGAAATTTTACAATGATTGATTAAGTAAATGTGAAAAACAAATGTGAAATTCGTTTGTATGAAGCCTGCTGCGAGGCATCGCGAATCGTAGTCTTTCTTGTTGTAAGTTTCTTGCCGGCTCTTTGCGGCAGAAATTATCATTGTTAAATAGGTTGTATTGACGATTTAAGTGTTTTCAGAAATCTACTTGCATAAATATTATTTGATTAATTGATGGATTGATGTCCCCTCAACATAAATTAAACCTCCATGAATATGTTTTTTTTTTGTATTGTTGATACATACATATTATTACAGCGAGTATTACTAAAGTCAAATGGGTGAACAGATTTGGCGAAACTATTATTGTTCTACTACGGGTTTGACTAAAATACCCTATAAAGCGCTGCTCTACTGTTTAGTTCTGTCTTTCGTACTGCTTTTGAGACCAACATCAGCATCATATAAGAGCCGCTAGAACGTCTCAGCTGTACAGTGACCTTCTCCTTAAATTTCTAAAAAAAATAAACGGGTCTGAGCCCCTTATATACAGCGACTTTTTGCAACCCAAATATAGTCTTCATTACAAAAAATATACACCAGAAAACCATCAAATTATTTTTTCCGTTAACTATTAATCATATTTATATATTTACCTACATCTTAAATCAAGCAAAATATGTGTTACTGATCAAAAACTAAAATGTTATCAAAAAGCTTTAAATAAACCATATCGAATTTTTGTGATCGATAACGACTTGTACAAAACAGTTATTGCAGTGGTGTATATATATATATTTATATATATATATATATAAATACTTTAACAACAGGACCAATAACTGGACTAATCGCTTATCATTTAAAGGTATGTCGGTTACGTTAAGTATTCTACGAATTTCCATCATAATGAAATATAAGTTTTCCAAGTCATTGTTTCTGCGGCTGGATTTAATTTTTGGTAATTTAAATTAAAAACCTTTCTTTTTAAAACTAGTTATTAATTCAATAATAACATAAATACTTCGCTACAAACATTTTAAATGCAAATATACACGACCAAAATAATGTTGATGAAATTTCATCAACATTGTAATAAATTGTAGGTAAACTCCTATTTTTTAGGTTTAAATTATAGGTTTTTAGTACGCAATGATAAGGTTTTTACATAGTTACATTCATATATGCTCTTAATAAAGTAAATATATAAAAGTCCAGTGTTTGTAATTATGCAGCAGCCAACATGTGCACAAAGCCGTGAGATGAATAGACCCAGACTAGCGCCAGTGGTTGATGAATACGAGTTGGTTTTTTTAAAAGTCTGAGGCAACCTATACAAATGAAATACTTTGTGCATTTCATTTGCAGTCGCGAAATTAAATAAGAGATTTTCAAGCATCAAAACTATTCTTCTCTCCATTATTTTTATTACACATACGAGTAATATTTTTTTTAAATATCTTTTTTGACAAATAGTATTTTCATGTTTAGGTATTTGAAACACTAAAACAAATTCTATGATTTTAAAATTTGCAGTCATAATAACGGAACATAATAAATATCTTCTCCAGTACCGTAACATAATGAATTATTTTTATAACTCTTGTTTGCTTGTCTGTCCCCTGTTTGTCGGGTATGAATAAAAAATGGCTTATTGATAACTGGAGGTAATCAAGCTTGTACCTGTTACGGCTAAGGTTTTGAATAATCTGCTGTACACTATGAATGTGATCTACGGTACTATAACCTTTCAAAAACCAAGCCTGTTCTGGTGGCTGAAACTCGTCAAGTCTTCCAGCGAGAAGATTCGTGACGACTCTAGAGAACAGCTTAAACACGAGGCTTAGAAGCGATATCGGCCGGCAGTTCTTAAGTAGAGTTTTATCTCCTTTTTTGGAAAATAATACTACCACACTTCCGCGCCACGCCTCCGAGTACTTCCGTTATGGATAACAACATTAAAAAGCTTTGCTAACTCTAAGGACTAGTGTGCCGCAGACTTTTAGAAGCTCAGTCGAAATGCCGTCATCGCCCGGAGCTGTGCTGTTTCTAAGCTGTTCCAAAGCCGCCCTTCGGGATATCGTCGGTGAAGTGGCGCGTCAGTTTGGCTCTTGAATCTTCGGTTATGATAGATGTGGGCCTTGCCGCATGTGACGTGTAGAGTTGTCCATAAACAACTCGGCTTCTGCTGAGATCTTTGGTTTGGAGCTGACTATTCTGCCATCTGCAGTTTTTAGTCTCGGCAGATGGCTCTTTGCAATCTGATGCACAAAAACTTTCGACCCTTTTTTTTGCTCAATCGCAAGCTCAATGGTGCGTGTGCTGGAGAGTCGAAAGTCACGTCTAGTCAAATTACGTATTAGCCCGTTTAGATAACTTACATCTGACGAAGAACTTTCGGTAGATGGTATATCTCGTCATTTCCTCATAAGTTCCGTCTCATGCAAAAGTTTGGACTCTTTAATTTTTTTTCTGCGGTGGGTAAAATGGTGGTATAAATTTTAAAAAAGGTGATCAAAAATCGGGAACCTCTTTGCTAGAAGAATAGGTCCGGCGGTATAAACACAAAATGCTGCCAGCAACTTTCACACCATGCCCACATATGCCTTGAATGACTTGTTCTCTTTATAACCATAGTGTTTTTAATGATTGTAAACTTTCGCGATTTGTACACATTTTACAGAAACACATATAACGAGTGGAAATCGCGTAAATATTGTATCTTTACTCTCTGTAGCGATGTACGCCTAGATCTTTTTAACTACTTACGCAATTTAATGCGGTTTTCATCAATATGATAGTTTATACGTATAGTTAATTATTGTTTTGTGTTAATTTGATGAAATATGACAATAATTGTTCAAGATGTCAGAAAAATCATGCTGAGCGAGCTTTACTTGGTTTTCGCTCGCTAAGAGTTTCATACATTTCTAAAAGTTGGCAGTGAAAGTTAGTTTATCGACATAACAATAAACATGTCCGGATAGGTATCTAATAAAAAATCGCGCGGGTGATAGCTATCTCTTTGTTGTAACAGATGGCGCTACATCGCATAAACTTTAAGGGCGGACCAACGTTTGCCGGGCCAGCTAGTTAGGTTCCCTTTTTACCTTATTTGTTTTTAGACTTCTATTGCGCGTTTCGCACGGCTGATTTTTTTTTTGGGTTTTGTGCCTTAGAATCCCTCGCTTACTACTCGGTATTCAATATACGCACTCATGCTAAAAAGCAACTTTCCATCCTTGCATAACGAATAACTATTTCTTCTGTTTGAAGTGAAATGCATTTTTTTTCAGCATAGACAATTGAGACAATTATTTGTTGCATCCGACTTCAGAGACAAAGAAAACTTAACCCAGTGTTCCATTTGTATTAGGATTTATTTTAATCTTTTAGGTACGGTTTTGAAGGAGGTGTAATATTTTTATTTATTTTTTAATCTTAGAGGGGTTGCACACACTAAACCATACGCCTGTTTCTAGACATGCAATAAACATTTTGCCTATCAGCCACGCACAGCTCGATTTTTAATCGGCGAATAGTGTTGTGACTTGAACCATCGGCCAATAAATAACTATGCAGTGCGCGGCTGGCTTAAATAAAAAATAGGTAATCTGATAATAAATACATACCCATGATGCAGGGGGATACCGGGGAAACGGAGCAATTGACTTTGTTGCAACATTACTCGGTAATTCATGCTTAAATCCTCTCTTGATACGTTGTTGTTTTCTTCTTTCCCTCGATTTGTGTCTTAGCATAAGCGCTGCCTGCATGCTGGCCAGTTTTGTGGCGTTGCTCAAATACGGGTTGAAAGATTAGCCACTGGCCAGTATTCGCAACGCGCTACAGTAACACCGTTGTCGAAAAAAAACGGTTATTTTCCGGTAACGTTGCTGCTTTGCACTCGCGTTAAAACTTTGAACTAAAGCACTGTTTTTACTACAACTACAACTAGCGTAATTACATTTACGAATGATAAATTTTGCTTTTAACTGATATAATTTTTTTAAGATATAGATATAATTAATTTATTTACACTTCAATCTTAGTTATCACTCTTATTAATCCATCACAGTATTATTACTTCAATATTTTTCTCACTTTTACGTTCTAAAATAGAAATAGGCACGAGAAAGGCTCGAAATAATATTTATTTTTAAGAGATAACTTCTAATTGGTTATAATTACAAATAGTGGTCGATGCTTGACGATATGTATGAGTTGCGAAAAGAACAAGATATGGAAGAAAGCGTATTTTGGCATTAATTATAGGTATTTTTAATTTATTTTGATATTTTCACTAATAACACTCATGTTTCGTTCCGCACATCAAGCCTTAGTCTTTGATTCTTGGTCACCTGCCACCTTACTCTGTTCTGCACTAAATGTCGCTGTTTCATGGCCGGCCCACTTGTATCACTTCACTAAATAACTCGTTTTCCATTCTCATATTACTGCTTAATTTTTATCAACTAAAGACACTGAAACATTATCATTTGGTAAACGGTAGACAATTATCTGAGATTGATTAATTACATTTATAAAACATAGAAAAACATATAATCTAACACCTAAGAACGTCATACTTGCATTGTCTCAACTTAAAAATTAAACAAAATTGTACACATGCTACAAGTCTACGACATTTACAGCTAATGTAAATTTAAGGTGCGGTTTGTTCACTGCTTCAATGCGTTTAATGTCATAATCCAGCCAAGTTAAGGAAACATAAATTCTGTACGGCACACTACAAATCTTGGCTCATTCACTTTTGTTGCATTATTGACATTAAGCGCATAATGTACATTATGTCGGTGAACAGAACGCCACTATAGTTAACATCAAATGCATACCTACTTGTTTAACCTTACAAAAAAAATTATACATATAACATAGAGCACAAAGATAGACAACACAACACCACGGGCATCGTATACCTCGACGAGTTCGCATGGTGAGTGTGGCTCGGAGTGAGCAGAGAGTGGACGAAGAGGCGGCGGAGGGACGGAGAGGCGGGCTTCCCAGTGCTGGCATGAGTATGCTCGGACGCCGGTCGGAGCTGGGTGCAATGGGCTGTGCGCGTTAGGGCTTGGCGGCGCGGGCTGGCGGCCGTGCTGGCGCGCCTGCACAATAATTAATAATATTTTGTTATTTAATTTTGCAAAGTAATTGTTCTATAGCGTATGTACTTATACGCTATAGAACAATTATTTTTGTTATAACAGCCTACATATAAACATATAAACAAATATTTTTATTTTGATAGCAATGTAGCAATAAAAAAATTAACCTCGAGCCAAGACTTGAACCGGCAACCCTTATAATCCATGTAAGTGGTTTGCCAACTGGTACTATTCTGACTACAGAAACACATTTTTATTCACTACTATAGGTAGTTCTGTTATTAAGCTATCATATTATGATGAAAAATTAAAAAAAAAAACTGTTTGTTGTACAGAAAACATATAAGCAGAATTTTAAAAGATTGTATGCGCTCACCTTACGGCCCGCGAGCGACGCGCCGCCCGCCGCCGCGTACATGCACCGCCGCCGCGCACAGCTCACCTAGCGCGGCCCATGCTCTACCCGCCTCGCTGTGCACCTGCGGGGCCGCGGCGTTCACAGTCAGCGGCGCACGGTGGCGCCTCACCACGCCACCGCATCCGTGCCTCTAATCACGCACACCTATAACACCAATCAGCTGTGATAACTAGTTATTTTTTAACCGTTATTTTATATGTCATTGCAAATTCATTATTAGTAATATTTTTTTAACAAAAAAAACATTAAAATTATTCATATAGTATAGATATTGATCTTTTAAAATGCATGTAATATATTAGAGATATATATATATATATATACCTATCAAAATATTTATTTTTCCTACTTCATTTAAGTATATGTATTGATAACTGCATATTTAACACATTAACGATTAACGACTGTAAATACATTATCACAAAAAATATAATTTAAACTTGTCTAAATAGCATATACATATGTAAGTTTTAAAATTATTACGTCATTACATTCAAAAGCTTTAACAGGCCTTTTTCACACAAAAATATACCTACAGCAACAGTAGGCTTCGTTAATCATATAATGGCCGCACTTCAAGTTCGCTCAGTAGTGGCGTGTGCTGCCAAGCGTGAGTGTGAAGGAGTTCCATTCGGATCGACTTGTGTCCACCTGCCTGGCCTCATCTGGCTGGCCTGGGCGCGCTCCCTCGGTAAGACTATAGTGACGAGCGCGGACGCAAGTGGTGGCGCACCCTCCTCGCACTCGCGTTTGATAGTAATAAGTGTGAGAGCAATGTCGTTTTTTTGTTTATATTGGCATCGATCGACCAGGCAAAAAGAATAAGAATGGTCTTACAATACTAATATGTTATTTTTTACAATGTTAACGCGCACGGAGCTATTTTACGCAAATCAATCTCCATCTTCGAAGTTTTGAAGCGGGAACTGAACCAATCGAGCGTAAAGAGGTCCCACTCGCGCCGCTCGCCTCCTTCGCTCGAGCGCCTCGCGCGAGCGTGAAGTGCGGCCATAACAATCCCATGATGGCAGCTAGACAAACATGTTTGAAATGATCACTGTAAGTAGTGCGCTCTGTACTAACTTTTAGATTTAGACATTTATATTGTAAGAATACTGAAAGATAAGTAAGTAGAATTTAGTACCTAACTTAAAACAGTAATATAAACTCAATAGCAGTACCGCTTTTATTTACTATTGTTATTTACTCTAAGTCTTTAGTTTAATATTGTGCTATTCATTTTTGTTGTTTCAATATAATAAATTATCGTAATGGAATATATATCTAATACAAGTGCCTAATTCTTGTTGTTTTAAAACATACAGCATTTTTGAAAAACAAAAATTGCAAGATTTCCAAAACTTATCATTGAAAACATCTCTTACTTGTATCAAATGAAAACATATTATTACATATAAGTACACAGTTAAAATAAGTACAGTTAAAAGAAAAAGAATGAAAGGCATGAACTCGATACTATTATGAGGACTATCGGCCGACAATCAAATCAAATGGTGCGCCCGGTCTCACATACAGTTCGTGTACCTACAGTTCGAAGTTCATTCACCGATTCTTTGATCAGCCAATCAAAGTTTGACCTAGGCGTGGATAAACTAAATATCTCTGTCTCTCCATATCTTGAAAACTACTCAATCGAGCTTGATGACACTTGCACTGTTCTTTAAGTAAAATGTTGCCTAATTTAATAAAAAAAGAATTATTAAAATCCGATCACTATTGTCAGAAAAAAACGTGGACAAAAATTTGTCACATTTGTTTGAAAGCTCGTATAGGCAAACACATGAATATTGAGTCATTTTAACAATATTACACAAACACGGAGTTATAATTGTTACATCCTTAAAAATACACCGATGGTTAAAAAAAATAATGGCTTTTTCGTAAACAATTGTTAATTTACGTAAGCAAGTGCGTCATCATAAAACCACAAAATCAGTTTAGGGGGGAAGGTCCTTTTCCCTTTGAATTTTATTGTCTGTTTTATCTTCGTATTTGGGCATTCGATAAAACATAATGACCCTAAGCACGCTAGTATATCTGGTACATACAAAATATAGGACATAAAAATACTTTCGTTTTTTGGCCTTTTAAATGGTAATTCATAGTTGTAAGAACATATATAAATTAGAAGTGCAGTTATCCTCTATTGTATAGCATTTTAAACTATTCAAATCTTCGAAATTGACTGGCCTTATAGCTTGTAAGGAATTTCAGGAACATTTTAGCCAATTTGGCAGTTGACTACTTACAAGTGAATTAGTATTGGCTGCTAACCCTAGCTTACCTATGTTAAACCCTATGTTAAACATTTACCTGAAAATAAAGTAGTACTTTTATGAAACTACTACATTCTAATGTTTTAAAAATGCCCAATACAGTAGCTTCTATTAAACTAACTTAAAAAAGGAGGTTATCGATTCGACCTGCACGTATGTATAATATTGTTAGAATTGCACAATATTCATTCATATACATGTGTGTGTATGTATGTTTGTCCACATATTTCACAGAAACTAGTAATCAGGTTTTAATGTTTTCTTTTTTTATTGAATTATGTTCCGTTTAATCTAGAGAACAGTAACATTTTATCGCCAATTAGTGATACTGCTGGATGGCGATGCAAGCGTCCATAAGCTAGGGTAATTGCTTAGCGCCTGCTTGTTTGCCACCACACCAGTGGTATAAAATCCGCTTACAATTGGCGAAAATATCGGGTAACATATACAGAATGACGACGTGTTAGTTTATATTTTGTTTTAGTATTTGAGAAACGCTTAACAGTCCATATCTTGATCAAAAATCGTATTCATCATTCATTGGCGACCCTTTTAAACATTAAACACGCCCTTTTTAAGGTAATAAGGGTATTCTCCTACTGATATAAAATGTATGTCTAAGTTCCAACTGAAACTTAAAAAAATATACCGCCTTCAAAAGCTCACTAAAGTAAAAAAGTTTAAGTTTTCCTCTCCTAGAAGTCGAATGCCAGAAAATAATTGTCTCCTATCTTAGCTGTAAGCTTCTGGCATTGACTTTCAGGAGTAGAAAGCACTAAGCTGCTCTCTATGTTCCATGAACGTGTATAAAGTGGTATAAATATTCTATAATCATTAAATAATTTATAATTTATATTATTTTATTCATTGATCTCAAATGAATGTTAAGTATAATACATTAACAGGGTTTTTTTTTGTAAATATTTGCATTTTGTTGTTTGTATTGACTAGTTTAATCGCAAGAGCATATAAATAATTAGGTAATTTGACTTTTCTATGTATTCCTTGAACACCTAATATTAGTAAATAAATAATACTAGCTGTACCCATCGGTTTCGCCAGCTGGGAAACGTATTCCCATGGAAACTCTCAATTTGTGTCAAAAAAGTGTTAGCCATTTACGTGTATTGAGTAACAAACAAATAAACAGGTTAACAAACTTTCACATTACAAAAAACAAGTAAAATATAAAATATAACACTATATAACTTAAATAAAAGCATTTATCAATGTTTTATGCCATAAAATAAATTACATTGCGACAGCAACGACTGCAGTTGAGCGTTATTTTAAATAATTGATTACTGAAACAGTACTAATCGATATTTCTGCATCACAACACTTAAATGCAAACATTTAGTAATATAGGTTATGCATATAAGTATATATGGGTTGCGTGGCAGAAATCGCTTCTTGTCTATAACACTACCTATTGTACATTGCATCTTTTAATTAGTGTTCCTTCGATTAAGTTATTTGTTTGGTGTACAATAAAGAATATTTATTATTAAGTATGATACTTAATTGTAATAAAAACTTGAGCTTTTTCCACAGCCTTATAACACAAATACGTCAAGGTAATTTAACACTTCCAGTTAACTTAATTTGTTGCATCGGTCATTAAATGTCTTCAGTCTTCATCAAGTGCCTCGCTCAATATTTGGACATAAATTGAGCGAAGCACTCCTACTAATAAGCTTTAAGCCACAGTCCACTATGGTGGTCTGGTCTGAATTGGCAGATGTTACCAAGCTAGTGGTCACTTGACTGTCATAGCCTTCTGACACGGCTTAATCACTTAACACATGATGTACGTACTTTTTCTTTCTGTATGCAATAAAGTGTAATTCGTTTATTTTATTCATTCTTCTTAGCTTTCTTAGCTTAGTTTTGTATAAAAAACTAGGCAAAATCTCTCACTAACTACCCACGGCAACGGTTCGTATGAATGCACACGGCGTTACTAAAACCACTGCGGACCCACGATGAAATCGCGGGTCCTTTAAAATCAAACGATAATGTTTCCCCCCTGTTCGAAATGACCGTAGTGTTGCGGTGTGGAATGCGGTAATGCATTTATCTCTTGTTTATAATCATAACTAATGTATTTTTAACTATAACGCATAATTATTCTCCAAACAGGCATACTGCGCAATACAAACTCTTTAGTGAGATCGTAATAAATTTATCACAGCGCTCTTTTTTTTAAAAAAAAAAAACATTATTAATTGTTTGACAATTTATGATGAAATGTCAACTCTAAATATTGAATTTGCACAATTGAATTGTTGAAAATTACCACAATGAACGACAGTGAAATTAAATTTATCAAAATTAATGGTGGTACTGCCCTTCTTTACGGCAAATATAGATATCATCGCCATAAAACATATACAGACGGCTCTCTCTTATGGCGGTGTTCTTCGTATAAGAAAAAAAAAAGTTGTGGAAATTTATCTAACAATTGGAAAGGTAGGTAGTTTTTTGGTTCTGTATTCACTTTTTCTTGTTGTTGACCGTTAACGTTTACCTGCACGGACAGCGTAGCGTAGCCCAGCCCAATTGATGTTATTTTAATTTAACTTCTTTAATTTCATTATATGATATGAAATTTATTAAAAGTAATGAGCTTACATGTGAAAGAGATCCAGAAAATAATGAAATATTGAAGGAGAAGAGTAATTTGAGAGAAATAGTGGTTTCATCTTCTGATGAGCCTATTCAACAAACATATGAAAAGACAAAGAGGGATTTTAAAGACATGGGCATGAATTTTGCAATTGTTAAATAACCTCGCTACAAAGGTGTAAAGCACTTTCTTTAGGACGCAAGGAACAAAAGTGCACAAATTTCAAAAACTGTATTCCGTGATTTGAGTGAAATAGAAGTTCCATTCCAGTATCACGGTTTCGTTTTGGCAGATTACTATTATGACAATTCAGATAAGCCAAACTGCATTATAGTTTTTTGCTCGGAAGAATCGCGACAACTTATTCCAAATATTGGAGAATATTTTATAGAGGGAACTTTTTATAGTTGCCCTGAACCATTTTCTCAAGTATACAATATCCACGGTGACATGGGGAGTGGTGTAGAAACTACAAAAGTGAAGCCTTTAATATTCGCCCTGATGTCTGACCGTACAGAGGAAAGTTACATTATTTTGTTTAACATGATAAAATCCCAAATACCAGAGTGGAACCCATGTACGGTTCACATAGATTACGAAAAAGCAGCTATGAATGCTATTTTGAAAGTATTTCCAACAACTAAATTGTGGGGGTGCTATTATCATTGGACAAAAAATGTTTGGAAGAAAGAAAAAGTTTTGGATGCACAAGAAATAAACCGGGACGAAGAATAGTGGCACTGGCTAATGCATCACCACTTCTCCCTGACAACGAGATTCAAAATGGCTTGCAGTATGTAAAATCTGAAACCAATGACTTAGTGCAAATGGAAAGGTTTATGAAAATACTTAGAAAATTTTTGGTTTAAAATGCATTCGTGTACTTCTCGAGACGTTTCACTCCAAAATTAATAAGCGCATCAACAAAAATACTGTGACAATTATGAGATTACTCATAGTTCTGGAAAACATTCATACGATGGAGATGGTTCCAAAAAAAAGAGAAGAAAGGATCAAATTATTAATGACGATTTCATAACCAGCGTGCAATTAGAACTTGTAAATAAAAAAATTTCAATTGGTCACGCATTAGAAAAATTGCGTACATAAGTTTTACGGCAATGCCACACAGACGGCAAGTACTTTAAATATTGTATAAAGGAAATTTAACTGGAAGAAGTCTAAGACTATAATTTGTTTTTTTTTTGTAAATATAAAATTCAAGAGATGATAAAGCTGTTATTAATGTTTGTCGCAACACTATTTGTTGGGGGTATCGTTTGATTTTAAAAGACCCACGACACCACCAGGAGCATCGCCAGGGGCATCATGGGTCCGTAGTGACCAAAACTACTGGATTCGTAACTTGTGTGCACTCACATCCTACATGGTAATTGATATGCGGTACAGAATGAAGAATAGCGCAGAATTTACACTTGAAAGTTTGAATACTCTTTATATGCGCGGTTTGTATCTACTTATGCATGGCACCGACCGGCGGCGCACCACTTACCGTGAACCGTGTAGCTCATTAAATGATACGGCAGCAGAGCGCTTGAGGTTTTACACTTGAAAGTTTGAATACTCTTTATATGCGCGGTTTGTATCTACTTATGCATGGCACCGACCGGCGGCGCACAACTTACCGTAAACCATGTCGCTCATAAAATGATACGGCAGCAGAGCGCTTGAGGTTTTACACTTGAAAGTTTGAATACTCTTTATATGCGCGGTTTGTATCTACTTATGCATGGCACCGACCGGCGGCGCACCACTTACCGTGAACCGTGTCGCTCATAAAATGATACGGCAGCAGAGCGCTTGAGGTCTGTTTGGCTAACCTTGTGGCTAACATCAAAACTACACTCGCCGTTTTAAAATGCTGTGAACTTACGTGACACTACCGACAGTAATATGCCACAGCCAAGTGGTTTCAGTACCTCTACAATAGGAACCTTCTATCCGCCGAGTGACAGAACCCTTCGCGGCCTAATTACTTCTTAACTCAAATAAATAATGAATTCTATGTTAGTGACGTTATTACAGACATTGTGATAGAATAAACAACTAAGCTTGCGTCCTGCCGCACCTGCCCTGGGAGACCTGCGTCAATCTAAATTAATGCCGCCGCTAAACTAACTAAGCCGTGTCTCAATACCTAAGAGGAAACTGGACTTAATCTAATTGTAATACAAATTAAAACATTACATATAACTTTTAGTTATAAAACCCTAAAGTATTGAACGTATTATTTTATTACAGAGAATCGGTTCGACTCTAAGCTGAGCTGAATGAACTTGGCGAAGCTAAAAGTTGGTATAAAACTAAATGACAGTAAAAATATATGGGTTACATCAACCAAATGAAACTAGGTCTATGTAGTGACTATGATTTCTGACAATTCATGAAAAAATAGGCCTATTATATACTGTGATAGATAGATGTAGAAATGAGTTAACGTACCACCGGTCAGTTTCCTTACTCGTCAATTTCACTAATTTACCAGTTTACTCATTAGATAGTTTCTAAATTCGACAATTTCCTTATTTGCCAGTTTCATTAAGTTGTCAATTTCCCTATTAAGTTCGTTTCCTGGTTCTTAAACCAATAATAAACCGATCAGCGTAAGGCGAGACTGTATGAAGTGAGACTGCTTACCATTTACCTTCTCATACATATAAAAATCTACCTAGGTATTCCAACTTGTGATTTTTTTTTTATTGGTGCAAATGATTTTTTTATGTTTAGAAGTAATTAATGTATTCAAAAGATAAATTTACATGTCTCTAGGTTTAAATAAAGATTGTTAAAACAGAGAGTGAAAAGCTAGCGTAGACAATGCTACGATATGGCTACGAATTTCGTAGCGACTGCGTAGGCATGAAAGTAAGTGAGTTATGAGATAATTTCCGTAATATGTTGGCTGAGCAACTGTATCGTATTTAATCCGAATACAATTTATTTATCCATAACTAGGTGAATAATAATTTTTGAAATAAGTTTTTTTTTTTAACAGCAAGGTCCTAAAAAGCAGTTATAATTAAGAGAAGTATACATATGTTTGTTATGCTTGAATTAAATAGTAATAATATTCTTTATTGCACAGTAAGTAAGACATTAAAACCTATAAAATAAAAAAATATAATGAGACGGTCTTTTCGCTAACGAAGCAATTTCCTCCAGACAACCTTTGGGTAGAAAAATTATGAAAACAAAAAAAAATGCATGTGGTGGTGGTAAGGTGTCTCAAGGACGGGACTTAGAAATTTATAAATACATACATAGTATATATAAATATATAATACTTTAGAAATAAAGGATATAAAAAATAAAGATACATATACATTCATTCCTATATAAAAATAAATACAATATATATAAATAAATAATAGACTAGCTATGACTATGACCTAATCTGGGTGAGGAGCAACTTACTAAACTTGAGCGACTTCAAAATTTATGTATCAGATTATATTTATATTTGGCCTACGCAAATTTGATCACATTTCCGAGTTGCGATAAAAACTCAAGTGGCTCCCAATTCGTCTTTGCAGGAATACACATATTTTGTTACTTCTGTACAACGTCCTGTTCAATCCGTCACCACCCGAAACAACAATTTCAATTGCGTAGTTTTCCAATTACTATTCATTATTAGATTCGACTAATTTATTATTAAAAAAAAGTCAAAACACCACTCACACTCATATAGCAACACTTTTGTTGTGAAAGTAATCAGGCTCAATCATTGAGTCTTTTCAAAAAACTTACATCTTCACATTTTCTAAATCTAGAGCTGTTCGCTTACTTATGTATTTATATATATTTTATTTATTTTTATATAGGAACTATCAGCTAAGTCAAGTATTAGAAAAAGTAAAGATTTGGCAAGTACAATTTTTGTGGATATGTGTAAAAAGTTACGCAACCATTGTAAAAGGTCAAAGACTGATCTAATATAACACCTAAGTTTTTAACGCAGTTAATGTGGATTTTTGGTATGTTATCCAAAGTAATTTTAGCAATTAGTCTTGAGCTACCCGTAACTATTGTTTGCATTTTGCAAGGATTTATTTAAGCCCACCAATTAGCTATACGAGCTAGGTCTTGGTTTATTGCTTTAACAGTTTTATCAAGCTCTTCTACAGTAGCGTGATCATAATTTTCCTGATCCTTCTAGTTTAGTGAGTATCAGCTGTTTAAGAAGTGACGTTTTACGGGCTGGACCTTTGCTTGCATATTTAACACTTAGTTTGTCCCAAATTTATTTCGCTGTTTTGCATTGTTTTATTTACTTCAGTTCGGCGCAATTATAAGGACAAGTGTAAGCTTAGCTTGTTTGTCTCCTTCACTGTCTTCAGCACTTGCAGTAGCACTTGGGGCAGATTGCATATATTTCTAAAGTTTGTCTTTCACTAGTACAGCCTCAACTTGTATTGCCCAAATGTCATAGTTATCCTTAGTTAAAGGTTCAATACGTATCTTCGACATGTTTGATTTTCGTGTAGGTTTTTTTTTCGCTTTATTTGAAGTTTTGCTTAAATGATGTGAAATCGTGAGTAGCAGATTTGTTTATTGCCGTGAACCCTAAATACAACACTACAAAAATAATCGTTATTGTACGTATATAAATTGAACTGCTGTTTTATTTGTAGCTAGTAGAATAGCTAGTATTTTACAACTGAAAAATATCTAAGAGTGACTAACCAACTAATTGCTATGAAACCTAACGTTCAGTGTCAGATGTCAAACTTGTCTATGCTTAATCAGTAAAGCAGAGTTTGTCATAGAGACATACAATCTGCACAGAGCAGCCATAAAAACATCATGCCTGATCTTCGTCAGAAACTCTGATAGTGTTATGTCGTATTTTTCCTATCAAAACATTCCAAAGACTTTAGGCAACAATAACGCGACAACAGATGGCGGTGTATATTTACTAACGTGCGTTATGGTTTTGTTTTAACACAATAATATAACTCATTTTTTTTTCTACGTTTCGCCTGCGCCTCTTCTAACGGTGATGATTCCTAAATTTTGAAAAGTCTCATGAACACGAGTGAGATTTATTTTGCTATAGACATAGACCAAAGATGTCCTATACGTCTAGATACTAGACATGGGTAACTCAAGAAATATTCATGAGCCGCAGCTCAACTCGCAGCTCAAGCACCTGAGCCGGAGCTGCAAGCCGGCTCGCAGGTCAGCTCAAATTTAACGAAAGTTGCATTGTGATTCAGGGTGCGAGAGTGTGCCCAATGTTCTTGCAGCTCGTCGGCGGCATGCAGTCGCCTACGAGCCCCGCTACACACAGGTAAATTTTTTGAAATACTATTTTATTCTATTTCTAACACATTTAACATACTCATATTTTTTTAATTATGTATGTATAACGTTCTATGATAGTTGCACAATTATCGGCATAGCAATTCATATAAATACGAAAATCATACTAAAATAATGTAACTTCACTACATATAATATGTGAATTATCTATAAAAATTCAAAAAACGGACTGTGTCCATCACGGACCATCGAGTAGCCACATCGCCGGCGGCGGTGGCGCCGTCCAGGCTGTGATAAAGTTCAATCAACGAATGGTTGAGTTGTGTATTTTTTGAGCCGTGAGCTGCGCATCTTGGATTTGAGCTGCAGCTCAACAGTTCAATTTGTTGGAGCTGCGTTTTTGAGCCGGTTCGACACTGAGTTACCCATGTCTACTAGATACCGTGTCCGAAACATCATCAAACGGAGGCTAGTGAGCCATTTTCCTATCAATGTGTGTACAAATCAGCTAATACGACTATTATTTTTACATCTAGTGCGTAATTTTGGTGTTTCCAACCTTAAAGTGATTAACCCGAATTGGGGAGTTCTTACTTTTTATCGGTACTAAAATTCTATTTTCACTTTCGATGACCCCTGTGGTGACACATTATTTTGAGACAGAACGTAAGCCTTTGATACGAAGGTAGCAATCTGTTGACCATGGCCATGTAATTCATGTTAAAACCTTAAATTATGTTCCAAATATTGTATACTGTAGTGCTAAAATATAGATGGGTGTACGAAAAAAAATCCGTCCTTCTCTGCCATGGCATCCGTGCGCGCCGTGTGCGTTATTCATAGAGTCCACCATGTGACAACAGTCGTGTTTTGTTGACAAATACTTTTTTTAACATAGAAAGCTATCGCATCACAGAGCCATTGAAATCGTTTTGTTCGCCAAATGTCGACAAACAAAATAGATGTTCACTATTTGACGAACATCCACTGTTCTACCACCTGAACATGTGCAGCCAATGCATCAAATGCGGACAGTGACTGTCGCCAAATTTAACATAGCGCGCATTTATTTTTAGTCAACAGATAGATAGACCACCGGAACCAAAGGACCTATTCTAAAAAGCCCTCTTAAATTTTTAGTTTTTGCTTCTATAATAAGTTAGAAAACCCGCATACATAACACATATTCTGAGCAAATTTCAAGCCTTCGGGTAGTGAAACCACAAGGGAGTTAAATTAATAAACTAAAGAGTATTTAAATCTCCATTTAAATAGGAAATATAAAGATTATATATAATATATTATTTAAAAATTAATCAATCAAACTAAAAGATTGTAGTATAGCAATTTATTAGTTATCCAAAAGAAAATTAAACAACAACCATTATAAGTAAATTATTAATGTTTTTCTTAAGACCTTATAAGTCTATTATTGTAAATGAATAACTTATATTACTAATTGACGTCTGAAACAATGCAAATTACATTCGCCCCATAATTTTACACACCCAATTGCGCGTGTGCGTACGTACACCGTCTTGCAAATAAAGTACCTAGTATTAGGTAACTTAAGTTGAAATTTTATATAAAGAGTCCAAAGCGTGACGTAAACGTTACAATTCGTTGTAAAGAATAAATATTAAGAAACGGTAATTAATTATTTCAGCCTTCAAGTTCTTAAGTGCAGTCTTGGCAAACCAAACTTTTACCCAGATTGAAATATCATGAAATTTTATCAATATTGGTCTTCACTTGCCTTTACTAGACCCACCCATCCGGTGGCCACGACTTTTACTGTCCTTGATTAACAAATTTTAAACTTGTCAACCAATATTTTTACTGACAAGTTAACAGTCTGACTGGTCTGACTTGTCAACAACAAGAACTGTGTCCTCATTTTGGGTTTCAGGAACTCCATAAATCAATAGAATTTTGCGTCTGCCTCTCATATCCATCTTATCATGCTCTCTTGCTGACAGTTCTATTTGCGACTGAAGATTTGCCAGTGATGCTAGGATGAAGGATTTAAATCATCAGAAATCTGCTGCAATATTTGTGGATTTCTTATTCTTTTTCTATTAACTAATTCAACATAAAACAACCTGGTCTATTTTGATTAATTTTGGAACTATGGCATATTCTAGAAAAAGCAAGACGATACGACTAGTGTACAAAGACCTATAAACAATTAGACCGGGCGAAGAGACACGGCTGCACGTTCCTATACGAGGGGCGATCAAAAAGTAGTGAGAATAGCTATGTAAGACAATGAATTTATTTAATATAATATTATTTTTCGATGTAATCACCCTGTAGGTCAATACATTAAGCAAATAATAATCTATATCTAGAGTACTCAAAAAATCGTTCACGGCGGCCTTCACTTCTTCGTCATCTTCAAATCTTGTTTCTCTCAAGTGTTCTTTCAAACGCGGAAATAGGTAGAAATCACTTTTCGCGAGTTTTCCTCGTCGCTTTTCAAGGATCTTCTAACGTAAATTTTTTATTTGTTCTGCGTAGACATTTCCTGTGATAGTGGCTCCATGTTCAAGTTATTCAATCATTACTATCCCCTGGCTGTCCCAAAAAACTGAGCCCATGATCTTGCCGGCAGATGGTCGAGTCTTGAATTTCTTTGGCGTGGGAGATGACAGTCTTTTCCAGGATATTGATTGCTATTTAGTTTCTGGATCATAATGATGAAGCTATGTTTCATCCATTGTTACGAATCGAGCCAAAAAAAGATCAGCATCTCGTTGAAACAGTTTCAATGAGCTCTTTGAAATGTAGAGTCGCGTTTGCTTTTGTGCGTCCGTTAGCATTCTTGGGACCCAACGCGCGGATACCTTTTTCATTTCTAAGTGATCTTGCAAAATGCTATGCACACTACCAATTGAAATCTTCAACTCTTCAGCTATAAAACGGACTGTTACACGACGATCATCTAGGACAATTTTTTCAACTTTTTCGACCATTTTCTGAGTGACTGACGTCGTAGGGCGGCCCGAGCGCGGGTCATCTTTAACCGATGTCCTACCACGTTTAAACTCTGCACACCACCGAGCCACTGTATAATATGGAGGGGCAGACTCCCCCAATGTCTCACGTAAATCTTTAAAAATTTATTCCCTAGTGAAATTTTTCAAGCAAAAATATTTTATCACCGCTCGGATTACAATTTTATCCATTTTTAGCGAACAAATATTTAAAAAAACTGACACAGACAAGATAGTAAGCTCATTATTTGAGGGTATTATGAAAAAGACCTAATCTTTCCGTGACAATATTTTTTTTTCAAGGACCCCCCATTACTACGTCATTCTCACTACTTTTTGATCGCCCCTAGTATATGAGAAAAAATATTAATTAAACTATTTTTTTACAACAGCAAGGTCCTAAAAGTGGGTATAATTAAATCCTATATGTTATTATACTTGAATTAACTAGCTGTACACAAAAAAAGATGGCCTATTTTTGTTTTAAGACTTATGTTTTAAGACTTTTTAATGTCATAACAGATAACCCTTACTTGCACTTGGCCACTTATTTTCGAAAATAACTTGCGCGGAATCTACTAAGCCAGAAAAATAAAGCTGGCTTTAGTATGTAATCCAAGTGACATTCGAATAAATTTAGCATAAAATTTGTAAGAGGCTTATCGATGTGTGATATGCCGCGAAACCGCAAAAATAGGTAGGAGTTATATTCAACCATGACGCAACAACTCATTCGAACGATCGAGTGATATAAAATAATGCCCGCGAGGCCCCGTGAGCTCTCAAATACGGATATTGAGTTATGATACGTTCCATTTATTTATGTTCACCTAGTATTTCACATTTTAACCCCTACTCAAAAACGAAGCGGTGTCTTTTTTTATTATAATTTTTCCTGTTTTTCTTTGTGTTGTTTGTCTGTCTGTCGTCCTTTATAGCTATTCTGTTATTTAGCGGCCGGCTATCCTAATTGTGGTGATTCTTAGCTATGTCGGAAGTCCTCAGAGAAAACTTGTCAGAGAGCTCATCCCACAACCCAAGCGTTCGCGGAAGTAAGTTTCTCTGAAATCGCACTGTTCTAGTTCTAAAGTGTGAGAATGAATTCCCTGCCGATAGCGAGCGGTGCGATGGTAGAAAGTAGCCGGGGGCATCATTACGAACAATTCCTCAGAACACATCTCATTGTACAAGCGGTGGAACACACACAGGGTGGCAAAGTCTCTTCTTAGACTTAAGGGCTTGATATGGCAAGTGAGATTTGGATCTTCGACAACTCTCACATCCCGTCGTGGAACCGAGTTAAAATGTCAAAGCTGGTATCCGGTTGCACCCGCACAGAGATGGCAGCAGTACTCTATATGGGGCTGAACTAGCGATTGTAAAGCAGTAATCTCTGCCACGACATGAAGTACTGCTTTGCTCTGTTGATTACACCAAGTTTTTTGAACGTCAGCTTCAACCTTGTCTTGCAAATGATCTCAGAGCTGAACATGGCTGTAGATGTCAATACCAAAGATCTCAATGCTTATGCTTACAGTGAACTCTTAAAAATACTGGTAGTGTACTAGGGTTCCGTAGCCAAAGGCTGCCAACGTAGCCCTGTTACTAAGCCATGCCGTCGGCCCATCTTGTTATGTTTGCTTCATACTTAAAACTATTACAATGTAAGGGCTGCAGTACCACAACAATAAAAATCGGTCAAGCGTGTATCGGGTTCATCATTCTGTGGTGGTACGGATTCCTTAGTGTGCGTGTCCGACTCGCACTTGGCGGATTTCATATTTATATCAGTAAGATAATGTATAGGTTATTATATACACTAAAATATTAGTAAAGTATAAAATAATTTCTTTTATTCGAGAGATAGAGAGACTTTTTTTATAACTTGTATACTATATTAATATGCTATGCTTTTCTTTTAAATTACTGAGTAATAAAAAAAGCTTTCAAGCTTTCGCAACAGATAGAAAGAAAAGACAAACTCAATTCGTAAGCAAAATCTACGTTATTACGACATGTCTACGAATTGAGATTGTGCTACGACATGTCTACGAATCGCGTAGCGATTACAATGTAGCGTTTGAAATATTGTTTAGTTTCAATATTTGGTACTTTGTAAATAAGAAAATGTCTTATTCGTTTTACTTTCCACTATTAAGAATGCCATCGAGTAGGTAAGAAGAAGATGAGAGAAAAGAGGTTGGCATGGTCACCTTATTTCGGTCATAGAGGAATTACGTAAATGTTGACATGAAAAGAAAGAATTACCGATTATTATTATTAATTTATATTATTATTATACTTTTATTTATTTTCAATCTAAATTATTATATATATTATTACTTTATTATTATATATTGTTACTTTATTATTATTTAGAGCGATTGATCCTTAGCATGACCCATAGACGGCCATGGAAGATCAACAGAATATTCCATTCACTTTCATCTAAAAGTGCAGTACAATTGTAGTTTATACTAATATAATATGTCAACAATACGAGACCTTAATTTCACCCATTTAATTCTCTCTTACCGAGTTGCTCCTCTCGACAAGGAGATAGGGGTGACAACGTAGACATGACATACAAAAAAGATTAAGCAATGGCTGGATTTATTGTAATACATTTTACATTAAAAACAACTGGATAACGATAAGATGACTGGATAAGAGCATGTCGGGTCGTGCTTCGTAAAGGGTTCTGTTGCCGTTACTACTATTATTGTTTGAGACAAACAAAAAGCCTTACTTCGGTCGGCTAAATCTCGTAAAGTATTTGACTTTAGTGGGTCGTATTATTTTTCAAAGTAATTTTATAATCTATGTGCTAGTAGGTACTGTAGATTTTATCAAAATTTCCTGATAACACCTTCAAAGTCATATTTTGTCCGAATTTCAAAAATGCCGAACTCAGTCCCGCAGCCAAATGGAAAATTAAACACTTTTCTCAGGTCCTTCCACCTTTTATTAGTTCTGCCAGATTTGCATAGATTCTGATCAAATTCTGCGGAAAGGTGTTTTGATATTACAAAATAATAAGGGTTCCGATTTTGCTATTTCGCTAAATAACCCTTAATCATAATTTTAAAATATTTTGCTCCATAAAAGCGTCTTCATATTTGTATCTCAATATATCATTTTTACCCGACTTCTCCGAGAGTCATAATATTATCCAAATGGCGAGACAATATATGCAAAAATGAATAATTCTCGGAGTGGTTGGATGCGGGAGGTGCACGACCGTGCAAAGTAGCGCACCTTAGGATCGATCTATATCCAGCAGTGGACTGCAGTGATCTGATGACTATAATGCAATTTGTAATAAAAAAACTGGTATAATTAGATGCTAATATACACTTTTACAAAACCAAAAATTATTTAATATTACAGTTTATTTAATTTTACAAAAATTTATGAACATAAATAACTGCAGCAATACACATCATAGCGTGCCCTTCAAATCAAAACCGGTCAAATAAATTTAGCATAATATTAGTGGGAAGAATAAAAGAGGGTGACCAACTACGTGACCGCAAAAATAGGTTAAATGGCAACCATGACGCAACCAGTCGGCAGAGCGATCGAGCGATACCAGGGAACAATGCCCGCGAGACTGGTTCGAGCACCTCTCAGATACAACTCAGGTATTGAATAATACTTTCAAATGTCTTATGTTGCCCTGGTATCTTTTGTCGTGAATACTCAGACAGTAAGTTGGTTTTTGTTATATTTCTTTTACTATCAAATTCTCACAAATCGTTAAAGTTGTTTAAATAAGGAAATGGTTGTTTATTTCTACTATTATATGAGGAAAATAATTTTGGCCATTTACTGGCAATTACGCATGCAAGGTCCTACTTCAATTCCACCTTTATAACGTAAGGGTCGGCAACTTACGACTCGCGAGTAAGCCTTGATGTTGCAAGCGTCCATAGGCTGTGGTGGCCGCTTTACATGAGACGGACCGTAAGCTTATTTGTCAGCTTAGTGGTATAAAGAAAATCCAAAATTTATAATTCAACAGTAGAAAGTTACATCTTCATTTAATAAAACCACCTCGTGCTAAAGTTCCCATATAGGGTAAACCTGAGCATATGCAGATTTTTTTATTGACGGAGTAGTTTCAAGTACAGATAAAGCTAAAAAAGCCTTTAATATTTTACGTCAAGTTATGAGCTAGATTTTTTTTTTAATTTTAATGACTGTTTTAAATATTCACGATATTTATACCAGGGAGTCGATTTTTTTTAACAATTTCGTTCTTAAAAAAAAGTATTGTAGTAATCATTATAACTACTATATCTTTTGCGAAATTCCACGATCGATGCACATGTTTGTTAATGAAGTTAATGTAGCGCTGAATACCCTAGCAGATAATGAAAAAGCTGTAAGCGCTACTAAATACGCGGCTCATCAAGCATTATAATAATCACTACCAGCGGCACTACTGGTAATGATATTTACAAAAAACGGCACTACCAGACATTCAAATGGTTTATAGTGACCATTAACTAACAAAAATACAAAAAAGACACAACGGAGTATAAAGAACTGTAAATGTGTGCAATTTTATAAAATCATAGGCTAATATATCTGTCAAAGTAATTGTTCAGTCGATCTAAAAATAACCCTGAAACTCTTGTCTCGTATGTGACAGCTGTTAAAGTGACAGTTGATTTCCTTTCCAAGATCTTTATTCCAGGAAGTTAATCAACAAAATCGAGTTTTTATACTGCCGTATTTTAATTTTAGAACTTGGAATTCAAAAACAGTATCATATTATTACTTAACCAATATACAGATAACAATTTAAAAGGTCACTAATTTTAATTTTATTAATAGCAGAACATGACTGAAAAAAAAGGATTTTTTGGTGCTTACTCTTAAGTAACGATAGAAGGGCCGTGATATGAAATAAATATAGGGTAGTAAAATCGAGCGTAACAGTCACGTTTTGTAAAAGAGTAACGCTGCCTTTTCCCTGTGCTTTATTTATTAGTCTTATTATTATACAATAATATATTATTTATTATTTTCTAGAGAGAGAGAGTTACATAGAGAGAGAGAGAGAGAGAGAGTATTCTCCAGTCGTGTGTCGGAGCCACAGAACATTATAAGACTTATAATGTTCTGTGGTCGGAGCTGACACACACACTTTTTTTTATCCTGCTCTTCGTAAAGTTTTTTTCCTTTTGTTTTTAATTTGTGGAATACTTACAAAAACAACATACATATCACGCTCAAAGACACATTTTGCGGTAGTTCATTTACAACTTAAAGAATAACGGCACATTTTTGTTATATTTGATAAAATCAAAATTAAAAACGTAGAGAAAATGTGACGTCATTCTAAATCCAATATGGCGGAATAGATATTTATTTAAATGTTCTAAAAAGAAGAAATAAAAATTTTCCTTAAAAATTTTAACTATCAACTTATAACCTCATTATACACAATTTAAATGATCATAAAAGCTTGTCGCGAGGTTTGCGTAGGTACCTATAAGTATTGAATTAATCTGAAATTTAAAAAATTAAACTTAGCAGATTAAGTTACTCAATTAAATAGGTACCAGTTTCTTTACACAAGTAAATCGCGCGACAAGCTTTTATGATCATATAAATTGTGTATAATGAGGATATAAATTGATTTTCTTCTTTTTAGAACATTTAAAATAAAACCTTTTTTTAAAAAAGGTTTTTTGCTTATACTTTATTAACATTCGGTCTGGTCTATAGTAAAACTATCAACTATCGTATTTAAAAATTATTCACTTTCGCAAAAACAAAAATTTTGGCACAATAGTTTAAAATCGCTGAAACCATATTAGGCTAACAAAATTGTCTAACAAAAAAGTTTAATGGAATAAATAATCTACACCCTGTCCTGCGGCACCCAATCTAATCTAAATTAATGTTTTTGTAACTAAAGGTTTACCACTCCTTATTGCTTAGGGAAATAATATTTTCAATAAATGTTTGGTATTAAACTTTAAAGCTCGGAAAAAGCTTCTATAAAGTTTGGCTTAGTTTTTACTTTTAAGTGGATTTTTAAATTTAGATATTGGCGTGGGAGTCCTACGGCAATTCCTAGATAATAGCAAGTTTGCTATAGAAATTAGGTTATAGTTGTTTCTGCGGTACCTGTAAAATTTATTAAACATAGCCTATGATTGTCTACGTGCCTAGTTCGGATCTTTGTTTCAAATCAGTTCAGTTGTATTTCAGGCTATATTTAATCGTACATGAAGTGAAATAGTAAAACAGTATTCACAAAAAATCTTTATAGCTCAATCTGTGTTTAGTAGTGGAGTCACGTGTATTCAAGTACTTAAACATTCTGCACTCACTAGTAGAACACATTAGTGAAACCAACGGACCGTAAGGTTTATAATACCGTATAAAGCAATTAGTCAATTTCCCCGTTGCAGTTTTACTTATTGCCACGGTAGAACAAATTTCCTGTAACATTACTGGCATGGCATGTCACGGGTGATACAAGTTTACCTATGCCACTACATCATAGAAAAGATAAAATCTTCCATGATACTACTGGTAGCGCCACGTAGTGGAAAGAAATAGTCACAGCTACTTAACTTAGCAACTAAACTTAACTGTCTTAAAATCTGATCTTTTCGAATGTGTTTGAAAATTAAAAGATTTGACCTTAAGTTGACCTCTTGGTGTAGTGATCGTTCTAAAATGCAGACACAAGTGTCATGAAGTTCGAATCCCGGATTGGATGTTCATGTCCATAAACATGGAAATGAACACTTATCCTAGTTGTTGTTAGAAATCCGTTTAAGAAGTTGTTGATGAGAAACATTCGTCACCATGACTCTGTTGTGTTTGAGTAAAATTCTTCAACTTATTTCTGTTACGCCGCCTTTAAAAGGGGGGAATAATCGTATGAACTTATATGAAATTACTAGGAAAGCTGAAGGGTAGTCGACTGCGTGACCGCAAAAATAGGTTAAGTGGCAGTCATGACGCAACGGGGCGTCGAACGATCGAGTGCGACTCGATAACAATGCCCATGTGATTGTTACCAGGACCTCAGGAATAATAACTTAATAACTTCCAACTATGTTATGTTTACCTAGTACACATAGTCCATTTATTATTCAATTTTCAGTTTCTTGTTTATTCGTTAGTTTTAATTGTTAAACAAGTATTTCGTATACAAGCTTATGTTTTTCTATGTCACTTTAAATTTAGATAATATTCGCGTTCTTTCACTTTAAGAATATGTAATAAGGAAGAAAATAAGGATGCATAATGGTGACCGATGTGAGTCTATGCGTCACAGTTACTTGCCTAGCAAATAAACATACTATAAATTTTAAATGAAACTCGACCCTCTGAAAATCTGATTTCTTCGTCTGAGAATGTGTGTTTGCAAATTTAGAAGATAGTTGACCTATTGGTGTTGTGATAAGAGTGAACACACTTAAATGCAGTTTAAAATATCCTGAGGTTAAAATCTTCTGTTTTTGTATGTGGTGTTGTCGTATCTGGTCAACATATACAACGACCTTTGTTCAGGGTTTTACTAAGTTATCAAATATTAGATCCTTCAAAAGAGGACTGATTTCACCAACATAGCTCGCCAAATTTACAAATTGGAGTGTCTGTCTGTCATATGACTGATGGCCAACGGAGCAGGCGTGTTCTAGAGTGGATATTGCGTTAACATGAGGCAAAGCAGGGGACGCTCCCCAGCCCGATTGACCGATGATCGGTTTTGTCCAGCAGTGGACAAAAACAAGCAAAAGCAATAAAAATTATGAGGCAACGAACCGGCGCAGTCAAGCCATCAAGCGTTACTCGATAACAATGCTCTTGAGACTAGCACGAGTACTTCTTTGAAATACTCAAGTGCCGAGAGATGCTTCAGATTTTATGTTATCCTAGTATTATTTCTTGAAAATTTGTAGTTGTTGTGGATACATAGATATTTATGTAATTGTATTTAATTTTGCACTGTTTAATATAAATAATAATTTATTTATATTTATGTTGTTTTATTAATTTATCTCAACACATACACTATTAAAGCATACATTTTCAACTTAGATTTCTTCACCCAAAGGTTGTCTAGGAAACGTCGCTCTATAGCTATAAGATCGCCATTTGTACCGCTGCAGTAAATAATGTTTTCTGCTTTTATTTTGTGCAATAAAGTGTTTTATTGTTATTATCATATATATATTTTTTTGAAGCATTTTACAATACATATAAAATACATATATATTATTATTATGTATATTATTGTTTTTGCTATTTTTTGTTCTTTATTTAAATTTTAAATTAAATAATATTTATGTACGGTACTTTAAATACACAATTTCCATAGAGGTAATACTTTCCTTATATCAAACAAAAATAACGACTAAATTGACTATAATATGACCCATTCTCCTCAACGGTTGTTCTACCTGACATAAAAGATAAAAAGGAGAAAGCAGGCCCATAATCCACCGCTAATGTTCCTTTACAAAACAAACCTCCCACATTCTAAAAATTCGAATAAAGCACCAGAAATAGCTTAAAGCGTATTTTCTTCAAGCTTTGGAACAATATATCTTCATGCGTTCAAAATAGGTGCTGTTATAGTTAAAAGTTTGTATTGTGAGACCATTAATCAACTGCCCCATCAGTTTGAAGACTTTGCTTTCGTATTGATTATTGATTTACTGTGAACATATTTATTTTTATTTGTATATATACGTAAATTTGGTATGCTTTTTATTTTTATTAGGTAGTTTGTTTGTAGGAATAAGTGTAAAACCTTAATTGCACCACCAAGTGGAAAAAGGGAATAAAGGCCACTTTTTAAAGTGACAACTTATTGCACATTTCTTTTCTTTAATAGGTAAAAAAACGAATAAAACACCCTAAATTGGTATAGATTTATGCGACCATATAAATTGTTAGTTGGACAAAGGAAAAAGTCTTAATTTAACTCGTCCGCATTCCGTGCTTAACTCATTTTGACAAACAACTAGGCATAGGTGAGGTGGAGACACCATGCTACGCGATGAAATCGGCCGAGAATTCGGGACAGCTAAAAGACTCCCTAGAACTAATTACTATGTTCCCAATGAGCCCTGCCAGACACTCGTCGAGTGTCATGAGAAGTAGCCAGGAAAGGAGGCAAGGACGTAGTGTGGCCACGTTTCTCGTCATGCAGCACGTCATGCTTCTCGTCATGCCCATTGTTCCATGTTCTGTCGGTTTTTAGGTGAAAGGACCTCGTACGGAACGTCGCGAAGAGCGATGAGCGACGCGAGGAACATAGTGTGGCAGAGGGGTAGTGATCTTTATTTTAGAGCAAAAGTAGGCTTTAAAGTTATACCTAATACTTCAGAGGGCATATTTGATTTTATAAGTGATGGAAGAGGTATTATAAGAAAACCTATAAGTCATTATAGGATAATAATACTCGCAATTGCAATTTAAGTTAACTAAATCAATATAAAACTAAACTTATCTAAATTAAATATATTAAAAAGGTCCTTCTCCATGTGGCTATATTTCCGCTTTAGATCGCAATACTTATCTTTTGAGAGAAAAATGATCCTTAAGCCCTCTTGCCACACGCAGCGGCGACCACACGAGGAGTATTTTTTTAACAAATCGTTGGGCCGATGGACCCCATGGACCCAGCCTCTCAACAGCAAACGGCACAAATACATAGTTATTCATTAATGACCTGTATCTGAGCCGTTTGCCGCCCCAGCCCCTCAGGACATCTGTCCCCTGAAGATGAGATTGGGTTGAAGTGTCGACACAAGTAGCACACTATAGCTCTCCCTCGCCCCCAAGGGACAAGAGTCAAATCATCAGGTCTCTTGCCATTATCATGCGTCAGTCCATTGGGTTTAAGGGTTGTTGGAACGTGAATGCTTGCAAGAACCCTGCTGATGATGTTGTTGAGGGAACCGTGACAGGAGAGTCTTCCTGCACTCTTACGACATTAGAGTCCATGTATACCGAAACGGTCAACGCTGTGTATGCGTTACTGATGATAACATACCGATGCTCCGAGACGAATACCAACTGCTTTTCGGGGCTCTGATACTCTAAAAGTGTAGAAAAACCAAGGTTTGCGGATGGGATTGCATGAAGCCAATTAAAAAGACGGGCTTGGTCAGAAATGCTGGAACAATTTAAAGCTAAATTATTGAATTCTTTTTAAATTAACGGCACATTCCAAAGTGTTTGTTGACTTTATTCCTTTTAAATGCATTCGTTAGGAGAAATAGAGATCCACGCCTCCAAAGCTTCTGATGCAAAAGTAAGTTGAAGGGGATCACTACTCTGTATTTTTTTTTACTAAAATTGTGAACACAACAACATCAGCAATTTTCCTGAGGCCTATACCTCCTTGTATAACAGGCAAAGATGCTTGATTCCAAGAATTTGGATCCAATTTTATGTTAAAAAAAATAAAAATAGATTTCAAAGAGGCGTCAATTTAATTCAAGAGGACTAGGCTGGGGTCGAACGAAGAGCGTTCATAAACTTCGTTAAAAAAATGCAATGTTTAGCACCAAAAACTAAAAAAAACACGTATTTTAATTAACACGTATTTGCTAAAAATAGTGGCCTACACAGTGGTAATACAAGGAATAAGGATAATTAATTTGTTCCAAAATGTCATCTTCACAAGGTACATAGCTCTTTTGTAATACAAAGTATATATTTTTAACATAAAATCCCAGAACATGTGGTTAATTTACCTCCAAATAAATTTTGATATATGTCAAAGATAGTTAAATGAAAAAAAGCTATTAAATTTGATGAATACATTAATAATAAAAATGCTTGAAAGAATTAGAACTTTTTGAATTTTTATTGGTATTCGTGCTTTTGTAATACTTTTTGGATTGAAACATTATATATTACGTTATAACCTATTGTATGCTATATTGTATATTATTATGAAATTAAAAAAATATAAAAGAATAACTTCTGAGTTTCTTGCCGGTTTTTCTCGATAGTAAATCATTCCGAACCGGTGGTAAAATTTATTAAATTAATGATTAAACTGACAATTTATTAGTGCTGTTTAAAAGTCTACTTGAATAGAAAAAGTTTGTCTTTGAAAATTCTAAAGACAAGGTTTGTATGAACGAAAAACCTGGCCAAGTGAGACTCAAACTCGCGCACTAAAGGTAAACTATTCATGCAATTGAGCGCTAGTAAATTGTATAATTGTATAATTTTGGATTATGTCCACTATTATTTTAATTATTACTGTCTAGCTCGTGCTAAATTTGGGTTAATTGCTCAGTTGTACATTAGTATGGGTAAATTGGAAGAAGAAAATAAAGTTATCATATTACTTATAAAGTCCTTATACATAAATCTTATAAACACACAAAGTCTTCATAGAATTAATAAATACAATATAAATAAACATACATAGCAATAATCTTACTTCGTTTATGACTCCCTGAAGGTAAGAGTGTCTCCGAAGAAAATTATCTATGGCTATATCACGGGGCTATATCATCAATAAAAATAAATATTTTCATAACAGAGATGCAGTCAAAAGATCAACCTCGACATTTAGTGTGTTTATAAGATTTAAATACTATGGCTTTATAAGTCGCCAGGAGTTGTATGTGACGCTCTTTATTTTGAGAGCAAAGATGCAGTTGGGATTTTCATCAGCCAGACTTGTGCCTCGATACCTCAATTGGTGGTCACTTACACGGAATGTTAAGAGTGCAGATTCAAGTCCTAGCTCGAGGTTAATCTTTTGACTGCATCTTTGTTATGAGAATATTTATTTATATCAACAATTATTAACATATTATCCGTCAGGCCTATTTGTAAATTTCAGAAATAAACCCCTGCCCAATTTACTACTCACTACTTATATAAAGTTCGTCAGAAAATGGCAATTATAGTAATGCTGTCCCAGGTCTTTTATTTAACCACTAATTAACCCTTACCTTAGTCCAGATATGTAAGCTTGTTTGCCACATTAGTCCTATAAAAAAAGATACACTGCACCAGGAGCAGTGTTACAGCCATGCGATTGGCTCACAACCTGTCACGCAGGACTATAGTAGTTAGTCAAAAGAGACTGTCCTCCAGGTATGGGTGTGTGTCCAACATCTAATTACCCAATTTTGAGGATAAAATCCCGTAAAGATATACATACAACATTCCCTTTGTGTCATTCATATTATGTCACATGAGCCTAACAGTTGAAATAAAATGTTGTTTTTTTTTAAATATCAATTTTTTTCTAACTTTTGTATTTATGTATGTATTTTAACTTTTGTATTAATTTCTTTTTTCCATTTGATGGTTCAATTATAAATCAGGATAATTTGCACACACATTTGCATATTTAAATAGGTAATCCTGGGGTTCTAAACTTCTATCTAAAGAACGCCTGAAAGTAGTTTGTTTAATTTTTTCGGCAAAGTTCTATTCCTATTTGCTTAGTTATTCTTTCGCGCTTAGTAATTTCTAAATGTATTTCTACAATATTGATTTATATTGACCGACTTACGGGCTCAGTTAGGAGTAGACCTATCTGCTGAAATATGGGATGTGAGTTCGATCGCCGCGAAAGACAAACGTTTATGGAATGTACGCTTGTGTTGGTCTGGAGTCGTTTTCTATGTAGGTGTATAAACATATTCGTATATTCTACTATAAATTTAAAAAACCCACCGCTATTTATGCAGCTTTTTCGACATGTATGATAAGTGGAAAACTAATTATTACTGGCTATTTATGGTCGTACCCCGGCCTATAGCAACTGTCATATCAAACATTTTTTGTTCGAACGAAATACCATTAATTGTTGGCCCTACTGTCTGTCTCACAGACAGTTTGCATTCATTTGTATTTGGACTCAGAACTTTCAAAACTTTGAAATGTTTGTGGGCATTTTATTTTGTGTCAGACACATACTGAATAGGAAAAAAAGGAGTAAAACATCAAGTTAAGTTAATTAAACTTATGTAGCTTTTATAGTTCGTCAATAACTGGTTATGGCCCTTATATATCATTCCTTTCTTTGTCTTCCATTTTACTCTCAAGCTGCTGATTTACGACATATACAAAGCCATACTAGTCTAAATACATTGTATTAAAAGATTTGTTGCATATTGCTTTTGTTGTAAGGAAATTAAATATTCCGCAGCAATATTAGTAACAGCAGCAAATCGTGTTTCAATCAAATTTGGGCAAGCTGTAAAATTTATTTTGATTTGCCAATCATACAAAAAGTAGCAAGTTACATAGACGCGTTTTGATGGCACACGCCGGCCGCTGCCGTGTCACGCTGCGCTCGTTTCGGTTTTTTTTTATAAAATACAACCTAACAGCTTGCCGCTAAGCTCCTCGCTGCCTAGCTTTGTGTGTGCCTTGCGCTAACCGATAATTCTGCTGTTGGTCAATATTTTTTCTAACCAAATATCTAGTTATTTTCTGATAATCCCTGATTTATTTGCTGACCAGATATTTATTGCTGGTGGTTTCTACGGCTGACAAGATTATATTATACTTTTAAAATAACTTTTAAGCCGATTTTTCTTGCTGACCGAAAATAAAAAAGAAATTACTTGCCATTCTACACCTGAAAATACTCGGATAGTACGTATAATTTATAAGATTTGAAGTAAAGATAAGCTAAACTATTATCTATTACTTATATTTTTATGTCCGTCGCGTGATAATGATAATAATTTATCATTATTTGTAAAACAGAAGGTAGTGTTTAAAAACACATTATCGATATCGATTTCTTGATACAAAACTTTTGTGCTACAACTTAGCTTGTAAGTTTTAAACTTCCAAAAATATATGTCACTGGTTGTGACCGCAACTTTATAATTGAAACATTATACTCATTATGGCATGATGCATGCGTACGGACAGACAATTTCTTTACAGTTTTTTAGTTACTGGGTTTACGCGTAAATAAACTTCACCTTTTTAATACAGTATACCTTTCAGAAGTGATAGAATCCCTCTTATTTTATTTTAAGTATTGTTCATGTCTTAAGTGTTTCTAAAACAATTGTACTAAGAGAAAACCAAATAATAAATACCAACTCGTAAAGTTGGATTTTCATAGATCTTTTATATTTTTCTAGCTTGGTTTTTCTTAAATAATGACAAATATATCTATTTTTGTTAAATTCTAAAAAAACACTACAGAAGAATCATACCTTATATAACGAATTCATCTATAAATTACAGTAACCTATTATTTCAATAACTACATCTTAAAACTAATTTATCCCAACTACTTAGATAAAAATATGTAGTAAAGTGCTTGTAATTTCACCAAAACTCTTAGAAACCAATCTGAATTTGGTTTTTTTAGTCATGTTGTTAAGGCGCAGTTACTACTTAACTAGCACCGGCAAAAGATATTCTTCATTTCCTATTTGTACAAAACACATTTCAGAAATGTTAGAAACCTCTTATTTAAAACAAGTTATAAACTATTTTTAGAACCACTTTTATAGTATATATTATATACTAGAAACAATGTATAACGGTATAAAAATAGCTTAGGTAGTAACTGCGCCTAAATCGAGTTTCTAGAAACGCCACTTATAATTTTCAGTTAATCCTCATACAAATCATATTTCAAAAATGTGCTTCAAAGAAATTGTTAAAGTAGTCATAAGCTATTTTTCGAGATATATTTCGTTTTGCATAAAGTGGCAGTTTTAGCAAAAATGATATTGTAATCTCACAGACGTACTCTACACACAATATAAACGTTCTTAAAAAAAGCCGATGGCTAGTTAAACAATTTCTACGAGTACATTTTTGAAATATGCTTTGACGAGTAATTAAAAAATAAATAATAAAAAAATAGTTAATAAATGTAAAATATCCTCTTAACAATCTTAATCTCAACCTCTTAACAAAACTTTCATAGCTACTTAAAATACAAAGGGTCCAGAATATTTTTATACCCGAAAAGAGTTTTAGTACCTAAGTATTTAAAGGTAAGACGTGATATATCTAGAAGAGTGTACAAAACTTTTCAAAAGCCGTCTTCTTATTACTCCAAAAGTTTGTTAGACAGTAATTGTGTGACGTTCTGTGTTTAATTTGATAATAAAGACAATAAAATCGTTGAATTTGACCTTAAAACATTATTGCTTGGCTTCAAAATAAAGTTTTTTCCTTAACAAGGAACTAGTATATCTTATTTGAGTAATATATTCCAGTACTTTTTATAAAAGTCGATAATGACCAAGTTTACTTATAATAATAAGTAGGTACCTAAGTTAGACATACCTAAGTTCTATATTAGCCTTAAAGAAATGAGACAATGCAAATATGACGCAGATTTCAAATCAATGTCAAAGTGTGACGATTAGTAAATCGATTGGCAACGTCTTGCGTAAGTAAACATAATAGCAAACACACAAAAAACCAAACACGCAGTGACGTCACCTTTTAATAAAGAAACAAACGAGCACGATTTTATTGGTCGGGTGACAAACTTGCCCATATACGGGCCAGCTGTAGCCAAACCCATAATCCTCTAATTAGCCCACCGTATACCATTTAAACAAAACTTTAAACTAAACACAACACAACACTGGCAGAAATTAAACATTAAAATTCACAGGTTTTTTTTCATTTTCATATTTCGATTTTTAGACGTGTTTTGAGAGTTTATTATATATATTTTTTAATAGCCCGGCGTGTCTGCGTAAAGGCAGTCAGGCGCACCCGGGCGCTCGACGCGATGTTCGCGCCACGCCGGCTAAACCTCGACTGCCGACATGAAAATTCGATTTTTCACATTTCCTCCGCACCTTGCTTTACCACGATCGAACTGCACGCCATGCTCAATGTTCACCTTCTCCTGAATTTCGCAAAAGCATCTGCTTTAACAATTTCACTTGGTTACAGCCACTTTGTAGTCAAATAGATTGGAAAGAAGTCGAACACGCAAATTTCGATCTTCGCCCGTGTACTTTGGCCTTGTCCATGCGATAATGGCAGTTTCCGTTGAGACACAAAATGCGGTCGACATTGTTAGAAAATTTCTTTTATTATTTTTGATACATTGTGTTAGCTACATAATAAAGTGTAGCTGCGTTTTATTACTACTACTGACAACTGTAAAAACATGTTATATAATTTATCTATTTCTTAGGTACTCCTTATTCACTATGTTTTTTAACTCTGTAAATAAATAGAGTTTTATTTATTGTTTAATTAACTGTATTAAAATTATTGAAAAATATGAATAACATAGCAACATCATTCAGCAAAATTATTGAATGAATATACATGTATGTGTATCATCATAGCCTATATGGGGACAGCCACTTTTCACCAACCACTTAAGTCCTACGTGACAGGGGGTGAGCCCATCATTGCACCACTGCTTCTGCTGCAGTGTATTTGGAGTAAGGTGGTGTTGTATATGTCCCATACGACATAACTCAGTCAGTAATTACCTATATGGCCTACCTATAATATAAAATATAAATACAATTACACAAATATAATCTATATTTGTGTAATTGTTACTTATTTATTGACTGTTAGTTATTTTAATATATGACATAAATATTATTCTATAGGCAGATTTATAACTAGAAAATTGCTCTTGTAATGCTATAAAATGATTGATTCATATATTTTAATAATATGTTGTTAATATTGAATCTAATACCTTTAAACGAGCAATTCTTGTATATATGTATGTATATATATAATCTGAATCTCGGAAACGGCTACGCCGATTTTCATGAAATTTAGTATGCAGCGGGTTTCGGGGACGATAAATCGATCTAGCTAGGTTTCATTTTTAGAAAACGTCGTTTTATCCGTGTTTTCAGGCAATGATAAACTGAAAAGTATGACTCTTCCTGACATCTATTGGCGAGTAGTAATAAGCAACACCTAAGCTATTTAATAATAGGTGGCGTTATTAAGCAACACTTAAGCTACTTGACAATAGATGGCACTGTTTAAAAAAACCGAGCAATGCTCGGTCCTCCAGGTACTTTCAATAATGATAATATTAAATCACTTATAATTATGCATGTCAAAAACATTTGAACGCCAAATATGTAGCAGAACATAGTGATACATAAACATATTGTACCATCTTTCTCATACTTATCTATGTTATGACAAATAAATAAATAAATAAATTACCAGATTTAAAGAAATAGGCGGTAAAATAAAAGATCCATGACAGAATATTCAAAGAAAGTCAGGTTTGGGCATTGAATCGTATAGAATGAAAAAATAAATAAAAAAATCCCTAAAAATTCAACAAAACATCATTTAGATTATTCTTACTATGTATAAAACTAAATAATGTCATCGTTTTATTATTTATAAGAGATATGTGGATACCTCACAAAAATTAAGACAAAAAGTAACCAAAGATACAGGTATGTTTATTAAACAGTTCAGTTCAGCTCTGAATATTTCTATATGTGTACAACTGTGCCATGTTAGTGCCCGAGGAAAAGTTGGAACCAGGATACAAACATCGATGCACTAAATATGTATCTAGGTATAACTAAGTAACGTATCGGCACGTCTGTCGTTGCTTAACTTCGCTTTCGCCGACAAATGCGACTGGGCCACGAGCTTAGATGTTTTACCATTTGAGCAACATAACTCTAAAATAAGTTTTTGATACCAAACAAATACGCATAAACTGAGACCATAAGGCACCAAGTGTCAGCAAAGGAAAGCCTTGTCTTGCGCCTGGCAATCGATGCAGTAACCGTTCAACATAAAGCGGGCCGCATGCTTATTTGCCTTATTAGTGTTAGAAAAACTCCACAGATGTCAGCATTTTATTGCATTTATAGCATACCTAAAATATATGAAGGCTACGTAACCCTAAATTACTTATCTAATTTTTTTGTTAAAGTTAAAGCTCTTTTTTTGCCTTAGGAAAAATCAAAATTAAAAACTTCATCAAACCTTTTTACTTTTATTGTTTAAACTATATTTAATGTCAAGAAAATAAAAGACTTCATTTTAACCTTATAGCTCTCGTAGTAACAGTGCTTCCGTTTTACGTAATGAGGTTTAAAAACAGCTTGAGCCGAAGCCAAATGTTGTAGCAAGCTGGTGTTAGCGGTTGCACATGTTGGCACTACAACGCTGTTCGAGCAAACCTCGAACTGTGTTATTTTGGCCCCTGTTTAGTTTTATTATAAAGTACAGTCTCCTGACTCAATAATAAGTAAAGGATTTTTGCAAACAACAAGTTTTGTTTAATATAAATGACAATATACTTAGCCGTGAATTCTTCGGCATAAATAACATCTGCCGTGTCTCCGACTGAACTAAACAGATTTAGATGATAGTCTTAAATTTTAACTTGAACATCGAGCTATCAAACGGTGAAACCATATCAAAAACTACGCAGTATTGTTTACATGATTCTGTGATAAACAAACAGATAATTACACTTTTACTTTTTTACCTTTATTGAAATTTAAACAGAGGGAAATTCTAACAAAATTGTTTTGGGGTTAGAGACATCTAAATAGTCAACGGTGGCCTAGGGATTTCGATTTCACTAAGCGTCCTGAGTGACGGAGGTTCGAGACAGGCAAGTCTCAATTAGTTTTTTTCTTAATTTCTTAACTACTTACATTTATTCACACTTTTTTCAGTGAAGGAAAACTTTGTGAGGAAACCTGATACTTAAAAAAAATATACAACGTATGTGAAGTCCACAATTCGCACTGGGTCCGCATGTGGACTATGGCCTAAATCGCGCTTAGTAAGGGTAGGATGTGCTTTAACAGTAGGGAAGTATGAGGCTGAGAATAGTGGAGCCCCAGTAATTGTTACAAAATTACTTCTAACACGCATTCCAGTAACAGTTTTATAATAATAGTAATTTAATAAAAGACTTAAATTTATGTAATTTATATCGCATTGCAGCACCAAAAACAGTAAGCAAATACTGTCTACTTACTTATTCAAAATGTAAATTAATGTCATATATATAAACGAATTAGTTACTGATAAATATCGGATCCGAGATCATTTGTAAGACAAGGTGAAGTTGGAGTCCAAAAAATCTTGGTGTACTCAACAGAGCGAAGCAGTACTTCACGTCAGGTCAAAGGTTGCTGCTTTACAAGTAGCAAGTTCGGCCCCATATGGAGTACTGCTACCATACTACGGATACCAGCTTGGCCCTTTTGACTCGGTTCAACGAATGGGCTGTGAGAATTGACGACGATCCCTAATAAAATGGCCGTATCGAGCCCTGAAGTCTGAGGAAAGACTTGGGTGTTCTGAGGAATTGTTCGAAATGATGCCCACGGTTACTTTCTACCTTTGCACCGCTTGCTATCGGCAGGGAATTCATTGTCACACTTTAGAACCGAAATGGTCCCGTACAGAGAACCTTCCTCCAGCGAACGCTGTTGTGGAAGTTGTGCGAAGTTGAAGAATGAGCTCCCTGCCAAGGTTTTCTCTAAGGACTAAAGTATGGTTCTTCTGGGTAGAAGGTATTAGATTTTTGAAGGGTAGGCAACGCACGAGTGATACCCCTAATGTTGCAAGCGTGCATAGGCTACGGTGACCGCCTACCATCAGGAGGACCGTTGGCTTATTTGCCACCTTAGTGTTATAAAAAAAATCTAATATATGTTAATTACAAAAAAATCATACATTTATGCCAAGAACTAGTGCGTGCCAAGTCCTCCGATACCTAATTATTGTAATTAATAATCAACTTGTAATAGTAGATATGTAATTTCATACAATTGGATGAAGTGTTTAACAAGAACGGAGATAATTAATATTATATTTTGTATTATATCATTTGACATTTTACATAAGGTTTGTATTTCGTATAATTCTATGAAGATCCTATTTGTGTGGATTCCATTACATAATTAATATTAATTCTAACTCAAATTTATATGAACAGCTAGTAATGGGTGATAAAATAAACTAAACAAAATAATCCCTAAGACTAATTTAATCTGACTGTACGAGTAGATATAACGTTCTCTAGTTATTCTGTGCAACAGATGTTACTCCAGAAAATTGAGAGTCACTCTTCATTCCGTTAATCATCGTTACTTACGAAACTCAAATCGCGAACTCATATTGTTCCGCTCAAATGTCGTTAGTTTACTTAAAGTTACGTAAAATTGTTATAAATAAGAATAAGATGTTTGAGATATGTGTTTAAATAAACTTAACATTGTATTCGAATATTTTGAAAACAAGGTTTAATTTTTTTTAAAACTGTTTATAAAACCTAGCAAGGTTTTATATTTTTTATTCAACGACATCCCACTATATGAGGTTATGAAAATGTTGTTTAAGACTAAAAATAAGCTTAACTTAAGTGTTTATTATTTTATTACAAAGACTCATCATAAATAAATAAATAAAAATAATGTACTTCTTCAAAAGTATCCTTCGTTGATTTTTATTTTGTTTAAAAACTTTAAATTATATCTATTCTCTTAAAGTCAGTGAGTGATTGCGATTTGTCTTTGATGAAAGTATGGTGACTTTGTAAAACATCAAAACTATCGAAAATATCGTATATTTTGATATCTATTAAAAATATTGGATATTTACAAACCCTGCTTTAAAGCCAAATATTAAAAAATAAGACTTAATTTAAAAAAGCTGTCTTAAAAACCTAAATCATTTTTATTTTCTATCCAACGATATCCCACACTATGAGGTAAAAAAATATATTTTCGAATATATTGATCTACATTTTTACTCTGAGTAGAATCATTTTTCTAAACGTATACCAAATTTTATTTAAGCTACAGGTCTTAACAGTTTCTAAATAAAAAAGAACTGACTACGGAACGCGGATGGACATAGCAAGATCTTACAGGGTTCCTTTGGGTTCCTAGAGGGCTCCTGTTTGTCTATGGAACCCAAAAGGAGTCAACAATTTAACACAATTTAATTGTTTATATTTATTAAATACGTACTAAGTCTCTATTACCTTGGCATATGCTAGCTGTAGAACATTTTAAAGCCATTTAAGCCTTTACTTTTCTGGCACCAGTCCAACTTGGAAGCTGCCACAAGTCATTTAGGTCTCAGTTCAGATTTTTAACCGACGAATATCACAAGATTTTATTTCCGTAAGTTTTTTTTTTTTAAATATTAAAGTTTAAAAGAAAAAAGTTTCCTCGTCAATGTAAGAATTTTGCACTGTTGCAAAATAAATCTCTCTTTTCTTAACAAAGTGACGTAAATTACTACAGTAACTAAATAATTTTACTGAGAGCAATAAGCATACTTAGTTCGTAATGAATTAAATTGCTTTCTCTCCGCAGAATACTAGGTAGATTCCCTTGTGTCGGAACGAGTGGAACTGACATCCCGTTAGCTCAATTTGTATAACCGCTTTATCCTGCCGTATATACATATGTATATTATACAGCTCACTAAGTGTACAAGTTACTAGAGGGAGGTAAGGGTTTGGCTTGACGTTGAGCGACTAGCGACAAAAACTTTAGCTGTTTAAGTCCGAGCATATAATGCGGTAATAAACTCATCTAACATTTTATGAAGCATTTAAATAATCCGTACTAAATCTTCTTTACGTATCTAATTGGGCTAAAAGGAGAACCGGCAAATATGTACGGAGTCTGGTCCTGGAACCGATAACGACGGCACATATGTCATCTGAAAGCTATTTTGATGAGCTTTATTATTTGCTTCAATATATGCTATGCTATAGAAATCCCACGCCGATAACAAGGTGCAATATCATCCACGTTCTTAATTGTCAGGACAAGGTTTGTAAAAAACCGGAAAAGTGCTAAGGGTTAGCTATTATCTTTACAAAATTTAAGTAAGTATTTGTACACACACCGGGGAAGGTGTCTTAATTATTATAAGTCTTTGACAAAACCTGACACGCCAATCGTTCCAACATGGTAAAAACAACGTTCGCCAGATCAGAGAGGGACTATAGCGCAACAACGTTCCCCGGAACCGCTAGTAAATAATAATATTCGAAACACATCAGACTTAACCAATTACATAATAATTAGACTCTTTTAAATTATATTTCACTAGACTTTGCCAGCGGCTCCGCCCGCCCTGAATTCGGTTATCGGTGTGGAACTCCTTAATTATCTTCGTAATTATACTAATGAAATTTGCTATAGCTACATCTATTGTTCTTTAAACTCTGTTATAGTTATTCCCGTAAGAAATTTTGAATTTTTCGAGATAAAAAGTAGCCTATATGCTATTCCAGGACCTAAACTATATGTATACCAAATTTCATCCTGATGCGTCCAGTGGTTAAATCGTGATTGAATAACAAACATCCATCCAGACATACAAACTTTCATATTTATAATATAGCATTCATATTTATAGTAGGATTATTTTTTTCTTTTTTATATGGGTTATCGTTTATTTTAATAAGATTTATTAAATTTGCATGTCATAGGTACATAAATATTTTAAACGAATTAAAAATAAATACAAATATAAACTACCTTTAATCGAGGGGCGTTCAATGAAAATGAGGTGGAAACTCTTTGGAGACAAAAAAGTAAATACTGGCTGGTAAAGCTGAAATATTGATTAGATTAAAAAAAAATATCTTTCGTTTGCAGCGCGGACCTATGCAGTTTGTCGGAACTTGTTGCCGAAAATTAATAAAATTTAATTGCGTGCGGTTATTAAAAAAATAATTCTGTGCTTGAAAAATTTCAGAACAGAACAAGTTAATCAAGATTTACAGGATACTTTAGGTGCAAACGTTCCACCGTATTTGACAGTTGCACTAAGGTGCGCCAAATTTAAACGTGGCAGTACATCCATCAAAGATGACCCTCGCTCGAGTCGCCCAACAATGATAGTGACCGAAGAAATTATTCTTTTGCCTCAATTTAATTTAAAAAAATTAATTGAGGGATGGTGCCCAAAAATACCTAGTATTTTGTTTGTACAAAAAGTTTTGTGTTTTTAATTAATTACTTTTGAAAAATGAGACGTGAAAAAATTATGTATCATGCGATGAGTGCCATGTCGCCGTACCAAATGTATGGAAGCTGAAAACATCAAATTTTCGGATAGATCCAATTTATTTTATAAACCGTTATTGATATCATTGGATAGAGCTTGTGAATCACTTTTAGGATCACTAATCAGTATTTCGAAATCATGTACAGTTTAGAAATAATCGAATGAGATCACTTAGCGTTTCCACCCTGTATATATTTTTTTTATATCAATTACAAATAATTTATGAAACTATACCCCATGTTGAAGTGTGCCCAAGATACCAGCAGCTCTGAAAAGCTTATATAATATTGTTTTTATGTTTGTTTGTACATTGTATTCATAAATATATAGTCGCATTTTTAATTAGACGAAGTCAACTGACGTTTACTGTGTTGTCAGTTTCTGATGAAATAAAAATAGTGTTGTGACAAAGTGAATGATTGAAAAAACTCCTGAATGAATGAAATTGCCTCGACTGTCTAGTGAATAGTTAGTGTGCCGAACTGCCGATATCGGGTATGGGGTTCGAATTTTAGTCGTACTTTGTACATACCAACGAGTTTTCGACGACTATGTATGTATAAAACAACACTCATTGTTCATTCATCTGATTGAACGAGAACTGAACGCATCACTATTACTTTAAATATGGCAACATTATTTTAAAAATGACATTAGCTACTGTCAGTTGGTTTCGTCTAATTAAAAATGTCAATTTGTCAATAAAAATTTTTATTGCTACTATTTATTATTTTACTTATTTCAAATTCAGATACTATTCATTATTTTGTCACCTATGTTTTTTTCATAGGGAAATTTAAAAAAAAAAGTTCATCGCTCGACGCTCGCATTTTAACCACACATTGTCGACAACGGTACAGTACAGTTAGCAACACAAGTCAATCTGCTGTCGAGTTTGCACTGACACTAGTAAGTATTGCTGTATGAAACATCCTGGGACTTTCAGAAACAAATTCCTCGTAGCGCTTAACAATAAACTTATTGACGTTATTTTTACAATACTTTGCATAAAAGCTTGTAAAAAGGGAACAAGCTTTTGGATATAAATATTCGCATGTCTATGGTATTGAAATCCACACCAATGTCAACCTTATATCTATGAATGCCAAAGCATTTCTTCGTGTTAAAATTAAAATACAATAGTTATTTGTTATACAAGTGAGTAAACGCGGTTTTTTGGTAGAAGTGCCGACTATTGAGCATAGCGAGGGATTTAAGGGCACGAGACCGAAAAAATTCGTTCACGCGTCCAACGTACAACTTTTTACCCCTACCAGCGAGAAAAATATTTTCACGTCATGTGGTTTTCTGGTAAAAAGTTAAGTTCAGCATTGGAGACTTGTCATAATTCGTCTGGTGTCAGAAAAATATCTTCGTAGCTTGTATCGCTCAGAAAACAGAATTATTAATTAAATAAACAATCTTATGTTCAAAAAACGAGCTTGCCGCCATTTTGTTTTTTTTTTCTGAAATCGACGTTGCGTTCGGAATTGTACCTATTACAACCTCTGCCTTTGCTATCAAAATAACGTATGATATTTTTGAAGTTAGCTGTATAAACTTTTAATAATACTAATAATTTATAAAAACTCACTTAAAAATGAAAAAATGCTATGTAGTTATATTCTTAATTAAAATGAACAACGATAAGTATTTGTCCCGAAATTTGTTTCTGACCAGTCATTGTATTGTTTTTTTTTTTCATCATTTGGTTAATTCTAAAATGTTCGAACAGTGAATTACTTTGCCTCACATTTTGCTTACTGAAGTTGGACAGCAAAACTATCCTTTTCGTGCTAGTGAGGTGAAAAAGATATTGTAATAAATTGTCGATGTGATGCATCACAAAAGCAAAGTGACATTATCGTCCCTGACGGTGGGTTGTGTAATTATTTTACGATATGATCACTATGGTTTGACAATATCATAAAGTAGTCGTTCGTTTAGTTGTTCATATCGTTAAACGTTGAGTTGTCATTGATTTGACTTGACCATATCATGATGTGGCCAGCGGGTACTATATCATGAAATTTGACCATTTCATGAAATGGTCGGACACATCACGAGGTGATCAATTCTAAAATCGGGCCACGACGTATGTATAAAAATTATTATCTGCTTCTCTTAGTCACACCCTTACTTTCGAACGACTACACCAAATTGGGTATTTTTTTGTGTTTGTTATTGTTAGAGCAAGTTTATGAAAAGTTTAATGTTCATGAAAAAGGGTCAAGTGCGAGTCGGACTCGCGTACTAAGGGTAAACCGATTGGCATGAAATTTTGGTAAATTGTTGTGCACACGCCGGGGAAGATTTCTGAATTAGTACAACCCTTTCAAAATAGGTGCCAGTTGTTAAAAAAAAAAACTACGTTCGCGTGGTCGGTTAGTCAATAATAAAATACTAGGTACTCCGTACAACAAAACAATTACACAAAAAATTCCAACAAATGAAGTGTACAATTCAAAGATAGTATCACAGTTTGCTTCAATAACAAACTATTTTGTCATATCCTTTAGTAATATCCTTTGTTTATCCTTTACTGCTCAGATGAATATTTAGAATGAATACAAAGTTGGAAACTAGGAGGCAGAGAGCGCAATTGCATTGAGCAAAGCAATTTGCTTGACCTGCACCAACGGTGCACCTAATCGCATTCAATCCTATAAAACTTTCATAGAAACGATAGGTAGTTCTACTTAAATTATGTCGATGTTTATTTTATAAAGCTGCTTTTCTCCATACAAACGTATTCCCCTGTTTCCTCTTTGGATTTTGTCATTTTTAAGGTGCCGTTGTCAACAAGGAACTCTTAGGCCCGGATTAATAGTCTTGCTTAGTAATACTTCTGGAAGTCTTATTTAGATCGTTCTATACAATACTAACTATTGCTTTTAGCTATATTTACCGGATTTTCAAAAACAGAAAGCCATATATGATGGCCATCGAAGCAAATTAATTTTGGTTTTATTAATTAAAATTAAGTTTGGTAATAATAAATAACTAGTAATAAATAACTTTCGGTATTTTTGTACCTAAAATTCTAAACTTTTTTTATTTTGAACATGAATTCATTTTAAACAAGGGTTTTGTTCATCGACAAGGCTGTATGGCTTGTAACCTTTACCTGTGTGCATTAAAAAACGCAAAAAACCGGTCGAGAGCGAGATTTAACTTGCGCACGCGACGGTGTTGTAGGTACTTATGCTATAGAATTATTCCTCCCCCCCCCCTGTACCTCTTACGTTTGGCTATGGTACTCTAAAATTAGACGACGTAATCAGCTAGAAAACAATACCTACTTCATGAATATTTGATTACATGAATCCATGTTTTATCATTATTCACACATTACGTGCTAAGACTGTCTTAAGTTAAGGAAATTCGATACTCAGTCTTAAGCTAAGAATAAGTGCATGCTAAGTCAACGTGTGTGTGTCTACGCAGTTTTTATTATAAAATTACTGAAGCTAAGTCCCTGTCTTAGCAATAATTTATACTTTGTCTAAGCAACGACTAGTATTACGAGCCTCAGTTTAGTTTATTGTTGGTCATAATTACATTACGCTTACTAAGCCTCTGTCTCAGAATGTTACTATGTCTAAGCCACGACTATTGACCCGGGCCTTATAGTTTCGCCATGTCCATTATCCGTCCGTCTGTTTGTCTGTCCGCGGCGTAGCTCAAAGACAAGTAAAATAAAATAAAAATAAAAAATTTTTAGTGTTCCTCACCTACACGTAAAGTGGGGATGAATTTTTTTTCGTCTACCCCGTAGTCTGGGGTTTCGTTATAGCTCGTTTAAAAATGTTGAGGGTGTGTGAAAACCATTTTTCGATTCAGCGACGTGTTTGCGAAATATTAAGCTTTTTTGTTAGAGCCCAGTGCCCCCCCTTCTCCACTGCCAGCTAAATGGCTGTTTTCAGGTGTGTGAAAAAAAACATGGAAATAGCATATATAACGAAATTAATGAAATCATAGGCCTTAAAACTTAATGAGTAATAGTCTACCAATTAAAAAATGTAGTCACATAAGTAAAAATTTCGTATAGATTCTACCAAAGGCACTTAGATTAATTTGGTATTGGTGTAAAACAGGTATTAAATATAAGTTTGTAAACAATGTAACATTACAGAAAAATAAAATTATAGCATTCTGAATTCTGAACTTACTAAACTCATGACAAAATCTTAAATCACTTATTGTTAAGCGAAACAGTAACACATTTGTTTCTTGGAATCGTTATTCAAAGTTAAGCAACGTTGGTCAGTAATTGTAAGGGTGGTCACACACACTTAAATAACTTTTTGTTATGGTTTGTGTTGAACTATTTCGAACTTTGATTTGAACTAAAGTAAATACGGTAACGGTACGGAACCCTACGTGCGCCAGTCCGACTAGCACTTGACCGGTTATTTTATATATGATAGATGAACACAATCACTATGTCTGTATGTTTTTAAATGACATATGTATAAATAATTGCAGCCCTTCTGAAGTCCAAAAAATTGCCTATTTTTTATGACATTTTCAGACGTGCTCTGTACGAATATTAAACTAATTTTTAAGAAAATAAAACATACAAACAGACAAAGAATTAACGTTTGAATTAATTCTTAACGTCCAGTAAAAGTCATTTCTATACAATTTGGCAGAGATTTGTAGGAGGAAAGTGGGGAATATAAATCACCGATTTTAATGATTGTCAGTAGGTATAATTATTGCACAACGGTGTCTTTTCTGGGTGTTGGTGCGGGTTCTGGCGCGACAGCAATATTTATCAGTATTTCCAAATACCCATGTGTTTTTTCATTTGGGTCTGAAATTTGTGAGAAAAAATTGGTGAATCTACATAATGTGTTTTTTACGCGTGTACTGTTAGGGGCATTACTCAAGTGTTGCTACTCATTCAAAAATCTAATCGCATCATTTCTTAAAGAACCCTTTACTGTTGTGCCTAACGATAACCTTGATAGAAAGGTCACTTAACAATCTAAGCGTTCGCATGCGGAAGCACCCTGGGAACCACTTAGTTTGTGAAGGTTCTGGAAATGGCAAGTGGTGCAATGGTGAACAATAGCCGTACGTAGACATTACTAAAAACAATTGTATAACACAATTGATACTAGATGCTTATCTATATGAATATTTATAACGTAGGCGAGCACTAAAAAAAAGATTCTGTAAAATTCATCCCTTAAGATGGTAAAATAGGGGTTGGAATATTTTACGCGAGACCTCGATAGCTAATTTGATTTTCTTCTAATAATTGCCCAAATATAAATAACATAACATTTAACATAAAATAATCTCTACTATATTTTTATATTCATTTTACATTCATATTATATGCCTGTTCCCTGCATTTTTGGCTAAAGCTCTATTTAAGTAACGGCTGTGAAACCTTTGCTGGATGCGTATTATTGACGGCCTTACCTACAGTACGGCCGTTAGACTCTTCTTATCTCCAGAAAAGGCTTACTTTTGCCGCCTCGTCAGTCATGTACTATTTTTTAGTAAACGCCGCAGATTGTTTTCATACAAAACGAATTTTGCCATAATCTCCGAAGTTCCCTGAATTTTACTATACATTTTGATTTCATAAAAAAACAAGAATTTGAGGGCTCGCCGTTTTTGGTTTCATGAGATTCTGATAAGCTATTATTTTTTTTATATTTTTGCAAAGGTGCCGGAATTTCTTGTATGAAGCAACTCCAAAAAAATATATTTGGAAAATCCAAAAGTGCACGCCTCATAGCGGTCATTCACATTTAAAAAAAATATTTTAAAACAAAAAATAAAATAACAAATAAGGTGAGGAAAAAATATACTATAAAATAAAAATAAAAAATATATATATAGATATACAGTATACAGTGGTATATTAGTTTTTTATAAATTATAATTAAACGACAGTACTTAGAACGCTAATATTAACTAGGAATCAGCACAGTGTAATACTTTATATATTAAAAACAAAAGTATTCCGGTAAGATGAATTTTTCGACCAATTTCTCTGCCACATACATGGTCACATAAACACAGACTTACGGACGTCCAAGAATGATTAGTTTTAATGTTATTATTTATTATATTAAACAAATTAATTGTTTATAAAATGTACCATATGTGCTAGACAGATTATTATACTTCATATTAGTGCACTCATATTATCCTGTAAGTGTTATATTAAAAAAAAACGTCATTTAAGTTTCGAAAGACTGGGTTTTTTGACATGTCGAGAGTAGAGCACTACCTCACCGCTCCGCTTATGAGGCGTGCAAAATAATAGTTTATCCAGTCTCACGAAACCAAAAACCGTGAGCATTTATTTTTTTGTTCGTTTTTTAAATCGAAATACCTACAAAGTGGAATTCACGGAATTTCGATAATTATGGCAAATCAAATGAAACACAATCTACGGCGTTTACTTAACTAGTAAAAAAACGTTACTAAACAACTATAGAATCTTTTGTTACTCCAATTATTTAACTTATAGCCTCCTATTAAGGATAAGCGCCGTAGATTTTCCATAATTTTCTAAGTTCCGTGAATTATACTTTGTATTTGGATTTAAAAAAAAAATTAAGCGCTCGCGGTTTTATTGGTTTCATGAGATTCTGATAAGCCATTATTTATTAATATTGTTTTGATGTTACTCAACAGGCAACACATGAAACTCCGGCACCTTTTACAAAAATATAAAAAAATAAGGGCTTATTAGAATCTCATTAATCCAAAACAGTGAGCGCTTAAATCTTTGTTCTTTTTTGAAATCAAAATTAACGCAAAATTTAGGGAACTTCGGAGATTATTCATTTTGTATGAAAACAATCTGCGGCGTTTACCCTTAAATTTGACTTTATTTACTTGTGCAATCTTCTATTACATATACATATATTTGTAAAATGACCGCTTTACACATGGAAATAAAATCTGCATAAAAATATATCTATCCCTGTCGGCCACTTAAATCAATTACGATCTGGCCAACGTCCAGGCTAGAGCGGCGGACGAGCGCCGCGGGGCCAATCCACTATTCTCTCGCGTAGCCACAGCAATTTACTCACCATTCACGTTGTTTTAACGCTTTTCATAGTTTTAATTCTTTAGGCTAACATATGTTAAGCAATTAGTGCATCTAACAGGTTGTTTGCTTAAATGCTAATTAACCAATTATTATATCAGCTTATTTTGATCCACTGCTGTACATAAGCCTCCTCCATGACGCGCTACTTCTCGCGGTCACCCAGCTACTATCAGCTACCTTCTTGAGGTGTGTCCCACGCCTCACTTTTCGATACGCGGCCTTCACTCTAGGAAACGTTAGCTACAACGGCTGTCGGTCTTTTGACAGACGTGGCCATCCCTCTCCCACTTCACTTTGCTACTTTTACGAGCTATGGCGGTTTTCTTCTGGATTTCCTCCTTTCGGATTCAAGTCCTTAAAGAAACTTCATGCATAGCTCAATTTATCGCAAGCTAAGCAACTTTAAGCTTGTGAAATAGCCCCGCTGTAAGTGTCCACGTTTTCGCGGCTTAAATCATGATAGGCAGAACTGTTAAAAGACCTATGTCTTTGTAAACTCTGCAGTATAGGCGATAAGAAGATTTTACAAAGTTAAGTGATTGGGGCGACTGATATTCCTCCACTTTTATCATTTGTGAGACTCGGTGGCTTTAGTTCTACGTCAGATCTCCGCGTATAGCCCTTATACAGATTACATTATACTTGGTTAACTCTTTTAGTCTTGGTGGTTAGGACACCTACCACCTTAAACCAAATTTTGTTTTTATAGTGTTGGCCATTTCTCTTTACCATCATTTATATTTTTTTCAATATTTTTTATATTTAAAAAAAAAAATAATTACAAAAAAAAAAGGTTCACTAAAAATTAAATCATTCTTGACGTGGATTCAAAAAAATAGTGTGACTAAAAGATTTAAATGTTTGACTAAAGTACTTTCAATACAGATTGTATACTTATTAGTTAATGAACAAAGTATTGTATTATTACTTTAAATTGTTTTAGATTGTTGTTTGCCGGCACAGACATTTTAATTTTATTAAATTTTTTCAAAAGATGTCGCCAATTTTTTTTTAAATATATAATTTTGTTCTTACTTTTAATTTTTTTTCCAGGTAGAAATTTATGTGTACAGTCCACCACATTAAATTTAGAGACAATTATATAGCCTAAGTTACCTGGACAATTATTACGAATATATTGATACCTCATTCATCAAAATAGACTGCTGTAATCATAACCCTTCCTTTTGGCTTTGCCTTTGTCTAGTAAAAATATCATTAATTTCATTGAAGTCAAAAGCGTGTCTCTCTTTCGGGCCTTTAAATTTCTTGAGCTGGCTCTTACTAAGACTTCGCTGTCCATCTGTCACCAGGCTCTATCTCATTAAGTGTGATAGTTAGACAATTAATTTTTTTACAAAAGATGTATTTCTGTTGCCGCTATAACAACAAATACTAAAAAACAGAATAAAATAAATATTTATGGTGGCTCCCATACAACAAACGTGATTTTTTTGCTCGTTACTGCTCGATATTGATAACGGCAACAAATAGACGTTTGAATTATTTACAGATTATTTAGTTATATATTCACTTTAAATAATTAAATTAAGGAAAACAAATATTTAATCCTCTTCCTCCTCCTCCCCCCTTCTCTGGGGGGAGTCTGACTCACACTTGGCCTGTTTTCATTATTTGTTGTTATACTTTAGAGCTCACACACTCTTCAATCACAGAAAAATAGAAGTTTTCACGATAGAACACTTATGTTATTACTAGTATAATAGAACACTTATGTTTATAAACATTCACACATTTTTTCAATTTCAAGTCAAGCAACGTCGGGATTGGCCTAGTCCGACTTGCACTTGACCGATTTTAAATTTAAATTCAATTTTAAAGACAAAAACCAAAAAAGTGTGCCGCTAACCGGTCACATATCCAATTACTGACCAAGCCTGACGTAGCTTAACTTTGAATATCGTTTCTAACAAACAAACGTGTTACTGTTTCTCTTAAGAATTTTGCTAGATAGCTTTGTACCGGTAATTTAAGACGGTAATGGCTTGGACTTGTCTCTCACTTGGCCAGTTTTTATTAGAGCCCATTCTTATTAATGGTCGGACAGACAGACAGACAGCGCAGGCTTAAAAAAGTAATAGGGCTCCGTTGCCACTCTCTGGGTACGGAACCCTAAAATTTATTTATTTATTTATTTTCATACAAACTTACAACTATCATTACAGGTTTTATATCCCCAATGCGATGTTGTAGATAAAACTAACTTATTCTACTTTTTACTTATAACAGTAACAGATAATAAATAGTGCTTTTTTTGTGAATTCACTCAGAACACAACAGAATAGGTCCAACTCGTCCGCTATGCGATTCAGAGTGCGAAGCTCACCAACACGGTGCGGCCCCGCGGTACGGCCAGCAGACGCGGTCACCGCCTCCTCCATACATACCTGTCCGGAATATACAAAGATACGCGCCCTAACACTTGCGGGTTACATGTCTTTCCCCTCAGAACTTCAGAAATATATAAAACTAGAGCCAATTCTCTTCTGACCTTTAGTTTGTTATATCCCACCATACCTAAAATGAATAGGGTACGATACTTATTTGGGTACAACGGGTATTTTGTTTTGTATAAAAATCTAATAAATTTATTTTGCACTCGCTCTAACATTAAAATATACTTATTTTCGTGCGGTGCCCAAATGGCTGCATTATATTCTAATTGACTCCGAACCAAAGCGTTATACAAAGTGACCATAGCTTTAATATTTGTGAAACCTTTAGCCATACGAAGCATAAACCCTAGTTTCCTATATTCTTTTTTACATATACTAATAATGTGCTCCCGAAATTCTAGTTTTGATGTAAAATTTACCCCTAAGTCTTTGACCTCTGTGACTCCCTTAATCGGTATTCCTTCAATATGATAATTATACATGATTGGATTTCGCGCGCGGCTGAACGTTATTGTCATACACTTTGAAATATTAAATTGCGATAGATTTTTTTTGCCCCAGGTTACTACTCTATCAATATCTTCTTGTAGTTTTTGCCAATCCTCCATACTTGCAACGGTGAGATACAGTTTTAGGTCTTCGGCAAATAATAAGCATTTTGCATTTTTGATGACGTTAGGTAGATCGTTTATCATTAGTGTAAACTCTAAAGGACCGAGATTACTTCCTTGGCTTACTCCAGACCTAGTAAAATAGCTTTCCGACGTATAGCCCGCATATTCTACGTACTGTTGTCTATCTTGCATATAACTGGCAAAAAAGTAAATAAGGAGTAAAACCAGCTCCTGCCAACTTCCCAAGTAACGTGTCGTTATCAACTAGGTCGAAAGCTTTTTTATAGTCGAAATAAGCGCCATCTGCTTGTTTCCCGCCGTCGACTGCTACTGTGATATCACCCATGTAGTTTATCAGATTGCTGGTGGTGCTTCTTTCTGGTCTAAATCCATGCTGCGCATCATGAAGTTGCACGCTCACCTGCGTAAATATTTTTTTATGCACCGCCGCCTCTAATACTTTTGACGGTACTGCGACAGGCCTGTATTCGTCTACACTCGACACTGATACTCCCTTTGGTACTGGAACGACTCTAGTTGTTTTCCATCGATCAGGAAAGACTGCCGTCATCAAGCTTTGATTGAAAATGTACAGGAGTGGTCTATTGAGTACTGACCGACAGTCTTTAAAAATGTAGGGCGGAATACCGTCTGGCCCAGCTAACATTTTTGGCTTAAGTTGTTGCAGAGCTTTATCCACGTTATCAAGATGCAACAGTTCCAGGTGGACTCGTGCCGCTCCATTCTCTCCTGCTTGCCTCATGGCTGCCTCCACGTTTAGCTCGGGCTTTTTTGAGCTATAAACTGAGTGAAAATACTGTGCAAACTCCTTCACACATTTCTACCCAGTTAATAGCACACTATCTTTAAAAATCTTTTCCGGACCTCTACTGCCTTTTTTGGAGTTAGCATAGGACCAGAAGGCCTTTGGATTTTCTAGTAGCTCCCTTTGCACCCGGTCTTTAAACTGTTTTTGCGCGAACGATATCAAATTTTTTACCAGCGTTCTACACTTTGAAAACGCCTCGTAGTCTATGCGTGAACCACTAGCCTTATATATATACTTTGTCGTAGGTACTGTCTAGCATAATCCCTTTCCGTTTTGGGTTTTATTTTTCCACTGTGATGGGTACTTCTTTTCCGCATATACTCTTTACATAGATTTCAAGGTTTTCTACTATTGTATCCTTTTTCAGTCGCCATACATGAAGAAACTTCTTTTTTTCGGTACCCTGAATATTTGCTGTGCCCGTGCTGCCTCCTTTTATGACTTGACTCGTAGGATATTTCTTTTTCCTTTTTTGGACTGTATTCCACGTCTCTTCCTTTTCTCTATTTTCATTTTTATCTAAGTTGTTGACTAATTTTATTCCTTCATTGCTGTTTTTCTTATTTCGATTATCTGTTTTCTCTATGGTATTTGCTAATTTGACTCCTTCATTACTGTTTCCTTTATTTATTTTCATTTCCGCCAACATTACGCTAGTTGATTTCGTGGCCACATCAGCTAAACTTTTATCTATTGAGTGACTTTTGTTTAAGACTTGGGTTTCACTTTGCTTAACCACATTCGCAAAAGATATTATTTTTTCTGTCTGGCCCTCTGCTATCTCTTTTCTACCATTTGTTATCTTTTTCGTACTTAGGCTGTCTTGTTCTTGCCCCTTCTTTTCCGTCAATTTTTCAATTTGCGCTTCTAACCCGTCTACTTAGTCTGCCTTTTTTGCACTACCCTCAATGTTTCCCGTAAATGTTGTATTTCGGTTTCTGTGTTGATAAATCTATCTTTAAGCAAAGTGTATTCCTTTATTTGTTCCTGCATAAGAAGTTTCATTTCACAGTGAAACATTTTCATTTCGTGTAGTATTTTAGTGCTATCTCGTCATGTATGGTTTCTTTTAGCCAGATCCTATTGCCTCGTTCAGTGTTTACGTAGCAACGAGTAAAAGTTTGGTTCATGATAGGATTACCTCGAATCGGTGTTTCTGAGTTATCCCCCTTCGGAATACTGCACACACATTCCGGACATCTCCAGATACACTTGTCTTCCTCCGAAAAGGATTCCAATTTCTCCTCGGTAAGTGCCACACACTTAAGATGGTATAACTTTTTGCACTCCATTTTTGCACACTCCATGTATTGGCCTCGCAGCCGCTACATTTTGTGCCCATTTATTTCACTTTACAATACACTTTCGGTAAGTAAAATAACTATTTAATTAAAATAACAAATAAGTTCAACCGTTCAACTTCAAATTTTTTTTAATATTTTTTTTTTTTATCCCACTCAATAAAGTAATTGAGTGGGATAAAAATACGTAGTTAGTTATCCTTTCTTTTTACCTGTAAAAAATATCATAGATAATCCTCGGTTGCTGTAAAACAAACAGAAATGTATATATCTTAAGGATGATAAAATACATATATCTAGGTAAATACAGCCTGATGCCGACAAGTCCATCCGTTAAAAGTTTTAATTTAGAGCGGTTTATTCGTTTTCCATAAGAACTGTTATTTAATGTTAAATCATAAACGATTTGCTTTCCCCGTTCTACATATATTTTACGATGAAATGAACCTGTGTAACTTGTGCGAAAAACGCATTCTAATGCAGCCTGCATTCACTAAAGAAATTCAAGAGACTCGATGAAAAATTTGACAGCTCAACATAATTATTTGTGACTACTGACTTTACTACAAACAGTTGTTATTTTGCCGCTTACCATCAGGCGGACCGTTAGCTTGTTTACCACCTTATTGGTATTATGTAACATAAAAATTGAATATGAAGTAAAAATGGCTACTTATATCGATTCCATCTGAAACTATAAGGGACTGGGACTGCTCAGGGTTCTGTAGACATATGGCAAAATAGAAACCTTCATAGTTTCATCATGTCCACCTATCCGTAATTATACTTCTGTAAGCCTTAAATGTAGACAATACTGCCTTTCATGGATTTTGGTGAAATTTCAGAGGCAGATAAATTGTGTAAGCCATAGAGGTCCTCTTGTATCAAAATTAATATGAAGAGAATGTCCTTTTGTACACCCCATTATGCTGGGGTGTCGTTGAATAGGTCTTTAAAAATACATTAAGGTTTTTTAAGTGACTTCGCTTTTAGGTGTACATTTTGGCAGTGGCTTCGAAAGCGCTCGGTGTACCCGCTCTAACATTTTAACGATGCGTTTTAAAAAGAAAAAAAAATAAATTACAATAACAGAGTGACAGAACCTTTATAAATATCCTGAACATGACATGTACACAAGTTTTTAAATTATCTTCTTTTTCTTTTAAATATTACTTTTATATAATTTTCAATCTGAGTAATTTAAGACCTCGCGATCTTTTACCTATTATAACAAACTCAAAGTACCTACATACTTCATTAAATTACATCCAAGATATCTTCAAAAGACATAGAAACATATAGAATCAAAAGAAGAAAAAACCCGCACTGCAATACATCAATCGATCCTTCCCATGTCGCCTTAACTACTTGTGTACCAAAAATCATGGAGATCGGTATAATGGTACTCAAGTTATCGTCAAGCAAACATACAAATTTACAAAGATACAAGCGCCACAGTATCTTATCATTTAGGCCTCGTTAGCTTTGTTCGCTAGGTCAACAATCTACTAAAAAGAAACATACAATACCCTAAGTCTATTCGTGTACGACAGGCACTGTATCTAGTTTTTAAAGTGTTTAAGGCAGGTAAAAGAGTTGCACACACGCATCGTGATGACAAAACCGAAAATCTGTTTATTGCACTATGCACTATTTTTTTTTTACTTGTCTTACTTTGTAAACAAAATTCTAACTTCAAATACAATATAAAATATTTAAGTAAAGAATGTAATAATATAAAGCGAAATACACCATAAAAAAAAGTTTATTTAAGAATCATATAAGTGGCCTATTTAAGCCTTAATCATATTTTTTTTGAATTGAGGTTAGAATTTTGTTTACCAAATAAGACAACTAAGAAAAATTAAAGTGTAGTTTTATAATGCTGATATCTAAAGCCACACACACACACACACGCACACGGTGCGTAATTGTGCCGTTTACCTTTACATCTATTGAATGCGATGTCATTTCAGTTCACGGCTCTAACAGTCCCAAATCGAATCTAAAAACAGATTTTAATTACAACACATTGCTAACAATTTGGTTAAACCATAGTAAATTAAAAAAGGATTTTTAATTTGTTCTTATCAAATCCAGTATATTCAAATGCACATATGTACATTTGGAATTGGCGACGTTATCCTAATTCATTCGTAACGAGCAAGTCTGTTTGTTTCTGTGTTATTTCTTTCACGTCGTAACAGAGCCTAAGACAGCTTGTGGGAAGGAACATATACAATTACATAGCATACTTTTTTATCCTGACCTAGAGTTCCCACGGATGAAATTGCAAAGCACTAATCCTTTACATCGCAACGGAATTACTGGTAAGCCTGATTATTAGTGGCATAGTGATAGCTGTAAAAACGAAGAGGCAAATATTACAATTTTTTTCTGATTGAGAGCACCTATGACAATTTATGCCTGCGTGTAAGAGCTCATTTTACAATTTATTTATGTCGTATAGGAGCAATGTTATAATTTTATTTTTGCCAAAGGAAAAGATGGAGGGACACAAAAGAGCATAGTATTTTTTATTTTTTTTATTCAATCGACATTGTCTACCGGAATTTTATCGCGATAACTGAATTATGCGCAAGCAAAGCGGTGCCCAAGACCTAGTCAGATGTAAGTCGAATATGACGGTAAACGATCAATTTATTTACATTTGTAATTTTTTTTGGCTTATAATTTTTTCATCATTTTTTGCCATCGTGCAAAGATTTTAGATTAATTGTCATTACCGCACAAGTGCGTGATGTACGCTATGAATATGCTGAAAACGGTGCAGTAAATGCTGCTTTATATCTAGAAGGTAAAAAAAATCTTTGAAACCCAAAAATCGGTTAGTTCCAAAATCATAGGATTCTGATTTTAATATTTCAGGTAAACTTTCTAAGAGCTTTTTAGAATGTTTAAAGTAGTAAGTAACTAAGGTACTTTACTAACTGTTTTGCATTAAGATTTACAATTTAATTAGTTCATTGATAACGTTTTAAAATCTTTTTATTGAATTTGAAAATCATAAAACCAAAATACCCTTGTCCACTACTTTTAAATGAACGTCCATGCTAGGCGTTTGGCCGTCGCCGCGGGGGCACTTAACTCGAATAACCTCATAATTACAAGTTGGTAACTCCCAATTTAAGTCATACAGAAGCTCTTCCATTGTTGTAAACATCTTTAAAAATAACTAACTTTAATTCTAGTCCTTTACTTGATGACTAGTTTTTCCCCGTGGCTTTGCTCGTGTAATCATCGCCGTTTCCTTCCATCCTTTGTCCTACTATAGCTACACAATTGTGCATTAAATCAAGTCAGCCCTTTACATCCTGCTTTGCAAAGGAATAAAAATAGTTTCCTTGGTTTCATCTGCGGAAAAATCGTTTCCAATGTATGGAAACTCTTGATGACGACAGAAAGGTATTTTATGCTCCTTTGTGACCCTTCAGCTATTTTAGGACCAAAACCTGTTGATCCGCTGACGTGTACTGACGTACGTACGAATAGTGTCTTCTTCATATTTTTGTCTAAGTTGTTCAAATGGGGTGGTCACTTCCGAAAAAAAATTATATGACACCCTAGATGATTAAATATAAGTAATTATTGTTTACGAATTTTGTAACGGGAACCGTCGGTATGTAAAGTGACGACCACAGAAACTGGAACAATATTAAAACAAGCTGGCTTTTTAATAAAAATGTTTACTGGTTTGCATATGCAAACTTATAAAATATATCTTTGCTTTTTTATACAAATAAATAAAAAGTTTGCATATTTAATAAAAAAATTTGAGGGTGCCTGTATCCTTTACGCAATTTATTATTCGATGTCGGTTATCCCGTCCTATCAAATTCCAATACTGTGTATAAGAACTAAGGTTGCTATATTTATGTCATATTAGTAGTTAATCACTAAGTTCATATATGCCCCATTAGTAGTACATCACCAACTTAATATATGTCCCATAAGAAGTTAATCACTAACTTAATATCATAAAATTAAAAACTTGTGTCCCATTCTCTCTAAAGAAAAGCCAGGTAGCCATCCAGCAAGGTAAGTCAGAATTAGTGGGAACCGGTAGATAACATTTTTTTGCCTAAACAGATGAACTAAGCCAACACAATCCCTCTATCCTCTATCGTATAGATACTCGTAGATCCACTCACAAAATCTATGATGCATGCTCTTAACATTCTATTGTCTGCAGTGTATTCAACAGTTAGGCACAAGTACATCAATCACAGCTGTCGGAATCAACGCCAATCGACAAGAACAATCAATTCCCAGTTCGAAGAGATAAAGTAGCGACATGTTTAATATGTAGTTATTAAATAATTCGAGAAATAGAATAGTACGGGTACCATAATTTGTAATTATTCACAAAAACTTTAATAAATAAAATTCTGGTAGTTAAAAAACTATTCTAAAGTTTTTGCAAGTTTACAGACATTGAGCTAACACTACTCAATCCTGACTCACTTTTTTTAGTTCTTCAATTGGGGTATTCCAGGTTATTTTACCGTAGCTGGTAATTTTTGACATATCGGACATATTAAACTATCTTAGTCCAGATACACTACAACATAACCAGTGAAGCGGCGATAGGCTCACCACCTGTCACGCAGCGGAACTAAAGTGGTTGGTTAAAATAGGCTGTACGCCACATTAATATAGGGTATGTACGCAGCCGCTGGTTACCCCCTTCTAGGAATAAAAACTTCTGTGAAGGCGATCCCTTCCACACAATAATCCTAACGCAGGAAGCGATTTTCTGTATCAAAGGGCAATTTTCAACCGATAAATTTATTCTCTTTTTTTTAGGGTTATGTATCCAAACGATACCAATAACGGGGCTCTATTACAAGGCCTAAGCTGTCTGTCTGTCTGCCTGTCCGTCCGATCTTTAAAGCTAAGTTTTAACCAAAGGAGGTGGAAACCTTAAATTTTCACAGAATATTGTGTTATCATGACGGATTTCCTAACAACTAATAAAAAAACAAATAGTAAAATTTAGGGAGTTTCCGTACACGGTACATATTTTTATATGTTTTGCTCTATTGTTCGAACCATTAATATAGAATGTCGTAAAAATCCTAGTTCTGTGGTTCAAATGGTAATACATACAAGCTTCAAACTTGCAGTGATTATATTGTGAGCTCTGAAGTATAAAACAAATAAAAAAACCAGCCAAGTGCGAATCGAGCTCATGCTTTCTTTAGTTTTACGTAACGTTCGGAACTCTCTGTACGCGAGTCCGGCTAGCAATTGACAGGTTTTTATTTTAGACATCTCTTGGATTGCTTTGCTTCCTTTTACCCGATTAGTAAGAGATATTTGCAGATTTCTGTGAAGTAAGGCTGAGTAAGTGTTTCAATGTTGCCCCGATTCAACAATGCAATCATACAAAAGTGATTTTTAATCGCCGCCATTCTCGAATAATGAGTAGATACTTATCACGGAATTATTAACGAAATTATAGGTAATAAAACAAGACAGGGGTATAAAACTCTTTAATTTTAACGAAATCTATTAAAAAGTTAGCAAATAATAGGTTTCACAAAGTCAGCTTCCAGCAACCGCAACCGAGCGAAATAATTTGATTGCATTTTAATGCATGCGACGCGACGGAGCGGACAAATTTTATAAAGCCGTATCTTTTAAATACTCAACCGTGCGGAAATGAATATTTAACAATATTGTTAAACGAAACTAAAATTGTAAAATTCTTTAAACATATTTCTGTAAATAAACTCGTATGTAGGCACGATAAAAGGACAACTTATAGCTCACAGACGACATTAAAGTCAAGGTAAACTATTGAAAATCTGGTTTCGGATTGTTTAATGTACAAAAGCTGAAGAAAACAGAGTGAGTTATCTTATAAGGGTTATATTTTTTTTTCGTAGTTACAAAACCGTCTTCGCGGCTGAGATGGTGACGTTGATAACAGAACCCTAAAACAATTCATAACTCTATTTTACAGTCCTGTATCATTAAAACACCTTAGTACCTTGCATAAATTTACTAGACAAATCCAAGTAGAAGCTGAAGCTAAACATATAAACAATAATTCAAGAACTCGTATAGATTATTGTTGTAAGTTTGCTTTAGGGTTGTTTGATTGCACACGACTTGTTTACAATAATATGTGAACACGTGTTCACGATATGATGGATGGTTTTGTGAGTGGATGACAGAAATATTTGTTTTTGCCGCCCTTGTTGTTTTACACGTGTTTTTCATCTAAATGGCTTTTACGAAACGTTGCTACGCTAAAACTCGAGTGAAAATTTTTTGGTTGATTTATTTATTTATACTGTATTGTTTTAATTACGTTGTGAGACCTGGGGAATCATTTGCGACTATTTTCAGAGTGATGTCTTTTTTTTTAGTGGGTGGCAAACTAGCCTTCGGTCCGCTTTTTTTTTGGCAGGGAGCTCATTCCACAACTTAAGCGTTCGTGGGAGGAAGTTTCTCTGAAACCGCACTGTACGCGACCATTTAGGTTCTAAATTGTGAGAATGAATTCCCTGCCAATGGCGAGCGGTGCGATGGTAGAAAGTAGCCGTGGGCATCATTTCGAACAATTCCTCAGAACACAACCCATTGTACAAGCGGTAGAACACACACAGGGAGGCAAAGTCTCTCCTCAGACTTAAGGGCTCGATACCGCAAGTGAGTTTGGACTCGTCGACAATTCTCACAGCCCGTCGTTGAACCGAGTCAAAAGGGCCAAGCTGGTATCCGGGTGCACCCGCCCAGAGATGGCAGCAGTACTCCATATGGGGCCGAATTTGCGACTTGTAAAGCAGCAACTTCTCCCCAAGTGAAGAACTGCCTCGCTCTGTTGAGTCCACCTAGTTTTTTGGACGCCAGCTTCACCTTATCTTGTAAATGATCTCGGAACTGAACATCGCTGGAGATGTCGACACCAAGGATCCCAATGCTCTTAGAGATGGAGAGAGGAGTGTTCTGGAATTGTGGGACTACAGTGAATGGAGGTTTCTCAGCGGTGAACGCGCACACTTGTGTCTTTGTAGGGTTGAATCGTACCAAGTTTACCCGTCCCCAGTCAGAGACCTTGGACAGTGTGGTCTCGATTTGAGACACAAGTTCTCCACGGTTTTCCTCCACAACGAAACGAGGGATGTTTGCACGACCCGTGTAAAAAGCGTCTCCAGTACTGTCATCTGCATAGCAATGTATGTTGTTGATATTCAATGGGACACCATCATTAATATCCATGCTATCAGAGCAACTACCGTCAACTACGGTTCGTATGCGTCTGCCGGACAAAAAGCTAGCCACCCATTTGCACAAACCCTCGGGCACTCCGTAAGATGGCAACTTCGATAGAAGACCCCGGTGCCAGACCCGATCAAACGCCTTCGCTATGTCTAGGCTACATGCCAATGCCTCCCCCTGACTTTCAATGGCTAGTGCCCATCGGTGTGTGAGATACACTAGAAGGTCACCAGTCGAGCGACCGTGGCGAAAGCCATATTGATGGTCACTGACCAGGTCGTGTACTTCTAGGTATCTTACAAGCTGTGTGTTGATCACACGCTCCATCACCTTGGAGAGGAGAGAGGTAATAGCGATAGGCCTGTAATTCGATGGATCTGATCTATCGCCCTTTTTGGGCACCGGGTGCACATTTGCAGTCTTCCATGAAGACGGAAATTGCCTAGTGCGGTAGGAAAGTGCGAAGAGGCGCGTGAGTACAGGACATAACTCAGGAGCACACTGCTTAAGCACCACTGCTGGTATACCGTCTGGCCCTCTCGACTTATGAACGTTTAGAGAAAGCAACGCCCGCCGGACCTCCCGCTGCGTTATGGAGATTTCCGGCATGGTCTTACCGCACCTTGGTATAGTAGGTGGTACAGCGCCTTCATCGTTCATGTTAGAGTTCGAGGCAAAGAGACTGCCCAGTAGATCGGCTTTCTCTTTAGCACTATGGGCCAAGTCACCATCGGTCTTTCGCAGGGGTGGTAACGACGACTGGCAAAAGTTCTCTTCGGCAGCTTTGGCAAGCGACCAGAAAGCACGACTCCCAGAAGGATATCTCGCAAGTCGCCCACCTATTTTGCCGATGAATTGGAATTTTGCTCTGGCAGTTGCTTTCTTACTGAACCTCGAGGCAGCATTGAATTTGCGTTTTAACTCAGAAATATTCGGATCCTTATTATTACGAGCCGTGGTCCAAGCCTCATATGCAGTTTGCTTAAAAATTTTATCTTTTCTGCAAGACCTATAAAACCACGGTCGGTTTTTGATGCCGGCTACTACTCGCGGGTTAGGAATATAGCATTCCATACCAGCGAGGATTGTCTCAGTTACTGCGGCTGCGCAGACTTCAGGTCCTTCTGAGTTAAAGCAGATCTGTCTCCAAGGGTACGATGCGTAAAATTCTCGCAATCCATCCCAGTCTGCTGACTTATAGTGCCACATACGACGCCAATTAGTTGGCCCAGATGGATCGGGTTGTGAGCATGACATTTGAGTCCGAACGAGACAGTGATCCGAGGAGCCAAGAGGAGTAGTCAGAAGAAGGTCCAGTAAGGAGCTCGTATGTTCCTCTATATCTGGTATTCTCGTTGGAGAGAGAATCCATAGGTCAGAGCAAATTCATGAGCAGATATCCCAACATAGTCATTGGTTCGAGAACTGAGCTACTCACGATGGTGGGCGTTAAAGTCTCCCAAAATAACTAGTTCTGCTGTCGGATATTGCTCTAGAACTTTGTCAGTCGTCAAACTCAGGTGCGTGAAGAGTCAAGTTACGTCCGTGTCACCTCTATGAGACCTGTATAGGCACGCATAGATACGAGTGTGGCCGCCGTAATCTACGCGCACCCACAATATCGACAGGTCCCTGTCTTCCAGGCTATGAAGGCGGCGACAGCAGATATCCTCCCGGACGAACATACATACACCGGCACGACTCATAAAATTGTGTTCGACTTTGTAGCCGGGTATGGTATATATAAGGTATGATGTGTCAGCCGGGCAGGATATTTGCGTCTCCGTTAGGAAAAGAATGGTCGGCTGCGCAGTCTCGAGATGATGGTGGAAGATTTGCGTGTATACCCCTGATGTTGCAAAAATCCACATTATATGTGGATCGAGTAGCCGCTGTACAAACTCTTTTCTTTTTCGTTCTCATGGCCATTATATATAAAAAAAGTTACTAAGACTAAGGATGAGGATTCACTGCACAGACAGCTTAGAGGACAAAAGGTGCGGTTCTAAGACTGCCGAAGCTTGCCACAGATGATACGGTTGCTGGCACGGCGGGCGGAAGGGCCCCTGATCCCCCTCTGTTGTAGTAGCCGGGTCCACTCCGGTCTCCTTCTCCGGCACGACTACCACTTTAGATACTTTACACAGGCTGGCGGATCAGCCTCCCAGGGCGGAGATTATGTGATCCCTGGATTCGGGATCCCGTTCAACCTGCGGGCGGCCAGCGGTCAGCTGGTTCATCAGGTCTCCCTGACCGCCGAACCAGCACGCCGCGTCTACGCCTAGCATGACAGCAACAAGCACCGCCGGTCCTCCGCTGTCCGCGCAGCGAATCCTCAAAGAGCTCTGGCAACCTTACTCACCGCCAGGAACACAACACTACTAAATGTTAGTGTTATTATGGCCGCAGTTTTCTGTAAGGTGGAGGTACTTCCCCAGTTCGGGCCGCTCATTCAAGCAAGTACTCGCTATGCCCTGCTTTAGTTGTTCGGGTGGCTTATTCGAGCGAGTACTTGCAGTGCCCTACCTCTTTAGAACTTAATTGATTTGTATTGGGGCATTTGAAATATTTTTTTTTTTAATTAAAACATTGTATATTATGTTATTACCTAGTGTAGGCTATATTGTATTTTTATATGATGTATAAAAGATTAACTAGTGAGTTTATTGCCGTTGCTTCTCGGTAGTAAAGCATTACGAACCTTCCAATCTTCTCCTCTTATATTTTGTTCCTTTACTACACACATTGAAACTAGTACAATCGAAGTTTTATTGGAGTTGCTTGAGTGTGTCATGCTCTCTCAAAGTGTCTCTGCGGTGGTGTCGTTACGATCCCTAAAACATGGTTGAGCGAAGCGATGGCTGATTCATGTGTCATACTCGTGAACGGGTGCCGCCTGTGGAGGCTGGTCTGCTCTTGCAAACTTCTTTGTATTCTTAGTATTTAGTCTTACTTTTTTGTTTTGTTTATTAATACTGTAAGACATTGATTATTCCTTAGTGATGAATACATAAACTGTCTTTTGTTTATATTAGATACTTTTTTATGTTGTGCTTGTGCTTTATATTTCATGTTTTTTTATGTTTGTAATGGAAAGTGTCCTTTTATGATAGGGAGGGCATTTTCCAATATTTTAATTGGACGCTGTAAGAGAAAGGGAGAAAAGAAATGCCCTTGCTGAGTTTCTTGCCGGTTCTTCTCAGTACAAGGTCTCCCGCCCTGTAGACTTACGAACCGATGGCGTAGTGACATTCATAAGTGCTCAATTATTGTAGCCTAAACTGAATAAATTAAATTGAATTTGAAAAATTTGAATTCTCTTCTCTTGATGGTAAGCGGTCACCGTAGCCTATGGACGCTTGCAACACCAAAGGCATCACTCGCGCGTGTCCGACCCTTCAGAAATCTAATAACTTCTTTCTTGAAGGACCCCATACTGTAGTCCTTGGAAAACCTTAGCAGGGAGGTCATTCCACAACTCAAGCGTAAGAATCCCACGCCATTATTTGAATTAGGGCGGGAAGAGTTGCTGGCAAAATTCATTAATTACCAACTATCCCATTATAATATTATAAATACGAAAGTTTGGTTGTTTGTAACTCAATCACGCTTCAACCACTAAATGGATCAGGATGAAACTTGGCACAGATATAGGCTAGGTCCTGGAATAGGACATAGTCTACTTTTTATCGCGGTAAATTCAAAAGTTCCCACGGGAGTAACTGTAACCAAATTTCACCAACGAACCATAACTGCAGCTATAGCTTGCTATAACAAACTTCTTTTCCATAAAAAGCATTTATGGTACATTCTTCGATTTGTTCGAAGTTCAGTGAGGTTTTCTAGGGTAGTGAATTCAAATAATTCATTATAAAATTCAAGTTGGCGGATCCAATATGTCTAGGTCGCTAATCAAGAACCTCCTTCTCTATAACTTATCGGTTCGACGGACGATGAGACCTGCCTATCGCTACATCAACTTGCTTATTTCTTCGTTCGTTCTTCGGCGAATTTCCTCATTATAACGGACGGAAAAAAATCTTTGCATAGCTCTCTCCATAGTTCGTATACCGACTTTTAGTTGATTTAGGAAGCCAACAGTTGTATTTTTGTGTATAAAAATAAATTGTCCCTAAAATTGATTTCACAAAATTTCGATTTTTTCAAGTGTGCCTGCATGGCCAAATCCGAAACTATGAGGAATGACGAAAAGTACTCAAAGGTGTCTCGGTCCCGAATTCGATGAATACTAAAATTGCATCATTGGATTTTTTAAAAATCAATAATCCTGTTCAGGAATCGAACCCATTGATTTAGTAAAAAAAAACAGATTCTGTATTATTCGATAGTGATGCTGATATGGAACGAAATCTAAGAAATAATGACATACGGGAAACTTTAGGAAAGTGTTGGATTTTTAACAAATTACTTTTTTCGACTCTGTGAATCAACGGGTTCTATTCCTGGCTAGGATTATGGATTTTTCAAAAATCACATTATGCAGTTTCAGTTTTCATCATAATCGCGCCCGAAACTCCCTAGAGTACTTTTCGCTATTGCTCATAGTTTCGGATTTGGCCATGTATACCCACTTGAAAAATTCAAACTCTATCTGTCTGTCTGTCTCTATGTCTGTCTGGCTGTAACCTCTTTACGCTTAAATGACAAATCCGATTTAGATAAAATTCGGTATGGAAATAATTTGAGTCCCGGGGAAAGACATAGGATAGTTTTTATCCCGAAAAATCCAAAAGTTCCCGCGGGAATGACTATAACCGAGCTTAAACGAACTATAGCTTGCTATAGCAAACTTCATTATTACGAGTATAATTAAGGAGTTGACCACGCCATTAGAATTAGGGCGGGAAGAGTTGCTGGCAAAATTCATTAATTACCAACTATCCCATTAATATTATAAATACGAAAGTTTGGTTGTTTGTTACTCAATCACGCTTCAACTACTGGAGGGATCAGGATGAAACTTGGCACACATGTAGGCCAGGTCTTGGAATAGGATATAGTCTACTTTTTATCGCGGTATATTCAAAAGTTCCCACGGGAGTAACTGTCACCGAATTTCACCAACGAACCATAACTGGAGCTATAGCTTTCTATTACAAACTTCTTTAGTATAATCAATCCCTAAGAATTCCACACCGGTAACAAAATTTAGGGCGGCCGGAACGGCTGGCAAAAGCTAGTATATATTTCGTTTATACGAAACAAAACGTCTGAATGTAACGACCCACTTTAATAAAGCGACCGAGACCGGTTTTACGTAATAAATAACATGAATACGATATATTTGCTAATCTATCAATCAACAGAATTGTGGCCAATTATATGGTTCACTGCCGGCTGTCCTTCGGGCTCTATCCCCGCCCGACCATAGATACAAAGCAGTAATGAAATGAATAAATCAATGTGACAGCTGTATTTTGTTACAGACGAAAATATGGGAGTTGATTAGAAAACAGGGTTCGAAGCGATATTTGATAATTTAATTATCATGATAAATATATTATAAATTAGTTCAGTAGCAAGCACCGCACGAGCAATTTTTCTTGAGAATATTTTTTGCGTCTTTAAAAAATCAGTTTATTAATTATAGCGATAAAAATCAAACCTCTAGACCGATTTTGCTCAAACTCTTTTTCAGATCTAAATCATGACGTGGCGTATTGATTGATATGGTCACGAGACAAATTGGACCATTTGTTCTTGAGATATCGAGAAGCGTAAAAAAGCTAACCTATATACATACCTACACATACACACTTCTCTAAACATTACTAAAATCCGAATCAAGTTTGATATTGAATGTCGAATCTCCAGATAGACATATATATCACAACCATTCGAATGTGATGGATATGATATAATATGTAGTCAAAGAGGATGAGGATAATTATTTACGTAAATATTTATAAGGATTCAAAGTGTTTTTAAAAGATTTTACTATTAAAATCACAGCCAAAAAGAAAATAAAAGATTACTTGTTGCTATAATTTAGTACTAACTACTTGCATCTACAGACAATGTTAATAGATAGCTACAATGAGATGGTTCGATAATTATTTGTTTGATATTTATCTGATAAGTATCATATAATGATTATTATGATAATAATTATTTTGAGGTATATCTTTATAGTTTTAGCTGAAAATAATGTTCTTATGATATTAGTATCTAAACTACTGATCATAGGCCTCTTAGAATTCCAAAACGAACTTTCCACAGCCCTGATTAGCTTGTCATCCCCCCGGTCTGCACTCTAGAATCTTCTTTCCTTATCCTACATTGCTTCGACAGGCTATGTGACTAGCCCCACTTCGACAAGCTATGTGACGTGCCCCTTGCCACTTTAACCTATCAATTCTTAGAATAATTTACACTATGAGTATTGAGATCCATTTTGTTTGTGTGTATGTTTTCAGTACCTTTCTGTTAGTTTTAATGATAACGCATATGTATATATGTATATGTATAAGTGTATGGAATTTGTATGTATTCTGTTAGTATTTTTTTGTATTTACCTAAGTATATTTGTATAAGTATAAAAATTACTAGTGACTTATAAAGACCTAGTACACAAATCTTCATAAAATTAAGAAATATATCAGAAATATTAATCTTTCGTCTTTTGAGACTTCCCAAAGGTTTAGATTCTTCGAAAAAAATATTTCATAAATGCCATGGCTGAAGGTATGAAGGTAAAAATGATCTTTGTGTCAGTTTTCTACCCCTCTGTATCTTTTACATTACGCCTCGACTATTAAATTTCTTAAGCTTATTTGTGTGTACCTATGTATGTGCCTTCATCCGATCAGTCAGTAGTAGTTCAAAATGCTCTAAGGTAGACTCAAAGAGGGATAATTGCCTTTTGTGTAAATATTGCAGTTTACTTGTTTAAGGATGCTGGATACTTCTGTATCTTTTTTATACAATAAAGTGTATACAAACAAATAAAACAAACTATAAATACACCTTATGTGGGAGGTAGAAATCCCTTGAGTACAGTGCCGTTCTTTTTGAAAAACTCAGAAGAACGCTTTATTCTGGCCATGGACGTCAGGCGGCTCATGAGAACATGATGAAAAATATCTAAAAAAGAAAAACATAAGCCACATGGTTGGCAAACTCTAGAAAATGTGCGGAAAACTGTGTTGTTTGTTACCATAAGTATGAACCATCGATATAAACAACCTAGACTATCATATCTTAAGGTTTGATTCACTTTGTATTTTGTTAAGCATATATGATAATTCTCAGACTAATCATGATCCGACAATCTAGTAAAGGCTTTAGCTCCAAAGCTATTAACTAGACTCTGTTCACATGATGAGGTTTGAACGCAAACACAACCCTCTACTGTACTGTCACGAACACAACCACAGGCGGAAGCATCGCAAATTGATCTACGTACCGGAGATCGTAAATCCAGCGACATAAGGAACGAACCCACTCTAACATCATTATTTACATCAAATGTCATATTTACATTACCAATTAACTGTAGTTACGTCCACCGCACATTGACGACTTTCACTTGCGCGTTTCAGCAACTGTAAGAGTTTGTTCATATAGCGCGTGTTTTGAACGTGACTTTGGTTGCTCTAGTAACTCGAATTGTGAAATACGCGCGAGTTCATAGTTGCGTTCACGACATATGCGAGATAAACGCGCGTATAACGCATCATGTGAACAAGCTTGATGTCGCTACTGATCGTCAAAGGTAGCAACTATCAAGGTAGACGATTAATATCTGGCAGTTGCAATACAAACGCGCGATTTGGGTAACTGCGTTAACAGCATTGCACTCAGCCGATTTACTAAAATTTCTTTTAAATTAAATTTTATATTATTTATATAAATAAAAACCCTACAAAAATGCTTTGAACGTCAATTATTATGAACAAAATCGTTTGACAAGTTTTTCAGACATCCGCATCAAGTCTTATATTACGGAACCCTAAGTTGATGTGAGTCCGAACCACACTCGGCTAATTTACTTATTTAAATACAGGCCAAAAGGTTCTACACAGTAAATTTACCCGTAGATTTATTAAGAATTAGAATTTTTAGTTGCTCAAAAACCAAACCGAACTTGGGAGAATTTCTTTTCATCACTTTGTTACTGAAGCCTCAAAACATAGCAACTTCAATTTTATTGCGCTAATGTAAACCAATAAATCTGAAATCGAGTGCAATGGTACGAAATAAAAACTTTATTAGATCTCTGGACATTGTAGAGTTTTCTTATTGAATCCTTCTCAAGAATAATATTTAGTTGCGAGAAATTTAAAATAAAAATTATTATTAAAAACAGTATTCCGTAAAGACCTCTCTTCACTGAATGTCATCAGATAAATGTTAATTATACGCAGGAAGTTAAATACTTTTATCCAAAATAAATCTTCGGAAAACGGAGACGGTACAATGTGTTTAGGGTGTAAGTTTGTTTGTATGTATGTCTGTCACTAGTTTTTGTAAAAAACTACTGGACCGATTTTAATGCGGTTTATTGCAATATACGCCTAAAATTAAAAGACCAAATCTTATGCAGTCAACCGACTTATTTCACTTTTTTTAGAGGGCAAAGGTTGCTGCTTTACAGGTCGCAAGTTCGACCCATATGGAGTACTGCTGCCTGCTCTGGGCGGGTGCACCCGGATACCAGCTTGGCCCTTTTGACCCGGTTTAACGACGGGCTGAGAGAATTGTCGTTAAGTCCAAACTCACTAGCCGTATCGAAGTCTAAGTTTAAGTCCGAGGAGTGACTTTGCCTCTCTGTGTGTGATCTACTACCGCTTGTACATTGAGATGTGTTCTAAAGGAATTATTTGAAATGATGCCCATGGCTACTTTCTACTATCGCACCGCTCGCCATCGACAGAGAATTAATTTTCACACTTTAGAACCTAAATGGTCGCATACAGTGCGGTTTCAGAAAAACTTCCTCCCGCGAACACTTGGGTTGTGGGATGAGCTCCCGGATGCCAAGGTTTTTCTAAGGTGTAGTATTATATACAGGGTTATAATACAGAGTTATTCAAGAAAATATATAAACTTACATCGAACGTCTTCCTTCTTAAAAGTCAGTTAAAAACTATACCTTCTGTAAAATATATAGATTTAGGAACCCGTTGTCTTGAATAAAAAAGAAGCAAAAAGATTGAATAGCAAACATGAAGTACCTCTCTCAACTTGGATGTCATATAAGGATAAATATTATTTTAGCAATTCACTCAAACACGTCAGAGTTATATTATTGGTTTTTTCCTTATATAGCAATGAATACCCCATGAATACCTAATCTAAAGAACGGGCTCTGATTACGGCTTTGAGCCGGTTTGTCATACTGAAGCTCTCAAATAAAAAAATCATCAAAATCGGTTCACCCACTCGAAAGTTCTAACAAACATAAAAAAATACAGTCGAATTGAAAACCTCCTCCTATTTTGAAGTCGGTTAAAAATATAAGTATTCAAGCTCTAAAGTCCTTAATACAATTACATACCAAGCCCTGTACGATAAAGAGTATGTCGATTCCCGCAGCTGGCTCCCAACCGGAAGCACCATTGTTGAAGCTGGGATATTTCGATTTCCGTGTTAAATTGAAAAACTCTGACTGTGATTCGATTTGCTGTGAAGTTTGCTGCGTTAGATTTTCTTTTTTTGCTGCTACTATTGAACTTTGCGAATTTTAAACGAAAAATATTTTCAACCTTCAACGAGTTTATTGTACATTTAAATTTTAAAATCATAATATTAGATGTAGATATTTCATATATGTTTAACATAAGCCTAAAACTTCTTGAAAATATACAATGATACTTTGCGTTGGACCTTAATCAATCTGTACACTAATAAAATTAAATTCATAACTAGATCACCCGGGATATCATAAGTTTACGTAGACATACATAGGGTAGCGGCGAGCGTAAAGAAAGCGTATGAGGTGCATATAAAAAAAGCGATAAATTGAAGCAACGGTTTTAACGTCTCTTGTCTCGTTTCGGTCCGTTTGATTGGTTTAAATATGAATGGCAGTTCAGTGCCGAGAGATTTGATCGATGAAAACGTATTATACAGTGTATAAGGGTAAAGATCCCCGAACTGTCTGTTAGAGTCAAAAAACTGCCTAAGAAGATACTTGTTGTTGAATTGTTTTTATTAAAATTGACACGTAAACCGTTGCCAAGTTGCGGGGTGTCGGATGCTGATTACGTGAAGGCGTCAGTGATACTTCACCTACCTGATTGGTGACATCAATAAGGGAGAGGTTTTGTAGCGATTTTACTGAGTAAAGTAAAAAGGAGACAAGAAGATGATGGAGGCATGCCCGGGGATCGGCAATTTAAAACCTACCAATCTCTCAGAATATTTATCATTAACCCTACGCGACATATTTGGTTCGCGACTAAATCCCTGAAAAACTGCGATACTGAATATTACATAATTATTCTAACTCACGCTTTTCTTATCGTTAATCGATCACCTAAGTATAAGTTATTATTCTTCTAAGATGTGCTTAACACGAGGCGTGCTTTCTTGACAATGTTATGGCTGTGTCTGTGTGAATGGATGTCACTCTTTGGCCTAAATCTGAATGCTATGCACGCACAAGGAATTTTTATAATTAGACTTCGGTCTTCAGCGTTGGCTGCAATGATAATTTAATGGTTATACCATTTATAATTTCACACCTCCTCTTCTATACGGGGTTGTGCGCTAAGTTAGTCTCGGTATGGACACGTACCGCGGGGAGCGCTGGATGGAGTATATTGCTTTTTTATATTTTTTTAGAATAATAAAAAGCGCATAGGGTTAGAAATTAGAATTAATTTCATTACTAGAACGGTGTTTCAGTCATTCAATTCATTCATTAATTCATTTCAGTCATTCAATTCATTCATTCATTCTCTTAATGAACCTGCGAAATACGTTACACAATACCTTCATAATTTCATTTCAAGTTTCTAGTTCTATTGTCTTAAAAGCTTTATCTATTTCCATAATATATAGACAGGTTAAAGTTAGGAGGTAGGTAGGTATAGTATACATATTTTAGGGGAGTTATTTATAATGTGACGTCATATATATTCCCGTGCGTTGTTCCGCGAGACACGTAATAAGGTCATAAGGCTGTATTGTCGTTGCAGTAATGAGCTTTCATACACTTTAACAGTAAGGCTGTCTTGAGAAACTCGGGTGAGGGCGGTTCCGGCCATAGGCAGGCCCAGTGGGTATTAGTGGACATACTACGTCTTTTAGATATCTTCCCAGACATGTGAAGTTTTTCACGCGCAGTTTTCCTCAATCATTATTGTGAATAAATAATGTACTTACTTTAGAAATCAGATAAAGACTCATTGGTACTTACTATACATGACCAATTGGTATATTAGCGAAACAGACGCCGAAACCGTTAGTCCACCACCGACTTAATGTAAGGCAGTGTAAGAGCCCTGGGAGCTTATTGGGAACAGTCTCGAGCTTTTCGGACTCTGGCATTCGTGACTAAATTGTAAGACTGTGTCCAACAAGGTTCCTGGTAGGCATCCGTTTTCTCATCGGATTCTATACCAAAGAATAAACGGACTGCGCGTAGTGTTGTATACATAGGTTACAATGAGATCGAGTACACGTGTCGGATGACAGACCATAGGGCTAGCATGATTTTGAAATGTGAGTGAGTTTATTGGTGTGACAGACTACAAATTAACAACGCAAGACCAATCACAAGATCGAATATTCGCAGACATAATTGAGCATAGAAAGATAAATTATGGAACACGCCTACCATAAAATACACAAGATAATTTTTGAACTATGTATTTGTATTTCCTTAAATCAGTAACTCGTTCTTGCAAAATATACAGTTTCAGCAACAAAGACGTGATATTTGCGATTATTTGTACATGTAGTCACACAAGAGACCAAGCGTTCACGGCCAACGGGATATTTTAAGTTGTTTGTGCTGGGAAACGGTCGTAAAACGGTGAAACGATATATTTTTATTGAAGATTAGATGAATTGTAGCACCCGTACCATTTTTAGTGACGTAATTCCGGATTTTGTGGAGGAATTTACCCCAGTTTTGAAAGAATAAATATAAAGGAATATTGTCAAATCATAATACTCTAATTTTATCACCTTGAGTAGCGTAAATTTAATACATTTTATTTTGTATGCACGTAGAAAGATATATGTATTTTTTGTCATGATTTGTTAAAAGCCTACTCAACTCTCTGTTCCCAAATTTATCACTTACCTACCTATAATTTTATTATATTTTTATTAGCTATCTGTTAATGTAAATCTAGGCTTATATATGGCTTATTGTTTTAAAAAAATATCACTTAACTAAATGGTTTTTATCGTCTTAATTGCAGTAAAATTAATACAATAATTTCATATTTTTTTTACAAATAAGCATCTTAAATATATCCTATATTTTTAATAACAAACCAATCTAACCATATTTTACTTTTCGGCCCATAAAAAGTGAACTCTCAATATTTTTGCGCTTTTAAGATTTTTTACAATATCTGCCTTATTATTTAGCTAAATACGTAAACCATTATCTAATAATAATAGTAATAATAAATATTTTTGGACACTACATACAGCGCCGTCTGGTCCTAAAGTAAGCAAAGCTTGTTTTATGGGTACCAAGGCAACTGATACAAATACATAAATATTACTTTTTTTTTCAAATACATACATATCATACATAAATACACCCAGACTCAAGACAAACACAAATGTTTATATCATGACATAAATGTTTGTCCAGTGCGGGAATTGAACCCACACCCTCTGCTCAGCAGCTGGCCACACTGCTAACTAGGCTGCGAGGGAGTATTCATTGATATTCTATTTTGCGGTGAAAATGCTTTGTCCTGAATGACTGATGGATCAATGCACAGCCTAAACCGCTGATCGTTGAGACCTGAAACTTGGAGGGTGTGTCGTTTGTGTCATACAAATCGATACGAAAGGATTTTCCGAAATTTTACCCTAAGGGGGTGAAAAAGGGGGGCAAAGTTTGTATGGGACAACGTGATTCCTTGGTCCCATCTACTTTAAATTTTGCATAAAACTTTTTAACAGAATTGATGGATGACGTGTTTTGTACTTTACTGAAATTCATCCCGTAAGGGGGTTAAAAAGGGGTAGAAAGTTATTTTGGCGGTGATTTGCTTCGAAGTTGATATTAATATTCCTTAGTGCTTTTGATTTAAATTACATTTTATTTTGACACATGTTTGAAAACTCAATTCCATTTCATTCAAAAAAGGTTAAACTCACTTAAAAACATAAGCAAATTTTCTTCTATACTAATATTATATATCTGAAGAGTTTTTTTGTTTGTTTGCTTGAACGCGCTAATCTCAGGAACTACTGGTCCTATTTGAAAAATTCTTTCAGTGTTAGATAGAACATCGAGGAAGGCTATAAGCCTATATATCATTACGCTCAGACTAATACGAGCGAGCGGAGAACCTATGAAGAATGTTTCAAAATTGGGGTTTTTTTTTTCTTTTCTTCCGCTGCGTGCGCAGCGTAAACGGTTAAAGTTTCGCAAAAATTATGGATGACAGAATTGTGCCCCTTTAAAAGTCGGCGACAGCATATGTCTATCTTTTAAGGTTGGCTTAAAATAATGCATTATTTGAGAAGGTATTTTATAAACGTGACATTAATCCTTATCCAAATAAATACGTTATTCATCACAAGTATTTAATTTAAAACAAACTTGCCCTTTACATAATTCGATTTAGATATCGCAGTTTTAAAATAGCATTGCAGCAAAATAATGATCAAGTACTGCGCGCGCATTTATGATGAGCAAGGCCGGCGGGCAGTCATAAAGGGGAAGGGCGGTACGTTTTATTTAAAAATATTTTCAACTTCTACGTAAACAAAGTTAGCGCTAGCCCAAAGTAACTATTACTGACTGACTGACAGACTGATCTATCAACGCACAGCCCCAACCACTGGACGCATCGAGCTGAAATATAGCACACATATAGATAGCTATTATGATGTAGGCGTGCGCTAAGAAAGGATTTTCCAAAACTCACCCACTAAACGGGGTTTCAAAGTTTGTATGATGCTCGCGAGATTAATCCATTAGTGAATTAGTTTTAAGTAGTTAATTATTATTTATGTATTTTCAGAAAAAGAAAGAGAGAGATGGGGAGAGAGAGAGTAAGAGAGAACGTCAAGTGTGAGTAGGGTTTTTCTATAATTGAGGAGTTGCCATAACAATCTTACGCCGATAACCAAATTTAGGGCGGGCGAAGCCGCTGGTAAAAGCTAGTATATGTATAAAGCGATGAAATAAATATTTAAATAGATACCACGTATTGCATCACCATTTTATTTCATCTCTGAATAGCAATCAATCAACAGCTCAAGCCAGTAAAAGGATTTTGCAACAAGTATCATAAATTTACCTACAGAAAATATGACTTCGTTATCATGATGGATGTATTTTTATGGAGTATATTATTAACGGTTTTGATGTGTTAAATGATTTCATCTATTTTATATTTCAAAAAAAGGGGTCATCATACCCCTTTTTTAAGCCAATAAACTACAAGCACAGCCAAAACGATCATTTTATTCCATCGAAGGCGTCTAGACAGAGCAATCGTCGAAGGTGAACGGCGATACGGGTAGCGAGCGCTTTCGACTACCGTAACGTCGTCACATATATATATATATGGGTAGTTTGTTGCAGTCCAGTCATACATTTTGGTAGTGGCGCCATGGCTGTCTTGACGTTCTCGTATTTATCTAGAGCGATGACTGACTGTATCAATGAAATGAAAGTTTTGACTGTATAGTTTCACAATTTACAAACCATTCTTATGTTGTATGTAGGTCAGTATATGTTTGACGTTATGACGTTCACTGAGCGTATCATATACGTATTAGGTAAGTGTTATGAAGTGTATTACTGCAGATATCTTGAAAATTGCAAACCCATTTTTATCAAAATAATTTTCTTTGCAACAATTTATCAAGTTCAGTTATTGTGATTTTTTCAGATTTATAGAACTCGGAGTTTGAAAACTAGAGGCACGAATATAATTTACACAGTTACATTTAAACTGCGGAAGCGATAACTGACAAACTATGCTCTTGAGAGAAAATATACTTAATAACATCATGTATATTTTCCAAGACCTATTTAGCGACACCCTACACAATGGGGTGGAAAAAAAAAATGTATCTCTCAGTTTAACGTATAGAGAGCTACCCTTGAAAGATTGGTCTCCGTTTCATTATAAAATTGATTGGCAGTTTACAACGGCTTTGCTTTTCCCATTTGGCTACGTAACCCTAAAAATGATAGATACACATATGTGTAAACATTTTTTTTGTAGACAACGTCGTTTCAGCCGGAAAACGTTGAACATCTCCACAACGGCCGGTCCTGAGCCGCCCGCGCCTATCGGCTCCCTGCGGCTCTTATCAGGTCTTCTGTCCACCTAGTAGGAGGCCACAGAGTACATTGAAGTAGGTGGCCGTCCCACGCTGCGTCTTCCGATCCTTGGTCGCCACTCGAGAACCTCTCTTCCCCATCGGTTATCGATTCGACGAGCGTTGTGTTTTTGTAGACATACGTACGCATATTATGTATGTCTGCAATGATACGCGGATATAAAATCTTGATTTTTTAAACCTATTTTTCAATTACAGTATGCATTGAGTATTACTTACTTATTTGTCTTAATTTAAACTCATTTTTAGAGTTCCTTTAAATAATAAACCAGCAGGTATCTAAAAAAAATCACCTAGGTATGTATATAAAAAATGTGTTGCCTGATTAAAGACCTAACTGATGAGGTTCGTGTTTAAAAAAGTATTCCTTAAAATACCTCTGAATTTTTTTTTTTTTGCAATTTTACTACAAAATTGTGTGGCTATGTAAATAAGAATATCTAAATCTAGAAAAAAAATTAGAATCGATTGAAATATTATTAAAATTCTACTGCGACAATTTACATTTACGGAAGCCTGAAAAGCCTTCTTACTTTACTAACTATAATATCCCGAACTAAAATATGCACAGCAAAATATCTGGGCTAAGTATGATGTGCTCCGCTAATGTTTCCAATGAGAAAATAAACGAGCTATTAAAGGATTTTTTCACAGAAAATACTCTACATTTACGTTGAACGTTCTTTATAATTGTAGGTAGTTGTTTTCAAAGCGACATATGTAAAATATATATCTTCACAGTTTTAAGGACATACCATCGGTATACCATTTTCACCAATTTGGTGATTTATCTCCAACTATCTCTGTGCCTAATTTCAGCTTAATTAAATGCTCCGTTGCGGCAGAATTGAATGACAAACGTAATATTCGTAAATCGTAACGTAAATCGTTACGTTCCCTAAAACATGGTTGAGCGAAGAGATGGCTGATTCATGTGTCATACACGTGAACGGGTGCCGCCTGTGGAGGCTGGTCTGCTCTTGCAAACTTCTTTGTATTCTTAGTATTTAGTCTTACTTTTTTGTTTTGTTTATTAATACTGTAAGACATTGATTATTTCTTAGTGATGAATACATAAACTGTCTTTTGTTTATATTAGATACTTTTTTATGTTGTGCTTGTGCTTTATATTTCATGTTTTTCTATGTTTGTAATGGAAAGTGTCCTTTTATGATAGGGAGGGCATTTTCCAATATTTTAATTGGACGCTGTAAGAGAATGGGAGAAAAGAAATGCCCTTGCTGAGTTTCTTGCCGGTTCTTCTCAGTTCAAGGTCGCCCGCCCTGTAGGCTTACGAACCGATGGCGTAGTGACATTCATAAGTGCTCAATTATTGTAGCCTAAACTGAATTAATTATATTGAATTTGAATTTGAATAGTTATTCCTGGCGGAACTTTTGAATTTTCCGGGATAAAAAGCCTATATCCTTCTCGGGCTCTTCAGCTATTCCTGTGGTGAATGTTAACTTAATTGGATGCTCCGTTGAGACGTGAAAGAAGGACGAACAAATAAAAAACTCACTACAGTACTATAAAACAAGTATAGATACTATTTGCATAGTAAACGATACATGATCTAAACACATATTTGTGTTTTAAGTCAATAAGGTTTGACGAGAACATTTTAAATATGCTTCGTCATAAAGGTATCCTAGACACAGAACTATCAGCAAAACTACTATTTTACAAGTTCTTGATAGAATAAGTGTCGAGTCGTTTAGTTCAGACTTCATGTCTAAGTTTAAGAAGAACACCCTGTCTTTTTCAAAAAAAAAAATTTATTCTGACTAAAATTAGAGCTGATTACTAATAAAGTAATCAGACACTGTTGAAGGTGAATCCCAATCGCTTTCTTCATGTCAATAACTGTAATCAACAAACAAACAAACAAACTACAAAACTACAGTATCAAGTCAAAACAGTAACATACATTGATGATAATCATTTAGATACATAATATAATAAAGGCTACGGTTGTAGGATACACTATTACATATTAGTTAAGCGAATCCGTTCATTCGCTGACAAAAACTAGAAACCTTACAACATCCATCATGTTTGGTAGCGAGCTATTACGCACGACAACATGCTCGAACAAATTGTTGAACAAAACTTAATTGTCCATACAAACAATTCTGTTTTCTTATATTTAGAAAATAGTAAAATACTAATTGAAAGACAGTTTGTATATTTTTTGTGTTTAAATACTAAAGTACGAGTATAATTTAAAAGTGAAACAGAGCAAATAATATTACTAACATTTTAAAAATCTTTTATCTCTAGTTTTAAAATTGCTTCGAAAACGTACCATATTATGTTTTAGATAGACGCACTCTCATTTTGTGCCCAAAAAAATACAAAAATTACACATAATGTCACACAATCTATATTATTTCGTAGTTTGATCGGAGATCTGAGATTCAAACCGGAGCGTGATAGGGTCAAATGAGGAATGAAAAATAATTTGGGCCATAGGCTATGGAAATCAATAAACCGACGTTTGTGACGTTGAAATTTATAAAAAAATAAAAATTAATGGTAATTAAACAAATCTTCACTCATTGGAAATGGATACCTATAACAAACTTTGGGTATAATACATGAATCTATTCTAATATTATAAATGCAAAAGTAACTGTCTGTCTGTCTGATACCTCTTTACACTGATTCACATGTACCGATAAAGTTGAAATTTGGCATGGAGATAGTTTCAGTCCCGAGAAAGACGACCCGACATACAATTGACAACGTCAAATTTCTGTGTCTGTTTTTGTTCTATAATTAAAGAGTTGCTGTTGAAATCCTACACCAATAACCAAATTTAGGGCAGTTGGAACGTCGGGCAAATTTGGCATGGAGATAGTTTGAGTCTGTGGGAAGGACATAGGCTACTTGAAAACCCCAAGCGTGAGTCGGTTTTTTTTCTATAAATGAAAAGTTTTCTTTAAATTCCTACACCGATAACCGAATTTAGGGCGGGTGAAACCGCACTCAAAAGCTAGTAATACAATAAATACGTGTTTTATAATAACAATTTGATTTAAGTAGTTTTTTTTTACTAAATTTTTAGATTAAAAAAATGTTATTTACATAATACCTATATCCGCTTAGTTAGTGCCTAAAAATGTTAAAGACTACAAATAACTACGCATAAAGTACGAAAAATATACATTACATTCGGTAATACACATTGTCGTTGTCGAAGACTTTTCCTATTTCATTAGCAGAAGTATTGACCTGAATATTTCCGTGTCCAGGTTTAAGAAATACAACAATCTTCCTTCGCAGATAAAATTAATCGCTAAATTGTACGCGTCGAGTGAATGTATCGTACTAGATACGACACATACCTAATAATGGCACCATATACTGCAATAGTGCCATCACAAGATATTTTTAATTTCCTTTTCGTACAAAACTAATTTTACAAACGTAAGATAAATGTCTTTCAGTGTTTATAGAGTTCTGTGCTAGCTAAACAAATAGCTAGTACCAGCCTGGGGTTATATATATGTTTTTCAGAATTTACCGGATAGATTTTGGAATTCGATCTATATAGTTATCGTTTTGAGTTCGTTCCAAATTTAAATTTTATTATAACTTTTGTGTAAAAACAAGTTTTTCTACACGCTAATCTGTAAAGAAAATGTGCCTTTCGATTAGGACAAATACCATATAAATTTTTGTATGTCCAACCAAGTTCAGTAATCCGCATTCTCTTCGTCGAAGAGCGTTCGTATTTCATTAGCAGATGTATTGACCAGAATATTTTCGTGTTTCAGGTTTAAGAAAAACAATAATCTTACATCGCAAATAAAAGTAATTGCTAAATTGTATCGACCGAAGGTATTGGATATAAATATGACTTAGGTTACAATTGAAATATACGGAACTACAAAGATAATACTACTTTAAAAGTTAAACCTAAATTGCACAAGGGCACAGGGCACATCCTGTGAAACGCCAAAAAGATTTCAATTCAAAATCATGTTACCTACTTGAGTCGCACAGAAAAGGCTAGTGTAGATAGATTCAAAAGACGGTTGAGTATACGTTGCCATACCTACGTTATATAGTGGTCATACATATTACCTACCACAAATCCATACTGTCTGTCTGTCCGCTCCGCTGAACCGATTTTAATGAAATTTGGTATGAAGATTGTTTGAGTGCCGGGGAAGGACATGGTAGTTAGTAGTTTTAATTCCGAAAAATTCAAAAGTTTCCGCGGGAATAACTTTAACCGAGCTTAAACAAACTATGGCTTGCTAAATTCATTGGTATAATTAAGAAATTGCCGTAAGAATCCCACGCCGATAACCAACTTTAGAGCAAGCGGAACCGCTGGCAAAAGCTAGTATTACTATTTCTGTGACAATTTGTTTTCAGAATTGATGTTTCATTCATTTAGGGAAAACTAGTTACTGCTCGTGACTTTTATTGCAAGAATTTCGAAATTGTTAATCTATGACTCAACGTCTAGTACCTTTTCTGGAATAAAACAAAAAAATTAAGACATAGAGACATCTTTCTAGGATTTCTTGCGTAATGTGCTACAATATAATTTTTGTTGCTAGTTCTTGTTATTAGTAACAGACATTTTTATACCTAACTTTAAATATTCAAAATAGTCGACTCATGCTATTTTTAAAATGCATGTTCAATAAAAAATGATAATAATGCAATTCAGATCGAAAAGTTAATTGGAATCGAACCGAGTAAGAGGAAGAAATGGTATTAAAGCGACTGGATGGTGGATGGCTTCCCTCGTAAGAAACCTCTTTCTAGTTTACGGACATATTATTTCTACATTGAAAAAAAAAACTGCTGTAAATGGGCAATCGATTAACAAAATTGATTAAAATCATTGTTTTAGGTTTATTTGGTTTAGTTTTTAGGTTTTATAATAATTGATATTACTATAAAATTGAGTTTATAATAATTTATACTCTAGTCTATTTTGGATTTATGTAGAATCTGAAATGACGACATCCGGAAGGGAACTAAAGTTGCTGACATAGCTCGTAAAATCAGCATCCTAAAGTGGAGGAGATGTAATCTGGAGACCAAAAAAATCCAAAAACTGATAATTAAGGCATTAACCTGGGAGACTTGAATTTTATGATGGAAGACCTATTTACATAGTTCACTACAAGTTTGGACAGAACCCTCGGTGCGCAAGCGAGACTTGCACTTGGCCGGTTTTTTAATTTTTATCAACTCTCATCAACTTTACAAAAACACCGGAGGTCAGTGTCTTTAATCAACATTCGCAGAGATAAATTCGGTGGTTTTACCCAAGTAGTTTATTTTTAATTTCCCAATTGATATCTACTGGCAAAGGTTGTATTGTTATCATCGGAATTTGCACATTAACCTAACAGTAGCGGTCGAATGTCATGGTCAAGGTCAAGTCAAAGGTCCTTAAGCCGCGCGATTCACGGCGCGCAATTTGCGCGGATCACGGAAAGAGCTGCCAGTCTTCTACACTCACGAAAGTTCGCGCCTGGTTCACAGTATAGTTCGCGCTTGACAAAATTGGACACTGAAGTTGCTGCTGCTCCGCTTTACTTAACTTTTTGGCGATTTAAAAATATAAAAATGTCAGTTCCAGTTCATTTGTCCAATGCACAGCCATTTTAAGCACGATCAAATCTTTAATAATAAAAACACAGACAGCCACTTACTTATCGGCAACTGAACCGCACGCGAATGTTGAGCCTTGTCATGTACAAAATAACAACAAAAATCGGGAACGTGGCGCGACAGTAGCGCGACAGTGGCGCGAAGCGGCGAAAAGTATGCGAATCGGATGTGATTCGCGCGGGAGTGTGGAGCGGCCTTGACCCGTGCCTAAGAAACCGCTGCCGAGGCGAGCGCCCGCGCTACGAGTCACAAGAAGAGGCGCGAGGCGAGTCGCAAGGAAGCGGTTACACTCTCGTCTCGTGGCCTTATTAGGATCAGTCTCGAGCTATTCGGACTCTGGAATTCAAAAGATAAATGTATGGAAGTTTGACTTACCTCTCGAAACCCGAGAATGTATTTGCAATTTTTTCTCCAATTCCAGAGTCGGAATAGCTCCAAACTGTTCCTAATAAAATCTCGTGGCTCAACTTGTCGCTTGTGTCATCAATTGCACAAGTACGTTGTTCACCGAGGGGTGAAAGTGACCGATTACTAATGAGGATGTAATGAAATACACGCGAGGTAGTAATCGCATTTTACCCCGATAGCTACATATTGCTTAATACTACACTATACTACATTGAAATGTATAAGATGTTTAATTAAAATTTATTTTAAATTATAACAGTTGCTAAAAGAAATTTATCTCTACACAACATAACTTTAACTTAACATCAAAATTTATTCTAAGGGTCAGCTCAGACTGAAAAGCGACGTGACGCGGCATTTTTGTGATAGCAATACATTATGAACATTGTTTACTTGACAAAAATATACGCATCCCAACGTCGTGCGACGCATCGTTGCGTACTTCTACATGTAATTGTGCTCTCACTATAATTTTTGTCTTATTTTCTAGTAAACAAGGTCTATAATATGTTGCTATTTCAAATATGCGGCGTCGCGTCGCGTCGCGTCTTGGTCTGGGGCTGACCCTATAATGAAAAATAAAATTCAAGTGGCCAGTAAAATATTTAGAACACTTCAGTTTTACAACTGTTCTTTCAGATATGTATGAAGGTTCTTTCCGGTTCCTCCAGTGAATTTCAGTTTTCCTTGGAGACTAGCTCTTAATATTGGACATAAGCTTTTTTGCCATAAACTACATAATTATCCTAAATTTTCACAATATTTCATTGTCAAAATTAAGTTAATTTGGATTATGATAAAGCGAGTGTGAAATGGCATTTTTATGATGTTCACGGCGAAGCCACAAACAACAAAGTAAGCAAACAACTTAGTGTAACGCACTTAACGTAACGTAACCAAATAGGCCGTACAGTGAAACTGAATAAAAGATGAACAAGGAATGTTTACAAAGGATAAGAAAGAGCGGGAGCGGAATTTAAAACCTTAGGTAATGTTGTTAAAAAATGATGCTATTAATACTGAATTACAAAACATTCAAAAGATGAGTAAATTAAGAATTGATAATGATATAAATTTGAATACATTAAATTTATGCCCTACGGCGCGGAAGTGGGGACACTGGCAATAGGCCTGATCCACAAAAATAAAACCCGCTCAGCGAACCATGGAGACGGAAATGCTTAGTGTTTCTTTGAAGAATATCAGAGGATCAGAAATATGAAAATCCAACGATGAACTAATGTAACCGACATAGCTCACAGAAAAAGCAAGCTGAACTGGCAGGCGCAAGTCATATCATCAGGAAATATCTGTCGCAGAACCGATGGCCAGGTGCTTGGACTGACTGTACTAAAAGAAGGTAGTCGGAAGTGGCTGTATGATTAAAGCGGAGGACCACGTGTCGTGGCGTTCCTTGGAAAAGGCTCATGTCTAACAGTGAACTGATATATGCTGCTTGGTTGTAATTCATGTGTTTTCTTGTATATTTTTATTGCATTTCTGCGATAAATATCAACGTGGTGAGCGATTTTATAATTTAATAAACGCTTAAAAATTGATACTATACTACAAACCTTCCTATAACTGTTAGAAAGTTTAAAATTTTACCCAAGGGAGTAAACTTTATTATAATATGTCTCGGTACATTTGTATGTGTCTAAATAAACAAATAATTTGTTTTCTATATGCTGTTTGTATACATTTATGACTTACGTTCTTGTAACCTGTTCTTCTGAAGATCACTTAACCTTACTGTTTAATTATTATTTATATACTTATTAATGATATTTGTTGTTGCAGTCAAAATATATTCTGCTGAGATTTAACTTGTTTTAAATTACTTTACACATTTATTTCCAAAGGCGTTGACTTCATTACTACAAATTTAAAACAAAACTCCTGTTTATTGATTTATCTTTATTTCTAATCACTGCACTCGAAAATAATCGAATAACTTATCGTTGGTACTTCGAATCCGCTTCCGCTTCTACGTGCACCATAACCTCTTACCAACTTGGCAACGGCGCGGTGCTCAATGATGGGTCACATTCATATTTCATGGCACCTTGTTTTCATAATGTGGGCCTTGTAATAGAACTTTTAGGTAGGTAAAATATATCAAAACAAATTATTTGATGTATACTAAAAATATGTAGCGTAATAATAAAACCCTGATTTTAAACAAATCTTACCCCCACTTTTGGGGCACGACCTACCTTCACCAAATGCGATTTGTCCGTCACGCAGGTCCAGTGCGGATTGTGAACTTTTTTGACGTATACAGGTTTCCTCACGATGTCTTTCTTAAAAGCTAGCGGCGTGAATAATTAATGTACTTAAGAATTAAGAAAATAATTCATTGTTAGGAACACACCGGGCTCGAACCTCCGCCCCTCAGGACGCGAGGCGAAAATAATTCTTCTATAGTCAATTTGACATATGTCATATCATGAGTTACCACTACTAAAGGTGCTACTATCATAGTCAAGTGACTGTAAAATGTCATTAATAAGACTACGGAATCCATGACAGTAGAAGACAGATACAACTGGTTTTCTCTCTATTCTCATACTATGGAACCCTGAGATAATGTATGTTCGGAGTCACTTGTTTTTCTCTTAAAAGTGTAGAAGTTTCATTTTTAATTATAAATCAAAATAAAATATAAGGGGGTAAACTATAGTTTAATATTTTAATTTAATTTACAAAATTGTGTTCTAAAAAGTGGACTTCATTAACTGAAATATGCTAAGCTAGTAAATAAGTAAGATATCTAGGTTAAGTATCCCGTCCTCAACAGAACTGTAATCCTCAATAAGAAAATAAGCTAGCTTTTCAAGGACTTTTTTACATAGCAGCTCATACCCTAGCTTTTATCCGCAACTTAATTCGCTTGGAAAATAGATTTGAATGAACTCAAAAATATTTTTGTTTGTTATTTTTTTTCTATTTATGCGATAAAACATGTCGCATATATTAAATTACGAGCTTTTTCTAGTGCCTCCGCCCTCCCTAAATTTAGCTAGGCCAGCTTAATATAGCTGTAACTATAGTTCATTCGAGTGGACTTTGGTTATAGTTAGTGACTCACGCGGAGACTTGAATTTTTCAAGATAAAAAAGTAGGCTATGTCCTTATGTCCTTTTTTGTCTTATCAGGTCAGCTATCTCTGTGCCAATTTTCAGGTCAAAAAGGAGGACAAACAAACTCACTTACGCATTAATATAAGACACTTTCATCAATCAATTTTTAAAATTTTTGCATTATGATTGAAAAAATCTTTTGTATTCAAGGCAATCCAAATTAGACAACCTTTCATCATCAGCTTATGTTTAGTTCTAAATGATCATAAATATTCTATAGGTACTTTTCTCTGTCCAATAACCTAGAAAGTTAGGATAAAGAAAGGTCTTACAGCAGCAGTAATCTCTGGTTGAATGCACCTGTATAGCAGCTTGGCCTTTTTAACCCGGAAAAACTCGCAAGCCGTATCGAACTCTTAAGTTTGAGGAAAGACTTTTCCTCTTGTGTGTGTTCTATCGCTTGTATAATAAGATGTGTTTTGAGGCATTATTCGGAATTATGCCCACGGCTACTTTCTACCATAACACCGCTCGCCAAGAGAATCCACCCTCACACCTTAAAACCTAAAGGTTCGCGTATAGTTCGGTTTCAGATAAACTTCCTCCTGCAAACGCTTAGGTCGTGGAATGAGCACCCTGCTAAGGTTTTCTCTAAGGACTACAGTATGGAGTTCTTCAAGAAAGAAGTTATTAGATTTTTGAAGAGTCGACAACGCACGAGTGAGCCCTATGTATTGCAAGCGTGCATAGGCTGCGGTAACCACTTACCATCAGGCAGACCGTAAGCTTGTTTGTCACCTCGGTTATGTAAGCAAAGAAGGATTTTTTTATTAATATCACTTTAGCAAGTATTTCATTCAATAATGCAATAAGTTTTACTTTCAGTTATCGTTAAAATACCATTTTTTCATAATTTAGACAAAAAGAAAAAAATAATTGATATTTCAAAATATCACTACATAAGACTAACATTACTTAAATTACCTATGATTTTATTTATTATATTTGCCAAATAAGTAAAATGCCAAAAAAACGCCATTGACCGCAACTTAATTTCCTGAATAAGAAATTCTGGCGCAATAACAACAGAAAATCAATATCCCTGAACAACTACCTATCTAACAAAAACCGCAAATTCATCTCATCACTTATCTATGAAAGGCTTCGTCTGAAGGATACACTATCACAAATCAGTTAAGCGAATCCGTCCACTCACTGTCAAAAAGTAGAGACCTTACACCATCCATCATGTTTGGAAACGATTGGCTATCACAGCTTGGCCGGACTTGCTTGTTTGAGAGAAACAACTCAATTTCACACAATGTGACTTAAACCTGACGAGTTTTTAAAAGTGGCGCTAGGTTTCATACAGGCAAGAGAATGTCAAAGACGTATTAATCCAATTATGCATTGCACATAACAATATATACAAACTAGAAACCCGTCCCGGTTACACTAATATATGTATATCCTTATCAGCCTCATACATCCGTCATAGTATATTACGTAATCGCTGCAACAAGCTTTGCAGAGATACCCAACGACGTCGCATACATAAATCTGCTGAAAGTAATCTAACTAAAATTTTTAATTTCTTTGTAATTCGGGAGTTGGAAAATCTAATTCAAGCAAACTTTCACAAGATGTCAACCTTAAACGCAACATTTCGCTTCTACTATAACTTCCATGACAGTTCAAAATATAATACACTTAGAAATCTTCCATCTACTCCCATCTCCCCATCATATAGCTTCTCACAATTCACTGATTGTAATGTTAAGAAGAACAGAATGGGTAGCCTTTACTTCTAATGCCATTGGCAGTGACTTCATCAGTCGTAAAATGATCCTTCCTGTACACGATATCCTTATCCCAATAATTACCAAAATCCTGAATAATTATATTTCTACTAACCAATTACCGTTCTCAAACGACGCATTCAATATATAAAAAACTCATTCTTCAAATTTCAAATTTCTATTCCTAGCAGTTAGGGCTGGGCGATGATGAGTCATTCAGGTCATTGCCTTTTATGTATATATAGATTCAACTCTAAATGACCTTAAAACTGCAACAAATACTACGAATGGTGATAATTTCAAACTTGAATAAATCTTATGGTTTATTATTCAATTCCACTAAAACTAAAGTAATGACTATTGGTAGTTTACGCTTTCTTTGTTAAATTAACTGGGATAAAGAAGCACCTGATTATTTTATTAAAATTGTTATACAATACAGTGCCACTGTAAAAAACCTAGGAATATAATTCGATCTCACTCTATCCTGGGTTGCACAAAGAAGATGTTCTCTTCAGTTGCCTCTTTACGTACCTAAGTTAAATAAATTATCTTCCAAGTGAAATTAAAATTTCTCTTGCACAATCCCTTCTTCTCCCTTTTCTCGACTATGCCGACGACAGCTATCTCAATCATACTGAAGACCTGCTTGACAAATTAGAACTTCTTTAAAACCTATACAATAGGTTCATATTTAGATTGCGCAAATACGACCTTATCTCCGAATACAGCGAGCAACTCAAATAGCTCCCTATATCTTACGCAGGTATACCCACATACTTTCACTTCTCTACTCTATATTTTTCAATCCTTCGACCCCTATTAATTAAAAAGAGCGTTTTGAATACCACTATTCAATACGGTCTTCATCCAATCTTTTATAAAAGTTCTTCTCTTATCTTATAAATAGTGTTCCTTATTTGTTTGGTATACAATAAAGAATATATATCATTATTATGACGTCTAGGGCACGGCCTACCCTCATCGATTTAGGCCATAGTCCACACGCAGGCCCAGTGCGGATTTGTCACATTCTTGGACTTCACATATTATTATGTTTTTTTTTTGACATATGCAAGTTTCCTCGCAATTTTTTTCAGGCACAGATTATATAATACTATACTAGTAGCAGTGGTGTGAATAATCAATGTACTTGAGAAATTTAGAAAAAAGGCTTATCGGTACACGCGAGGCTACAACATTCGCCACTCAGGACCCCACGACAACCACTTAGTCTGCCAAACAATTGATTTAAATAATTATATGCTCTTTTTATAAATAGATACATATGTACATGTATGTATAAGTACATAGAAAACGCCCAGACTCAGGACAACGTTCAGAAGAGATTGTAATAAAATAAAATTTGGACCAAAAAAAATATCCGATTTTTCAATAAAAAATCTCTGAAGCAGACATTCTGATAGACCATGAAGCTATGAGTTTCCTTTGCATTGTTTTTGCCAGTGGACTTTTTTTACCAATATTTACTACGTTTTACTACACATTTTCGTTATTTAACTTCCAAAAGAAGACAACACGTTCTTGTAAAGTAATTTTACAAGGTTTTATTAAACTTGCCTTGTTAGTATGGATCATATCTTGGAACTAAATTTTAACAGTTATTCTGAACCGATTGAGCTAAAAACTTTGCAGACACATTTAATTTGGATGACAATGCATGTTTAGCTAAGTGATGTCATTCTAAATCCAATATGGCGGCCATTTATTTATTTACTGCCCTACCATGATTTAGGTATCAAATGAGAAGAATTTCGGAGAAGAATACGAAAATAAAATGACGTCACGCCCCAAGATGGCGAACAAAATTTTTTTATCATGATATGGGTATCAAATTGAAGGGTTTGCTGAGGAAAAAACTAAAAAACTTGTTTTTTAAATATTTTTTAGCTAATAATTTTATTCAGATTAATCTTTTATCTAGATTATAGTATAGAAACATGCAAAACGGTAACTACTGAGTTTCTTTCCTGCTCTTCTCAATTAAAAAAACGTTGCGAACATAAAATAATAAAATAATAAGGTGCATTTGATTTAAAAAAGATTTCAATAGGATATTTGAGTATGAAATAACTTTTTTAATAATGATTTTATTCTGACTCGATAAGTGTCAAATTTTTGTAAGATACCTTTATAAGAAAATAATAATCAAGCAATATTATTCTTATGCTCCATTAACAAATAATAAATTATTTGTCCTACAAGTTCGTAAGTAACACTTCTTTACGTCTAATATCGGTAATGTTTCATTATCGGAAGTATTGGCATGATACCTTGTTCCACGTTGAAGGTAAACATCGTTTTTCCTTCACGAATGAGCTATCACCATAAATTAGTATCGAGAGTATTGAACGTTGCCTGGGTTGACATAAAACAATAGATGTTTTGCAAAAAAATATTTTGGAATGATAAACAATGGATATACGTTAAGAGCGGCCCACCTCTCAAAATCTAAAGGAAAGTGAGTAAAAATCACAACTTTAATGCAAATGTCCAAACGTCATTAACACGCGTCTGCGTAATATCGATATGAAAAAAGACAACTCAAACCGGTTTATTAAACAAGATATATAAATTCAAAATAACAAAAAAAGGACAAAAAATTCAACTGGAAAGCGAAGAGAATGTAAAAAATAAGTAATATTATAAATAGTTTTTTATTAATTATACGCTATATTTTAATTTTATTTACTAATGTCATTAAATAAGTAATAAGCCGAATCTAATAGCACCTCGTTCAGACTCAAATAGTTAAGAGCGTGCCAAATATATGGACATACACACATACAAACCAACATATATATATATAACATTACATAACCTTCTGGCAATCCAGTAATAACCTTATATCAGAGCATGGGTTCTGTTTTTTTGGGTTGAACTAAAGCTGCCAGTGTCAAATTTAGACCACCGGTCCGTATGATTTAATACTAGCAAAACCTTACACAAACTTAATTTGTGATTTTTAGGGTTCCGTACCTCGAAAGGAAAAATGGAACCCTTATAGGATCACTTTGTTGGCCGTTCGTCCGTCCGTCTGTCCGTCTGTCAAGACCCTTTGTCTCAGGAACGCGTAGCTAAAGCTAAAATTAATATCAAATACTTAAGTCTACTGTCCCTTGGAGCTGTAAAAAATCAAACTTCTAAGCCAACGGAATCAAAAGATACAGCCGTTTATGCCGCAAATTTTCGAAACTCGCAAGGGAATCAAAACCTACAGGGTATTCCCGTGAACTCAGAATCTTGAAATTTGGTACGAAGCAACGTCTAATAGCACAGATAAAGGAAAAATTTACAAACCGTAAATTTTTAGTTATATCAAACAAAAAATATTTTTAATAATATACAACAACAAATAATAAGTTTGCACGGAAACCTCGGTGCGCGAGCCAAAGTCGCACTTGGCCGGTTTTTTTGTATTCGTACATCTAGACCGCTACCTTCATACGGTCGTTTCGATGCCGACAGTTTATTATAATAAGGTACATTTAAGCAACTTTTGTTTTGGTTGGTTCGCCGATGAAAACTAGAACAGGTAAGCACGATACTGACCCACTGACTTATACTAGACTGGACAGGCTAAGCCTTTTAAAATTATGGCTTATATTTTGTGCCAATTTGAAGCGTCCTAATTCAAGTCTTTAAGCAATACTTTGCCTCTATCTTTTACCACAGCCTTAATATTCATTAATTATAGTATACAACTACAACATCAAGCAGTCATGGCGCCGCGACAATATGATGCCTAAATGAACAGCACCCGAGTACCCATATGTGATGACATAGGCTAGTAAGGTGTGCTCGTCGCCCCTTTTGCCACCCACACACCTCACCTCACAATCGCTCTGCCTAGACGCCTTTGATGGCCGACTAAATAAAAAGATATTTTAGGGTGTGTCACTCTATTTAAAATAGCTTACCAACTGATTAAGCTAGAGGTGAAAGAACTGTAAATGAGTCAAAGTCAAGAATACATATAATTTTAAAAACAAATATCACAAACCAAAACATCCTATCACGGATTTACCAAAATATCGCAACAAGACCAAGTTAGCAAATGTCCAAAACGCTTTGAAACACAAATTGTATTCATTATCTTGCATACTATGCCCGGCGTGTGTCCTCACATGCGAGATGCAACTCCACAATGTATAATAAATTGCCAAGTTGCAACCGAGCGCTTGCCAAAACTGTGTTCACGAAGTCCCAGGTAGTTTGTCGAGGGAAGAGATAAACGTCAGGGTTACATCCGTCGCTGCAGTCACAAGAACTGGGTCACACAGTGTCCTTATTCCGGATTAGATGCATCTACATTTTGCTCGCTGTGTGGAAGACATGTATGCGGCGGATCAAAGATTGGTCGCTAGAGACGTATGTCACCGAAAATATCGATAACTGATATATATGTATTAGATCTTAGTAGATTTGAGGCACAAACAGCACTTTTCCAATGCTTGTCGCGTAAACTTTAAATCCTAACATTACTATCACAATTGCCTACTTAGGAAATTTTAATTTTGTATTTTAGATCATCGTTTCAGCCTGAAGACGACCACTACTGAACGTAGGCATACCACATATGTCTCCACAACAGCTGATCATGAGTCACACGCGCCTCGGTTTCCTGCAGCTCTAACCAGGTCGTCTGTCTTGGTAGGGGGCTGTCCCACGCTGCGTCTTACGATCCGTAGTCGCCACTCAAGAACTTTTCTTCTCTATAGGTTATCGGCTCGACGAGCGATGTGGCCCGCCCAATGCCACTTCAACTTGCAAAGCAATGTCGGTTACTGTGGTTTTTCTGCGAATTTTCTCGTTTTGGATTTTATCGCGCAAAAAATGGTTTGTGATGTCCCCTAATAATTAACATTACCTACATAGTAACCTACAAATAGTCATAATTTAGGGAAATTAAAAGAAAGAGTTCCCAAAAATAATCGCATTTGTAGAGTCTGTATATTCTACAATATATTAAAGATGTATGAGGACTTACAATAAATTATAATAAAAACTTAAAACTATGAAATATTAATTCGGTAATACTTTTGAAAGTGGAGCAGTGAAACCGGAAAACTTCGACAAATAAAAGCTTAAGGCTTTGAACCTATTTTCAGTAATCATAGAGCTTTGGCGGAAACTAACTTTTAACTAACTGGATCGCTTTAATGCCCCCGTTAGTACAGCTCATACAAACTAAACTAAAGCATTTTTCATTTTATTTGTATGGCTCTTTTTTAGGGTTCCATAGCAAAGTGGCAAACTCGTAACCTTCGTAGTTTTGATGTGTCCATTCGCCGGTCCGTGTGTGACACTAATAATTCCATCATATTTCAATAGATTCTAATAGATTTTTACAGGCCGACAGGTCCTATGTGAACCGAAATACAGCTTTTCAATGAAATAAGGATAAAAAAAAAATTTTATAACTTTATGGACTTGAAGAATAAAATATATATGAAAGATGGAGCTTCACGGCACTAATGTGGAGCCGCCATAACACTAGCAGATTCCTTACAGAAATGATAGATCTTATCAAGATCTTTATTTCAGAAGACATATGTCGAATTAGGAAATTATATTTATCGAAGAATAGTAGTTTCTGCTAGACAACTGTCAAACTAGAAAAGGTTACATCTCGTAAACTATTAAGCGTAGACTAGTAGTTTCTTGACAGTAATGATAGACCCCATTAAGATCTTTATTTTGAATTACAGCTGTCAAATTAAAAAGTGCTATATCTCCGTAACTATTGATCTTAGACTAGCAGTTTACGTATTGAAATGATGGATCACATCAAAATCTTTATTTTGGATGACAGATGTTAAATAGGGCTATATCTCGTTATATATTGATCGAAGATTAGTAGTTTTATTATAGAAGTGATAGATCTCATTAAAATCTTTATTTCAAGTGAGTAGGTTCCCTTCTATCATTTACGTAAGTTACGAACACAAACAAAACAAAAAGTGTGCAGCTAAGCGTTCACCCATTCAATAATTGACCACTTTTAAACACTAATATAACTCCTCGCAGCCTAGTTAGTAGTGTCGCCGACTACTTCGCAGAGGGTGTGGGTTCGATTCCCGCGCTGGACAAACATTTATGTGATAAAAAACATTTGTGTTTGTCTTGAGTTTGGGTGTATTTAAGTATAAACTGTATGTATTTACGAAAAAACAGGAATATATATGTATCTGTATCTGTATCCTTTGTCTGGTATCCATAACACAAACTTTGCTTACTTTGAGGCCAGACGGCGCTGTGTGTAATGTCCAAAAATATTTATTATTTAGTAACGAGTAATATTCTATAAAAAACAATAGATTTCGTCACATAAAAAGATGTGATAATTAGTTTACTCCGGAAACTGCAAGGATCAACATTGTAACTAAGTATTTGGGACTTTTGAGTTACCATCATATTAGCAGAGAGAGAAAATGAACTATATGTAAGACCGAGACCGAGTAATAAGAAATGAAACAATTCACATAAGTAGGTTTTGTATAAAAGATATGGATAAGCACATTTCAATCATAAATACATATATTTATACAAGTAACTTAGTCTTTGGTATAACTTGGGTAGTCGTGTTTTAATTTTAAACTCCCGCTTGTATTAATTAGTATAACCAACCGGAAAAAATGTCATGCATGGACAAACGGATGGACGAACAGACATGATAAAACCAAAAGGATTTTCATTTATATAATTATGCTCCGTCAACACAAAGAGTAACACAAAAATTCGTCTCATTTCATTAAGAAGGTATTTTTAATATATTTTTAACGTTACAATGGAAAAGACTTTCGTCTGGGAGTTATTGTTACTTTTAATAGCAAAAAATATAATTTAACTACATGAGGAAGGTTTTATACTAAGGAGCCCTTCAATTTTTATTTAAATACTACTTCAAATATTAAACATGTTTGTTTTGTTTATACGTATACAGGCAAAGAAGATACTTTTTATAGAAAATAATATAATTAAACTACATGAGAAAGGTTTCATTCTTAAGAGCCCTTAATTTTTTATCTAAATACTACAGCAAATATTAAATACTCGCTTCTGCCAGCGGCTTTGCCCGTGCTAAATTTCGTTATCGGCGTAGGTTCTTACGGCAGCTCCTCAATTATAGAAAAAAAACAAACTATCAAATATTTCCTCCTTAATGGCATAATACATTCGTGTCTGTGAAGTCATCGAAATACCCAACCCAATCTGTCAAGCCGTTTAGAAGTTATGTGAAAAAGATAAGTACGGAAGGACAATTCTTACTACCCGTTGTCCTATTACCCGTTTTCCCGTAGGAATTAAGCATTTTCCCTTTTAAGCCTATGTTTAATTAAGGATAATGTCGGCTTCTAATGGTAAAAGAATTTTTCAAATCGGTCCAGTAGTTTCGGAGCCTATTCAATACAAACATACTTACATACAAACCTTTCCGCTTTTTTTTTTATACCACTAAGGTGGCGAACAAGCACGCGGTCCGCCTAATAGAAAGCGGTCACCGTGGCCTATGGACGCTTGCAACACCAGAAGTATTACTCGCACGTTGCCGACCCTTTAAAAATCCAATAACTTCATTCTTGAAGAACCCCATACTGTAGTCCTTAGAGAAAACCTTGGCAGGGAGCTCATTCCACAACCCAAGCGTTCGCGGGAGGAAGTTTCTCTGAAACCGCACTGTACGCGACCATTTCGGTTAAAAAGTGTTAGAATGAATTCCCTGCGATGGCGAGCGGTGTGATGGTAGAAAGTAGCCGTGGGCATCATTTCCAACAATTCCTCAGAACACATCCCATTGTACAAGCGGTAGAACACACACAGGGGAGGTCCTCAGACTTAAGGGATCTTTACGGCAAGTGAGTTTGGGATTGTCGACAATTCTCACAGCCCGTCGTTGAACCGAGTCAAAAGGTCCAAGCTGGTATCCGGGTGCAACTGCCCAGAGATCCATATGAGGCCGAACTTGCGACTTGTAGAGCAGCAACCGCTGACCCGACGTGAAGTACTGCCTCGCTCTGTTGAGTACACCTAGTTTTTTGGACGCCAGCATCACCTTATCTTGTAAATGATCTCGGAACTGAACATCGCTGGAGATGTCAACACCAAGTTCTTCTAGGTATCTTAGAAGCTAGGTATCTTATAATCTTAGTATAGATGTTTGTTGTATTTTTGCGTGTGAAGGCAAAGCAGATACATTTTATAGCAAAGAATATAATTAAACTTAACTAGGATATATACTTTAGAGCCTTAATTTTTTTTTTATAAAATACTACTGCAAATATTATACACTCGCGAGCAAAACTATAGAATCACTTACTTGGAATTGACTCAGCGCGATCTTGAGTACTTAATAACTAGTTAAGAATAATAAAAATGGTACCATTTTAAAGGTTAAACTGTCAACTTCATTGAAATCACACCAGTATTTAAAAAGCTATCCCGTCCGGAAAGTGGAAGAGTTAGGAAAACATTAGGAATATAGAAAAATAATAAATGAAGAAAACAAAACACAAAATTTTATTTGGCCTTAAAATCAAGTTTCAATATTTTGTAAAGAGGGACCTCTTGCCCTAATAACTGCTCGAAGACGGTTCTTCATTGACTTAATCAGCTTTTGAATCGTTTCTTGCGGGATACCTTCCCACTCCTCTATCAAAGCCGATATCAGCTCATTCACACTTGATAGCGCAGGATTTCTTGAACGAACCCTCCTCTTCAGTTCATCCTACACGTGCTCAATGGGATTCAAGTCTGGGCGGACCGCTGGCCAGTGCAATTTGGTGATAACGACTTCTTTGAGGTATTCAGTTGTGGCACGGGAAGTGGAAAGAAGGAAGTCATCACCGATATATCCCGCATAGGGAACGACATGTTGCAGCAGAATATCGGGAATGTAGCGGTAAGTTAGACCGAAGGTTTTATCCCCCGCCAGGCAAGAAAACAAACTCCGTTTCACCGTCGAAGAAAATGCCGGCCCACATAATACATAAACCGCCCCCGTATGCCACCGTCTCAGCGAAACAGCAGTGCGCAAATCGCTCCTCAGGCCGCCTGTAGACCCAACCCCTTCGGTCGCTGCCGTGCAAACACATTCTGCACTCGTCGAAAACAGGACTAATTGTTCAACTCCCAATCAAGGTGGGAGCGAGCAAATTGAAGGTGAGCTTGTCAGAGACCTGCCGTTAGTTTCAGGTGGCATGCCTTTTTGGAGTCAAATTAGCTTACTTAAGTCTTCGACGAACTGTCTACAGGGCCGCTACCCCACACACATTTCGGTGCTTCTGTTGGACGTGGACACTGGTCAAATGCCGATTTCGGAGAGAGGTTGACAAGATAAAACGGTCATCCCTCTCCGATGTGCACCGGCGCCGTCAAGATCTTGGTCTCGGGATAAAGCAACCAGTCTCCCGAAAGCGTTTATAAACTTTCAAAACACAGGACTGGCTTATGTGGAGCTGACGTGCGACAGCCCGCTGGCTGAGCCCTTCTTGCATTAGGGCGACAATTTGTGTTGCTTCTGTAGGTGCAGTATACATTGTCGTCCAAGCTCAAGGGTCAAAAGTAGCGGAGATGTGTACCGGTCAACGTGTGAAAGCAGACTGATAAAGAAATTTTTTTTTTTTTTTCTGGGCTGACTATGCAGCCATTACTGCTTCACCGGACTTTTGGGGCGAGACTCTGAAGGAAAACAATTGAAAATTCATCCTTAATTAATCTTAATCCGATATAGCGCCTTAAATACTGTTGTGATTTAAATGAATTTGGTATCAATTTAAAGCTAACAGTTTAACCTTCAAAATGAAACTATTTTTATTATTCTTAACTAGTTATTAAGCGCGGAGTCAATTCCAAGTAAGTGATCCATATTTTTCCTCGCGAGTGTATATGTTTGTTGCGTTTTTACGTATGAAGGGTAAGGACATAAGGAGGTTACGGTCATAACATATCTTTATAGGTTCCATTTTTAAAATTCGGCTACGAAACGGTAAAAACTAGCAAAGTACGTCTTGTACACTTTTCGAGTTAGGATTCTGTAGTATGAGAATTGTTGCGGATATCTTGTACACTTATTGAGTTAGGATTTTGAAGAATGATAATTGTGTCAGATATCTTGTACACTTATTGAGTTAGGATTCCGTAGTATGACAATTGTTGCGGATAACTTGTACACTTATTGAGTTAGGATTTTGTAGTAAGAGAATTGTTGCGGATATCTTGTACACTTATTGAGTTAGGATTCTGTAGTATGAGTATCGATGCAGATTATTTGTACACTTATTGAGTTATGAGAATTGTTCAAAATAAGTTTTATTAGAATTTTTGATAAAGTTCTATTATTGTGACTTTTTAGATTTTAAGAACTGGTTATAAAGTTAACGTTGAAAACTATAACTTATAACTATATACTCGCAAAAAATCTGTTCAAAGGATTTTGCGCAATAGCATGCGCTTAAATATTTTTGTACCCTTAAGTGTTATGTGTTTAAAACTTTTTTTGTTAATCCGATTATAAAACTGTATAGCTGTCTGTAAAAGACACTGACCTTTAAATACTTATTGGACTCGATGAACATATTGAAATTATACGTCATTCGGACTAACGGAAGGACGATTGTGACGAAATTTTATTGGTTCATTTACGCCATTTGTCTACGGAACCCTAAAACTAGATCTGTTAAGTAGAATTCAGCTTGATTGTAAGAATACTACCTACATCTTTCTTCCTTTTTTTTTTCGAAAGTCACTATACAAAATAGTTATGACTTCAATTTGTAGGTTAATTTTGACAGACGGATGGATTGTCGGACATGACAAAACGATAAGGGTTCCGTTTTTACCATTCATACATAATATGCCTTTTTGTATAATTTTATCATTATCGATACAGACGGACGTACCAACAGACATAGCAAAACTATGAGACTGTCTTGATTGACTAAAGAATCCTATAAAGAATTTTAAAGTTACAATTTTATTAACATATGTACAAGTTTAACGTGTTTTTAAGTTGCAAGATAATTGCGTAGCACTCCGCGTAGACACCTCGTAGGCTTCGTAGCAAACGTCTACGAACCTACATCTACAAGACTCAACACATAACTTAAATACGTACACAATAATTTGAATATATGAATACATTCAATCGTTTAAACGCTTGTCATGCACGCCCTAATAAATTCAGTCATAAACTTAGCCCAACTTAACCTACATCGTTATACATAATATATGTACACAGCAAGACCTTTCAACAACAATGAAGTTACTGTCCTACGGTTACGTAAACGGTGAAGATTTTACAAAAAAATATTCCGTCGGTAACGTCCTATAAAGTTAGGACGATCGATAGTAAACACGTTTCTTGACAAAATTTATCATTGAGCAGTAAAATAATATCAGGATAGTGACAGTACGGTAAACAGTAACAGCGCAGTCGCTCCCGTAACTTGGTAATGCTATTGGAAAAACGATTATTTACAAATGAATTCGGATAAGTACGAATCATTGATATGTGTTTACGGATAAGAAGTACTAGGGTGACATAAATAATGGGGTACTCACTCGAGACGAGATTGCACTCGGCACGGCGAGCACCTAAGAGCGGTCACCTCAGGCAATCCATTGATGAGCGACAATTTAACGCACGATTCACATGTCAGCCAGTACTGTGGGACGCACGGGCGTGCCGGGGATCGCGGCGATACTGCCGACTGGGTGTGCTGCCGGCTCTCCGCACGTGGCTACTAAGCTATAATACTATCTACAATAAAAATTTGTACGATAGTCATTACTTGCTGCATACGAAAAGGATTTAGGTACTACTTTGAAAAGAAGCAATGGATTGTGTAAGTGTTTAGTTGAAGTATATGTGGGTCGGTTAAGAGGTGCGTGGTGAGCGGCAGGTATCAGTCAATCGATGGTGAGCGCAGCGCGGGCGCGGTATCGCTTAACAAACTTTTATGTAGAGTCAGTAGTGTCGCTACTGATCACTTTATTTATAATTTCTTGTCCGTGGGTTGGATATAAATTAGTTATTTGTTTTTTGTCTACTGTATAGCTAAGTTGGTAGGTTGATACATTCATGCCGCGGGAACAGCTGACGGCGAGCCCCGTAAACATGAATCGGCCTCCGCCGCGCCCGTCCCGCGAAGCCCTGCGCGCTCCGCCCTGACCTACTATGCGCAGGGCGATGCCGAAACTCTCTAATACAAAACGTTCGACTGTCAACAGTGCAGGCTTATTTTTCTGAGCAAAAACTTTAAATTGTAAATTACTGTAACTCATTGAAGAGTACCTTATGTTATAAATGACAACGTAGACCTTATTTCTAGATTTAAATTTTATTATTGCGTTTATTTTTAAGACATTATGTAACTTTAAGGCAAAGTTTATTAAAAATATATATTCATAAGTACACATATCTGCTAATTTACTACTTATGTGAAATATACTAGTATAAAGCCACCTTAGTGCAGATACAAGGGTCGCAAGCTATCTGTAGAGTTCGATACATACAACCATGTTTCATTAGGTAGAGTAAGGTTTCTTAGGGTATATAATTGATAACTTTTTTTTTTCATACCACTAAGATGGCAAACAAGCACACGGTCCCCCTGATGGTAAGCGTTCACCGTGGCCTATGGACGCTTGTAACACCAAGGGTATCACTCGCGCGTTTCCGACCCTTAAAAAATCCAATAACTGCTTTCTTGAAGAACCCCATCCTGTAGTCCTTTGAGGAAACCTTGTCAGGGAGCTCATTCCACAAACCAAGCGTTCGCGAAGGAAGTTTCTCTGAAACCGCACTGTACGCGACCTTTTCGGTTTAGACTCTAAACCGGTTTAGAGTCTAAACTTTAGAGTGTAAGAATGAATTACCTGCCGATGGCGAGCGCTGTGATGGTAGAAAGTAGCCGTGGGCATCATTTCGAACAATTCCTCAGAAAACATCCCATTGTACAAGCTGTAGAACACACACAGGGACGCAAAGTCTCTCCTCAGACTTAAGGGTTTGATACGGCAAGTGAGTTTGAGGTCGTCGACAATTATTATTAATTATTGTATTATAAAAATATAGGGCTACTTAAGAATAAAGAGTTGCTTAAGAATAGTTATATGGAAGGGTAAGTTTCCAACAGGAAAATAATTAAAGTCAGAAGTTATTTTATTTTATTTAGGTAAGGTCCCGTAAATAGATTGTTAATTTTAAAGTAAATAAATAAATATAAAATATTATGAAGCGTAAATCGAATTTAATCAAATATTATATAGTTTTATGAGATACATGAAACATCGTTAAGGAAGAATAGTTTTATAATGTAAAGGGATCCGTAGATTAATAAAAGGATTTATGAGTAGATTAGGATAGAGCCAATGCGAATCGAGTGAAATTTAGGTTAAGAGTGATCCGAGTCAAGCGTGATCCGGATCTAGTATAGTTCAAGATATATATGATTAGGGCCAAGTGTGACCCGTTTTAAATGAATGTAATTTATTATGATTCGAGTACATTAGGGTTAAGTGCGATCCAAGTTAAGAAGGATTGAATAGACGTGGGAGCGGTCAAGGGTGATACGTTGTAAATAAACTTAGAATTTTAAAATTTTATTCTGCGTGATTATTAAATTAGTATAAGGAAATAAAGGCAAGTGTGAGTTGTAATAGTTAGGAATAGGAAGTCATAGATATTAATATCCGCGACGATAGTTGATTTTAAGGAAGCGAACATGACATATTATGAAATTTACAAATAAAGGACATAAAGGTAATGGTTTTAATTGGTATATTTTATTAATAAGCTAGGTTACTTAGAGAAAATGACTCCATCCTAAAATAATTATTATTGTTGTTAATATATTTTGTTATTAGTTAGCAAGGGAAAAGAAAAGATGAAAATGGAATGGAAAGTGTAAATTAATTGATTTTCTTCATTTTCTTGTAAATGTATTAAATGTAGTAAAGTAAAGGTTTTACAACTTAAAAACATGCGCGATAGGATATGCATTGTATTTCTTAAAGAACAAGAAAACTATGTTTAATAATGATGAATGTAATGAAAGTTTATAAGATTCTTAGGATGAATAGTAGGTAATTGGTGTAAAGTAAATATTCTCGTAGTTGATATGATGATATGAGTACTCTCTTTAGTTCAAATTACAACTTTTTTAATGTTAGCTCTCTGACATGTTTCGGAAGACTATTGTATATTTTAAAACTCATAACTGCACAGAGATGTATTACAATGAGGATATTGTAATTTGGTAGGATCTCGACATATTAAGTTTCGAACCCTTTTATCGGTAACCTTATTAAATAAATGAGGATGTTTTTTTACAAAACCACTTATCTTAAAAATATATAGAGATGTTACAGTCATTACATTTAATTTTTTGAATATTTTTTTGCAGAGCAAACCCCAGAGTAAAATACCATACCTCAGCACTGAGGCTACGTAACCATGATAAGCCGTAAGGGCTGCTTGTTCGCCGACTGTTTTTCGTAAACTTCTTAGAGCAAATACAAACTTATTAAGTTTTTTACAAATTTCATCAATATGACTCTTCCAGTTACAGTGTTTATCCACAGTTAATCCTATAAAATTTATTTCATTTGCTTTCTCTAATATCTGTCCATTACCTTTTATACTGAGAAACGGGTTTGTTTTTTTTTATAATTTGAAAATTGTATGTACCTAGTTTTAGATAAATTAACTTGTAAATTGTTATTTTCCAACCATTCTAATACCTTTTAGACAGTAGAATTTATATCATCTTGATATGCAATGTCACTGATGTAATTTGGAATAATGATCGATATGTCATCCGCAAAAAGTATACATTGGTGATCTGTTACAGACGGTTAATCATTGATATATAATATGAACAATAACGGACCCAGTATGCTTCCCTGTGGAACACCTAGATTGTTATCTCGGTATGGCGAATTGCATACCTTAAGATAATGATTTGCTTCAATTCGCGTTATTTCCACACACTGCTTTCGGTGTTTTCAAATTGTTTACTAATTACTACTTTTTTTTTACATTTCTCCAAAAGTAGTTCATGTTTTACAAAATCAAACGGCCTGTTCATGTCAAAAAAAAAGCCAGTTACTGCTCCCTTTATATCTATTATTTCTCGTAACAACATAAAACTTGCTAGCATAGTAGACTTGTTTTTTTGAAAGCCGATCTGCTCTGTCCTAATAATATTATGTTTTGTCAAAAAATGACCTTTTTTCTGAACAAGTATCTGAATGCATAAAATTTTCATTAAAAATAATAGCTAAATTTATAGGGTCTTGGAATGTGAAACGGTTTTTTACAATTTTTTTAATATATTAATTTTCTGTGAATCTGTAATTTTGTTGCTTTATAATATTCCAAGCAGCCTTACATTTATTTTTTGATTTCGATACATATTTGTTATTTATGTTTTTTTTTTGAAATGTTAATACACCTTCACAAAATTTTGTCTCATTTTTTACATGCTCATTGACGGCTCCCTGATTTATTTTTATAATATAAAGATTTTAAGTGCCTTTTTGTTGAACAAGATTTTCTTATGCCTTTTGTCATCCATTGCAAAGGAGACTTATTTTTTACTTTTATTCTTTGAATGGGGAAACACAAATCATAAAATAGACAAAATAAATTATGAAATATTTTAAATGCGGAATTTAAGTCATTTTTTTGACCACATCTGACCAAGATAGACTGCATAATTGTTGTTTAAATTTTTGAATATTTTCATGACTATAGAGTAGGTGTAAAAATAGAAGGCAGTTTTTTTGTTTTTATCTATTTTAAAATTTAGGGTCTGTCCTGTGTGATCCGAGAGATAGAGATCATGACCTCTGCATTTGGTATATTACTTAAAATGTGGTCAATACATGCGTTTTGCCGGGTAAGCCCGGTTATATGTTGTTTTATACTGTGGTTGAAAAGAATGTTCTAAAATTCAGAAGATATTTTTGTTTTGTTTAAATCACAGGCTATTATTATTTTTTTATTGCTTTTCAGACATATATTATGCAATAATGTTTCAAATTTGTAGAAGAATGAAGAGACATTTGATTCTGGTGTTCTGTTATATTGAGATAGCTCTACTCCGCAACATTCAAATACTCTTTCAATTGCTAAATTTTCACATATAGGTGACATTTCGTAATCAACATTCTTTCTAGGTTAAGAAAGAGCTTCTTCACCGAGTTTTTCATTCTTTCTGGAGACGGAACAAGCTAGTTTGAATCGATTTAAACAAATATTTTGTTCTTAGCCAGATTTTTAAAAAACATAAAACATTTAAAAAAATATTTTTGTGCAAAAAATTATCTATGTAATATTCTAAAATTGATAGTTTATTTAAAGCGCCAGTAATATTTTGATGAAACAATGTTATTTCAGTAAAATTTCCAGCTTAAGGGACGAAAAAACGTGTTTTTATCACTTTTTTTGTTACTATTTGTTCCTTACTAAAATTATTCTTTTGTATAAATGGAAAATAATCAGGAATAGTTTTTTTCAAAGCTGACTTTGGTGTCGCTTCTTTGTCTGACATATTTATTATATTTAATCTGTTTTTGCTACATTGCTTACTAAAATTTAAAAAAATGATTTTTTTGACAGCGCTACATCACACTGGCGGCCCACAGTTACAGTCCTTTGTTATCTATAAATGACGAATTTTGCTTCAGCGTGGTCATCTTAAACAAGAAGATATATTAAAGTCATTTACTTCGCGTAAATAACCTCCTTAGTTCCCCGCCACCACATAGCTGCATGACCAAGTAGCCAAACAATTTCCTGAGAGCGTAAAAATGCATACCTGCATATTTTATCAACTGAGCCGGGTAACGTATCTACGCAATAGTAATGGTAAAAACCAGCATTATCTCGACGTATAAATACAGAAATCCCGGCATTTATAATTTAAAGTACTCACAGAGCTTTGAAGAACTATCGTGTGTTAGAAAAGAGTGAATCTAGAATTGTTTTTTTTTTTTTTTAGTTTGTATTGTGAAACAAAATGCATCTTCTGCTGATGACCAGGTGGTTCTTGCATAAGAGAGGAGCAACAACAAATGTAATAACATGGACGTTAATTTTAATAAGGTAAAAGTTTTGAAAAGTGAGAAGTGGAAAAAGTTGGAGAATTTATACTGTTTTTGTTTAGAAGCAACAGGAAATGTGCTAGCAACATTAAGATCGGAGTAAATGCGGGAAATCCGCATTCTGAAATTGTCTGAAAAGGCACGTTTGGCTGTTCATAAAAACAAAGATCCAAAATTGATGTACGGAGATATATGTTTGGTTTAGCAAACGATGCATTTCAGTAGGAAGTTATATAGAAATGGGCGCATTAAGATCAAGTGTGCCTGTGACCTTAACATCACAAAATAAGAAATAGTAAGTAGGAGTGAAAGAAGATGTATTCACAAATATTGAGAGAGGAAGTTTGGACATGTTAAGATTATCAATGAAAAAAAAACCAGCCGAGTGCGAGTCGGACTTGCGCATCAAGGGTTTCGTACCTATCACCATTTAGGTACGTAATTTACAAACACAAACAAATCAAAAAGTGTGCCGCTAAGCTTTCACCCATCCAGTTGCTGACCAAACCCAAATATGGTTTCTAACAAAAAAATGTGTTACTGTTTCGCTTAGTAATAGCTAGATGGCACTGTAATGGTGATTTAAGATGGTAAATGTCTCGGGACCGTCTCACACTTGGCCGGTTTTTATTATTGTTGTTATACTTTAGAGCTTACACACACTATGATCACTGCAAGTTTATATAACATTATAATATGTACGTGTAGTTTGTAGTTGAATACATACTAAATTAATAACAATATTTATGTTCGAATTTAGGTGCGGCGCTTAGCTTATAATTTAGTTGCTTTATCGTAAAAACAGTAACACATATAATCTTATATGTTACATATAATTCTGTAACACATATAAGATTATAGGTGTATTGTATGTATTATATTATATGCGAGAAAGTTTATTTATTTATTTCAATCCTTTATTGTACAAAAAAAAACATTACAAGAAATTATTATTCTAGAAAAATAGTGCAAAGGGAGTACTTATCTCTGCCAGAGATTTCTTCCCGCAAACGAGAAAGAATAAATTTACAAAAAAAGATGGCAAGGGCTTATACAAAAAGTTTTTACTACTAACTAAATTAATAATATGTAAAATTTAATAACAGTATAATTACTAATACAGATACATTCAAATAAAATAATTACATAAATACACAATTATATACCAGATAAAAACAAATTATTATTAAAATAATTAGGTATCAAATAACTGACTTACCGTTCCTCAAATGACGCTCTTTTAAGTGTTTTTTTTTAAAAATCAGTCGATAAACTATCTCTAAGCGTATGCGGAAGAGAATTACACAGAATAGCTGCCTGAACAGAAAATGAATTATTAAAAATGGTCTCACAGGTTGATTTAAAAAAGTCATGAAATTAAATTAAATAAATAACTATGTGTTTAGACATTTATATTTGTATGTAACTTTATGTTATCTAGAGAGTAAGTGCATATATATATATATATATATATATATATATGTATAGTAATATTATATATTCTTGCTTACTATTATACTTATGATCCTTTGCGTATGACCTACCTCTTCCTGTCAATATTACTCTACCTAAAGGTTGCCTGGAAGTAATAAGGCAGCCTATTATGCCTTTTTATATTTTTATTTATTGTGCAATGTAGAATACTGAAAATATTTGTATATATTTCTTTATATTAATATATTGGATTATACCAGCGGCTCTGTCCGCCCAAAATTCAGCTATCGGCGTGGAACTCCTTAATCATACTAATGAAGTTTGTTAAAGCTCGGTTATAGTTATATTCACGCGGAAAATTAAGAATTTTTCTATTTCATGATCGAACCTATATGTGTGCTTAGTTTCATCTTGATCCGTCCAGTGGTTCAAGCGTTATTGAGTAACAAACATGCATCCATCTAGCTAGACATACTTTCAAATTTATAATTTAAAGCGACAATATTTAATGTAAGGGTTTGCTACAAGAAATTTCCATCTAGCTAGACATACTTTCGAATTTATAATTTAAAGCGACAATATTTAATGTAAGGGTTTGCCATAAGAAATCTTTTTTTGCATATTTGTATAGGTATTAGTTTGTTTTAACGTTGGTGTCGGCTTTTTTGTCATAGCCTTGTGCATGAAAAAAAAAAAAAAAAAATTGTAATTGGTTATTTCATTCTATTTTTAGACGAGGAGAAAATATAAACATAACTATTATGTTGTTCAACTTATGAACAATCTTACGTAAATATTGAAAAATATGTAATTGTACCACTGTCATGGATAAAAATACCCAAAGTACCAAATAGTATTTGTTTAGTTGCATATCCTAAAGAAAAACCAGCAAAGACAAGAAAAAGAGTTAAACAAAACGAAAGATGCGGGAATAAGTTGGAAACTATTCTTGGCTACTAATAAATATGATGCTAGTAAGTTCATATTATTATTAAATTGGAATATAATTAGTCGAAGATAAGTTAATGTAACACATAGAGTACTCATATCTTGTATTTACTTGCAGAATGATCTAATACTTATTGTCAATGATTAATTTATACAAAATAAGTTATCTTATATACTATATCTTATTGATCCAACCCTTGAAAAACTCTGGAAAAGAATGACAAAGTGCCAAGCTTAGCATTTTTTTTTTATTAGTAGTAGAAATATTCCACATACATTTAATAAGTATTGTCAAAATTGAAATTGAGGTTTGATTCTATATGTACGCCCAAGGTGGCTTACCCAGTGTTAATCCAAATGTAACCATCAGAGGGCTAAGTATATACAATTCAGTTTAGAACTAAGGTTTCACACAATGTAATGACCAATGCCAGGTTACCAAGTATTAAACCAAGTTAGGGTAACTATCAGACGGCCAGGGGATAGGCTACTCAGAGTTAAACCAAGATTGGGTAACCTTGGCTAAGTCTGTGTTACCTAGTATTGAACCAAGTTTGGGTAAACATCGAATGCAGTATTGATCCGAGCTTGGGCCAAAATTAGTACGCTGAAGCTGAAATCTTAGTAGTGACCAAAAATAATTAATAAATAAATATTATTCGTTATAAAATAGAATTCTTTTAAGATATCTATTGAACTTGTTTTAAATTGCAGGTAGTTTTGATGAACCGGACCTGTGGATTAATACTGTAAATGACATTGTGCATGATCAATAAGGACGACAAGAAATAGAAGAACAGAAAATAATTGTGAGTATTTTTTGTTTGCACTTATGATAATAAGTTATATCTGTTATTATAATTATCTGTGATCAACTTAATCACAACTAAGTTTTTTTTTCTGTACGGTTATTTTATTTAAATAATAAAATTGAGATATTTATTTAAGGCTCACTCAAATGTCCAGAAAGTAATATTGCAACTGACAGTCATGTATCTATTCAAAATGAACATTTAAATGTGACAGTTGAAAGAAATCAATGAATAGAAACTACTGAAAGAGAAACATGCAGTGCTGTACGAGATACTTCGTCAGTTTTCAATAAAAATAGGCATAAAGTTAAAGTTGAAAAATCAAAAACGAATCAAAATGATACAATTGAAATGTCATTTAAGCGTACAGTACCATTAGGTCTTAAGATAGAACTTCAGAGAAAGAAGGCAAAAATAATTGATGATACAGCCGAATCTGGGAATGATGTGTTAAACGATTCAAACAGATCATCCCATCGTCCAAATGGACCATCATCACTAATTCATAGCAATTATTCAAATCAAGAGCAATATGCTCAAAATATTGTTGCTAATATATTTTTTTTCATACCACTAAGGCGGCAAACAAGCTTACGGTCCGCGTGATGGTAAGCGGTCACTGTAGCCTATGGACGCTTGCAACACCAGGGGTATCACTTGCGCTTTGCCGACCCTTCAGAAATCTAATAACTTCTTTCTTGAAGAACTCCATACATGTACGGTTAAAAATATAATTAGTCCACAAATCTCTTATCAAAGTAACACAGAGAATGTGAGATCTACAAGCTGCGCATGTCAGTCTTCTCAGCCACACAAGGAGTGCTTACATCAGCGATGTATAAATATGGTTTCTGAAGAGATTTTTTTTCAGATTGTACTAAACAAGAAACAGTTGAAAACTCTACTAAAATCAATTATGAAAAGCCTTGTCCTCCGATTGTGCAACATGAAACATCTGTTTT